>CM060938.1:428912754-429577754 GCA_030765085.1 Allium cepa
TTACTTTGCCTCTACACTTTCTCAAGTGTATTTTGGGCATCCCCCAATAATATGAATTAGGGTTTAATACATGTATATATACCTCTTATGTTTCATGTAACCCTCTTCTTCCTTAGTCTCTCTTTTAGGCTTTCTTCTCTTAAAAAAATAAAATGAGAGCTCTCTTTCTTTTCATGGCTACTTAGCCATTTCTTCCTTTATGTAATTATTTTCTCTTTAATGCAATTTCAATACATTTAATTTTCTTTTTCTTGTTTATTTCCTCTTATGTAATAGTGAAGATTTACCTTTATGCAATTAGATTAGTTGTCTTTCCATTAGCTTTCATTTTCCTTTCTTTTTTCTTTTATGTTGCTAGCTACATTTGTTAATCAAATGACAAATATGAGAGCTAAACCCCTTCAATTTAGGGGTAATGAAGCTCTCTAATTATGTAGCTTCAACTAGTTGTTAATTCATGCTTTCTTTTTGTGCTTAATGATGATCAATGAAGTGTTTTGTTTGTTGTTTTTGCTTTGAATTTTCATATCCTATATTGTTGACACCAAATAGGCTTTGCTTAAACAATCACTAATACAAATGCCTCTTCATCAAAATATGATCATGGCATAAGAAAGTGATTTGAAATTCAAATTTGATGGTCTATATTTCTAATCAATAATTAATAGACCATACTTAAAATGGATTTCATTTTCATTTTCTTTGTCAAGTTTCATGAGAGTTAGTAAGTGCTTTAAGGGACGTGTTATAGTTTGATGGATTATGTTGGTTAATCAATAGTAAAAATATGTCATACTTATGATAAGCACATCAATTAAAGCACTAATGACCATAAAAGAGAGATCATGATTTCATATATGTTGAACTATGTGACCTAGAGATTGGATTTATTCTCTAAATTGTCATTTAACTCTTATATTTGCATCTCTTTTCTTTTAGTTAGTTATCTAATTTTCTAATTCGCTAGCTTAACTTTCACTCGACTTTGGTATTATTTGATTGAATAGAATTTTTAAAATCATCAATTCCCTAACGAATCAACCCATGTTCTCCATGTACTATAAGTGTACGCCGTGCGCTTGCGGTTATTATTATTTCAAAATTCATTCGGCTATTTTCTAACTTGATAGACATTTAGCCGTCCGAATAGACCCTTTCGGAGGCACTGCTTTAAAAAGTAAAAAGGCGGCAGGTGGGAGTTTCAGCCCCTTTGAAAGCATTTACTTAAAATAAAAGCGCAACCTATTTCGAAAACCTCTTTCTTATAAAATAATTTGACCAAGTCGAAAGCCATATTATTCGAAAGCAAAGCAGGCGTGTTTCCTTTAGAAAGCAAGGCAAGGCTTTGACCCCTTCGGAACCCCTAGTTTCGACCCAACACCTTTCACATTTGTCCAATTCACCATCTACCAAGTCATTGATACCATGTGAATTGATTTCAACGGAGATTGAAACGGAAGTATATGGTCGAAAGCTAGGTGCCAAAAGTGGCGAAATAGCGTAAATAAAGTAAAATTGATCTTTAACTTTTAAAAGTAATTCTTTTCAACAAATTTGCCTTGTATGTCAACATATGATTAATTGCCCATTTTATTTTCCAAAATCTCTTCTAAAAGTGCTACCAAAATTTTGAAGATAAACAATTTAAATGATTTACCAAATATCATTTCTCCTTTTATAAATATATAAAACATTTAAGTCCCATACCTTAAATAATTTTATATACTTAATAAAACACATAGGAAAATTCTACAAAAATTCCCATAAATCATTTTCAATATGTTTTCTAACATATATAAATTTCTGGCCCAAAAACAAAATAATTTAGCTATAATTAATTTTAAACTAATTAACCTATTTTCTTTCGTAAGGCATATAAATGTCATTTGATAGGTTTTTCAACTCCTAACATGCCAATATGAATAAGCATTACTCATCAACAAACATATATATATATATATATATATATATATATATATATATATATATATTCAAAACATGGATACATACTTGCAAAACATTCAAATCTGATTATAGAAACCGAAACATCAAAAATATGAGATGTAACAATTATTCACTTTTAGCTTTGTTAAGGAATTGAGATTTGAACTTGAATAAGTTTGATTAAGCTTTCTTGTTTTGATTTTTAGCTTCTCTTCTTCTTGCTTCCCTTAAGGGTGGCCGACCTCTCTAGGTTTATATTTTAATTTGTGAATGTGTAAGATGAAATGGTATGAAGGCTTAGGTTATATGAATATGACATATTCCTATTTTACCCTTATTTAATTTTCCCTTCCTATTTTGTTTTAGTTCTATTTACTTCATTAGTTTAACTAGGCATGGCTACCCTTTAAATTATACAAATCTCAATTTATTAACCAACTTATATTACTTCATTTAATTTAACTAATTAAATGTCCTAAATGATGTTACTCAAAATTAGGGTTGTTATAGTATTTAATAAGCAAACTGTTATATAAAGTTACTCAGAAAACTAAAAATTATCCAGCCATTGATTGGTTAGGCATCATTAAAGGCAATGGAAGCTAATGTTGTACCCAAGAAATTGACCATTCTTATTTTAAAAATTCAGTCCATTTGAATCCACTATTTGAAAGCTCTAAGTCTGCAGTTTGATTTAGCATAAAACATAAAAGTTTTAGATATTTAAAATTACTACTTACCAAAATTGGTTTCAAATCAAAAAGATGAATTGTTCAATGGTTATATATAAAATACTGCAGTTGATTTGCGTAAATCAGAGATACTTTTCAAGTGATATATTGAAAAGATTGTTTTTTTTCAAGATTTCATTAAATGAATCGGCAAAAACTCAAATCTGTAAAGTTTTAGTGCTATTAGGTATCTTTTTAGAACTTCAAAACTTTAAAATTCTGGAGTAAAGATGTTCAAGTTTTGATCAAATTCCTACAACCATGTTAAGAAATAATAAATTGTTTTCAAACAATGTACACAGTGTTTTGCAGTTTTCAATAGTTTAAGTTCAAATTCTAGAAAAACATATGAAATAAAATTTGTAGAATTTTCTGTCTGTTTTACAAATCATCTTGAATTTTCGAAGATAAGGAACTCAAGATATGGTAATTATACTACAACTGTGTTAGCAAATACATAATTAACAATAAGAAAAGAAAACAGGGTTTAGAGATCATACCTTTACTTACCGTCGATGCCAGGTTTTGGTTCAACATTTTTTGTCAAAGTATAAAGATCTCCACCTTATTTTTTTAGGCTAAGGGACATTGGAATTTTATATTTTCAACCATATATAGAACAACTTGAAGTCACCTCTATCATAGTTGTTCCTTAACCCGTTTCTATACCTAAATATTAAAGGAGTCGAGTGGTCTAACAAAGAATGTAAGGCCACTCTTATTTTCATTTGTAGCCTTTAGAACCCAAATTCATTTATATAACAGACCATTAGCATTTACAGTTGTACCCTTTGAAACCCAAACTTGTTTAAATTTATGAAACTTTATTTGCACCTTTAGGAAACTATTTTTTTTAACAGTTTTGTGTCTGTTTCTATACCAAAATTTATTAATTTTGTACCCATTTTTTCCACAACTTAAGCACTTTCAAAAACTCCTTTTGAAATTTATTATTATTACAATGTTTTCTCTTAGTTTGTTCAACATTATCATATTCAAGACCATTTCTGTTTTTGATGATGATTTGACTTCCAAATAACATATATAGCGATTTTTCTCCCTTAGAAAATTTTCCTATTGCCAATTCAAGTTGTTGAATCTTAGATCTAAGAGCATTGTTTTCATTTAAAAGCGAGGTGCATTTTTAATGGAAATTTCTATTTTAGTTTCATCTTTTTTTTTCAAAGTCAAAATTTCATTTTCGAGGATTTCAATTTTAATCTTAGGCCTATTAATTTCTTTCTCTAGAGACTGACACTTCTTACATTCTTAGTTAAACTTTTTTAACATTTTAAATCATTAGTTCTAACTCATTATTTATACTAAGTAGACTATTTTTCTCAGATTCTAGTTTATTATATCATTGTAGAAGTCTATCTATGGTAGCGTTTAACTAGTGATATACCAAAAGTAAATCATTATGGGATAAGTGTACTAACATATTTGGTTCATCGTCATTGTCACTTGATTCTACAATCATGCATATATTAGCTTCTTCTGTCTCTCTATCGTTGTTCTCCTCACCTTCTTCTTCACTCTCATCCTAAATGGCTGTGAAACTCCTTCTCTTTCGTTTCTTTGCTTTGTCGAGTCAATTTTATGAACAATTTGGCTTGATGTGACCTAACTTCTTTCATCTATGACATATGACTTCTTCATTAGAATCATCTAGAACTTTGGCAATATTGGATTTCATTCGTTGGTTTATTACTGGATTTCCATGCTTCCCAGCTTTTGAATCGCTTCATCAATAGTGCTAGCTCAGCAACACATCCTTATCATTACTATTTTATCTTTTAGGGCGACTGATATTTTTGAGTCTCTGCTTTCACGTTTTTCTCTAACCTTTGGTTCCATCCCAAAAATTATGAGATTTCCTATTAGTTCCTCTAACTTAAACTATTTTAAGTCTTTGGATTCCTGAATTGCAGTTACTTTCGCTTCAAAACTCCTCGGGAGGATTCTTAGAATTTTTTGGACCATCCCGAATTCCGTGTAAGCTTTTCCTAGCATTTTGGATTTGAACATATATTTGAGAATTATCCATAAACCTCCTTAATATTCTCATTTTCTGTCATCGTGAAGTTTTCATATTCATTGCTAAGCATAGCTTGATGAGATTCCTTGACCTGCGATGTACCTTCATGAATTACTTCGAGCATATGTCAAATTCTTGCACAGTCATACAGTGAGAAACATAATTGTATTCAATTTTATCTAATGCACAAATAATAGAATTCATAGCTTTTGTCTTTGACCGATATAAACTCAGCTTATTTACATCTCACTTATCTTTTGGCTTAGGAAGTTCATGTCCATCCATATTTACCATAGGCATATAAATAGTTTCAACTGTACCCATGCATCTATAATATCTAGAAAAAATTTCATCCTAATTTTCCAATACTAATAATCAGTACCATTAGACATGCATGGCCCAAATATATGTTCACAAATTAAAATAGCACAACCAAAAAAATAAAATAAATGGTGTATAATTCTTCTCCTGTATCCATTTTGTTCCAAGCCGATCCTCTTTTTTATGTGTTCTCAAATTAGGGTTTTATCTCCAGAGGTGATCAAAAATTAAATTGATGAATTCATGCCTTATTTTTGTCTCAATTGATTGAGTGCCTTTCTAGATGAATTCGATCACTCTCTTTGGCTGAGTTCTTCGAGGTTTTGATTTGGAATCATTTGATATGATTTTTCTGATTTGGGTTTTTATGCTAATTTGAACTGGACGTGGAATTTCCAGTGATGATTTGGCGTATATAGGGATTGATTCCCTATGTTTTGAATATATCTATTTTGGTTTTCGGTTTGAAATTTCGATATTGAATCTCAATGGTTGATTTCCTTGCTTGTAAATTTTTGTTCTCTGATTTATTTAATTTTTGATATTTTGAAAAATTCGAATCCCATATATTTCGAATATCAAGTAAATAGGCATAAGGAAGAAGTTGCAAAAAAATTTAGCTTCGGGGACAACAAGTTTGCTTTTAGACTGAAGGACACTTTTTAGTGTAAACTGAAAATGATAGTTACAACTATCATTGTGTGATTTATACTAAAAAGTGTCCTTCAGTCTAAAAAACAAACTTCTTGTCCCTGAAACTAAATTCTTGTCTCACTTCTTCCTTGAACCTAAAAACCCCTTTCGAATATACTTGATTTTCATTCAATATTTCAACATGCGAATATATTTTTCTTTATTTTTTGTTTTATGACAGTTTTATGCATCTTTACTTGTATTTTCTTTTCTATTATGCACCATTGCCTTGATTGTTTTATGGTTGCCGATTTTCACCTAAGTATTTCCCCTCCGTGCACAAGCAATTGGTGTGCATTTGCCTGAATTGGCTTTTGTGTGTGCGAGTTAGTGCGAGTTGATCTGCTTGTAGTTGTATGCTCCTATGTTGCACTTGTACAATTTTGTTCTTAATCTGATGTATGCACGACCTTTGCTTGCCAATGTATGCCTTGTACCAAAATATATGTGCTCGTGATGTGCATTTATTTACAGATCGACTCTATTTAGCCTGTGCATGCCTGATGTGCATTTTCCTATTTCTTCTTGTTTTTGACCTTGCATTTGCTGGTGCATGTGTGCATTCACTTCTATATGTAATTGTATTTTTGACTGGTCTTGTATGTGTTGTTTCACCTGTTTGTTATTGCACTGAGCATTGTTCTTGACATGTTGAACCTGATGACTTGATTTTCTAGCTGCACCATTGTATACTTTGTTTGTGTTGAGCTATTTGGCTTGACCTCACATTACTTGTGTTGAGCTATTCTCCTTGACCTTGCATTTGTCTATAAAATTAAATTGATACAAGTATGTTTAGTGTATCTGCTCGGCCTTATGACATGTACCGCGATAAATTATGCATATTGTGGTTTCTCGTGTACATTATTGGTATTTTTAGTGTCTATTTCAAAATATGAAAACAACAAAACCAATAAATTAAGGCAATATTAAGTTTAAAAACTATTTATATTTTTGTATTTTAAATTTGTTTCTTTTTTACTTTGTTTCTTTTTACTTTGGACCACGTTGTTATTTGACAAGCAAAGTAGATGATTGAAAAAAATGGTTGGAGCAGGTAGATAAAAAATATTAAATTCATGTGAGTTAGCGAGTAAGCGAGTGTATTGAATACGAGAGTGTTTTGTATATGAGAGTGAAAATGAAAATGCAAAATACGGTGGAAGTTATGTTCTAATTGTGTATTATTTGAAAATATTTTGAAATAAATTGTTTGTTGAAATAAAATTTCATTTGTTCACTTATATCTGTGATTTTATAACAGTACTATATCTAACACATTTGGAAATATATGTACGTTATTATCATAAAAAATCATAAATTGTTATATTCTACATTGAGCAGGTAAACTCGGATCTGAAGCATTTTGCTCCCGACTGAATCCCCTTTCACCCGAACGACCCTAGGGATGTTTGATGATGATGTTGGGGGTGCTTTATCATGGTGTTTTGAAGATGAGATGATGATGTTGTATCATGTTGGTTAGGGATACACACGTCCACTACACGATGTTATACGACCTCGATGTTCCTTCGTTGCTCCTGATGGCGTATTGTATGGGGAACACCCATTGTTATCTCTCCTAGAGACATAATGTGAGTTTAGCAAGAATCTAAGATGAATAGAAAGGGGAAATGATGACGATCATCTGCGAGTAAACTAGATGTCACCAAAGTTCGATGTAGAGGGTACAGTGAGGACCACATATGTTTTCAAGTAAATAAGGCAGGTCATATATCACCAAAGATTGTTTTAGTAGATATGGTGAGATCTACATGAGATCCATCACTAAGGATGTGACTCGAGGTCTAAGGTACATTTGAGTATCGACTCTGTTTATTCTGGACTATTGACGCAAATCATTGGACCATGATGGATGTCCACCATGTACCCCACTCATTAAAAATGATGGGAATAAGCGCGCGCACGCACACATGGGTGTATATCGTTGTATTGTAGACCAATATTATGATACTAGTGCTACACCATTTGTGATACTTGTTCTACACCATTTGTGTATTAGGCTATCTCTATCATAGTATGGTATTATCTGTCAGTCATATTATATTAGTTGTGCTAACTTGTTGGTTACAGGTGAAGAACAGGTTGTGGTATATGATTAGTAATATACCCCTATATTTAATGTATTCGCTTACATGTATATTGATTTCATTTATAGTATTTTGAGATTATTTCCTCTCACACCAAGCTTTATGTCTGACCCATTGTTACTCCAAAAATACACCTTTCGACTGAGTCGAAAGGTCCTTCAACAAAGACTAAGAAAGAGGAATTCGGACCAAATCTTTCGAAGGAGTCGAAAAGATGCAGTCAACAAATTTTAACAACTTCAAAACCTTTCGAAGGGGTCGGAAGGTTCCATCTCATAGTATCCAGGGGGTTCTTATCTTTCGAAGAAAATGAAGAAGTCAAAGTAAGTATTAGCAACCCCATGGTACCTTTTCGAAATCATATCAAGCCTTTCGAACCGGTTAAGACACATCCAGGATACCTTTCGACAGCGTCGAAAGGTGCTATGAAGAATTCAACATTCAAAAGTTAGCAAAGGCAAAGGAATGAAAGAAAACCTTTCAACAATGTCGAGAGGAAGTACATCCTTTGACAACATAGAAGGGAAATGCAGCTCTCGACGACATTCAAGTAAAGTGAAAACCTTCCGACAAGGTTGAAGGGTTCATAACAACAAATGAAGACAAACCTTTCATCAAGGTCAAAGGGTTCATAATAGTATATAAAAGACAAACCTTTCAACAAAGCTGAAAGGTTTATTAAGGCATAAGAAAGGAAAACCTTTCGATAATGTCGAAAGGTTCATCATGCCATACGAGGGAAAACCTTCCGACAAGGTCAAAAGGTTCATAGCTACATATAAAAAGGGGACCTTCCGACCCGGTCAAAAGCATGGACTCGAAAGAAGGACCGCTTGCATCTATAAATAAGACCCTAGGGGTCACATTTTTGGGATACGATTTCTCTCATTTCAAACTTTTGTTTCCATAAAAAAGCTTATAACCCTAATTATTTGTTGATTTGAGAATTTTATGAAATAAAGCATTTCTTGGATAAAAAGGGAAGTTTTTAGCATTATTGATTACTTACTTTTAATTAAAGCCTCTGCTGGATTGATTTCTATATTTCAGGTTTAATCACCTTGAAAGAATCCTTTCGTCAAGGTCAACAACAGATCTGGTCCAAACATCTTTTGTAACCTTTCGAAGTCATTAGCTCCATGGATTGAACCATTCGACAAGGTCTATGACTCTTTATGCTCTAACAACACCTGTAACCTTTCAAAGCTATATATTATGTGATCTAACCTTTCGATAAGGTGGAAACCTACGTCAAATCCACTAAAGTATATGATTTCCTGCCTTGACCCAAGGAAACCTAACACCTTAGCCTTTGACAAGACTGAAGCCTACCCATGAAGGACTTAACTAAGAGAATTTCAACCTAATCGAAAGGAAAACCCTTGCAAGAGGTCTCATACTAGCTCAATAAGGTCGAAAGGTTACTCAATTTAATGACTAAACCTTTCGATGACGTAGAAAGGACTAATTCAAGAATTGTCCATAAATAAAACCAAATTGAAAGGCAATTCCTAAGGGAATCTCGCTCACTGTTCTTGTAAAGGATATTCATCTTTCTTAGTATCACTTTGGCGTGTGGAAAAGAAATCTTGTTGACACCCATATTTTGCCTTTGTTTATTTTATGACTCCCCTTGGGTACTCATTTGAGTAGGCTGAGAGGCATGTAGCTTTTAAGGATAGCTTAGGATCGCATTATTTTGGATCATAGGAGTATGATAATATGTTGTTATACACTTAGATGTATATTTTGTAGTATATGACAGACATGTATTATCATATGTTATATTTGGTACTCCATATGCATGGAGTTGATGTATTCTGATAGTTACTATTTCTATTAGTTGCTTCCATATTGTTTTATCTCATATATGTATTTCATGTTCTGGTTATTTATCATAGTATATTATATATTGCCACTCCGTGTGAGATATTTTTGTTACACCACTGTTAAATTAAGTTAGATTAATAATAAAACCTTAAATTAAATCTATGTGGCCTGTCTTTGTACGACTTGAGTTTGGTTATTGTCATTTAGTTGAGAAAATTTTAAGGTTTCAACAGAGCAGGTTGTTAAACTTTTAGTGTGCCATTATATCTTCATGATCGAGTGTTATCGTTTATGCATATTCGAGTGCTTCAAGAAGATCGAACATGGTCTGATATTCATCGAATCGGATCACCGAACATTCCATCACTTGGTTCTTGTTTCCTTTAATGACCATAAGTTTCTATTCATTTGGAGTTACGGGATCCATTACCTATCAAAGCAAATCTCTTTCCACTCTCTATGCTTCTAATCGTTGGAATTTTATGTCATCTATTTTGTGCGAAAAAGTGGTATGGAAATCTTTTGGAAGCTCAAAATTTTTCGTTGTTCAATTTAATTCCAAAGAAATTTATGGTATAAAAAATCCAACTAAATCAAAGAAAAACAAGCATGAGAATGTAGAGAGTAAAAGTATACAAATATTAAATGAGACTACAGTTCTATTCCATTAAAAGGACGAAAATGTTAACAATAATTGAATAATCTGAGAAACGGGATATGTTTGCATTGGCAAAGTAATCATGTAAAATGCTACTAAGCATTTGGAACTCTACAATCCCAAATACTCTTAACTTTCTTCTAAACATCTCGATATTTTAGAAATAAACTTGTGGTAAATAGATATAACACGTTGATAAACATGAGTTAAGCAATGAGGAGTGAAAAAAAGGAAGACGAAACAATTGTAAATAATGCAAATTTAGCATTACTAGACATGCTCTTGAGATAAAGCTTAATGTTTTCTTTTATTGAACCGTTATTTCTTCAAGATCAAGCACTACAACATATGCATATTTGAGTGCTTCAGGAAGACCGAAGATGGTAGGTAATTTCATCGAAATCGATCAAAGAGCAGTCTATCACTTGCATTTTGTGTCTTCAAAGAACCATAATTTTTGACTCATTTGAAGTTATAGGAGTCATAACAAATCGAAACAAACCTCTTTCCACTTTCGATACTTATAGCAATTGGAATTTTCATGTCTCCATTTTGTGTGCATAAAATCGTCATTTGAGGGCCTTTCAGTGGCTTGGAAGTTTTCATTGTTCAATTTATTCAAGAGAGCTTTATGTTATAAAAAAATCCGATCGAATCAAAGAATAACAAGTAGAAGGACAAGGAGAGCAAGAACATACAAAGATCAAATGAGATAAATATGCCATCTTTAAAACTGATTTTTAATATTTCCATTACTTTAATGGAATGGAAATGTAATCTCATTTCTTCTTTGTATATTCTTGTTCTCCTTGTCCTCTTTCTTATTATTCTTTGATTTCTTCAGATATTTTATACCATAATTCTCTATATTTCCATCCATTAAAAGGATGGAATATTAATGATAATAGAATAATCTTAGAAATGGGATATATTTGCACTGGCAAAGTAATCATGTAAAGCGCCATCAAGCATTTGGAACTCTACAATCCCAAATACTCTTAACTTCCTTCTAAACATCTTGATATTTTAGAAATTAATTTATGATAAATAGATCTAGAATGTTGATAACATGAGTTAAGCATTGAGGAGCGAAAAAAGGAAGAGGAAACAATCGTAATTAATCCAAATTTAGCATTACTAGACATGCCCTTGAGATAAAGCTTGATATTTTCTTTTATTGAACCGTTATTTCTTGAAGATCGAACGCTATCATGTGCACATATTTAAGCGCTTCATGAAGACTGAAGATGGTAGGTAATTTCATCGAAGTCGATCACTGAGTGGTCCGTCACTTGCATCTTGTGTCTTTAGATGACCATAATTTTGACTCGTTTAAAGTTATGGGAGTCACAACCTATCAAAACGAACCTCTTTCACTTTTGATACTTATAATAGATGTAATTTTCATGCCTCTATTTTGTGCGCAAAAAATCATCGTTTGAAGGCCTTTCAGTTGGTTGGAAGTTTTCATTGTTAAATTTATTCAGGAGAGATTTATGTTATAAAAAATCTAATTAAACCAAAGAATAACAAGCAGAAGGACAAGGAGAGCAAGAACATATAAAGATCAATGAGATAAATATGCCATCTTTTAAAACCAATTTTTAATATTTCCATTCCTTTGATGGAATGGAAATGTAATCTCATTTCATCTTTGTATATTCTTTTCTCCTTGTCCTCTTTCTTCATTCTTTGATTTAGTCGAATATTTTATACCATAAACCTCTCCTAAATAAGTTCAACGATGAAAACTTTTGTGCACTTGAAAGACCTTCAAACGATGTATTTTAGGCATGAAACAGAGAATGGAAATTCCAACCATTTAAAAGCGTGGAGAATGGAAATAGATTGTTTTGATAGGTGATGGATTCTATAACTCCGAAAAGATCAAAAGTTATGACCGTTTGAAGAAATAAGACGCAAGCGACCAATCGGAGGGAATCACCGATCGTGTTCGATCCCCAGAAGTGCTAAAATATGCAAACTTTATAGCACTTAATCTTGGAGATATAACTCAATCTTGGAGATAAATGGCATACTAAAAGAAAACATCAACCTTTATCTTAAAAGCTTGTCAAGTAATGCAAACCTTACATTATTTACGATCGTTTCCTTTTCCTTTTTTCCGTTCATCGTTGTTTTACTTATATTTTTCAACATGCTAGATCTGTTAACCGCAAGTCTAACACTAGAATATCAGAATGTTTAAAAGAATGTCAAGAGTATTTTGGACAATAGAGTTCAAACATTTGATGGCGTTTTACATGATTACTTAACCATTAAGTAATCCATTTATCTAGTTTGCAAATATTTTGAGTTTCTAAGATTATTCAATTATTATTAATATTTCCGTCCTTTAGTGAAATGGAAATGTATTCTCATTTGATCTTTGTATATTTTTTCTCTCCTTGTCCTCCTACTTGTTATTCTTTGATTTAGTTAGATTTTTTATATCGTAAATCTCTCTAGAATAAATTAAACAACGAAAGCTTTCGAGCTCCCTAAAGACCTTCAGACCACTTTTCTTACACACAAAATAGAGACATGGAAATTCCAACATGTTTAGATCTATTAATCATAAAATTAACACTAAAGCATCAAGATGTATAGGAGAATGTGAAGAGTATTTTAGACTGTAGTGTCTCAAATGTCTAACGGCATTATACTTGATTATTTAGCGATTAAGTAACTTATTTAGTTTGCAAATATCTCTCATTTCCAAGATTATTCAATTATTATTAATAATTCCGTCCTTTTAATAGCATAAATGTAGTCTCATTTGATCTTTGTATATTTTTGCTTTCCTCGCCCTCCTGCTTGTTATTCTTTTATTTGATCGGATTTTTATACCACAAATCTCTCTGGAATAAACTGTATAATGAAAAATTTTGAGCTCCCAAAAGATATTCAGATGACTTTTTGGTGCACGAATAGAGACATGGCAATTCCAATAGTTAGAAGGAAAAAAATTGGAAATATATTCGATTTGATAGGTGATGGCTCCTGTAATTGTAATACCCCATAAAAATTTATAATAAAATAATTAGATAGATTTATAAATAATTAAAGTTAAAAATGGAAATTTTGTAAAAATCAGAATTTGAATAAGAAACTTATGTCATTATAATCTAGCAGAAGTCTGATCAATTTCTATATATAATATGTTGAAAACGGAGCTTAAAAAGAAAAATTATGAATGTTGGAAGTTTTTAGATTCAAAATAATTTAAATAGAATTCAAATTCAAATATCTAATTAATTCTTAAATTTAAAATTTGAAGTTAACAGTAATTAGGCTTGGGGGTTAAGTAATCTTTAAAATTAAAAGTAACGTTTAAAAGTAGTTAAGGAACAAAATAATTAAAAACAATGGTCAATAAAATTCTTCTTGAAATAGAATCGACCATTAGTAGTCGACTGGTGAAGGTTGTGGCGGCTAGGTTTTTCTACAATAGTTAACGTTCTAATATTTGTCATTTTGAACCGACTCAGACCATTCTGGTGCATTTCAATCACTTTAAATAGGAGCCTAGCCTCTCTTTCTTATTCACAAATTATTTCGGGATCCTAGCGTAGCTATGTCAGTTCGTCTCTTCCAGAATTCGAAAAGCTTGTATAGGGTTTCAGGTAAGAAATCCTATATGTTTATTTTTGTTTATTTTTTATTTTCTAAGCCTATTCTCCTCCAAACCACTAATTTTTTGAATCTAACTTATATAAAAATCCTTGTTGTATATATAAAAAATAAGAGATCTAAAAGAGGTTATTGAAGGCATTTCAAATCCTAAAGAAGGTAAAGCTAAGGACATACCATAAGTGAAAATCTTAGTCTTTCTATCTTATTAATTGATTAATGTAGTTTAGATTTGAAATATTCCCTAGAAATTTTAGTTCATGAAAACATCATATTATAAAACCTTCAAAATTCCCCCAAAGCAAAATGTCAATTCTAGGTTGGAATCTCAATTATTTATATTAAAATAAAGGGAATTATGTAGATTTGCAATTTTAGTGTTTTTACTTTCTATTCCACTTCTTATTCTTTTTCATTGGATTTGATGTAGAAAATAGTGCATAAGGTAAGAATTCTCATTCTTAGTTTGTACCGTTTATTTCCAAAATTTTAATAGAAATCCCCTTTGTCAAATTTCATGTAAAAAGAAGATGAATGGAGAATAAAAAGTAATTAAAATGGTAAGTTTACTGATTTATTCCAATGTTTTAATATAATAGGTTGAGTTTGAATTTTTTTGTATACAAGTTTGTTGACTGGGTTTTATATGTTGAATTTATGGTATGTTAATAATATGGAAACGAGACTTGTATGATTTTGAAAGATTTGACATTTAAATGTTAGTTTAGGGTATAAACACAGCATGTTTAGAAATTCTGAGGCGTCTGCGTGTGTGTATTTATATATTAGTGTAAATAACGTATAATTATAAAGTATTAATTGCATAGTTAATATGCTATTAACTCTTATTAAATCCCCCTTAGGAAAGAAGTTAATTGTAAAGGCGAAATAAAAAATTTCTTGTAAGACCTTAATATGGAATGCGTTGAGATGTGTGATAATGTATGTAAAGAGTGTTATAGATTATGACTAAATTATATGGATGCCAGGTCAGTCAAAAGCATGTGGAAGTCTGTCTAGCTAATCGGGCTATCAATAGTGTGACTTTAGGACTGATGTGAGACATTGCCTATAATAAGTAACTACACGACATAAGGTTAGTCCTAAATTTTGTAGATAATTTTGCCTAGCTAATCTGGCTACCGGTACCAATGAATAATCAGACTAATATGAGATGTCACTGTAGAGTTCGAGTCACAATAGAAGGACTTACTTTAGGGATTGAAGGTATTAAGTGGTTGTGTGAGGTCCCGCCTCTTCCTTATGTAGAAAGTAGTAAATGGTTAGTGTTATGGGTTAGGCACGGTAGAGATATCTTAAAAAAGAGCACGCTTCAATATGAAGTATTAAGTGCTTGAAGAGATACTGTGCAATGTCATCTAGATAGTTACTAGAGAGGAGTCCACCTTAGGATATGTATTAAAGCATGGGGACGTGCCTTAAAAGTGGTATTAATGGTTGGAGTTTGCCTAGTTCCCATTAAAAGGTAAATTAAGAAACTTGGTTACTATCTCTTACATTTATAGGGCATTATTGACGATCGATATGAGTTATTGGGTTAAAAGTGAGATGGCTATGTGCTTATTTTTGGAAAGCATTTTTGACTTGTATTTGGAAAGAATTAGGATATAAATAAAATGTGAAATACGTATTCCCATTAAAATTATACTATCCAAGTACTACTATATTAAGGCTAGAGATTTTTATTCACCAAATATATGTTGTTCTAACTCGCTTCTCATCACAACACAAGTTAGGGAAGATGATGATGTGGAATGAGAAGGTATGGAGAGAGATTGTGGCTTATCTTTTTATCTATTCTTGTTATTTTAGGTGTATCCATTGGAAACTGTTGTATTTTAAATATGATGTACCAGAGATATGTATTATTGGTTTTTGTGTTACGATTTTTATAAAATTTTGAATTTATAATGAAATGGGTACTGGTGTTATTATTATATATTATCCTTCTGCTGTGAGATCTGAATATGTAGATAAATAGCTCTGTATTATTCTTTTACCAACCAATATCCAACATTGGAATGGGTCTAGGTTTGATGGGCCTTTTCTGGGTTTTAATTTAGGTCTTTTTCAGGGCGGTTATTACATTAACTCCAAACAGGTCAAAATTTATAGTCGTTTGAAGAATGAAGAAGTAGGCAATGGACCTCTCGGTGATCTAATTCGGTGGAATTGTTAACTATAATCGATCTTCGTGAAGAACTCAAATATGTGCATATGATAGCGCTCGATCTTAAAGATATAATGGCTAACTAAAAGAAAATGCCAAGCTTTATCTCAAGTGCATGTTTGTTAATGCTAAGTTTTCATTATGCATGATCATTTCATCTTCCTTTTTTCCACTCCTAATTGTTTTACTCGTATTTATCAATATGCTTGATATGTTTTGTGACGACCCACATTTTGAAAGGTTTAAATCGATAATAATCCACACATGTCCAACTTAAACGGTCCGGAACATAGATAATTAATGGGGTTAATCAAGAAAAATAAGAAAAGAACAAGAAAACAAGCACAGAATCTCGTAGTGGAACGATAAAATACAATAATCAAATAAATAGTTCATGAAGCTGTTTATATTATACATTTGATTATAATTTATACAACATTTATCAGAGTCATATATATAACATGGATAAATAAAATAATTCAATAGACAACATGATGCAGGAATAATAATAGTAATAATATATCAAATCTTCATCTTCATCCTCTAGGAAATTATCTTCAATGCACTGAAATACTCAGGGCTGACTTGAGCGTAATGAAAAGACAAAACACTCGAGTCAGGACTAAAATATCCTTATGTGAGTCAAATCGATACCACATATAAAATGAATTCAATGGCATCAGAGATGTTTATGGGGTTTCACATCTCATATCCAGTGTATAACATGCATGCAATAACTCAAAATATTTATATATAGTAGAATACACTACATATATAATGTCTAATCAGTAGAATAAATATATTTTTTAGTGTTAAGGCTTCATGTTAATCCCCCTTAATGCATTTTTAAGCATTGTCATGCACTTTGCATATAACGCCCCAGTAGAACGTCGGGGGATAGGGATGCGTCGTGATACGATAACACTAAACCGACATCGTAAGGGTCTCATACAGGGATAAAAGTATGACAAGGCATGAGAGGCAATGCCCACGATAGGATACTACCAGTTCGGGTCGTAGGGCTGATGGTAGTGCATCGTAGCCATGACTGCCCATCGCGTCCATCCATTCCATATCGAATCATGAGAAGTTATCCAACAATCAAGATACACCAATCGCAAGCAACAACAAGAGTAAATAATATGGACCAAGTCCAAGAAAATCGAAGAACTGATATTCACTAGGGGTAATTAGCCCGCTTGGCCCTGTCAAACCATCCTGTTTTAGTCATTTTAAATTGGCACAAGTGCAGGGGTCTATCCATCATCGTTCTCTTTCTTCAAATCCAACAAATGACGCCAAATCCAACCACTTCGTTCTGGAGTATCCTCCGCGTACATAGTTGTTAAAGTGGTTTCAATATTAACGAAGAGTATGCCAATGAGAGACCTCGGCCTCTTTAACAATCAAATGTCGTTTAATACACCGGTTGGCTCTTTTACATTTTGAAAATCATTATACTTGATATCAAAATATAATATTCGCTTCAAAATAAATTTTGTTTAGAAATCAACATATTTGCACAAAATAAACTATTTCACTTAAGATCATTTCCCCTTAATATCTCGATTCAATTAAATTGCTTCAAAATTCCATTTGGGTTATAACTTCAATTTAACCCAATCTGCATTTAAATCCATGATTTAAATATAAACTTTCTATCCTTTGACCAGTTTGAATTTCTAGAAAATAGTTTGAATTTATTTAAATAGTTTTAAAGAGTTAGATTAGTTTGATATAATATAGTTTAATAAAATGGTTTATATATTAAAAATATTTTATATAGGAAATAGTTTGGAAAATCAAAATAATTTGAATATTTTAAAAAGATTGGTTTTAAACAGTTTATATTAAAATTTATTTGAAAATAGTTTCAAAGTCAAAGTGATTCATTTCCAAATCTTCCAATTCAAATCATTCAATCTTGATTCCCTTTAAATCGACCTAATTTCAAATTCAATTCGAATTAACTTCGATTTCAATTCCAACTCAAATCAATTTTAATTTTGATTTCAAATTAATTCAATTTCAATTTCAATTCCAATTAACTTCAATTCTGATTCCAATTTGTATTATTTTCAGTTCAATTCTCATATTTAAACCATTTCAAATTATATAAATTCGAGCCAATTTCAAAATATCGATTTAAATCATTTGAACCAAATTCAACTTCAATGTTTGAATTTCAGATTCAAATTTTTAGAATAATTCAACTTCGAGCCTAAGTTTGAATTATCTGGTTAAATTACTTTTACTTAGCGATATTTCACAGTTCGAATAAAAGTTCAAATCCTTTAAAAATAAATCAATTTTCTAAATTCAAATCATATTTCAATCATAACTTAAAAATCTCAACTTCGACTATTCAAACAATTCCTGTTCACAAATTTAAATTTCAACATTTCAAGCCTAAGTTCGTAAATAATTCAATCTTCAAAAATTTGTTTTTTATTTATTTAAATCAAAATTATTCTAAAACCAAGAATTCTAAAATCATTTAGGTTAACCAATCCGATGTCTGTATATAATTTTCTATCCTATTGCCAAGTGACCAGTTATTTCGATTTTAATTTCAGGGATGAATATATCATTTCAATCCAAAATAGATGTCATATGTATATATCATTTCAACCTATTTCTTAATTTATTCAAAATAATTCAATTTACACTTTTATATATTGTAAATAATATACAGGATGATAACATGACATATCAAAATAAATAAACATCCAAATCATCCAAAATATCAATCAATATCATCCATCACAATCAACATTCAAATCAGTCGAAATATCATACAATTTACTAGTTATCCATCAGAATTTAACTAGCAATTTAATTCTCATTTCACATTAGAAATGTCATGTAACGATCCCAATTTTGAATTAAATTTAAATTAATAGTTAATGTAAATTTTGGAATAAATTTTGGAATAAATTTGAATTTGAAATACATATGTATATGTATATTGAGTAAATTTGAATTTGACTTTAGAATTTGAATTTGAATCTTGAATTTGTATTTAAATTTGTAAATATAGTGATGCTTATATTATTTTTTCTTCCTTCTAATTTGCTGAGTTTTGATGAACAAATTAAGAGTTTATGTATGTATATATAGAAGACAGTGTTTGTAGGGGAGGTATTTACTAGTTTAACTTGTTTTTTATTATTTGATTTGATCAGAGATTTTTCCTTTGCTGCCTCCTTCTTTGACCAAGCAAGATTTTGTTTTGGAGGCTATTTCGGCTGAAATGATTTGTTTGTGTTGAGAATAGATAGAAATAAATGCATATGCTTAGCATTTGGTTTACATACTTATGCTAGTTGATTTGTATGTACATTTTTGTTTTTTATACATAGATATTTATTTAGCCTTGCATAACTAAATTTTACAACAAACATATTTGTCTGGTTTCATGTTTACTTTTCTTTTTCTTTACTCATTTCTTTTCATATACGTATTGTTATAGTTTAACTATCAAACATTTAATTCATATTAATACATATCTTTATGCTTTTGAAACTAACTACCCATAAATTAATTTACATAAATAATGTTTTTAAACCCAAATCATTTTTCTAAGTCATTTATTTAAATCTTAAATTCAAATACAAATTCAAGATTCAAATTCAAATTCTAAAGTCAAATTCAAATTTACTCATATATACATATACATATGTATTTCAAAATCAAATTAATTTCAAAATTAATTCCAAAATTTACATTAACTATTAATTTAAATTTAAGTCAAAATTGGGATCGTTATAGAGCTTCCTGTTTTGAACTGCAAATTTGTATTTAAATTTGTAAATATAGTGATGCTTATATTATTTTTTCTTCCTTCTAATTTGTTGAGTTTTGATGAACGAATTGAAACAAAGAGTATATGTATGTATATATAGAAGACAGTGTTTATAGGGGAGGTGTTTACTCGTTTAGCTTGTTTTTTTTTATTTGATTTGCTCAGAGATTTTTCTTTTGCCGCCTCCTTCTTTGACCAAGCAAGATTTTGTTTTGGAGGCTATTTCAGCTGAAATGATTTGTTTGTGTTGAGAATAGATAAAAATAAATGCATATGCTTACCATTTGGTTTACATACTTATACTATTTGATTTGTATGTACATTTTTGTTTTTTATACATAGATATTTATTTAGCCTTGCATAAGAAAATTTTACAGCAAACATATTTGTCTTGTTTCATGTTTATTTTTCTTTTTCTTTACTCATTTCTTTTCATATACGTATTGCTACAGTTTAACTATCAAACATTTAATTCATATTAATACATATCTTTATGCTTTTGAAACTAACTACCCATAAATTAATTTACATAAATGATATTTTTAAACCCAAATCATTTTTCTAAGTCATTTATTTAAATCTTAAATTCAAATACAAATTCAAGTTTCAAATTCATATTCTAAAGTCAAATTCAAATTTACTCATATATACATATACATATGTATTTCAAATTCAAATTTATTCCAAAATTTACATTAACTATTAATCTAAATTTAATTCAAAACTGGGATCGTTACAGATTCCCCCCTTAAAAAAAAATTCGCCCTCGAAATTTACAGGCAGAGAAACTACAAAGATAGATACACAAAGATAGAGAAACAGTTTTCCTAGGTCAAACTGGATATCAATTCTGTATTTGGCTCACCAGATCAGAATATCAACAATAGATACAAGAACAAATTTATTTAACACTTCACAAGATACTCAGGGTCATCCAGATCTACGAAATATACATTGGCATTGGTTAGTTTAAAGGACAACTAACCGCTCATAGAATATTTTTAGACCCAAAAGAACGAAAAATGGATTCAATTCAAGTTGAAATATCCTAAAGTATATATAATTTGTCCCTCTTCGGACTTTGATATTCACAAGAAATTACAATAGAATTTCAAATTTGGTTTTAATCGAAATTATTTTATCGATACAATTTATTTAACTTCATATTTTAGTTACCAATTTATTTCAAATAGAATTTCAAATTCATTGAAGTTAAAAATGAAAAGCTGATAGAAATTTAACGAAGAGAATACGAAATAGAAACTTATCTACACGATTCGTAAGAGCCACCATCACACCTAAGCTTCTCCCTTGAGCTGCTACGTAGTAATCAAATAAATTGGAAAGACGAATCAAAGGAGATTGATAAAGAAAGTTATTTCCGTTGTTGTAGGGTATCGACCATTTATACCGGTATTTCCTGTCCCCTATCTCGTTCTCTTCTTGCACTCATACTTACTATAAGTGGATAGCAAGAGAATTTACTGAGGTATACAGACAGACATCTTAGGGATTACTCGTTCTAGGGTATTCTTCACCCTATCTCCAATGAGTTACTTAATGTGTTATAACCCAGAGCTAAACTTTCAAGCTTCAGCTCTGATACCAAGATGTCAGCTTCCTGCTTTGAAAACTGCAAATTTGTATTTATATTTGTAAATATAGTGATGCTTATATTATTTTTTCTTCCTTCTAATTTGCTGATTTTTGATGAATGAATTGAAACAAAGAGTATATGTATGTATATATAGAAGACAGTGTTTGTAGGGGAGGTTTTTACTGGTTTAGCTTGTTTCTTTTTTTTGTATTATTTAATTTGATCAAAGATTTTTCTTTTCTTACATCCTTCTTTGACCAAGCAAGATTTTGTTTTGGAGGCTATTTCGGCTGAAATGATTTGTATGTGTTGAGAATAGATAGAAATAAATGCATATGCTTACCATTTGGTTTACATACTTATGCTATTTGATTTGCATGTACATTTTTGTTTTTTATACATAGATATTTATTTAGCCTTGCATAACTAAATTTTATAGCAAACATATTTGTCTGGTTTCATGTTTATTTTTCTTTTTCTTTACTCATTTCTTTTCATATACGTATTGTTATAGTTTAACTATCAAACATTTAATTCATATTAATACATATCTTTATGCTTTTGAAACTAACTACCCATAAATTAATTTACATAAATAATATTTTTAAACCCAAATCATTTTTATAAGTCATTTATTTAAATCTTAAATTCAAATACAAATTCAAGATTCAAATTCAAATTCTAAAGTCAAATACAAATTTACTCATATATACATATACATATGTATTTCAAATTCAAATTTATTCCAAAATTTACATTAACTATTAATTTAAATTTAATTCAAAATTAGGATCGTTACATGTCAATTCAAATTCCTATCATTTTAAATGTCAGTTAAATTTACGAAACAACTGTCAATAAATTTAAATCACTTCACACATAAATTTAACTAATATAAAAATTATTTTAGTACATCATGATCGTATAAAACACTCACCTTTTATTTGAGACTAAAAATATTTCCAGTTTGAAATAAATATTAATTCGACTCCATGCTGTAGACGACATCGGTACGAACACAACAGAGAAGACGACACTTGACTCGTACGAACAATATACGAACGAATTAACATTATGAATATTTATATGAAAATTAACAAAACAAAATAAAATGAAAAAATTCCAAATTTTTACCTCTCTCTCCCTCTCTTCCATTCTCATTCTTTCATCTTGTTCCCTGGTCGACATCGCCCTCCGCTCGGGTGCTATTTTCTTTATTATCGATCGGTTGAATGACAACCGCACCCAGCTCTAACATGCCGCACCTTCTCATCGCCGCTGCTGCCGTCCAGGCAAATCGCCATCACCCATGACCCCTCATGCTCATGCATGCAGTGCTAAAAAAGAAATGCAAAAACCCTAAACCCAAATTTCCACGAACCCCGCGCCTCTGCCACTGACCCTCGTGCGCGATCGCGACCTTCGACCATCACCCTACTGCGCCTCCCTCGTGTTCTTCGATCGCGACTTCCCTTTTTTTATGGATCTGCTATTTTACTTTGAAATGAGAGAAGTGGGGTATTTGTATAGACAGCATAGTGGGCGGGCGTACGAAATGTTGGAGGGGAAAAGTAAATATATATTATTAAATTAGAAAATATCTTGTCCGACCAACCCGCGAGATTCTGAACTCCAAACGAAACGTGCCACCTGCCGTTCCATATGTTTTAACCCCATTCCAAACATGATAGAACTAGTTTCAAGGCCTAATTTGGTTGTATTCAGAAGATAGCTTTTCAAAATCAATTAATTTTAATCGATTCCTTGAATTAATTTCTACACGTTTCAAGCTTGCATAGTCAAACGATAACTTCGATCGTTATAAAACTTGAAATCAAACAATAATTCACTATTATGAATTCGATGAAACTAGTTTAAGTGAAATCCGAGACAATGGCCAAAATAGCTATTTTTACCCGTTAATTAAAACAAGTAATTTCCAAAATTTAAATCAATCACTTTAAATTCAATTTTTAAGTTTAACAATTTTCATTGTTGTTCAAATAAAATTTAAATCAACTCCCGACATCAATTCCATTCACATTAATTCAAGATTCAATTATTTAAATGATTTCAATTCAAATAATTTAATCATATAATAAATTTTTTTTTTTCAAATATAAGTTATTTAGCCTATACAATTTAGTTTTGAAAATGAATTCAAATAATAAACAACTACTTTATTTTTACAGTAATTCAATATTTATTATTCAGTTCTTGCTATTGATTGTAAACACATTAAATACATAGAATATCATTTCAATACTTGTTATCGCCAAAATCTTCGAAATTATTTATTTAATTTTTTTTATTATATTAAAGTTCATATTCAATAACTGTACTAATACACCATTAAATTTCTATTCCTAACCATTTTAATTCAATAATTGTATTAAATTTACAAATTTTAAAATAGCTAAAAATACGGGTCGTTACATTCTCCCGCACTCAAAACTTTTCGTCCTTGAAAAGGGGTTAAATAGAGAATTTGACATTTTATATATTTTATTCAAAATAATTAACTTATAAACATTAAATATTATTAAAAACCATTATTATGCTCTCGCCATGCCACTTTGATATCGGTTTTATGGAAATTATAATTTATATATAGAAACAAGTTATAAAATTTTCAAAACTAAAAAAAATTCTGATGTTGGGATTTACGGAATATTTCGTCACAAATATATACCAAACATATTAAATATACATCTTATCTCAATGATGTGGCATCCCATAGGGAAAATATAAAAGCGCGATATGTAATCCAAGATGTGTACCTTATTATTATTATTAATACGAGCGAGTTCGCTCGTATTAAGCAAGCAAAAGCATATAAAAACCTGCATATACATCCAAACATTTTTTGTATGTACCTATCTCAACTAAAATTTGAATATTATTCACTTATAATAAGATATAGAACATGCATGACTTCGATAAACTATAAAACATGCATTCTGAATCCAAATTATAAGCACGAATACACAACACACAACAATCATATGCAATCAAACAGTTATAACAATGGTTTGTAACAAAAAATCCATTTAATAATTATTAATATTCATCCAAATAATTCAAACTATCACAATTTTCATTTCAATGCCTACATTTAATTTATACACTTTATTTCTTTTAACATTCAATTTTTATTAACATTTATTTGGTTCACTTCAAATTCATTCATGCCCGTTTCATCCACATTCAATATATTCAATTCAATTTGTGAAATTCCAATTGTTTCACTTTTTGTTTAACCTATTTCATATAAATTCATTTATGAACCATTTTAAAAAATTATTCCATTTAGTCTTATCTAAATCAAATTCTACTTCATTACCACTTAGTATATTCTCTTTTTAATATTAATATTCTTTATAACCATTTAAGTTTATTATAAACATTTTATATAACACAACTCTTGTTTATTATTATCACATCATATCTTAAGTTCATATTAATTCATTGATTCGCTTCATTTAGTCATTTCATTTATTCAATTCATATCAATAATTTTTACTTCAATAAATTTTATTTTATAAAATGATTCACTTCGTCGGTTTATTATTAATTTTATTTAAATTTTATTTAATAACTCAAATTCATATTAATAAATTTCCTTTTCATCAAAATCAATTTCATTCAATTTTCTTAAGTTAACTTCATCTTATAATTCATTTTGTTAACTTATTCCATATTAAATTAGTTGACATTCAATTTTATTTTATAATACAACTTCGTATTGATATTATTAATTTATTTTATAGCTTAAGTGGAATTAATTTGCTTTATTAATTTATCTAGTTTCATTCAAATCCAATTCAAATTATTGAATATTAAGTTAAACTTCATTTTAATTTATTCCATTACTAGTTTTATTCAACATTATTTAAGTTAAAATTTTCTTCTCCTTTCTTATCATTCACCTTCAACAAAATTTAAACTTGGTTCTTAGCTTAATATTTCTCAAATCTATAAGTTATACAACTTATTCACTTTAATTTCATTTTGTTATTTTGTTTAATTAATTTCAAACACACTTCACTTTCATTTGAGCTTTCTTGAGTTACACTTCATTTTTTTTCCATTTCACTAACTCAATTTATTAAACATTTCTTAAGTTAATTATTTTATTTCAATTCTCAAATTCAAATTTTCTTTTGTTTGCTTAACCAAAAATATTCAACAGTTTTTAAATTTTGTTTTACTTTCCTATTCAAATATATAAGTTATAAACTTATTTATTATATATACTATTTTCAATTTTTAAGTTCAAAACTATTTTCATATACCCATCAAATCATACTTGGAATAATTTTTCACAGTTAAATTTTTTTTTAATCGAAAATAAATTTCTTTTGGTAGCAATTCTCACTAAGAAACTTGAAAATGAATACTGGCGATACTGCAGTCATCCCCAGAATTATTTCCCAACAAAAAAGCGAGTTAAATGCTTTTATTTCTTTCAAAAACCTTTTCAAAATATATTTCTCGTCAAAACAATTTTGAATAATATTATTATTAATTTTGAAGGCTTTGAAATCAATTTTGAAACCAAAGGGATTTAAATTTTAAAATTATGAGCTTTTTAAATCCTTTATATTTATAAGCCATATCATAAATAATTATATAATTTCATTACCTTATTACCAAAAAAATTCAGTAATTTATACTTTGTTATTTTAAATAATTCTCATTGCAATTTTATTTCAATTCAATTTAATTATCAAACACTTTATAAAACAAAATTTACAAAGTATTCGTTTTATTTTAATTCAACCAATAATCGATGATAACTAAATATTATCATCTCCTAACAAAAACATTCATGAAAATCATCATCATTATATATATAATATAATATAATTTACGTAAAATTATTTCGTTTACTGTCTTTTAAAACAATTATGTCAACTTCCTTGTTTAAGTGTTTAGGAATCCATATCGATAACATGGCGTCCTATGCATCGACCAAAATTCATAAACAACTCAACGAATAAGTAAACACAAAATAAAACATTTTATAACACAAACAAGTACTCTCTCTCATATATATACACTCAAAAAGACTCATTGTAGGGTATTACTGCCCTATCTCTAATGAGTCAACCTACACAATTAAGTTTATCACTAAACCAAAACTCTGATACCAACTATGATGATCCACATTTTTGAAGGTTTAATGGACAATAATCCATACATGTCCAACTTAAACAATCTGAAACATAGATAATCAATGGAGTTAATTAAGAAAAATAAGAAAAGGAGAAGAAAACAAACACAGAATCTTGCAGCATAATGATAAAATATAATAATCAAGTAAACAGTTCATGAAGTTGTTTATATTGTACATTTGATTATAATTTATACAACATTTATCAAAGTTATATATACAACGGGGATAAATAAAATAATGCAGCAGATAGAATGATGCAGGAATAATAATAGTAGTAATATACCAAATCTTCGTCTTTGTCCTCTAGAAAACGATCTTCAATGCGTTGAAATACTCAGGGCTGACCCGAGCGTAATGAAAAGACAAAACACTCGAGTCGGGACTACAATATCCTTATGTGAGTCAAATAGATACCACATATAGTATGAGTGCAATGGCATCAAAGATGTTTATAGGGTTTCGCATCTCCTATCCAGTGCATAATGTGCGTGTAATAACTCAAGAGATGTTATGGGATTTTCCTTCTCTTAAAGATCCATTAAAATATTTATATATAGTAGAATACGCTACATATATAATGTCTAATCAGTAGAATAAATATTTTTTCTTAGTATTAAGGCTTTACATTAATCCCTCTTATTGCATTTTTAAGCATTATCGTACAGTTTGCATATAATGCCCCAGTAGCACATCGAGGGATACGGATGCGCCGGAATATGACAACACGAAATGAAAACTGTAGAAATCTTATATAGGGATAAAGTATGACAAGGAACGTGAGGCAATGCCCAAGGTAGAATACTACCAGTTCGGGTCGCAGGACTGGTGGTAATGCATCATAGCAACGACCGCCCACCACGTTCGTCCATCACATATCGAGTCAAGGGAAGTTATCCCACAATTAAGGTGCGCCAATCGAAACCAACAAAAAGAGTAATAATATGTACCGAGTCCAAGAAAATCGAAGAACGGATGTCTGCTAAGGGTAATTAGCTCGCTTGGCTCTGTTAAGCCATCCTATTTTAGTAATTTCAAATTGGCACAAGTGCTCAGGTCTATCCATCATCATTCTCTTTCTTCAAATCCAGCAAACGACATCAAATCCGGCCACTTCGTTTTGGGGTCTCCTTCGCGTACACAGTCGTTAAAGTGGTTCCAATACTAAAAAAGAGTATGCCAATGAGAGGCGCTGGTCTTTTTAACAATCAAATGTCATTTTACACACCGATTGGCTCTTCTACATTTCGAAAATAATTCATACTCAAAATAACATATTCGCTTCAAAATTAATTTCTTTTCAAAATCATCATATTTACTCAAAATATACTATTTCGCTTAAAATTATTTCCCCTCAATATCTCGATTCAGCTCCCAAATTGCTTCGAATTGCCAATTGGGTTATGACTTCAATTTAACCCAATTCGCATTTAAATCCATGATTTGAATATAAACATTCCACCCTTTGACCATTTTAAATTTCTAGAAAATAGTTTGAATTTTTTTTAATAGTTTTCAAAAGTTAAACTAATTTGATATAAAATGGTTTAATAAAATGGTTTATATATTAAAAATGGTTTATATAGGAAATAGTTCGGAAAATCAAAATAATTTGAATATTTTAAGAAGATAGGTTTTAAAACGTTTATATTAAAATACTTTATTTGGAAATACTTTCAAAGTCAAACTGATTTAATTCCAAATCTTCTAATTCAAATCATACAATCTCGATTCCCTTCAAATTGACCTAATTTCAATTTCAACTCGAATTAACTTCGATTTCAATTCCAATTCAAATCAATTTATTTTGAATTTCAAATTAATTCAATTTCAGTTTCAATTCTAATTAATTTCTATTCCGATTCCAATTTGAATTAATTTCAATTAAGTTCTCAAATTTAAACCATTTCAAATTATATAAATTAGAGTCAATTTCAGAACATTGATTTCAATCATCAAAATCAAATTCAACTTCAATGTTTGAATTTTAGATTCAAATCTTTAGAATAATTCAACTTCGACCCTAAATTTGAAACATCCATTTAAATTGCTTTTACTTAGCGATATTTCAAAGTTTGAATAAAAGTTAAAATCCTTTCAAAATAAACAAGTTTTCGAAATTCAAATCATATTCAATCATAACTTCAAAATCTCAACTTCGATTATTCAAACAATTCCTGTTAACAAATTTAAATTTCAACATTTCGAGCCCAAGTTCGAAAATAATTCGATCTTCAAAAATTCGATTTTTATTTCTTTAAATCAAAATCATTTAAATAATTTCAAAACCAAGAATTTAAAAATCATTTAATTTATCCAATCGGTGTCCGCATATAATTTTCTATCCTATGGCCAAGTGATCGGTTATTCCGATTTTAATTTCAGGGATTGATATATATATCATTTCAATTCAAAATAAATGTCATAGGTATATATAATTTCAACCTATTTCTTATTTTATTTGAAATAATTTAACCTACAGTTTTATATACTATAAATAATAACAGGATATATCAAAATAGATAAGCATCCAAATCATCCAAAATATCAATCAATAGCATCCATCACAATCAACATCAAAATGAGTCAAAATATCATACAATTTACTAGTCATCAATAATCGCGAATTTAACTAGCAATTTAATTCCCATTTCACATTGGAACTATAATTTCAAATTCCTATCATTTTAATTCATATCAATTTAAATGTCAGTTAAATTTTCCAAACAACAGTCTATAAATTTAAATCACTTTACGATATAAATTTAACTAACACAAAATTATCTTAGTACATCATAAGCATATAAAAACTCACATTTTATTTGAGAATGAAAATATTTCTAGTTTCAAATAAATATCAATTCGACTCCATGCTGTAAACGACTTTCATACGAACGCAACGCAAAAGACGACACTTGAATCTGACCTCATAGGAACAATATATGAATGAATTAACATTACGAATAATTAAATGAAAATTAACAAAACAAAATAAAATATAAAAAATCCAAACTATTACCTCTCTCTCTCCCTCTCTTCCACTCTCATTCTTTCATCTCGTTCTCAAGTCGACATAGCCCTTTCCTCGCGTGCTATTTTTCTGTTATTATCGATCGTCTAAACGACAACCGCACCTAGCTCCGACACGCCACACCTTCTCATCGCCGCCCCAGCCATCCAGGCGAATCACCGTCACCCTTGAGCCCTCACGCTTGTGCCCCTTAACCCAAATCGCCATGAACCCCACGCCTCTACCACTGACCCTCGTGCACGTCCGTGACCTTCGACCATCACCTTGCTGTGCCTCCCCCGCTTTCTTCGATCGCGACTTCCCTTTTATTATTGTTCCGTTGTTTTACTTTGAAACGAGAGGAGAGGGGTAAGGATATAGATAACATAGTGGGCGAGCGTAAGAAATGTTGGAGGGGAAAAGAAAATATATATTATTAAATTAGAAAATATCTCGTCCGATTGATCCGCGAGATTTCGAACTCCAAACGAAGCGTACGGCCTGACGTTCCATATGTTTTACCCCCACTCCGAACACAATGGAACTGTTTTTGAGGCCTAATTCGAGCATATTCAGAAGATAACTTTTAAAAATCAATTAATTTTAATCGAATTGCTTAGATTAATTTCTATGTGTTTCGAGCTCGCACGGTCAAACGACAAGTCTGATCGCCGCGCAACTTGAAATCCTATAATAATTCACTATATGGATCCGATGAAACTGGTTTCGTCGAAATCCAAGACAATGGCCAAAATGGCTATTTTTACATGTTAAGTAAAACAAGTAATTTTTAAAATTTAATTTAATCACTTTAAATTCAATTTTTAATTTTAACAATCCTCATTGGTTTTAAACAAAACATTAATCAACTTCTGACATCATTCCCATTCACATTAATTCAAGATTCAGTTATTTAAATAATTTTAATTCAAATAATTTAATTATCCAATAAATTATATTATTTCAAATATAAGTTATTTAGCTCATATAATTTACTTTTGAAAATGAGTTCAAATAATAAACAACAACTTTCATTTTATAGTAGTTCAATATTTATTATTCAATTCTTGCTATTGATTGTAAACACATTAAATACATAAAATTTCATTTCCATACTTGTTATCGTTAAAATCTTCGGAATTGTTTATTTCAAAAATTTATTATATTAAAGTTCATATTTAGTAACTATACTAATACATCATTAAATTTTTATCTCTAACATTTTAATTTAATAATTTCATTAAATTTTAAAATAGCTAAAAATATGGATCGTTACATGTTTACCTCAAGTCCAACAATAAATCATCGGGATATTTAGGAGAAAGCCAACGGTATTTTGGATCGAAGAGTTTCAAACATTTGATAGCATTTTGCATGATTATTTAGCCACTAAGTAACTAATTTATTTATTTTGCAAATATCTCCCATATCCAAGGTTATTTAATTATTATTAGTGTTTCCATCCTTTTAACCAAACAGAAATAAAATATCATTTAATCTTTGTATATTCTTATTCCATTGTCCTCTTGCTTGTTATTCTTTGATTTAGTCGGATGTTTTGTACCATAGTTCGCTCCAAAATAAATTAAATAACGAAAACTCCTATAAGACCTTCAGATATCTTTTTTTTCTGCACAGGAAATAGAGACATGCAATTCCAACCATTAAAAAAAAGAGAATGGAAAGAGCTTTTTTTTGATAGATGAGGGCTCCTATAGCTCAAAATGACTCAAAAGTTATGGCTGTTTGAAGAAATAAGAAGCAAGCGATGGACAGCTTGGTAATCTGATTTGATGGAATTGTCGACCGTATTCTATCTCTATGAAGCACTTGAATATGAACACTTGATAGCACTTGATCTTGAAAATATAATGGAACACTAAAAGAAAACATCAAGATTTATCTCAAGAGCATATCTAGTAATGCAAATATTTTTTTCCACTACTTGTTGTTTTACTTATATTTACCAACGTACTAGATCTGTTACCACAAGCCCAACACTAAAAGATCGGGATGTTTAGGAGAATGTTAAGATTATTTTGGATTATAGTGTTTCAAACATTTGATGTCATTTTACATGATTACTTATCATTAAGTATCCTATTTATTTAGTTTTCATATATCTTCCGTTTCCAAGGTTATTCAATTATTATTAATATTTCCTTCCTTTTAATGGAACAGAAATGTAATCTCATTTTGTCTTTATATATTCTTGATCTCCTTGTCCTTTTGCTTGTTATTCTTTAATTTGGTTGGAGTTCTTATAACATAAATCTCTTTGGAATAAATTGAATAATGAAAACACTTAAGCCACCAGGAGAACTTCGGATGACTTTTATGCATACGAAATAGAGACATAGAAATTACAACAACTAGAAGCATAGAAAATAGAAAGAGTTTCGCCTTGATAATTGGCTCCCATAACTCCAAACGAGTCAAAAGTTAAGGTCATTTGGAAAAAAAGAAGCAAGTGATGAACCGCTCAGTGATTCGATTCGATGGAATTGTCGACCGTGTTTGATCTTTGGGAATAACTCAAATATGCGCATGTGATAGGACTTAAGGATATTCTGGAAGTCGAACACTAAGACATTGGGATGTTTAAGAGAACAAGTGCCATCAAGTTATTCTATGATTTAGTTGAATTTTTTATACCATAAATCTCTCTGCAATAAATTAAACAACGAAAATTTTTGTGCTCCCTAAAGACCATCAAATGACTTTTTTGCGCAAGAAATAAAGACTTGGCAATTACAACTTTTAGAAGCATAGAGAACAAAAAGAGTTTTGTTTTGATAGGTGATAGCTCCAGTAACTCCAAACGACTTAAAAGTTTTGGTCGTTTGAACAAACAAGAAGCAAGCGATGGACCGCTTGGTAATCCTATTTGACAGAATTGCTGACCGTGTTCGATCTTCACGAAGCACTCAAATATGCACATATTATAACACTTGATCTTGAAGATATAATGGTGCGCTAAAAGAAAACATCAATCTTTATCTCACCAAGTAATGCAAACATTTCACTATTTACGACCGTTTCATCTTCGTTTTTTCCGCTCCTCGTTGTTTTACTCATATCTATCTAAGTGCTAGATCTGTTTACCATAAGTCCAACAATAAAATATTAGGATGTTTAGAAGAATGTCAAGAGTATTTTGGATTATAGAGTTTCAAACACTTGAAGGCATTTTACATGATTACTTAGCCATTAAGTAACATATTTATTTAGTTTGCAAATATCTCCCAATACAAACATTATCAATTATTATTAATATTTCCATCCTTTGTATGAAATCATAATCTCATTTCATCTTGGTATTTTCTAGCCCTCATTGTCTCGCTGCTTGTTATTTTATGATTTAGTCGGATTTTTTATACCATAAATCTCTTCCAAAAAAATTGAACTATGAAAAGTTTCAAGCTCTTGGAAGACCATCAAACGACTTTTTTCTGGTACGAAAAAGTGACTTGGAAATTCCAACCATTTGAAGTATAGAAAATAGAATAAGCTTCGTTTTGATAAATGGTTGTTCTCGTAACTCTAAATGACTCAAAAGATTTGGTCAGTTGAAGAATCAAGAATTGATGGACCGCTTGGTGATCTAATTCGATAAATTGCCAATCGTGTTTAATCTCCATGAAGTGCTCGAATATGCACACATGGTATCACTCGATACTGAAGATATAATGATGTAGTAAAAGAAAGCATCAAGCTTTATTTCAAGAGCATGTCTAGTAATGCAATGCATTATTCTCAATCGTTTCCACTTCCTTTTTTCCACGTCTTGTTGTTTTACTCATATGCATCAACATGCCAGATTTGTTAACCACAAGTCTAACAATAAAACATCAGGATGTTTAGGAAAATGTCAAGATTATTTGTAACATAGAGCTTCAAATGTTTGATGGCTTTTTACATGATTACTTAGCCATTAAGTCATCCATTTATTTAGTTTGCAAATATCTCCCATTTCCAAGATTATTCAATTGTTATAATATTTCCAACCTTTTAATGGAACGGAAAAGTAATATCCTTTAATCTTTATATATTTTTACTGTCCTTGTCTTCTCGCATGTTATTCTTCTATTTAGTCCGGTTTTTATGCCATAAATCTCTCCAGAATAAATCAAACAATGAAAACTTTCGATCTCCCGAAAGACATGCTAATGCATACAAAATAGAGACATGGCTATTTCAACCATTAGAAGCATAGAGAATGGAATTGGATTTATTTTGATAGTGATGGCTCCCACAAATCCAAATAAGTCAAAAGTTATGACCGTTTGAAGAAACAATAAGTCAACGATGGACTGCTCGGTGATCAAGTTCGATAGAATTACTGGCCATGTGAGATCTTCATGAAGCACTTGAAGATGCACACATGATAGCACTCAAAATTAAAGGAATAATGGTGCATGAAATGGAAACATTAAGCTTTATCTAGAGTTCATATGTAGTAATGCAAACGTTGCATTATTTATAGTTGTTTCGTCTTACTTTTATACCACTCCTCGTTGTTTTACACATTTATTATCGTGCTAGTTCTGTTTACCATAAGTTAAATAATAAAACATCAGTATGTTTTGGATAATGTCAAGGGTATTTTATGTCGTGGAGTTTTAAATGTTGGATGGATTTTTACATGATTACTTAGCCATTATGTAACCTATTTACTCAGTTTGCAAATATCTTCCGTTTCTAAGATTATTCGATTATTATAAAATTTTCCATCCTTTTAATGAAACGGAAATGTAATCTCATTTGATCTTTGTATATTCTTGGTGTCCTTGTACTCATGTCTGTTATTCTTTGATTTATTTGGACCTTTATATCATAAATCTTTCAGGAATAAATTGAACAACGAAAATGTTTGAGCTCCCAGAAGCCCTTCAGATGAATTTTTTTGCATACAAAAAAGACATGGCAATTCTAACTTTTAAAAGCCTATAGAATGGAAAGAGCTTCATTTTGATAGGTGATGGCTCACATAACTCTAAATGACTCAAAACTTATGGCCGTTTGAAGAAATAAAAAGCAAGTGATGAACCGCTTGATAATCTAATTCGATGGAATTGCTGACCGTGCTCGAACTTCATGAAGCGCTCAAATATGCACACTCGATAGAACTCAACCTCGAAGATATAATGGTGCAATAAAAGAAAACATTAAGCTTTATCTAAAGAGAATGTCCGGTAATGCAAAGATAGCATTATTTATGATCGTTTTTACTTTCTTTTTCCCACTCCTCATTGTTTTACTCATATTTATCAACATGCTTGATCTGTTTACCATAAGTCCAACGTTAAAACATTAGGATATTTAACAAAATGTCAAGAGTATTTTGGATTGAAGAGTTTCAAATGTTTAATGGCGTTTTACATGATTACTTAGTCATCAAATTACCTATTTGTATAGTTTAGAAACATCTCTGTTTCAAATATTATTCAATTATTTGTAATATTTCCACTATTTTCATGGAACGGAAATGTAATCTCATTTCATCTTTGTATATTCTTACCCTCATTTTCCTCCCTTTTATTATTATTTGATTTAGTCGGATTTTCTATACCATAAACTTGTCCATGGTAAATTAAACAACAAAAACTTTCGAGCTTTCAAAAGATCTGTGGATGTATTTTTCTGCACACAAAATAGGGACATGGCAATTCCAACTAAAAGCGTAGAGAACGAAGAGATTCGTTTTTATAGGAGATTGCTCTGGTAAATCAAAACGAGTCAAATGTTGTGGCTATTTGAAGAACCAAGAAGCAATTAATGAACCGCTTAATGATTTGATTTGCTAGAATCGTTTATCGTGTTCAATCTTTATGAAGTGCTCGAATATGCACACGTGATAGCACTTGATCTTAAAGATATAATGGTGAAAAGAAAGCATTATGCTTTATCTAAAGAGCATGTCTAGTAATGTAAGCGTTGCATTGTTTACGACTGTACCGTCTTTCTTTTATCCACTCCTCATTGTTTTACTCATATATATCAACATGCTATATCTATTTACTAAAGGTCCAAGGATAAAACATAGGAATGTTTAGGAGAATGCCAAGAGTATTTTGGATCATAGAGTTTGAGATGTTTAATGGAGTTTTATATGATTAATTAGTCATTAAGTTACCTATTTATTTAGTTTGCAAATATCTCCGTTTCAAAAATTATTTAATTATTTTTAACATTTCCATTCTTTTAATGGAATAGAAATGTAATATCATTTCATCTTATTATATTATTGCCCTCCTTGTCCTCATGCTTGTTATTCTTTGATGTAGTCATATTTTTATACCAAAAAACTCTCTAGAAAAATTGAACAACAAAACCTTTCAAACTCCTGAAAGACCTTCAAATGATTTTTCTTACACAGAAAATAGAGACATGGAAATTCTAGCCGTTAGAATCGTGGATAATGAAAAGTGCTTCGTTTTAATAGGTGATGACTCCCATAAATCCAAATAAGTCAAAAGTTATGTAATACTGTAATATCAACTATATAAATATCCAAGTATCATTTTCACCTCTAAAGCTTCAGCTGCACCATTCTGATAGCAATCTCCACCAGACTCTAAAACTACTCAATTAAGTACCCTAGAGTGATCAAGACATAAACAATTAAAGACAAAACACGGATCAGAAATAAAGCTTGGTTTGAGGGGAAGTATCTCAAAATACAGTATATCAAAACTATATACATATATAAAATCAGAAGCTACTAAGGCATATCCGGTCGTCTCCAAAAACATGGCTCAGGGATAATCCAGATAGCCCATAAAAAAGAAAAGTAAACCAATCATAAGCAAGGAATCATACCATAACCTGGTATTCTCCTATAATTAACAAATTGACATAGCGAATATAATGTGACCGATAGGTAACACTTTACCATGATAAGACAATCCAATATGTAGATGCAGTGACAATATAAAATCACAATATAAGCATATCCTAGAATATGCAACAATACTATCAACCAAATAATATAACACACATGATATAACGATAAGCGATAGACTAAGAATATAAATTGACACTCATCATTGCTTAAGAATGGAATCTTTAGTAGACCCATTCCCAAGGTAAATAAAATCAGTACATAATTGCATCATAGACTCGAAGCGGCCTTTGTTGTGATCTAGCTCGTGTAGATCTCACCGTACCCCTATAATGAGCATAAGTAATATATGATCTACTTTAAATATCTGAAACCTGAATCTGCATGGGACATCCATTTATAATTCAAATTATCATGATCCAAGGATTTCCATTGAGGATCCAAAATAAATAGAGTCAATACCTAAATGTATCATGGACCTAGAGATGCATCCAGCTTTGATAGAAGTAGTGTAGATCTCATCATACCCCTATAACAAGCATAAGTGATAGTGACCTACTATAGATATCTAAAACCTATGTGGACCTCACTGTACCCTTATAACTAGCATAAGTGATATGTGGCCCACTCGGAGATGATTTTCATCGCCTCCCTCGTAGCTATCATCGATTTTCGAACAATTTTGCATAATGTCTTGACAAAAGATAACAATGGGTATATCCCGTATAATATGACATCAAAACCACAAAGGAACGCCAATGCCGTATGTGTGTACATATGTCGAATATAACATCACATAATCAAATACACCTATCACAAACGAAGGTCGATGTCTCATCATCATTTGTCTATATATATGGTCTTTATTGAAAGATTAATAATATGCACGATCAATAATATAAGACCAATATGATGTATGATCACCAACATAAGACCAACATAGGGTACGATCACAGACATAAGACCGATACCACAAAAATATATACTAAAGGTTGGAACTAAGAAGTACGGACTAACTCCGTTCAATCGTATACGCTCACTAAATGTGATTGTGCAGCCAATTACTACAACAGTATCGTATTTGATATTATAAATCGCACATGTATCGCTATACGTAGCATTCGAATCCCGAACTTCGCCTTGCATTCCACTTTCTTGAGTAGCCCATAGCCTCCCCGAAATCAAGCCAAAGCTTAACACCAACCCGCACCAAAAATTGGGAAAGAATCCCCGCTAAATCGCAACTTAGCTGCGCTTTATTACACAGGTCGGTGCACCACTGATCCACTAGTGGTAAGCCACTGGTCGAACATGGTGGCCTGTCCCAAGTAGTAAATCCTTGGGCAGGTGCTACCATAACACCACTCATTGATTTGGACTCCGTATTCTCTATTGCTTTGCTTGTCGAGTCACCTAGCTTCCCCTAGCCTACCTTCGCCACCTTGGACCATATGTGGAATCCATTGGTTGATATTTTGGAAATGGTTTCTTAATTTCTAGAAAATTAATTTCGATATGAAAAACCACTCTTTTACATATAGAGTTCTGTGGGATGATTCCAACATCTTAGCCTCCTCTAACATGCCAAAATGGACCGAAGTGACCTTCTCCTTCAAGTAGTGATCACGCGTGTGTCGATGCACTTACTGCAACATCCTGTATCTAGAGGCCAAAAGCTAAGCGATGTAGATGTTGCAGTCATCCATAGTATTAACTTCTGGTGACGAAATACGGTAATGCTAATGGTATCCTTAATATCAGAAGTAATTGAATTTGAATAAAATCACAGATTTCAAAAACAATTATAATGATTACATTTCAAACAAATTCATATCCTAGTTACAAAATCCCGAAACGTATCCCAGGCAATGATCAATTATAATTTACAATAATACACCAAGAGCGACATATGATGATGCCCACTTGGATGATAAAAGAAATATAGTCAAATCTGACTTAATACACAGTGGAAACAAAATAAATCAATTCTTAAAATAGTTATCCATTAGCCACTTGCTCATCTCTGGAAGGTTTATTTGCCAAAACTGTTAAAACCTAAAAACCTAAACCCTCAACCCTCAATCCACTCAAATCAATTTTGAGCACCTGAGAGTTTAAGGGCAAATAAAAAATTCGAGTCGGATATAAAGCCCGGTATGAATAATTCTATTACATCTCAGTTTACTGATATTGAGTGAGACCACGCTGCTTAGCGGAATGGGTTTCCACTCACTCATATCCTCTTTCAAAACATATATTTTGCAAATTCTTTCTTACAACCAAACCGTTTAATCAAATTGATTATAATAATAATAATATATCAAGTTCTATTAAGCTAAAAATAGAAAATAAATGGACTAACTATCCGAAATCTGGGCTAGCTGCCCTTAACTGGACTAACTGTCCTAAAACTGATTATACCAAAATAACAATATCTTTTATGCTAATAAATGGACTATTTGTCAAAAACAGGTAAAAAGTGGACTAGCTGTCCTTAAAAAGTAGCAAGGTCCTTTATACTAACAAATGAACTATCTGTTCATAAACTGGGTAGACTGCCCAAAACTAGACAAACTGTCCTCTAGGCTAACTGCCCTCAAAATGGACTAATGCCCAAAATTTTCTTAAGGTTAACTACTATGACGACCCGTCTTTCAATACCCAGAAAGACGTATCATCAATTAAGAAAATAAAGAGAGAAATAGAAAAGATAGAAAGAAAAGAACAACAATCATCAGAATCTCACAGTGGAAACAGAACAAAATATAATATTACACATATCCATTACATAGTTTTACATATCAGAGTACACAAAATAATACAACTTCATTACATCTGACATTTATAAGAGTTTTCCAAACCATACAACCCAAAATACAACATCAAAAATCACTACAGCGGATAGAGATAGATAAGTACGTCTGGACTCCAACTCCAGCTTCCAAAACATTTGCCAATCCCAACCTAATCACTTGGCTACTCATAAAAATTTGAGTATCCAAGAGTTTATGAAAACAAAATAAACTCCGGGTCAGACATGGGTCTGGTGTGAGTAAACAAGTTAAAGATGTTTAACTTTAAAATCATTTGAAAACAAAAGGTATCACGTAAGACTCCCCACACATAAACATGAGTAAGTTTTAACCTTACGCTAACCAAAACATTTAATAGGAAATCCAGTGATTTTATAATAGGGTCTAGGGTTTTCAAAATAAAATACAGAAATAGCTGGAATGCTTACATCTCACGTTCCAACATAGTTGGGCACAATCAAAACCGTACAGGCACTTATTGGAGATTGGATTCCATACAATGGCAGGGCAACTGGGGTACCGCCCGTCACAGTACGGGGCATAGATCACCGTACCGAGGACCACTCCCGATCCCCTACAACACAAGGCCGGAACCATCCCTTACTGGACAGTCCCGAACAAGACAACCCCGTAGTTGTGGCCAACAACTTCCCACACAGCTGAAATAATAAGGGACTAATAGACAGGGGAAAATCTCGTCCTACTTGGGCATGACCCACTTAGCCTTGCTACACCTCTCCTATTTTAGCCATTCCCAGTTGATGAGGCTTGAGGCTACGATTACCTTTAGAGAACACATCTCTTAGAATGCTCATCGCCCACCTGACGATGTTCTGAAAGCATTCAATCCATACAAGTTCGTTCCGGGTTCGAACGAAACCGAAGGCATTATCTCGTTACACACATTTTGGAATCACCCTCAAAGTTAACGACAATAACCCTTACACTCTAAAACTCCATCTCGATCTTCACTTTGAGATGTCTTGACCTAACGTTTAACTTGGATCGATGTGGTTTTCGGAAAATCAAATTTGATTTCCGATCCCGGTCTCATCGAAATCTAACCGCCGTCTTAAAGGTCAAGTTGTTTAAAGATTTAAACAATTCAATTCAATTAAACATTGAATCCACATAGCATTATCCATAGATAATAACAAACATCTATCACAGATATTTACAAAATCTCATCACAGAATATCTCATACTATCATGCAACAGATATCAACCAAACCCAGATATTCAATTCAAAACAATCATCCATAAGCAAGCATATCTCTAATTCATATTATAACTAATTTAATTGATTCAAATTAAATTAATTACTTAAGAATTAATCACTTTACCTTGCTTAACCAATCAATAATTAATTAATCACAATTATTTAATTAATTAATCACTTCTTAATTAACATCATTATCAGTTAATTAATCTTTAATTATTTAATAATCCTTTAATTATTAATTAATAACTCCAATTATTCATTATTAAAAAAACTTGATTAAAAATTAAACATTCCTTAATTGATTACTAATTAACCCTTAATTTACAATTAATTAATCTTAATTAATTACAAATTTTAAATTAATTTATCTTAATTACTTAATTAATTATAAATAAATTAACCTTAATCATTTAATTAATTAAGTCTTAAACATTATTAATTAACTATTAATTATAAATTAATTAATGTTTAATTACTTAATTATTACAAATTTATTTAACCTAAATTATTTAATTAATTAATTCTTAATCACTGATTGAATAATCACTAATCACTTATTATTTAATTACTAATCACTTATTAATTAATCTTTAATTAATTAATTATCTATTAATTATAATTTAATTTTATCCTTAATTATCAATTAATTAATCCATAATTAATTAATTAAACCTTAATAAATTAATTAATCTAAAATTATTAATTAATTTAACTTTAATTTATTTATTAATTAAAGTAAACTTTAATCCTAAAACCTAATTAATTTCAAAATAAAAAAATTCACTGATTACTTAAAATTATTACATATTTAAAACATTTCCAATTTGTTTAAAACTTAATTACTTTTTTTTATGTTAAATTTAATGAATATAAAATCATCTTTAAACTTAACTATCAAAATTTAAAATACTTTAAATTTAAAAGTTTAACATTTCACAAAGTAGTTTAAATAAAATTTTAAAATTTTAAAACTCAAAACAACTTTGAAAACTTCAAACGTCACTTGCATTTGGTTTGACCGATCAAACTCGAACAAACTCAAGCAATATGAGTTCAATCCCTTCTTCTCCCCTCCCTTTTCTTTCAGCAAAGAAAACTACCCTAAAAAAACAAGAAATCTGGAAAGTAAACAACACTTCCCCTCCCTATCCTTGGCACGAGCAACTAAAACATCTTCCCGTGCACAAACACGAGCCAGAAACCATTCAACTCGATCGTCGCTTCGAGTCACCTCATCACCCACCTTCACTGACATGAACATTGACACGTGCATGTGCACGTCACGCCAACACCGCACGCAAGCCCCACGTTGACCACAGACACGTCTCCGGCATTCGACCATCTATTACGCGAGCTCAATCAAAAAAAGACAACTCGAACCCATCACCAGAACTGCATCTCGCCAGAAAATCCCATCAACCCCACGATGCCAACCATCGTTTGCCACGAAATTCTGGCCACATCATCGTAATGCCTCCACGCAACTATCCCCAGAATCATACGCAACTCGATCCATCCAATTATTCCCAGTCACGAAATTTCGAAAGCAACCTAAACACAGAACAAAACCCTAGTTCCCCTAATTTAAAATTCCCTGATGATAGATTTCCTATTCTACTATTTTTCACAGATTCACCGATCACTACTCAAGCTCCAATCCATGCCACGACCCTCTGATTCCATCCAGTCACCAGTTTTTGATCAAAAGATCATTTCTGGTCATCACAAAATTTCTACCCCGAATCCAAACTAAAAATCAGGATTTTTATTTTAAAAATCATGTTTTTCTAAGTAAATTTAAGAAATAAAATTTATTCAAAAAAACACAATACATGATTTTATCAAGTTATTAATCTTCTTACTGTATCTTCTTAGTTTAAGAAGATTTTCAAACAATTTCTATTTGAATAAGATTTTAAACCTTAATTCATGTTTAAATAACAAACTGCATTTGAAGATTCAAACTTAATAGTGATTTGAAATGATAATTTTGAACTCTGTGTTTATATTTATTCTGTAACTTAAAAATACAGAGAAGCATCAGGAAATTTCAAGCAAGCACAGTTTAATTATAACATGTAAATGAAGATCTTACAGAAATAGGTACATGTAAGCATCAAACATATCTAAAATTCACATGCAAAGAATTTTTCTTACTTAAATTTTCTGATTATAAATTTACTCACTTGTATTATTTTTAAGCAGAGACCCAAAATTTTAAATTCTGGAAAGAAAAATGACTGTAGATTTTGACTTGGAATTGCTTGATGATGTTGCTTCCAACTTTAAATCAATCAGCACTTAAGATGGAAGAGCTTTGAATTTTGCCTTTCATAAATTTGATTTTTTTCAGGAACCTTGATTTATTTGCAGATTTTTCTGTTATTTGTTTTGCAGATTTGAGATTTTGAAATGAGACCTGAATTCTTGCTTAATTTTTTGTTGAAAGAGTGCAGATTTGATGAATTTCAGATTTGAAGATGACGGAGTGATTTTTCTTGCTTTAGAAAATGCGAATGGGAAAAATTAAGAGGAAGAATATGAAATAGCCTTTTATAGAAAAAATTGTTTTATAAAAATTAATGAAAATAAATTAAAAATTATGACACTTGTCATTACACAATGTTATCCTCTTAACACATGTTATTAATGTGCTTTAAATTTTAATAAATGTAAGCTTCATGCAAAAATGATTTTTAAATGCTTTTATTAATTATTTTTCTAAATTTAAAATACATTTTTAATTCATATAAATCAATTCTTCTTAAAAGAAATAAATATATATCAAATTTTATATTCTAAATAAAATCGTAGAAATGCACTTTTAAAAATCAAAGTAAAATTTAAAATATAAATACCCTTATTTTGAAATTTCAATTTAACAATTCAAATTCAAATTCAAATTAAATTCAAATTCAATTCAAAAAATCAAATTTGATATGAATACAATTTTAACAAATCCATTTCCCTTTTGTATATATTAATTTCAATTAAAATCAATATACATTTACAACTCATTTATTACCATTGTTTAAAATAACAAATTTATTAATTTAAATTAATTTATTAAAAAGATTATCACATTTAAATTGGGTTTGAAATTCTGGAATATCATATTCCTTCCCCCTTAAAAGAATTTCGTCCCTGAAATTTAAACAAAGGATAATCCAAAAAATTTCCATTTTATTTCAACAATTCAAGCATACATACCATCCATACATAAGAAATCAACAAACAAAATATCCAAACAACAATACATCCAATACAAACACTACTAGCTATCCGGACACATATCCGGATAAGCCTTACTAAAACTGTCCAGTGTCTCCCAGGTACAATCTCTGGGATCCTCACTCCACTTACTTTAACAAGCTCCACTATCTTGCTTCTGAGTTGCCTCTCGTCTTGATCAACAATTCGAACAGGACGTATGACAACTGATAAGTCCGGCTCAACCTCTAAGTCTTCCCGCACAGCTAGTTCCACAATAAGAGATGGATCGTGCACATATTTCCGTAGATGAGATGCATGAAAAAAATTATGAATTCCAACCATTCGGACTGGCAATTCAATCCTCTATGCTACGGCACTAATCCTCTCGAGCACTCAGAATGGACCAATATATCTCGGAGCGAGTTTCCCTGTCTTCCCAAATCTTACTACTCCTTTAATAGGGAAAACTTTGACAAAGACTAAATCACCTATCTCGAACTCCAATTGTCTTCGTCTCTTATCTGCATATTTCTTTTGACGATCCTGAGCAGCTCTCATCCTTTTCTAGATAAGCTCAACTTTAGCAAATGCTTCACGGATCAGATCTGGTCCAAGCACAATACGGTCTTTTGACTCTATCCAACAAGCTAAGGATCTACACGGTCTTCCATACAGAGCTTTATAGGGAGCCATCTTGATACTTGCTTGGTAAGTTTTATTATAAGAGAATTCCACTAAATGTAGAAGGTCTTCCCACGATCCACCAAAATCCAATACACAGGCTCTCGGCATATCTTCTAGAATTCGATTAAGCCTCTCCGTCTGCCCATCTGTCTGGGGATGATATGTTGTACTTAATCTCAAACTTGTTCCCATAGCTGATTGCAAAGCCTCCCAGAACTTGCTGGTGAAGATAGGATCTCGATCACTTACAATACTAACTGGAACACCATGCAATCTGACTATCACTCTCAAGAAAATATCTGTCAGAGAAGCTGCAGTACGGATTGCCTTAACTGGTATAAAATGGGCGCTCTTGGTTAGACGATCAACAATCACCCATATTCCTTCATTCCCTTCTTTTTTCTAGGCAAACCGTCGATGAAGTCCATCGAAATCATCTCCCACTTCCACATCGGGATCTCCAAAGGTTATAACAAACCGGTTGACTTCTGCTGATCTCCTTTAACTTGCTGGCAGATAGCACAACTATTAACGTAAACAGCTACATCTTTCTTCATGCCCGGCCACCAGAAAACTCTTCTAATATCTTTATACATCTTTGAGATTCCCAGGTGAATACTTAGTCGGGAGCGATGACTTTCAGATAAGACTTCGTGTCTCAATCCATCTATATCAGGTACACACAAACGTCCATTAATCCTCAATGCCCCTTGATTGTCTATCTTGAAATCCGAATATCGACCATCCTTAGTTCCAATAATCAGTTCTTCAAAAGATCTATCCTCCATTTGCTTGCTTATGATTCTTTCTTGGAGAGACAGAACAGCTTCCAAAAAAGATAGAACTGCATTTCTGCTAAGTGTGTCTGCCACAACGTTCGCCTTTCCTGGGGTATACAGAATATCCAAATCATACGATGCCAAGAACTCAACCCATCGCTGCTGTCTTAGATTAAGATCTTTTTGAAAGAAAAGATATTTCAACGGTTTGTGATCCATGAATAACTCGAACTTTTCTCCTAAAAGATAGTGCCTCCAGATCTTTAAAGCAAAAACAATGGCCAACAGTTCTAGATCGTGCGTAGCGTAGTTCCTTTCATGTGGCTTCGATTGTCGACTTGCATACGCAATTACCCTACCATTTTGCATTAGCACAGCTCCCAATCCTACAATATAGGCATCAGTATACACTTCAAACTTGCTCTTCCCATCTGGAATAGCCAATACAGGAGCACTTGTCAACCTTGCCTTCAGATTCTGAAAAGCCTCCTCACATTCAGGTGTCCACTTGAATTTAGCTCCCTTCCTTGTCAGCTTTGTTAGGTGATAAGAGATCTTGAAATAATCCTTAATAAACTTCCTATAGTAACTGTCCAATCCCAGAAAACTGCGAACTTCTATTGGAGTCCGAGGCTGCTTCCACTCCAGAATAGTCTCAACTTTCGCTGGATCTATAGAGATTCCCTCACCAGAAACAATGTGGCCCAAAAATTTTACTTCTGATTTCTAAAAATGGCACTTAGAGAACTTCGCCTTCAGCACATGCCTTCTCAGAGTTTCCAATACTATTCTCAAGTGCTGCTTGTGCTCTTCTTCCGACTTAGAGTAGACCAAGATATCATCAATGAACACCAAAACAAACTTATTCAAAACATCTCTAAAGACTTGGTTCATCAGATCTACAAAGTAGGCAGGAGCGTTGGTTAACCCGAAAGGCATAACCAACTACTCATAGAAATAATTAGGTCCCCTAAATGCAGTTAAGGGAATACTGCCTTCAGCTACCCTTAACTGATGGAAACCTGATGCTAAATCCAACTGAGAAAAGACCGAAGCTCCATGTAGCTGGTCGAAGAGATCATCAATACGAGGAAGTGGATACTTATTCCGAATGGTCACTTTGTTCAACTCACGATAGTCTACACAGAACCTTAGCGACCCATCCGACTTGGTGACAAATACTGCAGCAGAGCCCCAGCAAGAAAAACTGGGTCTAATCAAACCCTTCTCCAACAGATCTTGAGTTTGCTTCACTAGTTCCTCCCTCTCCCTAGGAGCCATCCTCCTACTAGGTTGAATTACGGGTATTGCTCCAGGTACCAAATCTATGCGAAACTCTATTTCTCGGTGCGGAGGCAAACACTTAACTTCCTCGAATACGTCTGAGAAATCCTGGACTACTTCAATATCTTCAACCCCCTCTTGAGAAGTCTCAACTCCATGTAAAAGACTACTCAAGTGTATTCCAGAATTATCACACATTACTCTGGCAATCCTACGCAGATCAGTTTCCAACGAAACTGTTCTCTCATCACAATTTAAGATAGCCTTATATTTATCAAGCCAATCCATCCGCAAAATAAGGTCAAAACCCTTAAAATCCAACACATAAGGGTCACAGGAAAAACTATGGGATATATAGGAGATTCTCAATCCTTACAGATCCTATCTAATTTGGTTACCCCTCCTATAGGATTAGATACACAGATAAGATTGTCTACGGTACTAGGGGTAAGAAAGAAATTCTCTACAGATTCCAGAGAAATAAAACTCACAGTAGCACCAGAATCAAACAAAATTTTAATATATTTTCCATCAAAAGTAAGGTACCTTCCAAAACTCCTTTGCCCTTAGATGAGGTTGATGGTGCACCTTCTAAAGCAAATACTTTATTCTACTGGACTTTATGAAGGAGTGGGCAATCTTTAATCATATGTCCTGGTTGATGGAAGTTGAAGCAAAGAGACTTTTGAACTAAAGCTGAACCTAGTCCACTATAATGTTGTTGCCGCTGCTGTTGCTGAGACCCTTTTCTGGGACACTTACTCGTTAGGTGATCTTCTTGCTGACAAATATAGCATTTGCATGGTCCATTGTTGTTTCTGGACTTCTTCTTGTTTTGCCTCTTCCAATTAGGATTGAATTTTCTTTTATTAGGGTTAGAAGAATTTCCTCCTGATGCAGCTACTCGCGCCACTGATCTTTTATTCATCCAGTCCTCATATCTTAACGCCATATCAATTAGCTCCACAAAAGACCCTTTAAAGTGTGATGTCATCCTTTCATGATACTCCGGCCTCAATCCTTGGACAAACATCTCGTTCTTTTTAAGAGGGGTGTCTATAAGTCCTGGACCATAGCAAGATAACTCGTTGAATTTAGTCTCGTACTCAGCTATAGTCATGTTTCCTTGTTTTAGATTCAGAAAATCCTGATAAAGACGAGTTCTCCCTGCAGCAGGCATGAACTTCTCCTCAAACAACTCCTTAAACTCTTTCCAAGACATATCATCCTTCGAGACATTTGCAGTCACTGCATCCCACCAGGCTGCAGCACCACCTTGTAATTGCCACGAAGCCATTACCCTCTTCTGCTCATCCGATAATTTCATGCTCTTAAATATTTTCTCACACGAGCGAAGCCATTCTTGGACCTCTATTATAGTTTCTGACCCTTGAAATGGTCTTCCTTCAAGATTAACGAAGTCCTTGCATAATGCAGCAAAACTGACTAGAGACGGTACTGGATTAACAGCCTCATTATCAGTCTGTTCTCTCCTATTACTGGTTGATGCACTTCCTACAACCCTTCCCCTTCTGCCTCTTGAACTCATTCTGGCTACCTGAAGAGGTAACCCAACCAATTTTAGATAAGGATATAGTTGTATAATAAAATTACAAATACGCACTCTCAGGATAGATACTACTCTAGAGCCTAGGTGTTTCTCAACCTATGCTCTGATACCAAATGTGACGACCCGTCTTTCAATACCCAGAAAGACGTATCATCAATTAAGAAAAGAAAGAGATAGAAATAGAAAAGATAGAAAGAAAAGAACAACAATCATCAGAATCTCACAGTGGAAACGGAAAAAAATATAATATTACACAAATCCATTACATAGTTTTACATATCAAATTACAAAAAATAATACGACTTCATTACATCTGACATTTGTAAGAGTTTGCCAAACCATACAACCCAAAATACAACATCAAAAATCACTACAGCGGATAGAGATAGATAAGTACGTCTGGACTCCAACTCCAGCTTCCAAAACATTTGCCAATCCCAACCTAATCACTTGGCTACTCATAAAAATTTGAGCACCCAAGAGTTTACGAAAACAAAATAAACTCCGGGTCAGACATGGGTCTGGTGTGAGTAAACAAGTTAAAGATGTTTAACTTTAAAATCATTTGAAAACAAAAGGTATCACGTAAGACTCCCTACACATAAACATGGGTAAGTTTTTACCGTACGCTAACCAAAACATTTGATAGAAAATCCAGTGATATTATAATAGGGTCTAGCGTTTTCAAAATAAAATACAGAAATAGCTAGAATGCTTACATCTCACGTTCCAACATATTTGGGCACAATCAAAACCGTACAGGCACTTATTGGAGATTGGATTCCATACAATGGCAGGGTTACTGGGGTACCGCCTGTCATAGTACGGGGCCTAGATCACCGTACCGAGGACCATTCCTGATCCCCTGCAACACAAGGCCGGAACCATCCCTTACTGTACAGTCCTGAACAAGACAACCCCGCAGTTGTGGCCAACAACCGCCCACACAGCTGAAATAATAAGGGACTTCTAGACAGGGGAAAATCTCGTCATACTTAGGCATGACCCACTTAGCCTTGCTGCACCTCCCCTGTTTTAGCCATTCTCGGTTGATGAGGCTTGAGGCTACGATTACCTTTAGAGAAACATCTCTTAGAATGCTCATCGTCCACCTGACGATGTTCTGAAAGCATTCAATCCATACAAGTTCGTTCCGGGTTCGAACGAAACCGAAGGCATTATCTCGTTACACTCATTTTGGAATCACCCTAAGAGTTAACGACAATAACCCTTGCACTCTAAAACTCCATCTCGATCTTCACTTTGAGATGTCACGACCTAACGTTTAACTTGGATCGATGTAGTTTTCGGAAAATCAAATTTGATTTCCAATCCCGGTCTCATTGAAATCCAAACGCCATCTTAAAGGTCAAGTTATTTAAAGATTTAAACAATTCAATTCAATTTTAAACATTGAATCCACACATCATTATCCATAGATAATAACAAACATCTATCACAGATATTTACAAAATCTCATCACAGAATATCTCAGACTATCATCCAACAGATATCAACCAATCCCAGATATTCAATTCAAAACAATCATCCATAAGCAAGCATATCTCTAATTCATATTATAATTAATTTAATTAATTCAAATTAAATTAATTACTTAAGAATTAATCACTTTACCTTGCTTAACCAATCAATAATTAATTAATCACAATTATTTAATTAATTAATCACTTCTTAGTTAACCTCATTATCAATTAATTAATCTTTAATTAATTAATAATCCTTTAATTATCAATTAATAACTCCAATTATTCATTATTAAAAAAACTTGATTAAAAATTAATCGTTCCTTAATTGATTACTAATTAACCCTTAATTTACAATTAATTAATCTTAATTAATTTCTTAATTAGTACAAATTTTAAATTAATTTATCTTAATTACTTAATTAATTATAAATTAATTAACCTTAATCATTTAATTAATTAAGTCTTAAACATTATTAATTAATTATTAATTATAAATTAATTAATGTTTAATTACTTAATTATTACAAATTTATTTAACCTAAATGATTTAATTAATTATTTCTTAATCACTGATTAATTAATCACTAATCACTTATTAATTAATTATCTATTAATTATAATTTAATTTTATTCTTAATTATCAATTAATTAATCCTTAATTAATTAATTAATCCTTAATAAATTAATTAATCTAAAATTATTAATTAAATTAACTTTAATTTCTTTATTAATTAAAGTAAACTTTAATCCTAAAACTTAGTTAATTTCAAAACAAAACAATTCATTAATCACTTAAAATTATTACATATTTAAAACATTTCCAATTTGTTTAAAACTTAATTACTTTTTTTAAGTTAAATTTAAATGAATATAAAATCATCTTTAAACTTAACTATCAAAATATACAATACTTTAAATTTAAAAGTTTAACATTTCACAAAGTAGTTTAAATAAAAAATTTAAATTTTAAAACTCAAAACAAGTTGGAAAACTTCAAATATCACCTGCATTTGGTTTGACCGACCAAACTCGAACAAAACTCAAGCAATATGAGTTCAATCCCTTCTTCTCCCCTCCCGTTTCTTTCAGCAAAGAAAACTACCCTCAAAAAACAAGAAATCTGGAAAGTAAACAACACTTCCCCTCCCTATCCTTGGCACGAGCAACTAAAACATCTTCCCGTGCACAAACACGATCCAGAAACCATTCAACTCGATCGTCGCTTCGAGTCACCTCATCACCCACCTTCACTGACACGAACACTGACACGTGCACGTGCACGTCATGCCAACACCGCCGCCACCACCTGCGACACCGCGCGCAAGCCCCACGTCGACCACAGACACGTCTCTGGCCTTCGAACATCTATTACGCGAGCTCAATCAAAAAAAGACAACTCTAACCCATCACCAGAACTACATCTCGCCAGAAAATCCCATCAACCCCACGATGCCGACCATCGTTTGCCACGAAATTCCGGCCACATCATCGTAATGCCTCCACGCAACTATCCCCAAAAACATACGCAACTCGATCCATCCAATTATTCCCAGTCATTAAATTTCGAAAGCAACCTAAACACGGAACAAAACCCTAATTCCCCCTATTTCAAATTCCCTAATGATAGATTTCCTATTTTACTATTTTTCACAGATTCACCGATCCCTACTCAAGCTCTAATCCAAGCCACGACCCTCTGATTCCATCCAGTCACCAATTTTTGATCAAAAGATCATTTCTGGTCATCATAAAATTTCTACCCCGAATCCAAACTAAAAATCAGGATTTTTATTTTAAAAATCATGTTTTTCTGAGTAGATTGAAGAAATAAAATTTATTCAACAAAACACAATACATGATTTTATCATGTTATTAATCTTCTTACTGTATCTTCTTAGTTTAAGAAGATTTTCAAACAATTTCTATTTGAATAAGATTTTAAACCTTAATTCATGTTTAAATAACAAACTGCATTTGAAGATTCAAACTTAATAATGATTTGAAATGATAATTTTGAACTCTGTGTTTATATTTACTATGTAACTTAAAAATACAGAGAAGCATCAGGAAATTTCAAGCATGCACAGTTTAATTATAACATGTAAATGAAGATCTTACAGAAATAGGTACATGTAAGCATCAAACATATCTAAAATTCACATGCAAAGAATTTTTCTTACTTAAATTTTCTGATTATAAATTTACTCACTTGTATTATTTTTAAGCAGAGACCCAAAATTTTAAATTCTAGAAAGAAAAATGACTGCAGATTTTGACTTGGAATTGCTTGATGATGTTGCTTCCAACTTTAAATCAATCAGCACTTAAGATGGAAGAGCTTTGAATTTTTCCTTTCAGAAATTTGATTTTTTTCAAGAACCTTGATTTATTTGCAGATTTTTTAGTAATTTGTTTTGCAGATTTGAGATTTTGAAATGAGACCTGAATTCTTGCTTAATTTTTTGTTGAAAGAGGGAAGATTTGATGAATTTCAGATTTGAAGATGAAGGAGTGGTTTTTCTTGCTTAAGAAAATGAGAATGGGAAAATTTTTGAGGAAGAATATGAAATAGCCTTTTATAGAAAAATTTTGTTTTATAAAAATTAAAGAAAATAAATTAAAATTTATGACACTTGTCATTACACAATGTTACCCTCTTAACACATGTTATTAATGTGCTTTAAATTTTAACAAATGTAATCTTCATGCAAAAAGTAATTTTAAATGTTTTTATTAATTAGTTTTCTAAATTTAAAATACATTTTTAATTCATATAAATCCATTCATCTTAAAAGAAATAAATATAAATCAAATTTTATATCTAAATAGAATCATAGAAATACACTTTTAAAAATCAAAGTAAAATTTAAAATATAAATACCCCTATTTTGAAATTTCAATTTAACAATTCAAATTCAAATTAAATTTCAAATTCAATTCAAAAAATCAGATTTGATATGAATACAATTTTAACAAATCCATTTCCCTTTTGTATATATTAATTTCAATTAAAATCAATATACATTTACAACTCATTTATTACCATTGTTTAAAATAACAAATTTATTAATTTAAATTAATTTATTAAAAAGATTATCACATTTAAATTGGGTTTGAAATTCTGGAATATCACAACTACCCTTTAAATTTTCCTTGAAAACCTTTTCAAAATGATTTAGTTCATGAAATCATAAGTATACATGAAAAATATATCATTAGCTTTACTCTAAGCCATTTTGCCATCTCATATATGCTTTACTCAAAATAATGTTGATGACGTTCAATAAGGAATAACTGTCTTTTTAAAGTAAGTTGAAGTCCTTTATAACTTAAAAAACTTACGCTATTTGCCTATTCATTCTTTGTATAAAACCTTCAAACAACTCCTTCGAAACCATTGAAGGTAATTCCTTCGAAACCATTGAAAGACTCTTTCGAAAACGTTGGAATAACCTTTCCTTTCTTTTCTCCGAAAACTTCAAAATATCAGACATCCCCCATTAAAACCTTTTAAATATTGCCTTTCGAAACTATAGAAAAAAACCTTCCTTTTCAACCTAGTTAAAACCCTAGGGAACCACCCCTTTCGAAACCATTCATAAAAACCTTTCGAAACGGTCAACTATCCTTTCGAAAGCACTTTGGATTCAATTTAAAACATGTGGATACCTTTCGAAACCAATCGAAGTTAACTATTTCGAAACCCTTTTTAAAACGTTTTGATCAAAATATTTGGATTATGCCTTCAAGTAGAGCAAAAGGATGAGAAAACCAATAGAGTCGAAAGCATCTACTTCGAAACAATTTTTAAATAAAGAAGTGATGGTGTCGAAACCACCCCTTCGAAATCATTGGAGAGGAGGCAGATTTTAGAAAACAAAACATTCCATTCGAAACCATTTGGATCGAGAGGTAGGAAACAACAACTATAGGTTTCGACCATGTCGAAAGCAATCCTTTAAAATAAAAGAGAAACCTAATCGAAACCATACCTTTTAAACCATTTGACTTAGTCAAAAGCTAACTAAGTCAAAAGCAACTTAGTCAAAAGGAAGTAGGCGTTTTTTTTATTTAAAACCAAAACAGTGCTTCACCTCTTTTGGAACCTCATGGTTTCGACCCTATACCTTTCACCCTCTTCCAATTTACTACGTACCAGTTATCTGAAACATGTGCATTGGTTTCGACTGTATCGAAAGGGGAGGGATAGAGGCGGATTCTAGCTATCGAAGGAGACGAAAGAGTAAAAAAGCTATTTATTTGTACTTTAAAACTATGCTTTTGTAAATAACCTGCCATATTTGTCTAAATCTGATTGGTAGTCAGATTTCTGTTTTTATAAGTGCTGCCATCTTTCCATATTTAACAATTTAAACATTTTTATAAAAAGCCCATTCTCCTCCATAATTATATAAAACATTTAAGTTCCATACCTTAAATAATTTTATATAACCATTAAAACACTTAGGAAAAATCTAAAAAAATTCCAAAAAATCTCGTTATACATGCTCTCTAACATATAAAAAATTTAGACCCAAATAAATAACTATTTTTCCGTAAATAATTTATAATCCAAAATACCATTTCTTTACTAGAACATTCATATTAAATCCATGAAAATTTATGAAATTATGAAAATTGAAACCCATCCCTAAAATATCTTTTTAGATCTTCATAAAAATTCACATGGCAATTGGATGTTATTTAATAGGGTTTTCATCTCAAAACATGTCATAAAATCTATAAGAACATCCACAAATCATTAACAAGTATATATTGTCATTCTACAATTCAAAAACATGGCAAATACTTGCAAAATATTCAGATTTAATCTTAAAACTGAAACCAATAAAATTTGAGATGTAAACTTATTCACCTTAGTTATCGAGATTAAAGGAGCTTGAGATTTGGATGAATTTGATTTTGAACTAGCTTTTCCTTTAGCTTTCCTTAATTCTTTTTCCTCTTTCCTTGTTAATGGTGGCTGGCCTCTTTTATAAAAAATTTGAAATGAAATGAACGTGTAAGTTGTACACGGCTATGGGGTAATGATATAGGAATGACCTCTTTCCCAATTTTACCCTTCCTCTATTCATTTTAAAACTTTTCTTTAATTCATTTGTTATAAATGGCACAGTTTCCTTTAATTAAAATCAAATCTCAATCCCTTGAATCAACATATTATTTTATTTAATTCAACTAATTAAATATCATAAATAATGTTATCAAAAATTTAGGGTGTTACACTTACTATGCAGATATGCACACATGTATACGCAACCATGTAAATACGAACCATGTTTCGAGCTTCATCGGAGTGCTTACTCGACCTGGTATTCTCTCATGCGACTTAGCACATACGATAGTCTCTATACCTACATTAGATTGCTTGTAACATGTTTATATACATATATGGATATTCCATTACGCATATACAATTAATCACACAAATAAAAAATCATTATCAATAATTCAAACAAGTCAGCAATTCTAATTACAATACTTGAATTGTATTGATCATCATATAACTTCAAATACTCGTATATGTACACTTACTCATATTCATATACATACACATATATCTAAATAAGTAATTCAATTATAACTTGAATCAAGACTTACTTTTATCTACTAAATCTTCTTAATAAAAGTCAAATCTCTTTTTGTACTATTTTGTAAAATCATTCAATTATGTTATAAAATAAAGGAATAACTTATAAACCATTCAATTATTTTATAAAATACAGAAATAATTTATAAATAATTTCAAGCCGTTATAATAGTTAATTTTCTTCGTTTAAAATTAAGTGTTCATCTTATAAATATTTTATAAAACCTTACAACCATTTCATAAAATAATTTCTTCTTATGATTTTATAAAATCTCGTACTTTTATAAAATATATATTTTATCCTATTTTATAAAATATCATTCTGTTTTATAAAATATATCTTTGTTATTATTTTATAAAATCTCATTCTATCTTATAAAATATATGTTATCACCGTTTTATAAAATCACATTCTATTTCATATAATATATCATTTATCACTATTTTATAAAATCTTATTCTATTTTATAAAATATACCTTTTACTTATAAAATATTCCTTTACTTAAATAATATTTAAAATTAATAATTAAGCTTCGTTAAGCCTCTAATCATTTAAATAGTAAGTGTAGAGCCAATAACTCGCTTAATTAGCTTACTAGCTTCATTCTATAATGTATTCCATTACTTTATAAAATGATCCATTCTCTTAAATAATATTTGTAAATACTAATTAAGCTTCATTAGACTTCTAATCACTTTAATTATAAGTGTAGAGCTTCAAATTCACTTAAATGCTTACTAACTTTTTTAAAATCAGTTCAAATGGTTCAGTCAACACTTTCTAATGACATGCACATAATCATATCGCTAATTTAGTCTTTAATCAATCACAACATCACAAAAATCAATCAACTAACTCATAATCCCTTTTTGACTTTTCTAAACATGATAATTAAAGTCTGAACTATATATGGATTTAATATGGCCATGTTCATAACACGAATAAAAGTAATTCAATAAAAATATTCTCTAAATCATTTCATATAACTCCATAATCATCAATAAACAAATATATGAAGTTTAACAACTAAATATAGTTAGAGAATCATCCCATTCACCTCTTCTTGTCTAAACCAAGCTCAAAAATCATCAAAACCCACTTCTACGCTCACTTGAAAGTCGAGATCTAGATCCATACACACCGTCATGTTAATTCCTTGTTAGATTTTGTAGAGAATTGAATGAAAATAATTATGGAGATTTTAATTTGAATTTATGAATTTATTTGACAGGGGTTAGCATTTGGAGATTAAGAGATAAATTAGGGATAATTAGGAAGAGAATAGGAGAGGAAGAGGAAAGGAAACGTTGGAATGAAATGAATCAGTGGAATTATGAAGATGTAATTAACTTAGAGGCTAATTTATGGGCTTGCACAAATTCATTTAATTCATTCAAAATCACTACTCACTCCAAAAATTCATCGATTCCAAACATAGTCAAGTTTATACTCATTTTTCTCGCGTCAAAAAAGCTGTCCTCAACTATGACTGTCTCGATACCCAATTCTTCCATCCCTAAAAGTCTTATAATGGGCATTCTGTAACGAACGGATTTTTTGACTCTCAAAAATCGACATCAATAAATTCATGTATAACATGCCGAATATTCAAGTGCCTGAAATACCGATTGTTAGGGGTGAAGAAAAAAAAGGTAAAAGAAAATTGAACAACAAATATAGAACCTCACAAACGTAATGGAACAAGATATAATATATAATAATAGACGTTTATACAAAAAGAATCTGTAACCGTTTATACTTATAATCATCAGAGTACAAAAGTCAATACATCAATCCGGACAGTTATAATCACTGTCCTGATATACATAACTCTAACAGTGGAAATACCCAAGTACGTGATATACGTTCGAACTCCTCCAGCTCGTCTCCTAAGCTTCATAGCATTCTAGCCAGAATTTGTAATACTCGGTCTGACCCAAGCATTATAATAAAATAACACCCGAGTCAGTCTGGAAAACCAACGTGAGAAAACACACTCAATTTGAGTTATTATTTTTTATCAAAATCCTTTGAAAACAAAGGTATCTCGTAAGACCACGTCATATGTAAGTACGACGGGTTTTTCCCTTATGATAACCAAAACATTTTTATCAAAATCATCTGATATTATAATAGTGTCTAAACAAAGTAAATAGAAAGTAACTGAAATGCATGTATTTTACCTTTCAGCATAGCTGGGCACAATCAAAACCATACGGCTCTTATTAGAGAATGGATTCAATATAATGACTAGGCATTGGGGTACCACCTATCACAGTACACGTCTAGAAACATGTGCCGAGGACCTCGCCGAGATCCCCTACAACACAAGACCGGCCATATCCCTAACCTAGACAAAATGAATATGTTATCACCCTGGGTATTCCCACCCTTAAATATCGAGCGCTCATTTTCGTGCACAACCATATCCGTAATTTGAATATATCCGAGGGCATCTGAAAGGTGATAACATATCCTAATTGGGTGTGACACACTTAGCCTTGTTGCATCTCCCCTGATTTTTTGTAACGACTCGAAGGATTTTCGACCTTGAAAATTGACACTAATACGTTCACTATATAGAGTGCCGAGCAATCGAGTGCCGAAAATCCCAGACTGTTAGGGTCAAGAAGAAAAAGAGATAGAAGAAGAAACAGAAACAACGTCATAGAATCTCACAATTGCAGCGGAGCAAAATATAATATGAAATAACAGTATTTTACACAAGGAAAAGCTGTAATTGTCAAAATACATATAAGATATCAGAGTACAATCATCAACAAAATAATCTGGACAGTTGTAATAACTTGTCAACAACTACTGTCTATATAGTCTATACTACATAGCGGAATCTAATTAATTTGTCTCTGTTAACCAACTCGTCCCCTGAGCTCCAGAACGTCTTAACTTGAAAACCTGTAATACTCGGTCTGACCCGAGCATTACAATAAAGTAACAACGAAGTCAAACTAGAAACCAGCGTGAGAAAACCCATGGAATACTTAATTTATATGATCTTTTGAAAACCAAAAGTAACTCATACAAAACAATGAGTTTTGTCTGATTTTAACCAAATCACTTTCCTAGAAATCCATTGGTATTATACTAATGTCTAAGTATAGTTACTTATTTAAAATAATCGAATTTATTTACTTTATTAAATTTCAGCGTATTAGTTTCTATAATCCAACCCGTCAAGGTTTATAGTGATTATTAAATCGAAGTGGTCTCGGATAATGCTGATATCTGATCCCAGTCTCTTCGAATCCAAGTGATAAATTTCAAAAGGTAGATTGTTTAGAATAAACAATTTATAATTAACGTGACAATATTGAATATGGAGACTTATCACAAAACTTTATTCAGATAACCCATATCGTCATTCTTATTTTGCTATTTAACTTGTCTGACCACTTAATGGTACATACAAGAATAATTGAATTAAGCCTCCAATAGAATTAAGGCAAGTTATAGGCTGTTATCAATTTTACGATCGATAACCAATATCATACAAATCACATATCATGATTTTATTAACTTTGCTTAACAAAATCCATCCATATCTTTATCTAAATAACTACAATTAAAGGAATTATAAAAACCAATCTATTATCAGTTAATAGAGGTTTACCATTTTATTTAATGTTTACTTGGTTAATTTATATAAGTTTCAATTCAAAAAAATAACGTAATTAATTACCATTTAAATTACAAAATATTATTCATCTTAAAATTTTGGATTAAAAATAGATCTTTTAAAAAATATAAATTGTCATATAACTAATTTCTAAAACTCATCTCTTTACCTTTTTACCTTTTTACCTTTTTTTCCTTTTACTATTATTTTCTTTTCCTTATTTTCTTTCATTCCTTTTCTTTTCCTTTATTTCTTTTTTTTTCTTTCTTCTCTTTTTTTTCTATTTTTCTTCCCCGGCCCAAACCCTGGCCCATCTTCATTCTCCCCTTCCTCTTATCTTTATTCCAATTTCCCCCTTACTCCTTCTTCCTTCATTTCCATCATTGTGCACGAAATTGTGCACCACCGTGCACCTATACACAACCAACAGCCAACGCCCCTTGCCGCCGACCATACCCATCAGTCACCTACCACCCCCACATCCCAATGACCCACCAAAGACCCCCTATCCAAGCCCAGTTCGAATTTCGAACTGCTACACGACCCACGCACAAAACCGGGACACCAAAACACCTTCCTACGCCACCACTCGCCACCGTAAATCACCAAATCTTGCCAAAAAAAGGCCATGACCTCCTCTTCGTTTTCCCCCTGGACCGCGCCCTTCCCCTATCGCCTCGTCGTCGCAATTTATGCCGAACCGAAGCCCAAAATTTCCACTGTTAAACCCTACTTCTTCCACGACCCATCACCTCACCACTTTATATAGTGAGCCACCATTTTTCCCATGCTTCTTCTCCTCCGAGCCTTCCCCTGCACAAACTTTGACCCCCAACGTTGCTCGCCTCGCCGGAATTTGATCAAAATCCAAATTTCGTTCAACTCCTCTATCCCCTATCCATACTTCACTAAAAATCATCAGCTTGCTTCCAAAAATCATCTCTTTGAATTGTGAACCTACTCATGTTGTCAAAATATTTATTTACGATGTTTTACACTTGATCATTGTTTAGTTGGTTCCTGAGCAACTGAACCTTTCCCATTTGTGCTTAAATATAGTTAATGAAACAATTTTTGGAACGGTCTGCATTTAAAAACACATAACTTTGTTGTTGAAATCATGGCCTATAGTTCTTTGCATAATGGGATAATAGGTTTTGAAGTTGATGTTCACTGTCAAAAATAAACAGGGAAAAAATATCGTGTTTTGCTTGTGAGTGGACTAACCATTGTTTACTCTACCTGTACAAGTGCATATTAACATAACAAAGCATATGTTCCAAACATTAAATCAAGGATCTTACAAATCATAGTAATATATATATATATATATATATATATATATATATATAGGTGAGATACTTCAGCAAATAAGGTGGCTGTATACTCACTGTTCTGTTCTGCTTCATTGCTTCTGTTTAGATCCTGGTCCAAAACTTTGATCTTTTTAGTATTTGAATGCCTTTTGAATTTCTTTAAGTTTTAAATGGCATCTTGTATTAATTTTTTTTTCTTTCTTCGAATGAGAAAGAATGAAACAAGGAAGGTTCATTTGGAGAGAAGACAGGCTGCAGTCTTTCTTTTGTGTACAATAAGCTTCTCTTTATTTTATTTTTCTTTTCACTTTTCCTTGAGTGATTTGATCTCCTAAATTCAAGCTTGACCTGATTTTCTTTTGACATTGATTATATGATTTGTAAGCTAGGATTTGTTGTTGCATTTACTTCAATGTTCCCCTTTGCATATACATATCTTTTCATATATATATATATATGTGTGTGTGTGTGTGCCTTTTTCTTCTACATGTTTCTTATGTTCATATACACACACACACACACATAGTTACATTAACATATATGTTTACATATTTATCGACTTACATATCATATGCACATTTATACTTATACATATTTTAATATACATTGCTTATGTATATCTTGTCATTATATGTATATATATATAAACACATTTATACAAACTTTTATATATATTGTTTAATATGGGACTATATTCATATACTCTATATGTATAAGCTTATATCTATGTGTTTACAATCATCATATACATATTTATGAATATATATATATATATATATATATATATTTAACGTCATCAAACTTGTATATGATATATATATATATATATATTTATGGATGGTTTTATCTTAATTTAAATAGTGGAGTTTATATGTATACATATAATTTACTTTTTTTAAAAGATTTATCATATTCTAGAGATTCAATAATTCAATATTTAATATGGCCTTTAAATTAACTTATATATCCATATATTTTAGATACCATAAATTTATTTGTTTGATCTATTAATATTCGAATAATTTAAATCAGTTAATTCCCCAATTATCCGACGTCAAAAATCAAGGTCGTCACATTCCTTCCCCCTTAGAACTTTTCGTCCTCGAAAAGGAATAAAGCGAAAAATTTAATTCTGATGTTTATTATTAGTTACATCGTTCTTTAAACATTTAACCCATTACTCTTTTTATTTTAAAACTTCAAAACACTTTTAAAACTACATAATATTACTAAGCTAGATTTATAAAATTACCTTTTTATAGCTCAATGTCTCAACAAGTCCATCCTTGTTGTCACAGAAATTCAGTCATACATTGGTCAGGCGTAGGACTGAAAATCTATTAGTACTTAATAAACCCGTTTTCAATACCCAGTGAAAATATCTGGAAAAAGACTTTTGTGAGAATGCGCTAGAAATCATCACCCCCTCCATGGGTCGCAATTAGCATGATGATTACTTCGCCATCCCAGCGAAATCCATAGAAAATTGTAGGCATCCGCACCCTTTGATTTCATCATGGAACCGCCGTGGATCGCAGCAACACCCAGGGTTACGTCGCTTTCGCAGCAAAAACCATGTAACTGTAGGTATCAGCGACGTCGAATTTCGCTGCCAAATGAAATTTCACTACATAGATCGCAAACTACACCAGTCGAGTCATGATGTAGCCTATAGGCACACACTGCTACACGACTTTCACTATGGACTACATAGATTGCAATCTACCGATGTTACGTCGCACTCTCAGCGAAATCAAACGTAAACTTTAGGCAATCACTGCCCTCGACTTATGCTATGGAACGCGGTAGATCGCAGTTACACTAGAGTTATGTTGCCATCACAGCATAACCCCAATTTCTTTGTAGGCGTCAGCGCCTTCGACTTACGCTACCCCAACCACAATCCACAGAAACTACAGTTTAGTCCGGACGTCCTCTGGGATCAAAATTTAGAACCCCTTAGGGCTCAAGGTAGAACCACCCCGTGGATCTCCTACTATAAGTTTCAACTTTCAATGGGAGCGCCTTTTTCTCTATAGCATTCTCATAACATTTTATGCTATACACATATAGTATCTTTCAAATCATACTCTTCATATGTATCACATATAAATCCCATTTACATAAAATCAATATCTCAAAATCGATAATTTCTCAGACTTGGCTTTCCAAATTCCCAAAATTTGCTTTTTCCAAAACCAAAAGCCTTTCAAAATCAAAAAGTTCCATAACCCTTTTCAGTTCCATAAAATCATTCTTATATATATATATATATATATATATATATAAGTTTATTCTTCCAACTTGAATAATTTTTGGATCACTTCATACTTATACAAATTCCACTTTATATTTCAAAAATACTTCGTAGATCTTTTCTTCTTGTTATAAATCTCATTAATGCCAACTCATATTTTTGTTTAAGTTTGATTTCCTTACAAAGTCATTTATACCATTACTTCTTATAAAGTAAGTTTCGGTTATAATACTATCCAATCTTTTATTTTTAAATCATCATATTTTCCTCAATATATGTATTATTTTACTTTAAAATCATTTCTACTTAAATTTTCGATTTCGGTTCCAATTTCAGATTTTTGCTTCCATTTCCATTTGGCTTACCAGCTCAATTTTTATCCCAATTGGTATTTAAATATATGATTTAAATATAAGTAATTTCCAATCTGTCCAGTTTGAATCTAGCAAATAACTTAAAAAGTTTAAAATAGTTAAATAGTTGGAAAATAGTTGTAAAATAGTTGAATAGTTAATATAAGATAGTTTGAGTATTAAAAGAATGGTTTGTATAGTAAATAGATTGAAGAGATCAAAGTAATTTAAATATTAAGAAGATAGATTAAAGACAGTTTATATTAAAATAATTATTTGAAAATAGTTTCAGAGTCAAACTGATTTAATTCCCAATCTCCAATTCGAATCAACTTCAATTTCCACATCCTTTTAGATAGATTCAATCTAGATTCCCATTCAAATCAACTTCGATTCCCATTCTAATTCAAATCAATTCCTATTTTGAATATGAACTTCAACCTCGATTACAGTTCCAATTAATTCAATTCAACTCAATTTCAAATTTGAATTAATTCCAATTTCTTCTCAAATTTTAAACCATCTCGATTTATATAAATTCGGGTTCGATTTCCAAAATGTTGATTTAACCACTTAAATCAAATTAACCTTTGATACGTAATTTAACAGTCTAAATCTTTTATAATTAAATCGTGAGCCTAAATCTCAAATATTCCTTTACATTTCCTTTACTTAAACTTATTTGCGAGTTCCGATCATTTTAAACAAATCAATTTTCAAAATTCAATTGATTTCCCAATTACACTTCAAATTTTTAAACCTAATCCCTTTAAAAAATTCCGGTTAATATATCCATTTTTAACATTTCAATCTTAAGTTCAAAGTGATTCCACTTCCCTAAATTCATTTTTATTTCTAAGAATCAAAAACTTTAAATGGTTTCTAAATAAAGTTTTATTTCCATTTAATTTCAGCAATGGATGTATATCATTTCAGTCCACTTCTTAATTTACTCGAAATAATCCAATTTTACGGTTTTATAAATACTGTCAATAACAATAGGTTGATAACAGGAATATCAAAGTAAATAAACATTCAAATTATCTAAGGCACCAATCAATAGCATTCATCACAATTTCTATAATTTGAAATCCGTCTCTATTTCAAAAGTCGTTAGAAATTATCTATACATAATCTCCTATCAAATCCATACTTCTCCTTTCAATATTATCCATTTAACTTCCCTAAGTTAAATCTTAATTTCATCTTGAAATCTTCCAATTTCAGATTGTACGTTCAAAACTTATTTAACTTCCCCTAAGTTAAATCTCAATTCCTTTAATCAATTCAATCTTACTCAATTTAAATTTTCCATTCCAAATTTAAATTTCTTATTAATATCCCTTTCCACTTATAAGTCCCAAACACTTTTCCCTTTGGGTTATACATCTCACTCTCAGGGGAATTCAACACTTAGTATTTATTTTAGATCACTTTGATATTATGTATATCCACATATATATACATATTTATTCCATTTGCACACCAAGTCATACTATCAATTTTAAACCATTCTTGGTTTTTAATTCAAAACAATTTCCTTTGAAATTTTCAAAATACCCTTATTTTAAAAAAAGTTTTCTATATTTAAAAGAAATATTCTATATAATATTATTTATTATTTCCTTAACACTTTGGAACAATTCCAAATTTTCTCTAGGTCAAGATTTAAAACTTTACAATTTAAATCCATTTAAAATTTTAAGTCATACTTATATAGATTTTTACTTCCTTAAAATAGTATACCATGTTTTATCGTTGTTTATCCTATAATATATATCCTTCACAATATCCAGTCTATAATAATTATCATATCTAAACACACTATCTATTCCATCATACTTTATTGGAAAAATATAGTCAAAGCAACTTATTTCAAACACTTTGAAAATTCCTTTGGATTTTTCAGGATTTAAATTCAGGTTGAATCCATTTTTAGCTTACCTTATTTGTATAATTAATTCTTACCCAAATTTCTATTTGGATATATATGTTTTACCACTTAAGCCTTATAGTCTTATTTAATTTTAATAACAACACCCAATTTCCTTAATATACCACATTAATTCAAAAAAATTATTTCAAAATACAAGCTTATATGTAAATCATTTTTTAAACCGTTTTTAAAATCGTTATGTAAGAAAATATCAAGTACGCCCTCGTATACAATACTCCCAACTCATTCTAGGGTACTACTGACCCTATCTCTAATAAGTAATTCCTACCAGAGCCAAGGTTTTCACTTAACCTTCAGTTCTAATACGAAATGTAACGGCACGAAGAATTTTTGACCCCGAAAATCGACATTAATACGTTCACTATATAGAGTGCTGAGAAATCGAGTGTCGGAAATCCCAGACTGTTAGGGTCAAGAAGAAAAAGAGATAGAAGAAGAAACAGAAACAACATCACAGAATCTCACAATCGCAGCGGAACAAAATATAATATGAAATAACAGCATTTTACACAAGGAAAAGCTGTAACTGTCAAAATACATATAAGATATCAGAGTACAATCATCAACAAAATAATCTGGACAGTTGTAATAACTTGTCCTCGACTACTGTCTATATAGTCTATACTACATAGTGGAATCTAATCAATACGTCTCTGCCATCCAACTCGTCTCCTGAGCTCCAGAACGTCCTAACCTAAAAATCTATAATACTCGGTCTGACCCAAGCATTACAGTAAAGTAACACCCGAGTCAGGCTGGAAACCAGCATGAGTAAACCCCAACTTAATTTGGAATACTTAATTTATAAGATCTTTTGAAAACCAAAAGTGACTCGTACAAAACTATGAGTTTTATCTGATTTTAACCAAAACACTTTCCCAGAAATCCCTTGGCATTATACTAATGTCTAAGTATAGTTATTTATTTAAATAATCAGGTTTATTTACTTTATTCAATTTTAGCCTATTAGATTCTATAATCCAACCCGTAAAGGTTTGTAGTGATTTTTAAATCGAAGTGGTCCCGGATAACGCTGATATCCGATCCCGGTCTCTTCGAATCCAAGTGATAAATTTTAAAAAGGTAAATTGTTTAAAATAAACAATTATAATTAAGGTGACAATATTCAATATGGAAACTTATCACATAACTTTATTCAGATAACCCGTATCGTCATTCTTATTTTACTATTAAGCCTACGATGGAATTATGGCAAGTTATAGGCTGTTATCAATTTAACGATCGATAACAAATATCCTACAAATCACATATCTTGATTTTATTAACTTTAATTAACAGAATCCATCTATATCTTTATCCAAATTACTGCAATTAAAGGAATTATACAAACCCATCTATTATCCGTTAATAGAGGTTTACCATTTTATTTAATGTTTACTTGGTTAATTTATATAAGTTTCAATTCAAAAAAACAAAGTAATCAATTACCATTTAAATTATGAAATATTATTGATCTTAAAATTTTGTGTAACGACCCGTAATTTCGCTACTTCGAAAATGAGAGATTTCGTTCGATTCAAATTTAAAAGGAGTTTAAATCTTAAATAAATATGTTATATATATATATATATATATAAATAATTATCTATTCTTATAGTTAATGTATTAAAAAGTATAAATTTGGATTTTAGAACAAATCGACAAAAGTTAAGTTTTGTTAAAAATAAATAAAGGCTTAAATAAATGGATTTTAATATTTGTCTAAAAAGATAAATATTATTTAAAACATCTTATAAAGATAACAAAAGTACGTTAAAAGATTTAAAAGTTTGTTAATAATCGTTTTATACAAATAACAAAAATTTGTCGCATTTTGTCAGTTTTACATACACTATAAAATTAGAGATTTTGATATTAATTAAATATGATTTTAAAACATAAAGAGACTTGTTTTAATTTATTTAAAGAAGTAAAAAGTTCATTTTTAAATTTGGTTTACATAAATAAATAGTTTAACTAAAACGTCAAAATGTGACCGTAAAACATTTTGTCGAAAAACGACGTTTTATCGATTAAAAGTTGTCGCAACGTCGTCGCACCTTTATTTTATTATATAAAAACATATATTCTAATAGTGTAAGTATTAATTAATTAACTAATTAAGTTTACTTTTACTAAACAAGGTTAGAAAACTTCTAGAAGTCATTAAGAAAAGTAAGTAAGAATTAACAAAAGTAAGTAAGAAAAGTCAAAAGTAACATCAAATCAATATCACATCAAAAGCCAACATAATTATTATTTTACTTAGCTTAGTTCTTAAGGGATTAAGACATAAAGTAAGGATGTGAAAGGTGATGTTAAGTTTTGAAAAAGTTAAGATTGATTTAGGTTGAAGTAAGGTTAGTTTGGTAACTTGGTAAGAGGTTATTTTGGTAAATTACCACTTCTTTCTTTTTCTATAAATATCAACCTCCTTCTTCACTTTTATTCACATTTATTCTTCTTCTTTTCTCAAGCTTCGTCATCTTCTTCCCCTCCTCTCTAATGGCTTCTATGCCATATAAAAATATTATAAAGAAATAATGTTAAAATATTTACAAAATTTTCAAAAGAAATCAATGTTCATTTTCTTCAAAACAAACTCCTTTTTTCTCTATATTTTACCTCTTTTTCTTTCGGCCATAAGTTCTTCAATACAGAACCAAAATGCAAAATTCTTTTTTTGAAATCATTTATTTTTCCAGTGGCTACAACTTTCATGTTTATCACTTTGTTTCCTTCCAAAGTTTACTATGTCAAAATTCTACTTATTTCAAGTGCATTTTATGGCCCAGTTTTTAAGACAGAAAATAGGCCGTTTCGTTTTGATCATAACTTGAGCATAACAGATTCAAATTTAGAAATTCTTTTTTGAAAACCATATGAAATTTTAGTGGCTACAACTTTTATGTTGATTACTTTTTTATTTTTGAGATTTGCTATACTTGAAACTCAATTTTTTGAAGTGTATTTTCGGGCTTTATTTTTGTGAATCCGAGAATAGCTCTTTTATTTTGAACATATCTCCCTCAAAATAACTTGGATTCAAATGATTCTTTTTTTTAAATTCAATAGAAAAGAATTTTCAGCAACTTTTCAGTTAATAAGTTTTTCAAGTTTTGTGAGTAAGAGAGTCAAAAACAAGAGAGAAGATGACCTATTTTTCGGATCTAAATCTTGAGAATTCAAGTTCAGAGCTCTACTGCTTCTTCTCTATATTTTCGGCCAACCTCCATCTTAAGCCTCGGCCAAGCTATTGGATGGGAGAGGGTGTTGTTTGCTAGTGTTTAATGGAGTAGGAATTAATTAGTGAAGTGTGAGTTGATTAGAATGTTGGTAGGAAGTTAATCACTTTGGTTTATGGTGAAAAATTCTCATTTCTTTTGAATTTATATTTTGATTATGTTATAAATCATATTTACACCCTTATGACATATGAATGTTTATACCAAATTGGTTGTTAATATGGATGATTTGATAGTTAGTAAATTAAGTGAATTGTGATAATATATCCCGTTATGATATTAATAGTGAATGTTAGATTTGAAATCATATGCATATGATTGGTTGAATGGATGTTATGTTAGTGATAAATATGAATATTGGATATGTTCATTTTGATGAAGTAATCCCTTTATCTAAAAAGACCATATTTTAGTAATATGAGATATTGTGGAAAAATAAGTCTCTTTTCATTTAGAAGTCAAATTAAAGTTAAATTAAAAGAGAATTTGAAATTTGAAGTGAATCAGATTTGAAAAGGATAGTTAATTAGAAATTGAAATTAAGATGAATAGTGAAATTGAAATCGAAATCGATTTTGAAAAAGTGAAGTTTAGTAGTGAGAATGATTTGAAGTTTAAATTGAAACTAGATTTGAAATCTAAATTTTAAATGTGTTTAATTTGAGATTAGAACTGAAATTGAATTGAAATTAGAATTTAAAATTTAATATTAAAATAATGTGAATATAATAATATTATAATATGGTAATAGTGAAAATTCATTTTAAATACTTTTAAAAGTGAAAATATTGATTTAAAATGGTTTCTAATGATTTTATAAGTGTTGAAATCCAATTTGAATTGATTATTTCAAATATTGAAAAATAAGTTAAAACTAGACGCGTCGCGCAACGGTAGTTCGCGATTTCGTGCCTAAAAGTTCAAATGAGTGTATAGAGTGGAATATAGCTCGGAATTCTTCGAGATAAGAAAATTTCGGACTATTATATCCATACCTTATAAACGAAGATAGAAAATCAAAGTTTCGACAAGTAGATTTTGAAATAAGTCCAAATCAATTTTCTAGAAAAATCGCGCTAGTGCAGTTTAGTGACCATAACAGGAAATTTGTTTAAATGGATGTTTTTAATTATGGAAAAATATGGAATAAATTTGATAAATCTATTTAAATGATTTAAAAGAGATTGGGATTGGAAAATATGAATTATCGAATGTTTAAAAGTTGTTTAATTCAAAATAAGCTTATTTAGCACTTTCCGTAGCACTTAATGTAACGAATTCTATAACTTTTGGAATATGAGTTTAAATGTAACGACGTTTCCCAGAATCAATTGTGAATGTTTTAAAAAGGATAATTAAGCATTTTGGAAAATAATGTGGAATATTTATAAACAATTCCAAAATAAGTTGAAAATCTGAGTATGTGGAAACGACTAGTACATTTGTCCCGCCTGTGAGATCTGCGAAGATAAAACAAGGTGTTTAACTAAGGTTAGGGATGGAGCAACCAGTGCCCTGAACTTACCTGGCCTATGTTTTCTTTTCTTAGGCAAGGGGTGGAATAGATCGAAAGGAAAGCCCGGATGCTCTTAACTAAAAAGACTGTATTTAGTTTTTGAATTTAAGAAAGATTGGTATTATCCAAAAGTTAAGTAATCTCCAAAATGAATGATTTCTACGATCCTATTTACTCAAAAATGTTTGTTAAGATTGATTTAGGGTTTATCGTAAACGATGTCTTAAATAACATTGTTTTTGACCTGCTTAAAAGTTAAGAAGTTTGGATCAAGAATTAAGTAAGGAAATCTGAGATATTTTCCAAAGCAAAAGAATGAACTTCTTAGAAAATACTCTATGTTAAAAGAGAGAGAATTTCGAAATCATCCGAAAAGAATTAAAGTGAAAAGAGACTTAATAAATCCTATATACTCATATTCACTTTTTATTGATGATTAGATTTCGAAGGAACGGGAGTCGGATTTGGTTAATTCCTATCCGAAAACCACTTCGAACTAATGCATACGTTCGAACGTAAAGACATGTTGAAGACGATGATTATTGAAGACCGTGGATCTTCATAGCATGAGGATTGCTTGTTGATTTTCTCGGGGTCACACCCATTATAGAGTTATATATAGCAGTGGTCTCCTCGTGATGGAGATTTTGCGGATTGCAAGGGCTTCTCGCCTAATAATGGCCGAGGAAAGTGCCTTCGGTTTGTCCTATTCCTGGACAACTTGTATGGACGTTTGTCTGACATTGCATCCTAACGATTACGTACATTGGTTTTTACAAACATACACCAGTGGCGGCGGAGAAGGCAATTAGCTTAACACCCTCCTTGAGACTTACGAGCTCAAGGGTTGTATTTTTGTGGAAGGCAATTAGTAGTTAAAGAGAAATGGCAATGTGGCATTCAAAGATGTGATATGTGCTATGTGAAAAGGTAATCGTTTGCCTCAAGCCTCATCAAACCGGAAATGACCGAAATAGGATTAGATGCGGCAAGGCTAAATGGGTCATTCCCAAGTAGGGTATGATCATCCCCTTCTAGATATATTTCTTCCCGCTATGACGTTCGGGATGTTAATTTATGTGATGTATGGATAACAAGCGCTCGGTTAAAGGTCGGTAACGACCGGGGGATGACATATTCGGTATTATCTAGTTAAAGAGGTAGGCCGGTCTTGTGTTGGTAGAGGGCAGATGTTCTGTGCCTCGGGACATCCATCTAGAGGTGTACCCATTTCGGAAGGTAGATCCTGCGCCTGGTCATTTGTATGGAAATTCATTCTCCAATAAGAACCTACAGTTTTGTTTGTAGAGCCTAGTATGCTGGAATTTAATAATGGTAACAATTTCAGCTAAGATTAATAAGTTTATTTGCAAATGTTTTCAAAGAGACGTCATTAGAAATAATATCAAACGTTTTGATATAAAAGTGTTCTAGTTATCATAAGGTAAAAACCCGTCTGTGTTTATGTGTGGGAGTGGTTTTATGAGACACTCTTTCTTTTCAAAGGATCTTTATAAAAAGGCTGATATATGATACTGTCATTTATTATTGAGTTTTTCTCACGCTGGTTTATCAAGCCTGATCCGGGTATTTTCAATACTCGGGTCAGATCCGAGTAGTTTCAAGATAGTCGAAGACAGTTGGAGTTTCCAGAGGGGAGCTGGAGATATTCATCGACGTATGGAGATATTCTATTATGCGCTGTACTTAGTGTATTTTGTTTGATGTTTGTCAGCAATTGTAAGGGCTGATGTTTATAACTGTCCAAGCTGAATTTAGGTTAGACTCTGATATATGTATTTAAAAATTTTCCGTTGTAAAAATATTTGTTCAATATTATATGTTATTCCATTCGTGTGAGATTTTTTTTTGTCTACTTTTCTTTATCACCCTTAAAGATCCATCATTTCGTGCAATTAGAGTTAGACATGTGTGGTTTATTTTCGATTCAAAAGGTATGGAAAACCGGTTTGTTACATTTTGGATAAAAAATAGATCTTTTAAAAAATATAAATTGTCATAAGTAATTTCTAAAACTCATCTCTTCTCCTTTTTACCTTTTTTTCCTTTTACTATTATTTTCTTTTCCTTATTTTCTTTCATTCCTTTTCTTTCTTTTCTTTTCCTTTTTTTTCTTTTTTTCCTTCTGTTTCATTTTTTTTCTATTTTTCTTCCCCGGCCCAAACTGCGGCCCATCTTCTTTCTTCCCTTCATCTTTTCTTTATTCCAGTTTTCCCCTGACTACTTCTTCCTTCATTTCCAACGTTGCGCACGAAACCATGCACCACCATGCACCTATACACAACCAACGGCCAACGCCCCTGCCGTCGACCATCCCCATCAGCCATCTACCACCCCCCACATCCCAATGACCCATCAGAGACCCCCTATCCAAGCCCAGTTCGAATTTCGAGCTGCTACACGACCTACGCACAAAACCGGGCCACCAAAACACCTTTCTACGCCACCACTCGCCACCGTAAATAACCAAACCTTGTTAAAAAAACGCCACTACCTCCTTTTTGTTTCCCTCCTGGACCGCGCCCTTCCCTAATCGCCTCATCGTCGCCATTTATGCCGAACTGAAGCCCAAAATTCCACTATTAAACCCTACTTCCTCCACAACCCATCACCTTACCACTTTATAGAGTGAGCCACCATTTTTCCTATGCTTCTTCTACTCCGAGCTTTCTCCTGCCCAAACTTCGACCCCCAACGTTGCTCGCCTCGTCGAAATTTGATCAAAACCCCAATTCCGTTCAACTCCTCTTTCCCCTCTCCATACTTCATTAAAAATCATCAACTTGCTTCCAATAATCATCACTTTGCATTGCGAATCTACTCATGTAGTTGAAATATTTATCTACGACGTTCTAGACTTGATCATTATTTAGTTGTTTCTTGAGAAACTGAACCTTTCCCCTCTATGCTTAAATATAGTTAATGAAACAATTTTTAGAACGGTCTGCATTTAAAAACATATAACTTTGTTGTTGAAATCATGGCCTAAAGTTCTTTGGATAATGGGATAATAAGTTTTGAAGTTGATGTTCACTTTCAAAAAAAAGGGAAAAAAATACCTTGTTTTGCTTGTGAGTGAACTAACCATTGTTTACTCTACATGTACAAGTGCATATTAACATAACAAAGCACATGTTCCAAACATTAAATTAAGGATCTAACAAATCACAGTAATATATATATATATATATATATATATATATATATGTATGTATATATATATATATATGTGAGATATTTCAGCAAATAAGGTGGCTGTATACTCACTGTTCTGTTCTGCTCCATTGCTTCTATCTAGATCCTGCTCCAAAACTTTGATCTTTTTAGTATTTGAATGCCTTGTGATTTTCTTTAAGTTTTAAATGGCATCTTGAATTATTATTATTTCTTTCTTCGAATGAGAAAGAATGAAACAAGGCAGGTTTATTTATAGAGAAGATAGGTTGTATGATTCTTCTGTGTATAGCAAGCTTCTCTTTATTTTATTTTTCTTTTCACTTTTCCTTGAGTGATTTATTTCCTAAATTCAAGCTTGACCTGATTTACTCTTTACATTGATTATACGATTTGTAAGCTAGGATTTGATGTTGTATTTACTTCAATGTTCCCCTTTGCTTATACATATCTTTTCATATATATATATATATATATATATATATGAATTTTTCTCCTACATGTTTCTTATGTTCATATGTATATATATATACACACATAGTTACATTAACCTATATCTTTATATATTTATCTACTTACATATCATATACACATTTACATATTTTCGAATACATTGCTTATGTATATCCTATCATTATATGTGTCTATATATAAACACATTTATACAAACTTTTATGTATATTGTTTCATATGGGCCTACGTTCATATACTCGTATATGTATATGCTTAAATCTATGTGTTTACAATCATCATATACATATTTATGAACCCCCGTGTATGTATGTATGTATTTATATTTAACGTCATCAAACTTGTATATGATATATATATATATAGATGTTTTATCTTAATTTAAATAGTGGAGTTTATATATACATATAATTTACTTTTTTAAAAGATTTATCATATTCCAAAGGTTCAATAATCCAATATTTAATATGGCCTTTAAATTAACTTATAAATCAAGATATTTTAGATATCAGAAATTTATTTGTTTGATCTATTAATATTCCAATAATTTAAATTCGTTAGTTCCCTAATTATCCGATGTCAAAAATCCGGGCCGTCATATTTTTAGTCATTCTGGTTGATGTGGTTTGAGGCTACGATTAACTTTCATGAACAATTTCACTCAGAATGCTCATCGTCCACCAATGACGATGTTCCGATAATATTCATCCATACAAGTTTCCCTGGGTCTGGACAAACCGAATCACCGTCTTCACTATCTTCACGATATCCATTCGTGACGTTCAAATCGGATCGAAGTGGTTTTCGGATAATTCAATCTGATTCCGGTCTCTTCAAAATGATCAACAAATTTGGCCATATTTAATAGTCGGTTATTTAACTATCAGATAACATCCAAAAGCAGTCATTAGGCCTTATTACAATTTTCTTTCAAATTATTTATTTGAAATATCCTTTCAAAGATAGAATTCAAAATCCCTCAAAATATTTCAATATTTGGAAACAAATTTCAATTACTCAAATCCATAACAGGATATTTTGTCGTACCAATATTTAGCAATATTCTCAAATTTCATTTTTATACCACTTGGAAAAAGTATTCATATCCAAAATCATTTCCCACTAAAAATATTTCCAAAACCTTCCTTTTAATACTTGGGAAAGTACTTTCCCAAATCATTTTATTTCCAATACTTAGGAAAAATTCCATTTATTCTGATTTCCCGAAATCATTTACAAATCCCTTTGTAAATTCTTTAACTCGTTTTAAAACGGGTTCTACACTTTTCCGAAACTCCTTAATTATTCCCTTTAATTTCCCCCAAAATCGATTATACCTGTCCGCGATTCTAATTACTCATTTCAAACTCCTTTTATGAATTTTAGTTCATTTCGAAGCTTCTGTATTTAAGCGCTTCGACAATTCCCTTAGGCTCCCTAAACTCCACCTTAAGATTTCTCTTATAAAATCACATCCGTTAAACAACTCCGTTTACATATTCTCGAGAGAGAAATTATATATAAATTGTTATCATTTCAAAAACTATATATATATATAATAAGTATTTTTAAAGAATCGTAAATTATTTTTAAAATATGTTTAAGTAATTATTTAAAAACCTTTAAACACTTTAAATAAAACATCAATAACTCATTTCCAACTCATTTTAAAATAAAAACTAATAAATTTACAAAGCTAATTATAAAAAGTAGAATTTATTTCAATTAATATTAAATATTTGCATAATCCACTTTTTTTTAAATATATATATATATATGTTTCAAAACTAACTAGTTTAAAATCACCTAGCTTAATAAATGAAAATTCCCTTGGAAAAAAACTTAACTTCTTAAATAAAAATATATTTTAAAAATCTCAATAACTAATTAATTTTACAAATTCCTCTCGATTCACAACCCATCGATTTCATTCTGATTATCCTAACCATCTCCTCTATTGAAAAATAGTATCCACTATTTTCCTCAACCCTATTTCCATATTCTAATATAAATTCAGCCTACAAATTTATATTCCCAATATGTCAACTGATATCACTTACCTTATTTATCAACATCGTTTATAAACTTTTATACTCCTTTGAGTTTTACTTGTTTATAAAAACAATCTTATTTATAAAATTCCATATTTATAAATCCATTTCTTTATAAATCCCATTTATAATTGTCAATCTATTTTTAATATTGACTACAACTCTTTTTTATATTTTTGGAGTATCATTTATAAATTCTTTTATATAATTCATTCTTAAAATCTCCATCTAAACAATTCACGAATAGTTAAGTATACCAAAACCAAATATATATTTCTAACTCAATTTCTTTAAAATGCCCGTAATTCCAATATAAATAATTTTATATCAAAAATACCCTTTAATTCCTTCAATTTTAAAAATATATTAATTGTATTTAAAATTCCAAAATCCAGGCCAGTGCTACGATAGCATCCAATAATTCCAATCACTAAAATAATCTACAATAGGTTATTCTACATAAACCACATAGCATAATATATGAAATTAAATTAAACACTTTGAGGAATCCAGTTGGATCCCTCCAACCTATTTTCCTGCATCCACATATGTTAATACAACATAAATTACTGATCCCACTTCGAGGGGGCTATCACGGTATATACGGTCATCCGCTATTATGCGGGGCATATAGGATCTCATCCGCTATAATGTGCGGGAATATCAATTCAACTACTAATATATATACTACTACGTATATATATAACATCCAAAAGAAAATAATTTATAAATTTAACCAGCATTTAATAATTTTATTTTAACTATTTAAAATAAACTCTAGTAATGCAAATGAGTGAGAATTTCTCCCCTTGATTTTTATTGCAATCCGTTCCAAATTTTCTTACGTATCCTATGAATCCTCTCTGTTCGATTGAACCTTGTAAGGAAATTACGAATTATATATAAATTAACGATTCCAATTTTAATTATAGTTAACAAACTAACTATTCTTCAATTAAAATTTATAAAATAAAATCCTATATACCTCTTCTTCCCTCTAGCTCCGACGTACTGCCCACTTCTGCCTTGTCATTCGATGACACCGTCGCACCACTGTAGTTGAGCCACCCACAGAATGACACTACCCTCAACCTCGGCCTCGAGACGACCCTCTCACCTTCGACCATGTAGTCTACCTCCACCACGTGTCGCGTCTACGACCCCACCATCCATGCCACCCAACCCCAATCGCTACTCGCACACGGTTGTTCTTTGTTGTTGCTGTCACCCGCCTCCATTTGCTTATGCCACCCTAACGTCGAACACGAGAAGAAGCAGTTCGACATTTTGATTTTCGAACTGAAATCTCGATTTTTCTAACGACAGTCGAACAGGAGAACACGAAGACAAGCAGCGGTCCTAGTCTTCCACATCGCCGCAATAGCTCAAGTTCGAGCCCTTCCCTTTCGACTTCAAGAGTCACGCCATTCATTTCTTTTTTTTCTTTTTTGAGAATGATTTCGATCTGAAGGGTTGAAGGGATGGGAGTTTCGATTTTAAAACGAGAAGAGGAAGCGTATTTTCATGGACAAAACAGAGAAAGGGTTGTATTAAAAGAAAGAGGGGATGGGTATTACTAAGTAGGGTAGCATGAGTTGACCATTTGACTAGCTATATATGTCTATTATATTCAAAATATCTCGTTATACATATCTTGAAATTTTGAACCCCTATTGAGGCATGCCGCTAGGAGTTCATGATGTTATACCCTTATTTCGAACACAATGGAGAAGGTTTCAAGTACTAATTCGATCGTATGGAGAAGATAGCTTTTTGAACCCAATTATTATATTAAATTTTCGATATAAATTTCAGAGCGTTTCTATCCCGTACGACCAAACGGTAATCCCAAATGCTACGAAATATGAAATCCGATAATAATGACATCCGTATATTTAAATATTTGGGTACTACTGACCCTACCAAATGTAATGACATCTGTATATTCAAGTGTATAACATCCGTATATTCAATACGTTCAAATGTATTTATACTAATACGTTCACTGTAAAACATCCGAATATTCAAGTGCCAGAAATACTGATTGTTAGGAGTGAAGAAGAAAAAGGTAGAAGACAATAGAAAAACAAACACAGAATCTCATAAAGACAAAGGAACAAAATATAATATATAACAATAGATTTTTACACAAAAAGAATCTATAACTGTTTACACTTATAATCATCAGAGTACAAAAATCAATACATCAATCTGGATAGTTATAATCACCTATCCTGATATACATAACTCACATAGCGGAAATACCAAAGTACGTGATATACGTCTGAACTCCTCCAGCTCATCTCCTGAGCTCCATAGCATTCTAGCCAGAATCTGTAATATTCGGTCTGACTCGAGCATTATAATAAAATAACACCCAAGTCAGTCTGGAAAACCAGCGTGAGAAAACGCACTCAATTTGAATTATTAATTTTTATCAAAATCCTTTGAAAACAAAGGTATCTCGTAAGACCATGTTACACATAAACATGATGGGTTTTCCCCTTACGATAACCAAAACATTTTTATCAAAATCGATTGATAATATAATAGTTTCTAAACCAAGTAAATAGAAAGTAGCTGAAATGCTTGCTTCTCATGTTTCAGCATAGTTGGGCATAATAAAAACCATATGATGCTTACTGGAGAATGGATTACATACAATGATTAGGCACTGGAGTACCACCTATCATTGTACATGTCTAGAAACATGTACCGAGGACCTCGTCGGGATCCCGTACAACACAAGACTGGCCCTATCCCTAAACTACGTAGAACCGAACATGTTATCACACCGGGAGTTCCCATCCTTAAAAATTGAGTGCTCAATTTTCATGCACAATTATATCCATAATTTTAATATATCCGAGGGCATCTAGAAAGGTGATAACATACCCTAATTGGGTGCGACCCACTTAGCCTTGCTGCATCTCCCCTGATTATCAGTCATTCTGGTTGATGAGGCTTAAGGCTACGGTTACCTTTTAAGAACAATTTCACTTATAATGCTCATCGTCCACCAATGGCGATGTTCTAAAAGCATTCAACCATACAAGTTGTCCTAGGTCTGGACAAACCGAATCACCATCTTCACTATCTTCACAGTATCCATTCGTGACGTTCAAATCGGATCGAAGTGGTTTTTGGATAATTAAATCTGATCTCGGTCTCTTCGAAACGATCAAAGAATTTGGCCATATTTGATAGTCAGTTACTTAAATATTAGATGACATCCAAAAGCAGTCACTAGGCCCTATTATAATTTTCTTCCAAATTATTTATTTGAAATATCCTTTCAAAGATATAATTCAAAATCCCTCTCTATATTTCAATATTTGGAAATAAATTTCAATTACTCAAATCCATAATACGATATTTTGCGGTACCAATACTCAGCAATATTCCCAAATGTCATTTTTATAACACTTCAAAAAAAATATTCCTATCTCCAATCATTTCCCACTAAAAATATTTTCAAAACCTTCCTTTCAATACTTAGGAAAATATTATAAGAATATTTCCTAAATCATTTTATTTCTAATACTTAGGAAACATTTCAATTATTTCGATTTCCCAAAATCATTTACAAATCCCTTTGTGAATTCTTAACTCATTTTAAAACGGGTTCTACATTTTTCCAAAACTCCATAATTATTTCCTTTAATTTTCCCCAAAATCGAGTATATCTGTCTACACTTCCGATTACTCATTTCAAACTCCTTTTATGAATTTTACTTCATTTCAATGCTTCTGTATTCAAGCTCTTGGACAATTCCCTTAGGTTCCAAAAACTCCACTATAAGATTTCTCTTATAAAATTACATTTGTTAAACAACTCCATTTCCATATTCTCGAGATAACTTATAAATAAGTTATGATCATTTCAAAAACTATATATATATATATAATAAGTATTTCTAAAGAATAATAGATTATTTTTAAAAGATGTTTAAGTAATTATATAAAAACATTTAAACACTTTAAATAAAACATCAATAACTCATTTCTAACTCATTTTAAAATAAAAATTAATCAATTTACAAATCTAGTTATAAAATTAGAATTTATTTCAATTAATACTAAATATTTGGATAATCCACTTTTTTTAAAAAAAATTCAAAACTAACTAGTTTAAAATCACCTAGTTTAACAAATAAAATTCCCTTGAAAAAAAACTTAACCTCTTAAATAAAAATATATTTTAAAAATCTCAATAACCAATTAATTTTATAAATTCCTCTCGATTCACAACCCATTGATTCATTCCGGTTCTCCTAACCATCTCCCCTTTTGAAAAATAGTATCCATTATTCCTTAACCCTATTTCCATATTCTAATATAAATTCAGCCTACGAATTTATATTCCCAATATATCAACTGATATCGCTTACCTTATTTATAAACATCATTTATAAACCTTTATACTCCTTTGAGTTTATTTGTTTATAAAAACAATCTTATTTATAAAATTTCATTTTTATAAATCCATTTCTTTATAAATCCTATTTATAACTTCCAGTCTATATTTAATATTGATTTCAACTCTTTTTTATATTTCTAGAGTATCATTTATAAATTTCTTTATATAATTCATTCTTAAAATCTCCATCTAAACAATTCACGAATAATTAAGTCATCACCAAATATATTTTCCAAACACAGTTTCTTTAAAATACCCCCAATTCCAATATAAATATTTTTATATCCAAAATTCCCTTTAATTCCTTCAATTTTAAAAATATGTTTATGGCATTTAAAATACCAAAATTCATGCCAGTGCTACGATAGAATCCAATAATTCCAATCACTACAATAATCTATAATAGATTATTCTACACAAACCATATATCACAATATATGAAATTAAATTCAATATTCTAAGGAATCCAATTGGACCCCTCCAACTTGTTTTCATGCATCCACGGATGTTAATACAACATAGAAATACCAATCCCATTTCGATGGGGATATCACGGTATATAGGGTCATCCGCTATTATGCGGGGCTCATAGAGCCTCATCCACTATAATGTGCGGGAATATCACTCCAACTACTAATATATGTACTACTATATATATATATAACATCCAACAAATAATAATTTATAAATTCAACAAACATTTAATAATTTTATTTTAACTATTTAAAATAAACTCTAGTAATCCAAATGAGTGAGAATATTTCACCTTGATTTTTATTGCAATCAGTCCCAAATTTTCTTACGTATCCTATGAATCCACTCCGTTCGATTGAACCTCGTAAGAAAATTACGAATTATATATAAATTAACGATTCCAATTTTAATTATAGTTAATAAACTAACTATTCTTCAATTAAAATTTATAAAATAAAATCCTATATACCTCTTCTTCCCTCCAACTTCGACGTGCCACCCACTTCCGCCTTGCCGTTCGATGACGCTGTTGCACCACTGCAGTTGGGCCACCCATAGAATGACGCTACCCTCAACCTTGGTCTTGAGCCGACCCTCGCACCTTCAGTGATGTAGCCGACCTCCACCAAGTGTCGCGTCTTCGGCCCCACCATCCACGCGACCCAACCCCGGTTGCCACTCACACATGGTTGTTCTTCGTTGTGGCTGTCGCCTGCTTCCATTTGCTCACGCTACCCTAACGTCGAACATGAGAACAAGCAGTTTGACATTTTGATTTTTGAAGTGAAATTGCAATTTATCTAATGGAAGTCGAACAAGAGAACATGAGGACAAATGGATGTCCTATTCTTCCACATTGCCACAATCACTCGAGTTCGACCCCTCCCCTCTCGGCTTCAAGAGTCACGCTATTCATTTTTTCTTTTCTTTTATTAATTTATATTTTTTTAAGAATGATTTCGATCTGTAGGGTTGAAGGGACGGGAGTCTCGATTTTAAAACCAAAAGAGGAAGTGTGTTTTCGTGGCCAAAACAGAGGAAGGGACGTATTAAAAGAAAGAGGGGACGGGTATGACTAGGTAGGGTAGCCTGAGTTGACCAATTGACTGTTATATATGTTTATTATATTCAAAATATCTCGTTATACATATCTCCAAATTTTGAGCCCCTACGGAGGCGTGTCACTAGGCGTTCATAATATTATACCTCTATTTCGAACACAATGGAGAACGTTTCGAGTCCTAATTCGATCGTATGGAGAAGATAGTTTTTGAACCCAATTATTATATTAAAATTTTGATATAAATTTCAACGCGCTTCTATCATATATGACCAAACGGTAATCCAAAATGCAACGAAATTCGAAATCCGATAATAATACACTATTACGGATCTAAAGGAACTGGTTTTATCGAATTCTGAGACTGTGCCCCGGATCGCTATTTAAATGCATCGATTAAATCGACAATTCCAAAATTTACGAAATCGCTTGAAATTCTGGTTTTTAAAACTTATTACTCAATTAAAATTCTAAATTCAATATTTAAACCACTTAAATATTCAAAATCAAATGACGAAAAATCCAGGTCGTTGAACATTCCATTAATTAATGATTAAATATTTAAATTAAATATTTAAATTAAACATTTAAATATTCATTCACTAAAATTACATGTTGTTACATTCTCCACAATTAAAAGAATTTCATCTTTAAAATTCTTATGAGTATGAAAAAATAATAGGATTAACCAAAATTCCCAAGCCTAAATCTCGAAAAACTTAAACAACACTTCTCTTATACAGCAAACACTAAGGAAACCCTCGGATTAAAATGCATCTCACACCTTCAGAGATATTCAATAACCTACATTATCCCACATTTCCCTTAGCACGAACCCTCTTTTTAAGAAAGCTTCTCACCGTTTAAATGCAAATCTAAACAAATAAGCATTTAAATAGCTAAATTTCAATGCTTAAGTACCTAATTGTACTATACAAAGAGGATTATGCACCAATTCTATGGCAACACACAATTAAAACATGTATAATTTTAGCATAATAACCTATACTATCATGACCATACATGACTATTTACTGGAAAGTAAGCTAAAATAAGTCGGTAACTAAGTATACCATAGATTTGAAGTCACACAAAAATGCAATCTATTTGTATGTATCTTATCTCAACCCATAAAATGGCCATGGAAGATACGTGATCTATGATAAATAACAATACCTATTTCTCTTCGAACATGCTCTAATAGGTAAACATAACTAGCATACAAGCAACTAGACACAGAAACTTAGTAGAATCAACAAACAATAATTAATAAAAATCATTCAATAATCGATCGAAATAGCACAAGCAACAATAATCAATTTATCAAAAAAACAACAAGAAAAAATTAAAAAGCAGTGATAAAGAATGGAAAACAGTAGCAAACAAAAACAATCAACAACAAACAACATTAATCATTAACAACCAACAATAAACAATTAACATACAATAAAAAGCATACGAAGCAATGAATAACTCAAAAAGAGTCTATACTGAAATGCATGATAACTAATTAATAGTCAAATGCACATGTCAAACTATAAACTCCAATGAGTATATTCGACATCCCTGACGAACAAAATGCCTAAATGGTGAATACGATACACAAATAATTGGTACACCTCCTGCAATGAAAAGGAAAATGTGTACGATATGTTGGATCATCGAGTCTCAAAACTCTCGAATAAGTCTAGCAATCTAAGCCTTAGCTTTTCTTTTCTTCCAAATAAAACCCATTCTCCAATGAAGAAAACTCAACTTATTAAATCATCATTGGACGAAAATCTACTTTTCAAACTCACCTCATTCGCACAATGTCAATAGGGATAATATACAAAGTGCACTACGATGCTCGCCTAAGCAAGTATCATCTCATCACTTAGAAAATTGTCCGAATCATCATAAAATAGTCAGGAAATCCTTTCGCGGACCACTCTAAGCAACCTTATCTATATTACACTAAAATCTTCAATAATTAAAGATCGTCCAAAATGACATGATGTTCGTTCTAACCCCTTGTTTGCTCACAAGACTTATTTATTAAATTAGTGCCAACTCCCTAACTCTTCTTATGCGAACTCTGATCCAGTTCTTTGATCCAACTACAGAAATTCCTTACACTATTAATGTTGCGCTTCAAAAACCTCTTGGTGTTACCTCACGTATCTGAAACAAGTGCTTGACTTTAAGAATCAAGTGAAAAACCCTTGCCCAACTAGTGAAAATGGCTAGAAACCTTACACTCGAACTAGTGATTAAGAACTAGTATGTGAATGGACCGATCTAAAGAAAATATCCTTTTAGCCTATGTGGTTAGTCCCATCGCCTAAGGTTTACAAACACAAAGAAAAATAATTCAAACACGAATGAATCCACTCAAATTATTAATAAATCACCTACTCGATCTTTGCTTATTACTGGACAACCATCGAATTCTACTTGGACGCAAATCCAAGTCATTTCATCGACCGAATCTACTCAACTCGAAAGCTTATGCATCAAGTTAGAATGATAGTATTCACAGTCGCTACACCAATCTCAATATCTACCGAAATAGCACGTGTATCCCATTTACTAATACTGATAGCCCGAACGAAGATACCTTAACAACTAGCGATAGAAGTATATCAGAGTTCTGAAGAGAAGTGGTGTCAAGCAATATTATATAGTAGAAAAATACAAGTACGCTCTCTCAACATATCTCCCTCTACCAGTTAGTTTAAGTCAAACTGGCCCACTTGGTCCTGAGTGTTGAACTCAAGCTCTTATGCCAAATGTAATAAACCTCCCTTTATAAAACCCAAAATTCCACACCGAATGAAAACATATGATTCTAATTACAATACTTGAATTATATAGATTATTATATAACTTTAAATACTCGTATACGTACTTACTCATATTCATACACATACATGTATATTTAAATAAGTATTTCAATTATTACTTAAATCAAAACTTACCTTTTTCTACTAAATCTTCTAAATAAGAGAAAATCTCCTTTTCTATTATTTCACAATATCATTCTATTTTTTTAAGAAAAATGAGTGATACTCTATTAGTAAAGGAAAGCACTCATGTATTTTATTCTACACTAGGTACTAGAGCTGTCAACATGCCTGACAAATAGCGATACCCACTCTGTAAAATGTGAAATAAAGAAATACTTCCTAGAAAGCTAAGGTCCACGGTAAAATAATACAACACTATAATCCACTAAATATGGTGAGCGATCATGTCCTCAAAATTACCTTAATTCATCTGATCCAACAAGCATATCCGAAGCTGAAAAGAACACTATACAAAAAGCGTAAAACCAGTTCATATATGCATACACACACACACACACACACACACACACACACACACATATATATATATATATATATGTCTGTGTGTGTGTGTGTGAAATAAAAATATACCAATCTAATAAAAAATAAAATAAGTAATATTAAGATTGAAACAGAGTAAGGATTAATAATGAGTATTACACAATCCTATTACATAAAAAATAAATATGTAACAAGAATTCTAATTTAAGGCTAATATCCTAATAATAGCGAAGTATCAAATGTTAGTAAGGGTGTCCAAGGAAGCAAGATTTGATTTGAGATGAATGTTATATTCAAAATTACAATATTTTAAATTCTAACCAATTTCCTACATAAAATATAGCGTCAGATTTAATGGCATATATATATATATATATCAATTATAAGGGTATTTAAGGTATTGTTTTATCTTTCTTCCACTCCTTATTGTTTTATTCATATTTATTAACATGCTAGATCCATTTACTAAGTCCAACCCTAAAGCATCAAGATGTTTAAGAGAATGTCAAGAGTATTTTAGATTGCAAAATTTTAGACGTTTGATAGCATTTTACATTATTATTTAGCCAGTAAGTAACCTATATTTTTAGTTTTCAAATATCTTCCATTTCTAAGATTATTCGGTTATTATTAATATGTACATCCTTTTATTGGAACGTTAATGTAATCTCGTTTGATCTTTGTTTACTCTAGCTCTCATTATCCTCCTTCTTATTATTCTTTAATTTGGTTGGATTTTTTATACGATAAATCTCTTCGGAATATATTGAACAAAAAAAATTCGAGCTCCCAAAAGTACTTCAAATAAATTTCTTGTGCTTGAAATAGAGAAATGGAAATTCCAAGTGATAGAGGCATAAAGAATGGAAATAGCTTTGTTTTAATAGATGATCGCTTTCGTAGCTCTAAACAAGTCAAAAGATATGGCCATTTGAAAAAAAAGCAAGCGATAGACCACTCGGTGATCCAATCCACGGAACTGCCGACCGTGCTCGATCTTCGTGAAGTACTCGAATATGCACACATGATAGCATTCGATCTTGAATATATAATGGTATACTAAAAGAAACCATCAAGCTTTATATCAAGAGCGTGTCTAAATATTTAAGATTCACCTTTCTTTTTCCCACTCTTGTTGTTTTATACATATTTATCAACATACAGGATTTGTTAACCACTAGTATAAGACTAAAGCAATAGGATGTTTAAGAGAATGTCAAGGGTATTTTGGACTGTAGAGTTTCAAATATTGGGCGGCGTTTTACGTGATTACTTAGTCACTAATTAACCTATTTATTTATTTCGCAAATATCTCATGTTTCCAAGTATTCAATTATTATTAATATTTCCATCCTTTAATGGAGTAGATAAGTAATCTCATTCAACTTTATATATATTTTCTTTCATAGTCCTCTTGCTTGTTATTCGTTGATTTAGTCAGATTTCTAATACAATAAATCTTTCTGAAATAAGTTGAAAAACGAAAACTTTCATGCTCCTAGAAAAAACTTTAGACGACTTTTTTTGCCCATGAAGTAGAGACATGGAAATTCAAACTATTAGAAGTGTAGATAACTGAAAGAGCTTCATTTTAATAGGTGATGATTCCTGTAGCTCTAATCGAGTCGAAATTTATGGTAGTTGGAAGAAACAAGAAGCAAATGATAGACCGCTCGATGATCCAGTTCGATGGAACTACCGACCATCTTCAATCTCCGTGAAGCGCTCAAGTATGCACACATGATAGCACTCGGTCTTGAAGATATAACAGGAAAGTAAAATAAAACATCAAGATTTATCTCAAGGGTATGTCTAGTAATGAAAATATTGCATTGTTTGTGTTCATTTCATCTTCCTTTTTTCCACTCCCTATTGTTTTACTCATATTTATTAACATGCTAAATTGTTTTACACAAGTCAAACACTAGAACATCAGAATGTATAGCATAATGCCAAGAGTATTTTGGATTGTAAAGCTATGGAAGTTTGATGGCATTTTACATAATTACTTAACCATTATGTAGCCTATTTATTTAGTTTTCAATCTTCTATTTTTAAGATTATTCAATTATTTTAATATTTCCATCCCTTTAATGGAACATAAATGCAATCTCATTTGATCTTTGTATGTTCTTGCATCCTTGTCCTTTTACTTGCTATCATTTGATTTAGTTGGATTTTTTATGCCATAAATCTCTACTGAATAAATTGAATAACAAAAACTTCCGAAAGTATTTTAGATGACTTTTTGTATATGAAATAGAGACATGGAAAGTCAAACCGTTAAAAGCATAGAATGAAAAGAGCTTCATTTTGATAGTGATTGCTCTTATAGCTCCAAACAAGTCAAAAGTTATGGCTACTTAAAGAAATAAGAAGTAAGAGTTGGACCGCTCGATGATCTGATTTGACGAAATTGCCAACCGTATTAATCCCCATGAAGCGCTCAAATATGCGCATATGATAGCGCTCGATCTTGAAGATGTCATGGTACACTAAAATAAAACATCAAGCTTGATCTCAAGAGAATATCTAGTAATGCAAACTTTGTATTATTTATGATTATTTCATCTTCCTTTTTTCCACTTCTTGTTGTTTTACTTATTCAACGTGCCAGATCTGTTAACCACAAGTTTAACACTAAAACACTGGGATGTTTAGGAGAATGTCAAGAGTATTTTAGAATATAGAGTTTCAAACGTTTGATGGATTTTTACACGATTATTTAGCCATTTGCAAATATATCCCATTTTCAAGATTATTTAATTATTATTTATATTTCTTGTCTTTTTAATCGATTGGAAATGTAGTCTCATTCTATCTATATTTCACTTAATTCCATTTTTTTAGATCTGTAGTTCTAACGGGTATGTATATATTGTTTTGTATGTAATTTTGGATTGGAAAAGAAAAAGGAATAAACAGTGGATGAATTTGGATTTGGGAGATTTGGAAAGCTGGAGTGAGTGGAAAATTATACGATTTATTTACAACACTAAAATTTATATTGTTGAATTTTATTTTATTATTAGGCCTATATAAGATCTGTTGAGTTGTAGGCTTAAAATGAGCATATTCAATTGAAATCTCGCCTACATATTCTGTAAGTTAGGTATTAGAATGGAATGATATATACAACCTAATCTGAAAATTTGAAAATTAATCTCTAAATTTATTAAAGTAGATGTTGATAAAATTGTAAAATTTATTCCAAATTTATCATAATTGGGTTGTAAATTGCTAGTATTAATTTGGATTGCTCTATTGACTTCAAATATGAATATCTATATTTTAATTTGTTGAGAGATTTGTAGGTACAATTTAATTGTATTTATCTCTTTGTAAATTTCCATAAATAATCTAAGTATAAAAAGTACATTGTTTGGAATAATAAATAATAGAACAAAATTAAAGAGATGTGTAAAGTATGGATGTTTTCCATAGTTTGCACTATCTATCTTAACTAAAAAATTTCTTGTAATTTCAAATGTGGCAAAGTCTCACTTTTAGATAATTTATAAATAGTTATAACAGTAATCCTTTTTGGAAAGTATAGCTCTATTATATTAAAATGTGGAAGTAAATGTTCTTTATAGAATGTACATATGAGTGTATATTATGAAATTTCTAAGTGTACGTTTATTTCATGGTCACTAACAAGGTAAATTTCGATCACTCCTATAATGATATTCTTGAAATTAGTACTAAATTTGATGATAAATTAAGAAATTTGAAGAAAATATATAAAGAAGTATAGGCAAATTCGATGAAAAATGTATTTTAGAAGAAGAACTAGAAAATTCACAAAAATTTTGTGGAACTTTAAATTCTCAAAAAATGCTTTAATTAACAAAATTATGGCAAGTAAAATTGAGAATTCTAATTCATTACTTAATCCATAATCTAACCACGTTTAAATAAAATACACTTAATAAAAAATATGCCAAGAGAAACATAAGAAGATGCCCCTTGGAAGATCAGAGCATATAATAAGGCAATAAAAAAATTTGCCTTTACAACACAGAACACCGTGGAATAAAAGAACTCTTATTAACTAGCTTGCCTAATGCAAGTCTCCGGAAGCTTTATTCATCTAAAAAGATGTACCTAAACACCATAACTCTCAAACTACTTAAAATCAATTGAGTATCCGAGAGTTTAAGGAAAAAACATAAACTTCAAGTTAGACATAAAGCATGGTATAAATAATAATTTACCTTCTCAAACCATTTAGATATCCAGTGAGACCACGCCGTTTAGCGGAACGGGTTTACCCCTCACAAATATCCCAAAACCTTTATAAGACCATATGTTGTACTCCTGCATCCATAATGGCTATAACATCATAAAATAATATGATGATATGCAAAACAAGTAATTTAATGCTGGATTACCCATCCCTATTCTTTTTTGACTATCTGTCTCGACTATAGTTTCTAGGGTCACTATTAACCTATTACTTTTTATGGGATTACTAATGACCTGTTTAATGTTTATGACTCCCTGTACAATTTCATAGTTTTCATGGGATCACTAAGAACCTATTGGATCCTGCCAATATCTTTACTGTTTCATGGGTTCTCCCTGAACCTATTGGTAACTCCAATATCTTTTATCTTATCCTAGTTTTCATGGGTTGACTAGGAATCTATTGACTTCTGTCAATATCTTAATCTGAATATAGTTTTCATGGCCTAATTACAAACCTATTGGCCCCTTCCAATATCAAAATTGATTTTTCATGGGGTTACTACGAACATGTCTTCCTGATATCTTCGTTTATGCATAGTTTTCATGGGCTTACTATGAACCTATCGACCCATGACAATATCTTTAATTAATATTTTAGCATCCTTGATTTATATTCACTACTGGTCAACCTAGCTGCTTATTATGCCCTTCCCCAAGGTACCATTGTGGGCTAATTACAATGTGAATATATTTAAATACATATTTAAAGAAGCAAACATAATAATACCTACACATATGGTTTCATATTCTTGAAATAATTTCATTTATAACTTCGTTAATCCCTTTAACCCGTTTATCAAGGAAAACTTCTTCAAAACTTCATTTCAAAATACTTTATTTATGCTATGGTTTACCTTTTAAAATGAGATTAGGTTCTTTTTTTTGAAAACCAAGGCTTTCAAACCTTAAAACACCACTTCCGAAGCCTCTAGATAACCTCCTTCGAAAGCATAGAAAATTTCTTTTCAAAACACTAAGTATATACCTTTTAAAGCTCTTTAAATCATCTCTTTCGTAACAAAAATGTACCTTTTGAAAGTACTAAAGCATTACTTAAAAATCCATGGAAACATAGCTTTGAAACCAATGAAAGCAACTCTTACGAAACCATTGGGTTTTTCTTTAAAGCATCTTTTGGGTCGAAGTGAATATATATATATGTATGTATGTATGTATGTATGTATGAAAGTACCTCTTCTGAAACCTTTTATCTTGATACAAATGTTTGGGGAAAACTTAGTGGCATCGGAACCATTCATTCGAAGGCTTTAAAAAAATTAAGTACAACTTTGAAGGGTGGCATCGAAACCCCCCTTTCAAAGCCATTGCCTTCGAAATTCTTGACCCCATTCTAAAGAATTAGGAAGTGGCTTAGCATAAGTTTAAACAAAGACAACCCTTTGAAAGCATTATGGCTTCAATACACTGGAAAGGCAAAAAGACGGCATTAGGGTTCGACAAGATCGAAACCACTACTTTCGAAAGCATTATTTTAATACTAAAGGTATCCCTTCGAAAGCTTATAATTTAAATGTGAGATGGCAACCCATTTCAGAAGCATTTTTGGAAACCCCTTTCAAAAGCATATGTTTCGACTCCTTTGAGAGCGTTTATATAAAAAGGAAAGAGCTTATCCTTTGAAAACAAAACTAAGGTTTCAACCCCATTGGAAGCATTGCTTTCGATACCATGACTTTCGCCTTTCCTCCAATCCACTACATACAATCTAAATGATACGTTGTGTATTGGCTACAACTAGGTGGGTTTCGTCATGGTAGGTTTCGACTGAGTTAAAGCAGAAGCATTGAAGTCGAAAGACGCTTCTAAAGGAGGCAGAACCAATTTTTATTGAAAAGGATGAATTAAACTAAGTTTAGCAATTACTTTATAACCAACCTATCGATTTGTAAGCATATAATTACTTGCCTTGAACTTTTCAAATTCTTTATAAAATAACTGCCGCTATTTATCAAATCCAAATTAATGAAAATTTAACAATTAAGCCCATCCATTAAGCAAAAACAATAATGCAAATAAGTCATTCCTTCTAAAATAATTTAATTTCCATAGTAAATCAATTAGGAAAAATCTCCAAAAATTATAGAAATTCACCATTTTCATGTTTTCAAAAGCACTAAAATTTCAGACCCAAATTCCTCCTGGAATAATCGAAATAAATTTTTGACCCAATTTCATCATATTTTTCTTTGAAATTTGTGTTAAATTTTCCATAGGTTGGAATATTATAAAAATTGAAACCCATCTCCAAAATCATTTTTACATAACTTATAATTTTCCCATGGCATTCAAAAATCATTAACAATCAGTTTTGCCTTAAAACCGTATAAATCCTATTTAAACAAATTTGATTTAAATCAATCATGTTTTGATTCAAGCATATCATCATCCAAATCATCATAAAAATGAGTATAATCTTAAACCCAAAAACACATGAGTAAAAACATAATAGAGATGGTGTAAATTATTACTCACTTTGAATATGATAAGGGATTTGAGATTTGTTGAAGATTAATTCCCCTAGCTTTAATCATTAGCTTTGATTAGATTTTCTCCACTTTTCTTCCTTGTAATGGCAGGCTTATTTCTTAGGTTTTTGTTTTGTGTTTTGTAAAATGAAAGTGATCGTGGAAAAATAAAAGGATAGGTGAATAGGTGGATAATAGGAATAAAGGTGGATATTCCCTAATAGGCCTTTGTATAAATTAATTAGCTTACAATATTCGTAGCCCATTTATATTATTATTAAGCATGATCTTAAATTGATTTATTCAAATCTCAATCTCCTTATCATTTTAATTCTTTCATTATCCTATTTAATTTGTCTAATTAAATCTCCTGGATAATGTTATCAAAAATTAGGGATATTACAGGCTCCCATCCTCAAAGAATTTCGTCCTCGAAATTCAGTAAGGACTAAATATTAAATATAGCAATGATCTTTAACAACTCCTAACAACCATACTAGCCTACATGACTAGCAACTACCTATATAAATCTAATATAGACATACCCTTAAAGTAGATTAGGATAAGCATCTCTAATCCTGTCTACGGTCTTCCAAGTACAATCCTCGTTGTCGCTCCATTGAACTTTCACCAACCTGACTGTCTTATTCCTCAATCTTTTATCATCTCTCGCTACAACCCAAACTAGGTGTCGAACAAAAGTCAAATTAGGTTCTATTATCAAATCTTCCAACCTTATTAGAGGAAAGTAGTCTCTGGATCATGCATATACTTGCGAAGATGAGACACATGAAGTACATTATGGACACCTACCATATTGCTCGGCAAGTCCAATCTGTATGGAGTTTTCCAATCCTCTCTATAATCTGGAATGGACCAACATATTTCGGTTCCAGTTTCTTTGACTTTCCAAATCGTACCACACCCTTTATTGGTGACACTTTAATTGAAACCTTATCTCCAACTGAGATTTGAGTCTTTACGCCTCTTATATGCGTAACTCTCTTGTTTGGACTAAGCTTCCTTCATCCTTCCTCGGATTAACTCAATCTTCTCTGACGCCTTCCTAACAAATCTAGACCTAAGACTAATCCGCCCCCGGTCTCCAACTAACATCCTGGTGATTTGCATGACCTTCCATACAAAGCTTCAAAAGTCATCATTCCTATACTAGTCTGATCACTATTAGTATAGAAAAACTAAACCAAATGTAGGTGATCCTCCCAAGATCCACCAATCCAATACACAAGTTCTCAACAAATCCTCGAGTACCTTATTAACTCTCTCTACCTGCCCATCGATCTAAGGGTGATATGTGGCGCTCATATTAAGCTTGGTACCTAATACATCTGGTAGACTCTTCCAATTTATACATGTATTATCTTCAAAATTCCATTTTGAAGGTCTAAGTATCTAGCCAAATCATTTAACAATACTTTATCACGTTAAAATATTATCCAATGTTTAAAAAAATGTTACTAAAACATTGCTTACAACAAACCCCAAAACATTTCACTAATCCGTTGTCTTTAAAATGCCATTTTAAAGATCTAATTACTTTTCAAAAGTAAAGTTAAATGGGTTAAAATAGACATTGCACAAACATCGATACTAAAAACTCTTAACCACTTTTATGCCTACCATTTACTTTAAATCATCCATTTAAAGTTTTAAGTATAGCTTTACTTATTAAACAAGGTTATGCACCTTTTTAATCAATTCGTAAAACGATCTATTATAAAATAACTGCTATAATCCAAAACTACTTTTAAACTCCTTTACAAAATATTCCGTTACAATCCTTTATCAATATATTTTTGTAAATATACTTTATTTCCAAATTCCTCTTTAAAAGGTTTTAGATATACTAAGTACTTATAAAAGGATATATTTATACTTATACGAACTTAGTTATAAAACTAAGATATTTAATAAAATTCTGTAAACCATTTGTAAATATTATAATATAAAATCCTTTTATTTCTCATATAAAATCTTTAATAACTTTTAAAACCATATATATAATAAAACATACTTTTAAAAATACTTATGCTTATTCAAAATCCTTTTACCTAAGATATATTTAAAAACCTACTTTATAATTTAAAACCATCACTTTATAAATCCATAATTGATTTTCAAGAATATATTTAACCCTTGTGATAATAAGTATACTAATAGTTATTATTATAAATACAAATAAGCCCCAGGATGTCTTCCAAAGTTAACTTTAAAATCACAGATCATAGTGATTTCAAAGTGCATCCATCGTGACTGTTTCGCTTCTACCAATATAACTTCCATTTCCAAATCCCACAAATGTCCAAACAAATCCTATTTATGACTAACACACCAAACTATGTATAGATCAACCTAATATATATGTCCATATATATTCCCATAATTTACCTAAATCTATCCAGTTTAACATCTATCACTTAACAGGGATTTCAAAGCACATTTATGACGACCAAATCATTTTTTAGCATTCATAACATACTGTCACTATTCATAAAGCAATATCAAACATATAAATAATGAATCTGGGCTACGATACATGTTTAGATAATCAAAAGGGAGATTACACTACAATTTAATGTTTCACTTGTTTTACAAAACAAGTAAGGGCCCAAAAGTAATAATTTGTAGTCCGTTATAAAGTTTATATTTTCAATACAACAATAATCTATATACAACAATATATAATCCATAACCTGGTGAGTTAAACTTACCCAAGATCTATAATGATTGCACATTTCTGGATAGTTCAAAATCGAACGACATACGATTTTGACCAAAATTTCATCTAACTCGAAACTCAATGAATCGAACTCCATCGCATTGATAATCTCAATACAAATGCAACAATGAAAACGACACCTCGATCGGACCCAAATGAGCAAGATACGATTGTTAGAACATTCAAGATGAACTAAATTATAATTAAATTTAATAAATAAGGTAATTAACCTAATTACCTTCCTCCTTTACCCCATTCAACCTAGGCCACTTTCAAACACAACCTTACATGAATTCATTCGCCCGCCACCGCCACCGTGATCCACCAAAGACCGCCGCATACTCACCAAAGGTTGCACCTACCTCCATCACCCCTACGTCACCATCAGCTCCCTCCTCTCGCTGCCATTTAGGAGATCCAGCCCAAAAAGTCAACCACATACAACTCTAGATCCTTGCAGCCACACTCAACCATACACAGATCCATCACCATAGATGAACTCCCCGCTCCATGCCGCATCACTTTACAGTTGGACGTTTTGTCTAAAATGGGGCCGATCGATGAGGAGATTTCTGGCTGTTGGATGGAGAGGCAAATTTAGGGTTAGGATTTTAGTTTCTTTTGTAAACAAAGAAAGTGAGGTCCTTTTATAGAAAACTTTCAAACACTATTCATCCCTAAAAATCTCAAACTCCAAACGAGGCATGCCGCCTGGCGTTCTATACAAAATACCCAAGTTTCAAACACAATGGAACTAGAATCAGGGCCTAATTCCATCATACACAAAACTTAGCTTTCAAAATCAAATTATGTTAGATTTAATTCCTGAAATTAATTGTTATGCATTTCGAGCTCGCTAGACCATACAGTACGTCCGATCGTCATGAAACTCAACAGCGTGTAACGATTCGTTTTTCGGATTTGATGACACTAGTTTTGTTAAAAATAATTTCACACATGATTAAAACGAGTTATTATTAAAATGATTTTAATCACTTTTAATTCTAAAATAAAAGCTTACGATCATCTTTATTATTTGAACAGAATTTAAATAAGCTTTCGAAATCATTTTTATCCATATTAAATCCAAGGTTCAGTTATTAAATAATTTCTGTATTTAATTATAAACTGTTCAAAAATCCAGGTCATTGTAGAAAATGATTATAATTTAATCGTATAAATTTATGTTGATGATTGTAACGACCCGTAATTTTCGATAATTAATATTTGTCAATTTAATAAGATTTTATGATTTAATATTGGAAGAAATAAAAATTTGTAATTTATTAATAAAATAATAAATATAATGAGATGTAACAATGTTAATTTAAGTTAATTATTAATAAGTTTAATGAAATTCCAATTAACTGAAGTGATTGAAAGGTTATACTTGGTTATAAATGGAATATAAGAAAACAAATGTAAATACTGAATTATTTAGCGAAATAGTATATAATTAATGGTAATTGAATAAAATCAGTGCTATGAAGTAATTATAATATTTGTTTGAAAATAACAAACCCATAAATGTGATTAAAGGTTAATGGTGACAATTATTTTATGTTACCTACTTATTTAGTCAGTTAAACTAAATTTGAAGGCAATTGCAATTAATCCACTTAATTATTGCAGTTAATGTGAACTAGAATGATAACCATAGAAGATTTATGTAATAAAATATAGAGAAATGTTAATTATAACCATGAAGTAATGATTGATGGAATAATAAGGTATAAATCAAGATAAATGGATTTGACTAAATCTAGATTATAATTAATGAATTTATTGCAATTAAATGTAACTAAATATCATGTTAATGTGAATAAAATGATAAACGAAATATGAGTGTAATAAGATGTAAATTAAGATTAATTAAACCCATAAGATGACAATTGGTTGAATAGTAGGATGAAAAGTCAAATAAATGGATTTATATTGGAATTGAAATCAAACATTATAATTAGGAAAATAATTAACATTGAATTGTCATGTAAATTTGTTTTAAATTATTGTAAGTGTCCAAATAATCAAAATTTGATGAAGATTGTTAATTGTTAAATTTGAAATAAAAAACGATTTAATATTAATTTATTTAATTAACGTTAAAATAGCCATTTTGGCCACTGTCTCGGATTTCGATGAAACCAGTTTCGTCAGATCTATAACGGTGAATTATTTTAGGATTTTAAGTTTCATAACGATCGGACTTGTCGTTTGACTGTACAGGATCGAAACACCTAGAATTCAATTTAATTGAAATCAATTTGAAATAAGCCGATTTTAAGCTAACTTTTTCATACAATGGAATTAGGACTTGAAACCTATTCCATTGAGTTTAAAATTATCAAAAATATCTATTTTGATATATGTGATGACCCACCTTCGTTACAGAAGTGAAACGGGCTTTTGGGTCGTTATTGTCTATTCGAACCAGTTTCGGGTCGTTATTGTCAATTCGAACCAGTTCGATATGTTATTTCATTTCTTACCGAGCTTTGTTGGTATATATTGTTTTGTTTAAACCCTAGTAGCCTTTCATTTCTCATTACTGTACGTACAATTCTATCTGCCTATTCCTTTCTTCCAATGGCAGAAACAAATGTCCAATTACAAACCCTACAATCCTATTTCAAAATTCAAATCAAAACTCAAATTCCTCCAAACTATATCGAATTATTTATCGATTCGAAGCTCTCGTCGACGTAACTCACTACTGTGATTTGTTTTTCGATTTGGATTGTGGTTTAGCCTAAAATTTTCCTTTTATTCCCGACCGCTTATTTTTGGGTTGTGGATTTGACGGTGGATCTGCGACGAGGTTTCGATCGGGAAGTATGGGCGTGTAGAGGAGGTCGAGGGCTTTTAATCCATACAGCTACTTCATGTCATTGGTCGCTAAATTCGCCAAATCTAGACATTTTGTCGAAGGTGGGGAGAAGGCATTTCTGGCCTTGGCGAAGGCCGCGCGGCCAAGGTGGAGGTCGGTCTGAGGCCGTGGGCATGGCGGCGTACGCAAATGAGGGTGGATCTGCACATAGACGATGACATTAGGATGATTTGGTAGCGGTTGGAAGTGAGAAGTTGGGTTGAATTGGTGGTCTCACGTGAGAAACGTGCTAGCAGGTGACAGTCGTGTATCCTTTTTTTATTTATTTTTATTTTAATTCAAATTTAAATTTAAATTTTATAACTTCTAATCCGAATAACTTTCACATACGAGATCCGATTCATGCGCGGTTTGTTTCGTTGGGACTATGTCGAAATTCTGGACATTTGGATGCTTGCTTGGATAAATTCTAAGACTACTGAAATTTGGACCTTTATTTGTATTTCAAATCGATTTGAAATCAAAGGTGAGTGTTTTAACCCACTCATAATTACTAGATTATCTTATGTTGGTTAAATTGAATTTATGATGGATTAGAAATCAACTAATTGATGTTTGGAATGTTTAAATTGTTATTCTAATTAAATTTTACTTTTGCTGCATTTAATCATCGTTTAATTTAATATGGAATTTAAATTGTCAATTCATCTTGAATTAAATTGCTATTCAATTTATTATTGAGTTTAATTGCCTGTAATCGATAATCAGTTATTTATTGAAATTTATTGGTTGAATTAGATAATGATTGTGATGGATGTTTGATTTTGATATTGGATGACTAGATGTTGTATTTTATATGGTTTTAACACTGCAAGTTCCTTATGGGTTGAAATGATATATATACTCGAGCGACCTATAGATTAGGGAAAAATCGTTATGGGTTGAAATGATAGACTCGAGTGATTATATGGATTTTTATTAAATTCAGGATTGCGGTTTGAAATGATATATAACCTTAATTTTAAACTGCAGATTGAAATGATAAATATCTGTATCACTTGAAGATAGGATAGAAAATTATATACAGACACCGGGTTGGTTATATTAAATGACTTTTGAATTTTCATAATTTTGAATTCGGTTAACTGGTATTTTGAAATAGAAATTGATTTATATAAATTGAATTATCTTCGATAACCCAAGTGTTAAATGTTGAAATTGGAATGCGTTTAATGAATTGCTCAAAGAAGTTAAATTGGAATTTCAAAGTTGGAGTGTCAAATATAAATGAATTGATTGGAATTGAGTTATTGAAAATGTTGGATATAACTTTGAAATCTATTTTAAATTAATTTATACCATTTTAATCAATTTAAACTATTTTGATTTATTTAATCTATTATAACCTATTTAACCCAACTTAATCTATTTTTACCTATTTTAAACTAATTAAATTTATTTAATCTAGTTTAAATCTATTTAATATAATTTAAATCTATTTTAAATTTATTTAATCTATTTAAAATCTACTTAATATAATTTAAATCAATTTAATCTATAATTAATCCATTTTAAACATTTTAAACCAAATAAAATCTATTTAATCTATTTTAAATCTATTTAAATCATTATAAATCTAATTAAATCAAATTTAAATCTATTTAAAACAAATTTTTCTATTTAAACTATTTTAAATCTATCTTAAACCATTTTTAAAACTATATGAATATTTATAATTTCCTAAACTATTTTCCAAAATTTCAGACTGTGTAAAGTTGAAGTATTTATATCTAAATACTTAATGATGGTACAACCTAAGTTGTAATTTGGAATTGATACCTTTTTGAAAAATGAAATATTTGAGTAAATATGATGATTTTGGAATAAGGATTTGATGAACCAGTCTTATCGATAAATTTAAAAATGAATATGACTTTGAGAGTAAATATGATTTTTGAAAGTGATATGATTTCAAATGTGAATTGATTTTGCAAGTTATTTGACAATATGATATTTTGATAATCTTAATTTTGAATTGATCATTTTGAAATGTAAAAGAACCATCCAGTGTGAAATAAGCGTTTGGTTGTTAAAGAGACCAAGATCAGATATTGTCATACTCTCTGCCAATACCGAAAACTACTTTAACAACTGTGTACGTGGTGGAGATTCCAGAAATGAAGTAGGATGGTTTGGCAAACGATTCTGTATGAGATATTTATGTGACCCTAACTCCCATAAGTCAATTTGATGTGGCTAAAATTAGGAGCTATGTCTGGCTAAGTGAAGTCATTCCTCATATCGGGCACACTTCTTCGATACTATATTCTGACTTTGTGATTGATTTGGTGGCCACACTTGATTTTGATTTGGGAGTGTGTTCCAAAGTGGGCGGTAGTAGCTGCTGTTATCCCATTTTTTGGTCAAAACTGGAATATCAACAAATTGGCAAGGAATTATGGATATCAGGACTGGAGATAAGGCTACGATGGATATCGTCAAAATTTTGTTGAACTCCGATCGGGACGAAATTGATTGGAAATGATGGTAAGGACTATGAGAGGCTATGTTTCAAATTTCAGGTTAATCGGAGTTCGTATGAAGGAAATATGATGGATTCAAGGTAGGAATAGTACGTAGTTCGAATCCATCAAAAAGGGGATAAAGTGACGCTCGGTTCGAACCGATCAGGTTCGAACCCATCAGGATTCGAACCCATGAGGTTCGCATCGATGACGCTTCGAATCGATGGGAACTAGATGGGTTCGAAAGGAGTAGCTTCAATGCAATGGACATGGATTCGAACGGTGGACATGGACTCGAAGATGGTGGATTCGAACGATAGGTATGGATTCGAAGATCATGGATTCGAAGATGAAGATGGACTCGAAGAAGGTAATGGATTCGAAGATCATGGATTCGAAGATGAAGATGGACTCGAAGAAGGTAATGGATTCGAAGTATACATGGATTCGAAGATGAAGATGGACTCGAAGAAGGAGATGGATTCGAAGTGGACATGGATTCGAAGAAGGAGATGGAGTCGAAGTAGACATGGATTCGAAGAAGGAGATGGAGTCGAAGTAGACATGGATTCGAAGAAGGAGATGGATTCGAAGTGGACATGGATTCGAAGAAGGAGATGGATTCGAAGAGGACATGGATTCGAAGATGATGGATACGAAGCAAGGGACATGGATTCGAAGGACGAGGATTCGAAAGGGATGGATTCGAAGAGGATGGACTCGTAGGATATGGACTCGAAGGAGGCGGCTTCAGAAAGCGTGGATTCGAAGAGCATGGGTTCGAAGGGTATGGATTCGAAGGAGTCGGCCCTATGGGTTCGAAGGGGATGGTTTCGAAATAGATGGTTTCGAAGCATGGGTTCGAACCATTCAGGACGCACGGATTCTTGAACTTGGATCGATCATATCTTCCAAACCGTTGATCCAAATGCAATGAAATTTTTACAGGAGCTTACATACATGTTGAAGAATGTTCACACCAAATTTCAGCTCAATTGGATGGATTCTTGATCGATTCGAACGTCACTTCGAATCGATCCCAAACTGGGCACGGATTCCGAGAACACGGGCCTGTGGGCCCCCCTCACGTGCCAAGCAGCCTCCCCAGGTTTTAGGCGGGATTTCAGCCTTCCACGCCTATAAATAGAGCCCCTGGTCATTCAGAAAAGAGGTCGGAAGATTTGGAGAGAAGAGGCATGCCCGGATGCTGCTAGAATCATTCCATAGCTTCATTACCGCTATTTTCTTCAGATTTGGTCATTACTACTGTTGAAATCGCTTGTAACCTTGAAGGATAGTTAATAAAAAGAAAAAAAAAATTGGAGTGGATGTAGGCCGGAGATAGCCGAACCACTATAAAACCTGTGTTTCTGTTCTTTACTTTTGGATTGTTGTCTATTATTTGCTAAGATTTGTTATTTGTGTTTGAATATCACTAATTTATATTCATACACTGGTGCTTTCACGGTATTGGGTGTTTGTGACCAATTTTGGCGCAAACATTTTGGTGCTTTCACTGAGAAGGCAACTAGCACCCGCTACATCGGATTTGAAGAGTTTGAGGAATTTGGATTTGGAAGACAATAACTAGGCAGAATAGCAGAAGGCTAAGGGCTGAGAGAAGCCAACAAGGAGGAAGTCAACAAGCATCCTCCGGAGGTGAGGAAGGACAGGCTTCGGTCTACATAACTCGGGATGAAATGGAAGCTATGGCCAATTCTTTGCAGGAGAGATTGTTGAAAAGTCAACAGGAAATGATGCAAACCTTCTTGGAACAAATGAGAGCTGCAGGGATGCAGAACTTAGGAACAGCTACAGCAACTGCGGATGTAGGACAAGGAGCTAGGGTTGTGGAACCCAATGAAGGACAGGATACGGAGCCAGAAGGCAATCAACAAGGGCTTGGGGGAAGGCCCACAGAATTCAATGCAGGAGAACCTTTGGGAGGAATTCAACAAGCTAGAGCTAACGTTGCTGCTAGTGAGCCACACGAGGAATATGTACCAGAGTTCCCTCGGGGGCATGGGGAGCAACCCCTACCAGACAATATAGGATTAGTAGAAATGATCAGGAAGACTGTGCGAGGTGGTTTGACAAACGGAGATTTGGAAGGAGTGAATAGAAGTCCATTCGCTCGGGAGATAAGGATGGCTCAGAATCCACCTAAGTTCAAGCTACCTAGCGTGGAGGTATATGATGGTAAGACGGATCCAACAGATCACTTAATGAGGTACACCAGACACATGGAGGTGCTGGGGGCATCAGAGGAAGTGATGGCCCGATGTTTCCCTTTGCATTTGAAGGACTTAGCTGCAATGTGGTTTAGGCAGCTGGAAGAAGGATCTATCAGGACTTGGAAGGAATTAGTGGAAAAGTTTCTGGGACAGTTTCGGGTTCACGTCAAGAGGCCGAAGAACGTGATGACTTTAACATCGGTGAAGCAAAGGATGGACGAATCGCTTAGAGCTTTTCTAACTCGATTCAGTGCGGCAGTCGCTTCGGTGGATCGGCCTGATCCATCAATGGTTTTAATGGCAGCAGTATCAGGAGTCAAGGAGAATTCGGATTTCAAGGTATCTCTGATACGAGATCCCCCGCAAAATCTCGACGAATTCTTTCATGAGGCAGAAAGGTTCCTTCGGCAAGAAGATGCAAGTACGGATTTAAAGTTGAAGAAGGCTAATGCAATCGAGGTTGGAGCGGTATCCAAAAATGGTTTGGATAAGGATGAAGGAAAAAGGAAGTTAGATGACGACTCTGGAAACGCTAGGAAGCGATGGAAGGATCCAAAGTTTTCCACATACACAGGATTGAACGAGACGCTGGAGCGGATATACCTGGAAACTCGGAATCGCCTTCCCTACCGAAGGCCGGCTAGAAGGGAACCAACAGAGCGGGAAAGGACATCAGGAAGGCACTGTCTCTTCCATGATCTGGATGGACATGATACCAACAGCTGCAGGCACCTAAAGGATATAATCGAGGAGCATGTAAGGAATGGACAGTTACAGCAATACGTTGGAACTCGGGATGCAACGGTGGAGCAGGAGCAACCACCGACCACCTCACGCCGTGATGATGGGAGGCCCAGGGATGATCGTTGATTGATCATCCATTGACCAGGATAGTATGGAATAAGTAGCAAGCTACTAGAAAACGGTAAAGTCATTTACACATGTACGGGGACGGAGATAGTCCCTAGACATGCTCTGAATGATGATAAACCGGGATGCTATGGTTTGTGAAATTTATTTCTTGCTTTTAGATTGGACATTGCTTTTCTTTTTTGGATTTGGTTTTGGAGCTTGGATTGAGCTCCTGGTTTTTCTTGCTTTTTTATTTGGATTTTCCTTTGGATGATTGTTTTTGGTTTTGGATGCTGGTTTGGATTTCTGGTTTTCTGGTTTGGATTTGAATTTTGGATTTGGATTTGGATTTTGGATTTGGATTTCGGATTTGAATTTCGGATTTGGATTTTGGAATAAATTTTGGTTGGACTTTTATCTGGTTTTTGATAAATGGTCGTCGGGTATGGATTATGCCTGGCAAGGGATGAGTCACTTTACCCAAACAAGGAAGATTGACTCATTCAGGTCGTCAAGTATGGACAATGCTTGGCAAGGGTCAGGAGTGACCAGGATTCGGCCTAGGACTTAGGCCTTCTATTATCATTTATTATTTTCAGGTCGTCGAGTATGGACTATGCTCGGCAAGGGTCCGGAGAGATCAGGATTCGGCTTAGGACTTAAGCCATGGCATTTTACAGCACCCAGGGACACTGGGCCAAGGTCGTCAAATATGGATTGCGCTTGGAAAGAGCCCGGAGAGGTTAACTCAACGTCCAGGGACACTGGACCACAGTCGTCGGATGTGGATCACGCTTGGCAGGAACCCAGAGAGGTTATGGATTTGGATATCGACCCGGAGAGGTCCTGGCTCCGGTTATTGGCTATTGGATAAGGATGGATTGGAACTTGGTTGTCGAGTTCGAATGGATACGGAATTGGCTAAGGCTTTGGCTATTGGATATGGAATTGGACATCGACTCGAAGCAGTCAAGGACGATATACTCTGGCAATATGGCTTTGGACTTCGGATATTAGATTCGTAATTATTCAAAACACGCCTTGTTATCACAAGGCATGTTTTGGGGGGCAAAATGTTATCCCATTTTTTGGTCAAAACTGGAATATCAACAAATTGGCAAGGAATTATGGATATCAGGACTGGAGATAAGGCTACGATGGATATCGTCAAAATTTTGTTGAACTCCGATCGGGACGAAATTGATTGGAAATGATGATAAGGACTATGAAAGGCTATGTTTCAAATTTCAGGTTAATCGGAGTTCGTATGAAGGAAATATGATGGATTCAAGGTAGGAATAGTACGTAGTTCGAATCCATCAAAAAGGGGATAAAGTGACGCTCGGTTCGAACCGATCAGGTTCGAACCCATCAGGATTCGAACCCATGAGGTTCGCATCGATGACGCTTCGAATCGATGGGAACTAGATGGGTTCGAAAGGAGTAGCTTCAATGCAATGGACATGGATTCGAACGGTGGACATGGACTCGAAGATGGTGGATTCGAACGATAGGTATGGATTCGAAGATCATGGATTCGAAGATGAAGATGGACTCGAAGAAGGTAATGGATTCGAAGATCATGGATTCGAAGATGAAGATGGACTCGAAGAAGGTAATGGATTCGAAGTATACATGGATTCGAAGATGAAGATGGACTCGAAGAAGGAGATGGATTCGAAGTGGACATGGATTCGAAGAAGGAGATGGAGTCGAAATAGACATGGATTCGAAGAAGGAGATGGAGTCGAAGTAGACATGGATTCGAAGAAGGAGATGGATTCGAAGTGGACATGGATTCGAAGAAGGAGATGGATTCGAAGAGGACATGGATTCGAAGATGATGGATACGAAGCAAGGGACATGGATTCGAAGGACGAGGATTCGAAAGGGATGGATTCGAAGAGGATGGACTCGTAGGATATGGACTCGAAGGAGGCGGCTTCAGAAAGCGTGGATTCGAAGAGCATGGGTTCGAAGGGTATGGATTCGAAGGAGTCGGCCCTATGGGTTCGAAGGGGATGGTTTCGAAATAGATGGTTTCGAAGCATGGGTTCGAACCATTCAGGACGCACGGATTCTTGAACTTGGATCGATCATATCTTCCAAACCGTTGATCCAAATGCAATGAAATTTTTACAGGAGCTTACATACATGTTGAAGAATGTTCACACCAAATTTCAGCTCAATTGGATGGATTCTTGATCGATTCGAACGTCACTTCGAATCGATCCCAAACTGGGCACGGATTCCGAGAACACGGGCCTGTGGGCCCCCCTCACGTGCCAAGCAGCCTCCCCAGGTTTTAGGCGGGATTTCAGCCTTCCACGCCTATAAATAGAGCCCCTGGTCATTCAGAAAAGAGGTCGGAAGATTTGGAGAGAAGAGGCATGCCCGGATGCTGCTAGAATCATTCCATAGCTTCATTACCGCTATTTTCTTCAGATTTGGTCATTACTACTGTTGAAATCGCTTGTAACCTTGAAGGATAGTTAATAAAAAGAAAAAAAAATTTGGAGTGGATGTAGGCCGGAGATAGCCGAACCACTATAAAACCTGTGTTTCTGTTCTTTACTTTTGGATTGTTGTCTATTATTTGCTAAGATTTGTTATTTGTGTTTGAATATCACTAATTTATATTCATACACTGGTGCTTTCACGGTATTGGGTGTTTGTGACCAATTTTGACGCAAACAGCTGCTATGTGTGACCACAAGTCCAAATCCGCAATTGGTATATCTACCCTGGGAATTGCCTCGAGTGCCTTGTCGCATGCCTTATCGCGTCTTATACGAGTTTGTTTTGTGTCGTGCCTATGTAGTGCTCCCTGATAGCCCACTTGCAGGTGGAGTTTACAGTATCTGTATAGACTGCGGCATTATATAACAATGTGTTAAGGGGGATATGGGTAACACCTTAACGCTATTTTAATACTTTACTTTACCGTAGACATATTATAATAGCGTATTGCACTACATAGTAGATAGTTTAACGGATCCTTAGAAGATGGAAATCTCGAACATCTCTTATGTTATCGCACCCACGTTAGCCATTGGATAGAAGGTGTCAAGCCCCATAAACATCTATAACGCCATTGCACTCATATTTATTTACTGTTTATTTATCTTACATAAGATCTTTTAGTTCCGACTCGAGTGTTTTGTCTTTTCAATTCGCCTAGGTCAGTTTGAGTTTTTCGGTTTATCAAAGACTGCTTGCTGGAGGATGAAGACGAAGAATTTGTACTATTATTACTTATTATATGTATTCCACCACATCACGTTTTTTTGCTGCATTTATTTATTTATTCATTCCTGTTTTATGTAACTCTGATTTTGTGTTGTAAAAGAATAGTCAAATGTATTTATAAAATAGCTTCATGAACTGTTATTTGATTATTGTATTTTGTCATTCCGCCGTGAGATTCCGTATTTATTTTTTTCTTTCTCTGCTTTTTCTTATTTACCCCATAACAATATACCCTTTTAAATGGTTTGAGTCTAATGTATGGTTTATGTCGATTTAAACTATCCAAAAAGGAAGGTCGGTACAATGATACAATATTTGGATCTACAAATGGAAATACTTGTAATGATTTTTTAGCTATTATGAAAAATGAATTTGAAATTTGTCATATAGGAGAATTAAATTAATTTTTAAGTTTATAAAATAAACAATTAGAAAATTAAATCATTATTTATCAAAAAAATATTGTAGACAATTATTAAAGCATTTTGGAATGGAAAATACTTCAAGTAAACTGGCTCCAATAAATACTAGCTTACACTTAGACAAAGATGATAATAGTATGGATTTCGATCAAAAACTACATAGAAGTATTATAGGTTCCTTACTTTATTTAATAGCTTGTACACCGACATCGTGATGAATGTTAGTTTACGTTCTCGATTTCAAGCACTACCTAAGGAATCACATCATCAAACCGTGAAATGAATTTTGCGATATTTAACCAACACCAATGATTATGAACACTTTTATCCAAAAGGTAGCTCTTTTAAATTGGTTTCATTTAGTGATGCCTATTTTGGAGGTTGCAAGCCAGACTAAAAGAGTATGAGTGGAACTTGTCACTTTATTGGCGAATCTTTGGTCTCGTAGTTTAGTAAGAAACAAAATTGTATTTCTTTATCAACTTGTGAGGTCGACTATATCTCAGTCGCTTTGGCTTGTGCTCAGGTTATATATATGCAATAAACACTTCACGATTTTAGGAAAATATTACGAAATCACCTATTTATTGTCATAACACAAGTGCAACTAATCTCTCGAAAAATCCTACAAACCATTTTAAAACAAAGCATATTGATATATGTCATCAAGTTTTAAAAGATAATGTAGAAAAAGTAATCGTTTCACTAGAACTTGTTAATATAGAAAACCAAATAGTAGATATTTTTATTAAACCATTGTTTAAAATGACATTTTTAAAGTTATGTAGAAAATTAGAGTTTGTTCTTCGAATGAATTAATTGAATAAGTAGTTCTTTAACTATAAGAATAACTCAAAATAAAAATGGATTAACAATGGATTTTATCTTTAAATTTAAAAGATATATGTGGATAATTTCTCTCCATAAAATTATATGACCTGTGTTTTTTGGTTAAATAAACTTTTTACCTAAAGATAGATGTTATAAAATTGATCTAAGGTAATAGATAATGTCATCTAAATATATTTTGTCTATCTTTAGTAATTAGTATTAGTATTTAACCATCTTATTTCAGTAAGATAAAAACAAATATTTCAACAATTTCAACCTCTGAAAACAATTCCTCATCCTACATTGAGATCGCTTCTTTATCTTTAGAGAAAACTGATTTTTCTCCTAAAGGGAAGAAAGTTATACAATCAATTCATTTTGAAGGCCACTATACTACTGCTCAAGATTATCAATCGATGGTATAGCTCATTATCAAACAGAAGTAATGAGATTACAAAAGGAAATAGATGATAAACATCTGAATTTTATAGAAAGGACTCCAATGGCCTTTTGTGGGAAATCACCAACAAAGAAATGAATTCGTTTCAATAGAAGTCCTTTAAAACAACCATCAACTCCTATCAAAATATACAACCCAAAACAAGCTAATTCTTAGGAACACGAACCATCTAAAGAAGAAAACGAACCATTGGAAAATTAAAATAACATTTTGAGGCTATAACACTCATATAAATGATGCGTTAGTTATATAATTTGTAAATTTATTCCATATATATATATATATGTATGTGTATATATAACATAATAAGAAGTATTATTTACCTTCATATTGCTCAAAATATCCATCACTAATTATAGAAGTAAATTCAAATATAAATACTTATAAAAAAATTATAATTTTTTGCAACTTATAGGTATTCCAATCGATTGAACATATTCCCTGATCAACTGAACCCAGTCATTATTTATAAAAAAAACTATCAAAAATAATTTACGTTGACTTGTAACCTTTAGTCGACTAAATAAGGGCATATTTGTAACATATTCTATCTTGAGACTTAAAGCTAAGCGCTAAGATGTTGCAGTCATTTATAGTATTAACTTCCAACGACAAATACGGCAATGTTAATGGTGTCCATAACATCAGAAGCGCATAAATATGAAACAAAATCACAATTTAGAAAAAACAACTTTTCTGATTACATTTCACAAAATCATGTTTCATATCCAATCACATAATCCCAATAATTTTCCAAATTCTAATCAAATATAATTATTACATAAATACGCCAAGAGCGACATATGAGGATGCCCCCTTGGATGACCAGAGTACTAAATAGTCATATCAAACTTAATACAACACAGTGGAAATAAAACAAAACAACTCCTAAATATAGCTAGCATCAGCCCCCTGCTCGTCTTCGAAAGCTTTATTGGTCCACCTACTAAAAATGTAAACCTCGACTCTCAACCTACTCAAATCAATTTTGAGCACCTGAGAGTTTAAGGAAAAAAACATAAATTTCGAGTCAGACATAAAATCTGGTGTGAATAATACTATACATCTCGGTTTGCTGATATTAAGTGAGACCACGCCGTTTAGCAGAACGGGTTTCCCTCACTAATATCCTTTTAAAAACTTATCTTTTGCAAATCAAAACCTGCAACCAAACCGGTTAAGACAATAATGGTAATATCTTTTATGCGTACAAATCAGGTAATAGATGGATTATCTGTCCTAACACTATAGTTTTGTTTAGCAAAATACTAACCTTTGGTTTACTCAAAGGCTGCTAGACAAACTAAATAAATAGTCTAGCCTATGTTAGATACTCCTCTAGACGGTCTGTCCCTAACTTACTTCTCCCAAGGTCAATTGAGCCTAATGGTTTTGGGAGCCCATCAATAACCTATATCTACTTTGTATATTCCTTTCTGTGTGTAGCATTATTTTATTCTTACTTGTGACAAACCCCTACACACTGGAATTTTGAACTTATATTAGCTAAGGGCTACTAGCTAAAGTATAGGGCACGACTCCATACCAATCCCATCTGGTATTCTAACATCTAAGTCATTTTACTTAGTTTCATCTACCCTTAAATTTTCCTTGAAAACATTTCTTTCAAATTGATTTATTTCTTTAAATCATACTTAAATAAGGAAAAGTACTCTATGCTTTACTTATATCACTTTGCTATGTTATATATACTTTACACAAAACATTGTTGATGAAAACATTCGAAACCTTTGAAAGTACCACTTTCGAAACCATTGAAAATACCACTTTTGTACAAGTAAACTACTTACTTTATAATCTAGGCCAAAACATAACTTCCAAAAGCATTTATATTAAACCTTTTGAAAATGTTGAAATCATCTCTTTCGAAAGCTTTATAAATCTTTAGACATCCTCTTTTCAAAACACTTTAACATGCCTTTCGAAAACATTGGGGAACCACCCCTTCGAAAACTTTTTCTTAAACCTTTCGAAAGCATTAAGTCCTTTACATTATTCAAACCTTTCGAAAGCAATTGGGCTCAAGTAAAACATGTGGAGTGACCATTTGAAACCATTTTGAACCATTCCTTCCGAAACCTTCGGGTTTAACTTTCAATAGAATAAAGGGTCTTAAAACAACTAAGTCGAAAGCACTCTTTTGAAAGCAATTTCCTAAGTAAAAGAAGCGGATGGTGTCGAAACCAATCCCTTCGAAAGCATTGGAGAAGCGGCTTAGGTTTTAAAACAAAGAAACCCCTTCGAAGGCATTTCTTTGAAAGGTAGGGTGCGACGGCTGGAGGTTTCGACCACTTTGAAAACTTCATTATAAAACAAAAGCGCAACCTCCTTCGAAACCATTCACTAAAACCACTTGACCAAGTCGAAAGAATTTTTTGGAAAGAAAAGAAGGTGCAATTCCTTTTAAAAGCAAAACAAGGCTTTGAACCCTTCGAAACCCCTGTTTCAACTCTATACCTTTCGCCTATCTCCAATCCACTACGCACCAAGTATTTGATACCATGTGTATGGGTTTTAGGACTTGATTGGAGGTGGAAGTACCTAGTTGAAAGGTAGGTGTCAAAAGTGGCGAAACAACAAAAGTATGGTTAAAACTGAATTTAACTTCAAATAGTAATTCCTTTCAACTAAACTGCTTTGTTTTGTCAATATATAATTGGTTGCTAATTTCTTTTCCAAATTCTTTTCTAAAAGTGTTACCTTAGAGATAAACAATTTAAATATTTACAAAATGCCCCTTCTCCTTTTATAAATATATAAAACACTTAAGTCTCATACCTTAAATGAGTTTATATACTTATTAAAACACTTAGGAACATTCTACAAAAATTCCCATAAATCACTTTTAATACGTTTTCTAACATATATTTATTGTTGACTCAAAAACTATATAAATTACCGTAATTAATTTTAAACCAAATTAACCATTTTCCACACTAGAGAATTAATGACAAATCCACATTACTTCAGGAACTTATGAAATTTGAAACCCATCTACAAAATATTATTTCTGACCTTATATAAAAATCGCAAAGCATTTGGATGTCGTTTAATAGAATTTTCACATTAAAACTTACCAAAAAATCCATATGAGATAGCATAAGTCACCAACAAGCATAAATATCCATTTTAACAATAAAAAATATGGCAATATACTTTGTAAAAATATTCGGATTTGATCTAGAAACCAAAAATATCAAATTATGAAATGTAACCTATTATTCACCTTTTGTTTCTGATTAAGGCGTTGAGATTTGATCTTGGATTAAGGTGCTTAAGCTTCTTCCTCTTATCTTCTTCATGTTTTCCCTTAATGGTGGCCGGCCTCACTAGTACTTGATTTTGTTTATGTATGCATAGAATGAATACGCATAAGGGTTTAGGGTATTAGAATAGGTCTTATTCACATCTTGCCCTTATCAACTATCCTAACTTATTTTATTTCATTTTTCCTTAGTTCATCTGTTTAAGTTGGCACGGCTACCTCTATTAACAAAAACCTCAATCTCTTAACCATTTCATTATTTCATTTAATTGAACTAATTAAATGACCTAAATAATGTTAACAAAAACTAGGGTCGTTACAATATTCTTGGGATAACATTTTGGTTCGCTTCAGTCGACTGAACGTTTGTAAATCAGTTGACTAATATTTCAAATTCAGTCGACAAAATAGCACTTCACTTTCAAGAATGCAATCTTTGCATTCAGATGACTAAAATCCCTTCTCGGTCAATTGAATTTGCAAATAACTATGTTTTTATTAATTGTGCCCATTCATTAGAAAGTAGGGTTCTCTTCATTTTCACTTCATTTTTCCACTCTCAAATTAAAACAAGATCTGAAACTTCACCAAAACATCAATGGCTCCTAGAAAAAAGTTGTAACAAATGAAATTGAGTTCTAGCTCAATGAGAGAATCTTCTTCAACTCCATCACACCCCGAGTTTGCTTCCATCGAACAAATTACTGAATGGATGGAAAATAGAAAGATGGTCATGAAAAGATTCAATGAACTAAAAGACAAATGGAACTTTCAAGAAACTTTCTACAAGATGTCAGACCTCTTGAACTTTGGGTTAGAAGAGATTGCAAGAGAGAGCAAGTTCTTATTCATAATCAATAGCACCCAAAATTAGTTAAAAATTTACCTTTACCTTGTTCGAATGTTCTATGCAAACCGGTGTGGAAGCTACTATAAACTAAAAAGCAACAAAGATTTACTTGGCAGCAGGGTTTTAGATTTCGATGTTAATTTTTTTTAAGGATTTACGTATAATTTTGGGTTGTTCATCATTGGGATATGATTTAGATGATATTAACCATAGTGATTTTTCTTATAGTTCAACTAGTTGCTTGTTTGCAAGGAACATACAAGCAATATCTCTATCAATCTTCATTCTCAAGCTAGAATTATCAATAAATGTGCTCCATATGATTCTACATGTAACAGAGAGTTATGAAAACATGTACGACAATAACTATAAAGTGTTATACACAATGTATTCAAATAAGAAATTTAATTAGGCAAAAACAATTCATGACGAGGTTAAGGGTTTAATGCTTTGACCATGAGATACGATGTTCTATTGGTCTTTTTTGACTAAAATTTTTGTGTACTATGGAATAAATGTTGATAGCTCATCCGACTTCCTTGCTCCTAAAGTTATGGATCAAAAGTCCATATCATTAATGAAACTTCCCTCAAGAATAGAGCCACTTTTTCCATATAATGCTTATCTTACACGATTGGTGCTTGAGAATATTAGTCAATCTTCATTGTGATCACAACCCTCATCACAACCATTGCCTCCTTAACAAATTGAAGAACAAAAAGTTTTTTGGTCGACCGATAGTGATAAAGATATTTCATTAGTTCAACCATCGAAGAATGTCTCCACTCAAGCTGTAATTATTCAAAATCAGGAAATTATCTTTAAACAACAATAACAAAAGCTTAGCAAAAGGCAAAAGAGATTTAAGAGAACACAATGATCTTCCATGAAAAAATATGGAATAAAATTTCTTCTTGCTCGTGCCCTACTTCACTATCTTGATCTCATGCCTCCTTCGATTATGATAAAAAGTTACATGGCCTTTTCTTTCTTTAGTTTGAATTGTATGTGTTTGTTGGTTGTATGAACTATGACATTTGCCTTTTGTCTGCATTTTTATTTGATGGTATGACTTATAGTTTTATGCGTTTCTATGTAGTGTTTGGGTCGTATTTGTTTTATGAACTATTGTTCTGTTATGTGAAGTAGTTAAACCAAAAAATGGATCAACACCCTGGATTGAGTGTGAAAGATCCAACCTTGTTCTTATAGAGCAATAATATAAAGAATAAATGTAAAAAGAGCATAAATAGTAGAAAGACAAGAAGATTTGTATAGTGGTTCGGGTGTTAACGAAGGTTACGTCCACTTTATAACTTTCTTATTGACTGACTACTATTACAAGTTGAATTTGAGTATAATGCAATTGAATTATGTAATTGAGAACAAGCCACCAATGCAAGAGTTCACTGGAGAATCATAGTGAACCCTATAGATGACCGTTGTGTGTAAGAAGAAGGGTGAAGGGTAGTTTCTACAAAGTTTCAGCGACCAGTTCAGAGGATCCCACTTATGTTGCAAGTAGCATTGTATTTATAGGGGTTGGAGAGTTATTGGGCTAATTCGACTTGCCAGATGCTTGCGAATGACCATACAAAGGTGCCCTGAAAATTTTATAGTGAGTCGAGTCAATTTGATGGATCCCTAGCGATCCATAGCCTTGGGTCATTGAAGACTCAATTACTTGAGATGCTTTCCATCATTGTTTTCTTGAAACTCCATGGCAATCTGGCACGATCATATGGATCCTTGGCGATCCATAGTGCATTGATCGCTGGCGATCCATAGTACATGGATCGCTGGCGATCTATACTGCATGGATCGCTGGCGATCCATGTATTTTGAGTGTTTTTGGGCTTTTCCTTCTGGATTATATTTGTCATCTCGTGCTAATGTTCTCCATGTAATTTCATAGCTTATTGCCTTATTTTGATGATGATCCACACACTAGTTGCATTAGACTGCCGATCGGATTAGACGAATGCTTACTTCTCGATCTAACTAGCTTGGAATTACATCAAACTTAACCATCATTGCTATAATACCTATTGGTCCATGAAGCAAGAGGATTAGCCAACCTATAAGTTATCCCTATGGATCGCTAGCGATCTATAAGAGATGGATTGCTAACGATCCATCACCTTAGTATGTTTTCTCTTTCTTTTTCTCTGACCTTTCTTGGTTGGTTCTTCTTGTCCTTTCGGTTGCCTCTTGAACTATTATGGCTCGATAAAGCTATTCCAACTTCCTTTGGATTCTACTAGATTAAAAACCTGGGTAACATTTACCCCTAGAGCATGCCTTTGTTGGAAATAAGGAGTGCTCTAGAAGTAATTGCATTTTAGTTTCCAATTGGTGAATTTCAAGTAATTGTATTAAAGCCATCACACGAATTTAGCTTTGGATGTTCAGCTGCTCGTTAAGTTTTGATGTGAATTATCGTTGCTTGTTATAACAAACCAATTTTGACTCCATAACTTTTAGAATGTCCGCTAATAACATATGGATCATGCTTGGCAAATTTGGGAGAGAATGAACGTAATTTGATGGATCACTAGCGATCCATAGCCAATGGATCACTAGCGATCCAATAACTTAGCGTTTTTTTCCATCCAATCCCTTATTTAACTTGATGGAGCCAACTTTCTCTTCTCATCTTGCTTTCATTTGATGATTTGAGCAATTCTTCTATGATCCGATCCAAAACTTCAAACCTATCTATCTAACGCAACTGCCGTTTCAACATCACCGGAGCTCCTCACATCCGATCACCCCTAACCTCGCTGCCGCATTGACTTAGCCACGCAACTTTGTTGCTTTGCTTTTCCAAATTTGGTCCTTCTTCTCTGAATCACCACTGACCCTCTTATTTTGGATCACCACCAGCCCTCCTCTTCTGGAGCGCCACCGATCCTCCTTTTCATAGGCCGCCAACACTCTGAGTTTATTTTTGTCCTTTCTTTAATTCTTAATTATATGTGGGTTAAGTTGATTTTCGATCTTGTTTTGCAATTTGTCAATGGGGTTGTATTGGTGATGATTGTTAAGGAAAATCCGAGTTGATTGTGATTTTATGGAAGAAGTTAGTAAATCGATTCTTGAGTTCCCCATGGAATGACTCTTGCCCCGATGCTTAACATGTTTTGCTATCTTCATCCATAGAATCAAAATTGACTTGTACTAAGTTACATTGCGGGCACAACATGACATTTCGCAAATTGGTTTTAATCCTTTCGGAGGGGGATAATGGCCTAGGATAGCGTCTCACAAGAAGCTTATGTTGTTATCGCCTTCCGAAGAGTTCAGATTGGTCTCGTTATTGCACACTCGATGTACCTGAATTGGTAAGAGCTTTCCACATCGTTTGGGACAACGGATTCCTTATCGAATATTAATTTATAAAGGGTAATTGTAGAAGAAATAATTTCGAAAAAATGATATGAAAAGCCCTTTTCATTCTTTACTGTGAGCGAACTATCTACATGGGATAGGGAGTTCATAGTGTTCGAGACACCAAGCTCACCCCCAGAGATAACACATTGCACTTATCCCGGTGTATACTTGAAATATGACATGTCGGTGTAAATCGATATTCCTTTAGAATTTTAATGCTGTGGGGGAATTTTTAGTTAAAGAAAAAACTACCTGATCGCGTTGGGCACAAATTCTGTTGTATAGAATGAAGTATTCGTCTTCTCACTATTAGTCCAGTGGAGGAAGTCTAGCACTTTTAGAAGCTGAATCATTGTCTATCGCCCCTTCCTCTTCTGCTTCGCGGACTGAATACGGTCAACTAGTCCCAGTTGTTCCAGTTGTTGATCGTACTCCTTCGAATTTCAGAGTTCTTCTTAATACATCGGAGAGAGCTTCCTTTGTAATCTTCGCTAAGGTTCTAAAGAGGGTGTTCTTCAAGAAAAGGAAGGTATGTTTGGCGAATTGACTGAAGGAATTCATGAAAGAAGGGATGTCACGACTCATGCCAGCTGTCCGGCTAAAAGGCCCCCAATTCTAGTGCAAGGGAAAGAAGTATCTAATTTATATAGTCTTAGGTTAGAAATTTATATATGTTAGAAAACATATTAAAAGTGATTTATGAGAATTTTTGAAGAATTTTCCTAAGTGTTTTAATAAGTATATAAAATTGTTTAAGGTATAGGACTTAAATGTATTATATGTTTATAAAAGGAGAAGGAGCAATTTACAAATGTTATAAATTATTTACTTTCGAAATTTCGGTAGCACTTTTAGAAAAGAATTTGGGAAAGAAATTAGCAACCAATTATATTATTGACAAACAAAGAGGGTTAGTTGAAAAGAATTATTTTTTAACGTCAAAACTCAGATTTTACATGGCTTTGTTGTTTCGCCATTTTCGGCAGCACCTTTCGAGTAGGTAATTCTGCTTCTATCTCCATCGAAACTACTGCGCATAGTATCAAAAACTTGATATATAGTGAATTGAGCATAGGTGAAAGGTATTGATTCGAAATAAGGGATTTCGAAGAGGTCGAAGCATTGCTTTACGTTCAAAATAAAATGCTTCTATTTTGCTTTCGAAAAGAATGCTTTCGCTTAGATAGCTTTCAACTTGGTCAAACGGTTTTAAAGATGATTTTGAAAGAGGTTGCGCTATTTGTTTTATAAAGAAGCTTTCGAAAACCCCTTGCTGTCGTATTCTACATTTCGAAGCAATGGCTTCGAAAGGGTGCTTTCGCTTTAAACCTTTAGCCGCTTCTCAATTGCTTTCAAAGGGATTGGGTTCGACGCCGTCCACTTCTTTTACTTAGGAAATTGCTTTCGAAAGAATTGCTTTCGACTTAGTTGTTTTAAGACCCTTTTTGATGTTTTGAAAGTTAAACCTAAAGATTTCGAAAGGAATGCTTTCGAAAGGTTATTCGACATATTTTAACTTGAACCCAATGGTTTCGAAAGGTTTGTTTCAAGCAGTGAACTTTAATACTTTCGAAAGGTAATTATTAAAGGTTTCGAAGGGGAGGTTTCTAGTATTTTTGAAAGGTAATTAATAAAGGTTTTGAAGGGGAGGTTCCCAGGTACTTTCGAAAGGTATATGATATAGATTTTGAAGGGGTGATACCCCATTGATTTCGAAAGGCATGGTTAAAGTGTTTTAAAGAGGGGATGTCTAAGATTCACAAAGCTTTCAAAGGAAATATTTTAAATTTTTTCGAAAGGACTATGGTAAATGGTTTCGAAAGTTATGTTTTTGCCTTTCGACCTAAGGTTATAAGTAAAGTAGTTTACTTGTATCGAGAGGGGTACTTTCAATGGTTTCGATAGGCGTACTTTTAGTGGTTTTGAAAGAGTATTGTTTAAAGGTTTAAACAAAGGTTTCAAATGTTTTCATCAACATTGTTTTGAGTATAGCATATATCATGGCAAAGAGATTTGAGCAAAGAAAATAGTATGTTTTCCTTATATAAGTATGATTTAAAGGGTTAAATCATTTTGAAAAGGTTTTTAAGGAAAATTTAAAGGACGGTTAACCCTAAGAAAATGACTCGGATATTAGATGACCAGATGAGACTAGTGTAGGGTCACGCCCTACTCATTAGCTATGGCCCTTAGCTAATTTAGTCCAAAATTCCAGTGTGTAGGAATTATTCACAGGTAACACTTAAATGATGGTCACACACAGAAACGAATATATATGTACAGAGAAGAAGAATTGGTTATTGGTAAGCTCGAAAAACCGTTAGGATCAGGTGACCTTGGAGAAGTAACTGAAGGACAGACCGCTTAGAAGTATGTCTAACAGTTGTTAGATAACTTGTTTAGCTTGTTTGGTAGGCCCAAGTCAGCCAAAGGTTAGTAGTTAGCCAAATAAAACTACATTGTTTCATACAAATGGTGCATTTATTTCCTATTGTTGAGCATATATGATATTTCTATTATCGATGTAATCGGTTTGATTAACTATTTTGGTTGTAGGATTATGATTTGCAAAAAGATATTTTTTAAAGAGATATTAGTGAGGGGAAACCCGTTCCGCTAAGCGGTATGGTCTCACTTAATATCAGTAAATAGAGATGTAATAGTATTATTCATATCAGGCTTTATGTTTGACTCAAAGTTTATCTTTTCCCCTTAAACTCTTGGATGCTCAAAATTGATTTAGTAAAATGAGAGTTTGGGTTTACAGGTTTTAGTAGGTGGACGAATAAAGCTTCCGGAGATGAGCAGGAGGCTAATGGATAGGTATATAGGAGTTTGGGTTTACAGGCTTGCAGTTTATGTCTATATAGTAATCTGGTAATCCAAGGGGGCATCTTCATATGTCGTTCTTGGTGTATTTATGTAATAATTATATTTGATCTGAACATGAGAAACAATTGGGATTATGTAATGGAATATGAAATGCGTTTTATGAAATGTAATCAGAAAAGTTTTTTTCGAAATCCATGATTTTGTTTCATATTCATGTGCTTCTGAAATTATGGATACCATTAACATTACCATATTTTGCAGTCGGAAGCTAATATTATAGATGACTGCAACATATGTAGCGCTTAGCTTTAGGCCTCATGATAGGGGATTTTACAATTTCACAGTTGTCAGCTGCAAAAAATAAAGGCCGGCGCATTCAAATTCGCTTAGAGTCATCACATGTAATTTTTAATGCCACAACATTATTAATCTTTGTATGCATTATTCACGCATGCATTTCTTATGCCTTCGCACACGTGCACGTGTGTGTATGTAGCCTTTGCGAACAAATACACAAGTAGTCTTCGCACCTTGTTTTAATTCAATCTTTATGTCCCATTTTAATTAGCAGGCTTTTGTGAATTATTTAAAGCCTAGGGAGCTATCGCAATGTGAAATATATATATACACTCTATATATGTTCCATATGATATATACATAGGTTTGACCTGGCTTTGTAATGTAAGTGAGTTATCGCAATGTATGTATATGTGTGTGCGTGTATTTGCACATATGTAACACCCCGCATTTTTAGAGAATTAAATAACCAATATAATTATTGATTAGTGAAAATTAGCATTTTTGGAATTGTCAGAATTTAGCTATGGGAGTTGCACCATTAGGTCCACGGTAATTTTCTGACCAATCTTCATATATAACTTGTGTAAATCCGAGTCGGTATGGAGAAATTACAAGAGAAACTAGAAATCAGAATTAGATTATAAACAAAAAAAAGAGAAGACCCATAGAGTTCGACCCTTGCTAGGGTCGGGTAGACCTATTTGTCGACCTGTGCCTTCCCTGGATGATTTTTCGTCCAGGTACAAGTCGACGAGTGTTAATTCGATTTTTGTGAAATCCTGTGCGTCCGTAGCTGCATCCGATGGTTCCTAACGAGTCTATGACGTAATTGCACCAAATTAAATCTTCAAATCCGACGGCCTGAGATCCCTAAGCCACGCTATAAATTAAAACCTGGTCCTAGCTATTTTTTTCATTTAGATTTTCTCTCAATTAGGTTCATTGCCTGAGGCTGAACCCTAAATAGAAAAAAAATTTAGAGAGGAAATCTTTTTAATAAAATATTTTACGCCCTAGATGTGGATCCGAGAAGGAAAAGAATTAGAGATAAGGACCATAGGTAAGTGTTTTGTTATTATTTTAGATTTATAAGCAATTTAAATAATAGAGTTCTCAATAGTTGTAGTTTTTCTACAATTTTGAGACAGTTTTTATGTAAGTTTATTTACTGTCAATTTTTAAGTAAATTTCAAAAGTTCTTTTCAGTCTATTTTATTTAGCCTAATGAAAACAGATGGGCCTTATTTCAAAACTTAGATCTTGGATTAAGTTAATAAGCAAATATAGCAATAGTGTCCCGTACCGCCAGCATTCCCTTTCAGGTCTAGGACTGATGGTCTCACATGCATGTGAGGTTAGCCACGCTTATGCTGATTAGGGTAAATAAGTGGCCAATAGATAGAGGCTCAAATTTAGGGATTTGGGCAAGGGGTGCAAAGTTAGAAGATTTGTTTGTTAGGACCAGTACCGGCAACATTCCCTTTTAGGTCGAGGACTGATGGTCTCATAAGTGGATGAGGCTGGGCACGCTTATGCTGATTAGGGTAAATAAAGCGTCAAATAGGGGGCGATGGTTAGTTTGTATCGGTGATGACCGAGCGTGCGGCATCAATAGGGTAAATAATTCTCTACTGTATCCTAAGCACAAAGTGGTGTCTTTTACTATGGGACCAACAGAAATGGATCATAGTGGTACAACAAAGATAGGAAAGGCTGATTAATGGGTAGGATTAGGATTTCGCGTAATCAAGATTAGCAGTTGAGATAGGATTATGGTTTCGGCCTAATCGCAGTAGCTTAAGACAAGTGCAAACAATCAAAGAAAACAGTCAAACAAAATCAGAAATAGTATTTTATGCGAGTTTTATCTTTTCTGTATTTTCCTTTCATGTTAGAACTATTGCTTAGTCTATTATCTTTATCTTGCTTAGAAATGCTAGTAATTACTTTCACCCACCAGACTTATTGTCTGACTCCTTCTCTATCTTTCCTTTTCCCCCCATAGGCCAGCAGAGTTGAGGATAGTTGATTTAGGTTGCTTAGAGATTCATTTTCGAAGATTCCTCATTTCAGATGTATTCTTCTTCTTTTCATCTTTTTCGTTTGACTTATAACACTTGCGAGAGGGATTATTATTGTTATTTTTGTACTCTGATTTTGTGAGACTGAGATGTAATTTCATGAGACATAAGAGATTTTTAAGACATGTTATGTTTTTATGACTTATTTTGAAATGAAATTTAATTCTAAATGATAAGTTATTATTTAAATGTTTTCCGCTACTTTTACTTATTTTTCTTGTGAATTTTAGTCTCTGTGATGTTTTAGCTATACCTATAATGCACCACATTCTTTGATGTTCCCTTTTTTGGGATACTAAGGGGAGTGGGGTGTTTCATTTAATATCAGAGTCTAAGATTACAGGATTCCTAAAAACTTATTTTAAAAGTAAAGTACTTTCCAAAGGTAACATATCTTCAAACTAAAAGTATTTCTCAAGAAGAAACTCTTATTATAGAAATAGTTTTCAAGTATAAGAGAGTTTTTATAAAAATCCCCTCAAAGTCCAATTCAACCTTCTTTCGATTCTTTCAAGCCTAAATTTTCTATTCTTTGGATAGAATGACAGACGCCTCAAATCTTACAGAGGGTGTCCTAGTCCTTGGTTGGTATCGTAGATACCTCCAAGCTATGGCACCGGAGCTGCAAGGTTAAGCGCCTAATGCAGCACTGACGGGTGGAGGTCCTGTTAATCCACCTGTAGTAGCCAAATTTTCTAAGTTATGCAAGGAATTTGGCAATCTAGAAGGCAAGATGTTTTCTGGCATGGAGGATTTCATAGAGGCACGAACTTGGTTAAGGAATACTTAGTGAATATTTAGGCAGTTAGGATTAGAGAAACAACAGAGAGTTCAGCTTGCATCTTAGTAGCTAAAGGGAGAGGCTTTTTACTAGTCGATGATTATAGAGATGGAGGGTAAAGACATTGGTTGGGTTGGATTTCAGGAAAGGTTTAAGAAAAAGTTCTTGTCGCAAGTCGAGGAAAGAATGCAGTTGGAGAAGTTAATTAGTCTGAAGCAAGGGAGTCTTTTAGCGAAAGAGTATATAAATCGATTTAATGAGTTATCGAGGTTCGGGATGGAGCTTATTAATACACGCATAAGAAGGCCACTAAGTTTGCTAAGGGGTTGAACCAGCCCCTCCAAGGGTTGGCGTTGACACATGTACCCATGGGAGCAACGTATGAATCACTTGTGGAAATGGCTCTCATTTCAGATGTTGCTAAGCAAGAAGAGCTTAAGGAGGTTCCTAAATCAGAAAACTCTAAGAAGTAGTGATGGAAGAATAAGAAGGGAAAGGACAAGAAGAAACGAGGAGGACCTCAAAAGGGACAGATCAAGAAGGGGGAGAAATGTCATAATTGTAGATTGGTTCGGTTTTACTCAAAGGACTATAAGAAGGACGCGATGAAGGGGAGATTTTATAGCTGTGGGCAGCCTGGACACCTTAGTAGAGCTTGTCCTCAAAGGACAGGGCAGAAAGCAGGCGCACCTACGGCGCAAGTACAGGCTTTGGATGCAGCACCTTCTAGTAATGGACCGAATCATGGTAGGAAAGTCTCTGTAGAAGGTTTGATCTCTATTTTGGATTTTCCTATTCGGACTCTTCTAGATTCTGGAACGTCGCATTCTTTCATTTCTAGTTCCTTGGCCGATTGTTTGCACTTAGATATTTCTCTAGTTTTAGATCATATAGTTGTTTCAAACTCCATAAGAGGATTGACACATTTATCCATGATTATTAGGGGTTTGAAAATTTTTATACTAGGTATAGAGTTTGATTGTGACACCTATGTGCTGGGATTTTCGGGATATGGGATGATATTGGGTATGGACTGGTTATCCATTATGGGGTGATATTGTACCGCGAGAGGAAAGCGTTAGGCTAGGGACATGTAGCGGAAGGACTCTCGAGGTTTATTGCGACCCATTGGGGTCAGTCGTGTTGAGCTTCCTTTATTCTTTTGATTCATCACCATGAGAGTAAGATTTAGTTCCAGTTGTTAGAGATTTCTCAGACATTTGCTACCCCCTAAGAGAGAGAACGACTTTAGGATCCATCTAAATGGAAATCCTAAGCTAGTGGCATTGTCCATGAGACGTATGGCTCTTGGGAAGAGGAAGGAGTTAAGAAAGAAGATTGGTGAGCTATTAGAGAAAGGCTTCATCAAACAGAGCGTATTTGAGTGGAGGGCACCAGTCATCTTTGCTACAAAGGCAGATGATTCCCTTCGACTTTGTGTAGACTATAGAGAGTTGAATAAGCTCACGAAGAAGAACCGTTACCCACTTCCAAGGATAGACGACCTTTTCGATCAGTTGGTTGGCTCTTCAGTATTTTCTCAGCTTTACTTAGCCACTGGATTGATTTCATCAACTTAGGGTCGATGACGATAGCATTGATAAGATAGCATTTAGGACACCCGATGGATTCTTTGAGTGGTTGGTTATGCCATTTGGGCTGACCAATGCCCCAGCCTATTTTGTAGATTTAATGAGCCATGTTTTTCATGATGTTCGAAATAAGTTCGTTGTAGTGTTTGTGGACAATATTCTGGTGTTTTCCAAGATTATGGAAGAGTTGTGACGCCCCACCTCTAGACTCATGCTAGCCGAGGACATTACGGAGCATTGCCTTCAACTAGCACGAAGAATAAGGCTGTTGAGGAGCGACCATCCGTGTAATTGCTTTGTGCGAGCACCGATATTTCAGATAGTATAACATGCATTTCATTTCAAGAGGAAATCCGACACATCGATACAAACTCAAAGCTACTACGTAGTAGCTATATAACCTTCAAAAACAAATATAGAAATAAGCATAACACAAATCAGTCATAAATACCTATATCACAAAGGCGAAAACAGATATGAAAATAACACATAGAAGTGTACATCAGAGTAGTTCTCAAATAAGATCCACAACATCACAAAGGAATAGATACAAGTGCTAGACAAAAGAATAAGTATACATCAAGGAGTCTCTATCTCGAATGTATAAAACAAAAACTACTAATCTAAAGTAGTTAGCCAAAAATCAGGCGACAGTCCCTGATAAGAAGTCAAGTAAAAGCACCTGTAATATCTCGGTCTGACCCAAGTATTATTTAATAAGAAAATAATAAACGGATCAGTCTAGCTACAAATATCAGATAAAAATGAGATAGAATAAGAGATACGATAAAAACGTATGATAACAATAATGCCATAATGTGAAAGGTATACATTAGAAAATCAACCGAAATCATACAATATCTCAAAAATCTCATAACATCAAAAAGAATGTCATATTCTTTATTTTATTCACCAAACTACAAATGCTGACAAACATATCAATGCCAATCGCAAAAGTTGGTGAAACACAAATTCACCAATGCACAAATATTGATAAAACTTATCAATGTAAATCACTAAAATTGATGAAACAAAAATTCCCATAAAAATGAGCAGGAGCTCCTCCAAACAAGGTATAGTCCCCCATTGCGGACTATGAGCCCAAGCTCCTACTGATGAGCCGAAGCTCCTCCTGATGAGCCGAAGCTCCTGCTGACGAGCCGAAGCTCCTCCGGATGAGCCGAAGCTCCACAAAACGGTCCAAAGACTGTGGGTCGCCAACCCATTAAATAAATGAGACGAAGCTCAATAAAATAAGGTATAGTCCCCCACATGGACAAATAGACATCGCACATCGCTAGTTTAAACCACAAAAAATGATCATCGATCGTCAAGAAGTGTTGATCACACTAAGCTAGTAAATAAATGAGTTTAGCTTCATGTCCCATAACTATTGGCTTAACTTAAATATTTACGAACAAATTGTAGATTCCCACTCGAAAATTTTCACAAGAGTTTCAATCGAACAAGTCTAAGAATTAACCAACAAAGTAAATGCAAGCGTTTCATACCACTTGTTTTGCTAAGTCGTTTAACAAGATTTCTTGAACGAATGAGGTAAAGGTTTGTGTATACTAATAGATTGGAAAACGGTTTTATAAACAAGCTTTGTATTAAAAATAGAGCTGAAAGCATATTTGTGAAAGAGTTTGAATATTTACTACTAGTATAGAAAACCTTTATATGTTAAAGTGACAAATCACAAAATTGATTATAGAAACAATCAATCACCAAAATTCTCACATACGAAGATGTGAATTAAATCCAAAGAAATCGATACCATATCCATCAAAATGGATATTCCCAAAAATCCATAAAAAGAAGCCATCAAAGTCGATAAAAGTGATAACAACTAATCGGATCAACAAAAAACGATAAACCTTGGAAATTTACTCAAAATAGCCAAAATAGGCAAAACTGAACATTTCAGACGTTTGAAATTACCAACCCGACGTCTGTACCACTAACTAGACGTCTGGATGGAATTCCAGACGTCTGGATTTTGTCTCTGCCTTATTGCATTTTCCAGGGACCAATTCCAGACGTCTGGGTTTCTAAACCAGATGTATGAATTTAAACCAAACGTCTGGATTTTCATCCAGACGTCTGAAATTTCCTGCTAGGCAAAAATCAGCCTAGCCCAAAATGGTAAAAAAATCCAAACCGAAAGCGATCGGACGAGCGATGAAGACTAAGGATTTATGCCAAGCGACAACCCGGCCTTATAAGCTCTTCGATACACAACCAAAAACATGTTCAAACATCCAAGATAGGATCTTTACAGATTTTGACTTCAAAACACCAAAGTTTGGAAAATTCACCAAATCAATTCAAATCAAAAGCAAATGAACATGAATAGATGTTAGGAATTCATACCTAACAACAACGAAAGCTATAAACATAGATGTAAGTTAAAGAACTCACCTTTAAACCCAAAAACAATGAGGAAGAAGCTTTTAAAACAAGGCAAGAACAATCCCTCTTCAAAGCACCTCTAGAATCTTCAATCTATAATCAAAGGTGAAGTTTTTCCTAAGTTAGGTTTTAGGAAATTTCTGAAATTGAAGAGGAATGGAGATGGGGAAGATGAAGATGATGCTTACCTAAGCTTCTCTTGGATTTTGGAGCTAGAACTTGAATTTGCAAAGAAGACTAGGGCTTTGGAATTTTAATTTCCAATCTTTTCCCCGGTTATTCTCTTGCGCTTGAGGGTGTTAGAAAATGAGAATGAATGAAGAGGAGAAGGGGTGGAGCTAGGGTCTTATGTTTGGTTATTGGGCTGAAATCCAAATCCAAAGCCCTAAATGAAAATGTCAAAATTCTAGCTAGCTCCAAACATATCGATGTTTATACTCAAAAAGGTCGCAAACGGTATTTTGGACTCAATGGAAGTGGTCTCGAGTCCCAATTCGACTGTTTGCAAAAAGTAGCTTTTCGGACTTAAATCCGACTAACGATGCTATATTTAAATAAAATATTTAAATATACAATCGTAAAATATACCAGTTGTTACAGACCCCCCTCCTTAAAGAAATTGTGTCCTCGCAATTCTTAAGAAGAAAACAAAGAGTAACAACCATAAAAGCATATCAACACAAAAGAAAATTTGAAGTAAGAAGTTCACCATAAAGAGCACGAGGGAGTAAGTCCGGATGTGTTCGCTCATAAGTCAAATTAGATGAAATTTAAATTTCTTCAATAACGGGCTCTAGAATAGAATTGGAATCCCTAAGGCATTTCCGTAGTTGAGAGACGTGGAAAAATGTCATGAATAGCAGAAAATCGAGCCGGTGAAACGACGTAATTCAATAACGGTATGCCCGAATAATTTGGAACATCGACGTAGTATAATAACAGTACGTCCGATGTACCCAAAACTCAAATAAATTAGACAACGACATAGTGTAATAACGGTATGCCCATTGAACTGGTTAAAAAGATCATTCCATTCGAACATCATCAAAGAAGCAACCGCTTGTTGTTTACGACTAAGGACATTGGCATCATAATTTCCCTTTCCAAAGTATAAAGGATATCAAGATCAAAAGATGCAAGGAACTTGAGCCAACGTTGTTGAAGCAAATTAAGTTCCTTTTGAGAATATAAATACTTCAAAGATTTGTGATCCATACAGAGAACAATTTTCTCTTCCAAAAAAATGATGACGCCAGTTCTAAAAGCAAAAACAATAGCTGCGAGCACTAGAACATGAGTAGCATACCTAGTCTCGATAGACTTTGATTGTATAGAAGCATAAATGATAGAACATTCTCTTTCACAAGAGAACGGCACCCAAACTAATATGACTAATATTGGTACAAATAGTGAAGTCTTGGTTCCCTTCGGGAATCACAAGAATAGTAGTATCGAAAAGAAGTTCTTTTAAAGGATCCTCTTTCCCGAAAAGCTAAAATTTTCAAAATTACAATTAACTTTATGTAATCATCTTTCTATAAGAAAAAAACTTTTACTTATTCCAAGTCAATTTACTGTGTCTGATTGTCTCATCATAGCGTTTAGGAGATTCCTATCGATAACGTTAATCAAGAGCATCGACCAGAATTCTTAAAGCACTCAATAGGCAAAACAGCACAAAATCATCTTCTTTATGATAAAAATATTTCTTAAAAACTTTACGAATATTCTTTGCTCGTTTTAAGAACAAAAATCCAATTATACTTACAAATAAATCATATGAAAAAGATTTGCAAAATTTTAAGTTGTTGTTTTCATCCAAAATCAATGAACACAAGGATGGTCTCACCGAAATATTCACCGAATACTCGATTAATAAGATGGATTAAATAAGCTGAACAACTCGAATGACATCACGCGTCATTTAGAAAATCATAGCGAGTGCGGATTGCGGTAAGGGTAACTCTATCGTCCGCAACTCATAGCTAATGAAAACTGGTGGCAAGGTCGAATGGAAAAGACCTTAGCACCACACAAAATATTTGCTTAGGTGATAATCCTAAGACAAGCTCAAAAATACCGAAAATTCACGAACTACTGGAATGAGGAGAATAACATCCTCCTCAACAAGTGGGTCTAGAGAATAAAATGGTGCCACCAAATTGGAATAGAAATCATTTAGAAAAAATAGAAACCTGCTTAACAGATTGAAAATGACGAAGATGGATAGTCCACTCGGGACATAGGATATGGCTTCATAATAATTAAGCCCATCCTTTCACAAAAATCAATTCCAAAACCTAAGTAACGCACAACATGCAAATCGGCCCGAAAAGAATAATCACATAAAATAATCTCGACACCTTTTCAAAGCAAACTGAACGTTGCGGGTCCACCATCCGGATTCGCGATTCTCAATGAAGTTATAAAATTCAAAATATTTAAAGAAAAAGAATCAGCAAATTCTTTGGATATAAAAGAATGGGATGCGCCCGTATCAAAAATAACTCAAATAGGATGACCACAAAACAAATGTCATCAATGATTGAATGAGAAATACCTTGACCAAGAGAAGTGCCACTAGGAGCTCGCACTACATTCAGCTATTCCTCTCTCTTGCTTTGACGTTTGGGACATGAAGATATATAATGATCTGCACTTTTGCAATAGCGGCAAGAAATAGGCCTTGGACACCTATTTATATAGTGGTCCTTAGAGCCACAATTGTAGCATTCTCCACGATTAGGGATTAGAGTCTTTGCTACAGAAGTTACTTGCTTCATTCTCTTGTTTGGATTAGGACTTTCAAACTTAATAAAGGGATGCCTCTTCTTATTGACTCCCACAATATCAACATCGCTTTCTTTATCGGCCTCTTCAAGTCGAAGAGCGATATCAATAAGCTGATCTAAAGAAACTTCTAGTTTCAAAAGCAAAGGCTTCTTGAGGTTCTTATTCAACCCATAGATGAAAATCTGATTTTTCTTCAATGGGGTATTAATATACTCAACCCCATATTTAGAGAGAGATTCGAAAGATACGACGTAATCCATCACAGAAGATTCACCTTGAACAAGGTCAATAGAACACTGGGCTAAAGTTACTTTTTCAGCTTTCAGCACAAACTTCAATTCGAATCGTTCCCATAATTGCTCCCAAGTAAGATCCGCTTCGATAAACTCCAAAGTCAAGAGCTCATACCAATCTAACGCTCTTTCTTGGAGCATGCTAGAAGCCACTTGGACTCGATGTAAATCAACGAGATTCATGCGAGAAAAGATGCGATCGCATGATTTAAGCCAAGCTTGGATTTCTATAACATTTTCGGATCCCTTGAATGGCCTTTCACCCAAATCGGTATAGTTTATGCACAAGCGTGCAAATCCAGATCTAGGATGAGTAGGCTCTGGAATGGGTCCGACAGCTTGAGCATTCTTTACAAGATCTAAAAGCTGTTGGGCAGACATGAATACTCCCTCCTGAGGAGTAGCACTAGATTGTCCGGCACTGGGACGGTTTGATCTAACCATTTCTCTTCTTTAAGAAAGAAAGAAAGAAGAAAAAGGTTATTCTCAGAATGAATATCAAACAATCATGATTGATAAAACAAGGCATCATAAAAGAAAATAGGACAGAATGGGTCCAATGACTCGATAAAATCCTAAGGCATAACTCCTAAGAAAGACTTAGGATAATGATCCTTGCTAGATTATTCTACATTGTTCTGAAGTTTGGCTCTAATACCAAGCTGTGACGCCCCACCTCTGGACTCACGCTAGACAAGGACACTACGGAGTAATGCCATCAACTAGCACGAAGAATAAGGCTGTTGAGGAGCGACCATCCGTGTATATGCTTTGTGCGAGCACTGATATGTCAGATAATATAATATGCATTTCATTTCAAGAGGAAATCCGACACATCGATACAAACTCAAAGCTACTACACAGTGGCTATATAACCTTCGAAAACAAATATAGAAATAAGCATAACACAAATCAGTCATAGATATCTATATCACAAAGGCGAAAACAGATATGAATATAACACATAAAAGTGTACATTAGAGTAGTTCTCAAATAAGATCCACAACATCACAAATGAATAGATACAAGTGCTAGACAAAAGAATAAGTATACATCAAGGAATCTCTATCTCGAATGTATAAAACAAAAACTACTAATCTAAAGTAGTTAGCCAAAAATCAGGCGACAGTCCCTGATAAGAAGTCAAGTAGAAGCACCTGTAATATCTCGGTCTGACCTAAGTATTATTTAATAAGAAAATAATAAACGGATCAGTCTAGCTACAAATATCAGATAAACATGAGATAGAATAAGAGATACGATAAAAAGTATGATAATAATAATGCCATAATGTGAAAAGTATACATTAGAAAATCAACCGAAATCATACAATATCTCAAAAATCTCATAACATAAAAAGAATGTCATATTTTTTATTTTATTCACCAAACTACAAATATTGACAAACATATCAATGCCAATTGCAAAAGTTGGTGAAACACAAATTCACCAATGCACAAATATTGATAAAACTTATCAATGTAAATCACTAAAATTGGTGAAACAAAAATCCTAGAAATCATCTTAGAAATCCAGAAATCACAAAAAGGGGGAGAAGTCTATCAAAAACAGAAGCATGAAAACTCTCCAACACTTGTATCACAAAATAGGACGTTATCCCATAAAAATGAGCCGGAGCTCCTCCAAACAGGGTATAGTCCCCCATTGCGGACTATGAGCCGAAGCTCCTCTTGATGAGCCGAAGCTCCTCCTGATGAGCCAAAGCTCCTCCTGATGAGTCGAAGCTCCACAAAATGGTCCGAAGACCGTGGGTCGCTGGCCCATAAAATAAATGAGATGAAGCTCAATAAAACGAGGTATAGTCCCCCACGTGGACAAAGAGACATCGCACATCGCTAGTCTAAACCACAAAAAATGATTATCATCGATCATCAAGAAATGTCGATCACACTAAGCTAGTAAATATATGAGTTTAGCTTCATGTCCTATAACCACTGGCTTAACTTAAATATTTACGAACAAAATGTAGATTCTCACTCAAAAATTGTCACAAGAGTTTCAATCGAACAAGTCTAAGAATTAACCAACAAAGTAAACGCAAGCGTTTCATACCACTTGTTTTGCTAAGTCGTTTAATTGGATTTCTCGAACGAGTGTGATAAAGGTTTGTGTATACTAATAGATTGGAAAATGGTTTTATAAACAAGCTTTGTATTAAAAATAGAGTTGAAAGCATATTTGTGAAAGAGTTTGAATATTTACTACCAGTATAGAAAACCTTTGTATTTTAAAGTGACAAATCACAAAATTGATTGCAGACACAATCAATCACCGAAAATCTCACATATGAAGATGTGAATTAAATCCAAAGAAATCGATACCAAATCCATCAAAATGGATATTCCCAAAAATCCATAAAAAGAAGCCATCAAGTCGATAAAAGTGATAACAGCTAATCGGATCAACAAAAATCGATAAACCTTGGAAATTTACTCAAAAATAGCCAAAATAGGCAAAACTGCACATTTCAGACGTCTGAAATTACCAACCAGACGTCTGAACCACTAATCAGACGTCTGGATGGAATTCTAGAGTTTGGATTTTGTCTCTGCCTTTTTGCATTTTCTAGGGCCCAATTACAGACATCTGGGTTTCTAAACCAGAAGTCTGAATTTGAAACCAGACGTTTGGATTTTCATCCAGACGTCTGAAATTTCCTGCTAGGCAAAATCAGCCTAGCTCAAAACGGGTAAAAATCCAAACCAGAAGCGATCGGACGAGCGACGAAGAGTAGGGATTTATGCCAAGCGATAACCCGGCCTTATAAGCTCTTCGATACACAACCAATAACATGTTCAAACATCCAAGATAGGATCTTTAAAGATTTTGACTTCAAAACACCAAAATTTGGAAAATTCACCAAATCAATTCAAATCAAAAGCAAATGAACATGAATAGATGTTAGGAATTCATACCTAACAACAACGAAATCTATAGACATAAATGTGAGTTAAAGAACTCACCTTTAAACCCAAAAACAATGAGGAAGACGCTTTTAAAACAAGGTAAGAACAATCCCTCTTCACAACACCTCTAGAATCTTCAATCTATGATCAAAGGTGAAGTTTTTCCTAAGTTAGGTTTTAGGAAATTTCTAAAATTGAAGAGGAATGGAGATGGAGAAGATGAAGAGGATGCTTACCTAAGCTTCTTTTGGATTTTGGAGCTAGTACTTGAATTTGCAAAGAAGACTAGGGCTTTGGAATTTTAATTTCCAATCTTTCCCCCATTATTCTCTTGAGCTTGAGAGTGTTAGGAAATGAGAATGAATGAAGAGGAGAGGGGGTAGAGCTAGGGTCTTATGTTAGGTTATTGGGCTGAAATCCAAACCCAAAGCCCTAAATGAAAATGTCAAAATTCTAGCTAGCTCCAAACATATCGATGTTTATACTCAAAAAAGTCGCAAAAGGCATTTTGGACTCAATAGAAGTGGCTCGAGTACCAATTCGACTATTTGCAAAAAGTAGTTTTTCGGACTTAAATCCGACCGACGATGCTATATTTAAATATACAATCGTAAAATACGCGGGTTGCTACAAGCATGTTATTCATCTTGAGGAGGTTCTCGTACACTTCGTGCTCATCAGTTGAAAGAAAAATTCTCGAAGTGTCACTTTTGGTCTGAAGAGGTGCGTTTCTCGGGGCACGTAGTCCCAAGAAAGGGTCTAGCGGTGGATCTCGCTAAGGTAGTATTTGTACAGGATTGGAAGGCTCTCAAAAATGTTACCAAAGTTAGAAGCTTCCTAGGTTTGGCTGGTTATTATAGGAAGTTTATTAGAGATTTTGCTAGGATTTCAGCACCGCTGACTCGCTTAACTAAGAAGAATGCATTATTCATGGGGGACGTTGATTGGGAGGATTCCTTCACGATGCTAAAGAGGGACCTTACTAGTGCACTGGTGTTAGTTTTACCACAAGAAGCTAAGTCTTTTACAGTATACACCGATGCATGCGGGACTGGCCATGGGGCAATATTGATGTAGGAGGGGAGGGTAGTATGCTATGGGAGTAGATAGTTGAGAACTCATGAGAAGAACTACCCCACCCATGATTTGGAGTTGGCTGTTATTGTTTTCGTGCTCAAGTCTTGGAGACATTACTTGCTAGGAGAGAGGTTCGAGCTTTTCATTGACCATAAATCATTGAAGTACCTGTTCTCACAAAAGGATGTAAATTAGAGGCAGCAACGATGGATGGAGTTTCAAGCATCATATGACTTTGAAATAGCATATACTCCCGGTAAGGGGAACGTAGTTGCAGATGCGTTAAGTAGGAAGAGAACAACCCTTAGTCCAATATTCGTGGACTGGAAAAGCCTAGAGTTTATTTCCAGCTTTGATTTTAAGCCCTCTACGGATATTACTCCTGGATTATTAGCAGTACTTAAGGTTAAGCCTACCCTCATAGATCATATTGGATCAAGGCAGCAAGATGATGCAGAGCTTGTGGATACTCTAGATAGGATTAGCAGAGGAGAGGTCTCTATACATCTCCAATGCTATTCCATCGATAGTAAAGGGAGGCTAAGGAGAGATGGAAGACTTTGTGTCCCCCGCATTGGTGATCTAATGAGTGCAGTTCTAGCAGAGGCACACCATTCTCGGATGACTATTCATCCGAGTGGTGATAGGATGTGTAGGAACATAAAGAAAGTGTTTTACTGGAGTGGCATGAAGAAGGATGTAGCAGAGTTCGTGGCTAAGTGTCTTGTGTGCCAAAGGGTTAAGGCGGAGCAACAGAGGCCTGGCGGATTGCTTCAGCCATTGGATGTACCTGAACGGAAGTGGAATAGTGTTTCGATGGACTTCATAGATGGTTTACCACGATCTAGGAAGGGGAATACCAGTATTAGGTTGATTGCAGATCGTTTGACTAAAAACACACACTTCATTCCGGTCAAGAGTAAGAGGACAGCACCTTTTTTGGCATCCATATACGTTCGATAGTCCGACTTCACGAAGTTCCCTCTAGCATGGTGAGCGGCAGGGACCATATCTTTACTAGTGAGTTTTGGAGAAGCTTGTAAGAGGCTTTAGGGACACAGCTTAGATTAAGTACAGCCTATCACCTTCAAACGGATGGCCAAACGGAGAGAGTTAATAGAGTTCTTGAGGATTTGTTGAGGATGTGCATTCTTGATTTTGGAGGGACTTGGGAGGAGCACCTTCCTTTAGTGGAGTTCGCTTATAACAGTAGTTTTCAGGCTAGCGTTGAGATGCTTCCTATTGAAGACCTTTGTGGAAGACCATGCAAGTCGCCTTCGTGTTGGCTGTAGTCTATGGAAAGATGGCTACTTGGTCCCGACATGGTTAGAGAGACTTCGGAAAAGATTGATTTGATTAATAGAAGAATGAAGACGGCTCAAGATAGATATAAATCCTATACAGATAAGCGGAAAAATGATATTGAGTTCGATGTAGTAAATTTGGTTTTTATTAAGGTGTCTCCGCTAAGAAAGTTAGTGAGGTTTGGGTCAAGTGGGAAACTTGCTCCCAGATTTGTAGGACCGTTCCTCATTGTGGAAAGGGTAGGGAAGATGGCGTATCGGATAAAGCTACCCAAGAGGCTCGCGGGAGTTCATGATGTTTTTCATGTTTCGCATTTAAGAAAGTGCTTACATGATTCAGCAAAGGTAATGGAACCTAGCCAACTTGAGGAATTTGAAGTGGAGAGAAGCATCGGTTCGTCGCATTCCTACTAAGATCGTTGGACATAATATCAAGAAGCTTAGGAATAAGGAAGTCCCTTTGGCTAAGGTGCAGTGGGACGATAGTATTGAGGATTCTATGTGGGAGGCTGAGGAGAAAATACGTGTCTCTTATCCGCATCTCTTGGATGGTACGTCTTGAATTTTCTATTTCCATCTTTAGTTTTGAATAGGTTCTTTCCTTTAGTATCCTTTGGGTGGGTAGATCTTAGGACTTAACCTATGAATAGTAGGACTGAATGTAAACATATTACTAGAGCATGTTATGTATGTTGGACACAAGTGGTTGCAAGTGCTTGCTAGTGGATGCTAATGGACGCATATACACACACTAGGCACTATTATCTGTTAGAGACCGGCCTAACTAGGTCACTAAAGTATATGCATATGGATGTGTGTGCACTTGCAATTTTTTTTCATGTTGCTATGAATTGGTGATTATCATATGTTTGTTGCATTTGGATGATGATTGTAGCACACATATAGAAGTATCAGTTGTCATTAGGGAATTTTCATTTATTTGGATACATGGCATGGGCATGAGTGCATAAAAAGGAGGTTGACTGAATTAGTAGTCCGCTAAATCTTTTACATTAGTTAGGGAGATTAACACTACACTATTGCATAAATCATAAACTGCATTAAAAAACTTAAGGAAAATAGATGTAATGGATGATGGTTGAATATGTGGTTGTGGAATTTGGATGGAAATATTTATTTCATTCTTCTGTCCTTGGAGATTTTGGGTGCGAAATCCTTTAAGGAGGGGAGAATGTAACACCTCGCATTTTTAGATAATTAAATAACCAGTATAATTATTAAACAGTGAAAATGAGCATTTTTGGAATTGTCAGAATTAAGCTACGGGATTTGTATGATCCGGTCCATGGAAATTTTCTGATCAATTTCTATATATAACTTGTTGAAATTCGAGTCGGTATGGAGAAGTTACGAGAGAAACAAGAAATCAGAATTATATTATAAACGAAAAAAAAGAAGACCCATAGGGGTCGACCCTTTCTAGGGTCAGGTCGACCTATAAGTTGAACCACAAATAGCTTAGGTCGACCCGCGCCTTCCCTGGACGATTTATCGTCCAGGTATGAGCCGAAGAGTGTAAATTCGATTTTTGTGAAATCCTGTGCGTTCATAGCTGCATCCGATGGTTCCTAGTGATCCTATGACGTGGTTGCACTAGATTAAATCTTCAAATCTGCTAGTCTAAGATCCCTAAGGCACACTATAAATGGAACCCTAGGCCTAGTTATTTTTCTCATTCGGATTTTCTCCCAATTAGGTTCATTGCCTGAGGCTGAACCCTAAATAGAAAATTTTTCTGGGGAGGAAATCTTTTTAATAAAAATATTTTATGCCCTAGAAGTGGATCCAGGAAGGCCAAGGATTAGAGCTAAGGACCACATGTGAATGTTTTGTAATTATTTTAGATTTGTAAGCAATTTAAAATAATAGGGTTCTCAATAGTTGTAGATTTTTTACAATATTGAGACAGTTTTTATGTAATTTTATTTACAGTTAGTTTTTAAGTAAATTTTAGAAATTCTTTTCAGTCTATTATATTTAGCTATTTTATTCAGTTATTTATATCTGTTTTAAGTTGGAATTTAGCATGTAAATGTTAGTTTCTTTTCATAGAAATTTAATCCTTTTTAATGCGAATAAAATATTAAAAAGTAAAGAGTTCACAAATATGAATTAAAATAGAAAAACACTAAATTTATAGAAATCAGATGAAAAATGAGAAAAACTGAAATAAAAAGAGATGGATTGAAATAGTCAAATTTGAGATATTTGCAAGAATAATTATAACAGTTGGTTATAACTAAAATAGAGAAAATAGAAGAGTAACAGTTGCAAGAACAATTATAACAAGTATGTTATAATTAGAAAGAAAGAAATAACAGAAGGAGCTTATTTTAAATTTAGATCTTGGATTAAGTTAATAAGTATATATAGCAATAGTGGCCCGTACCGGCAGCATTTCCTTTCAGGTTTAGGACCGATGATCTCACACGTAGGTGATGCTAGGCACGCTTATGGTGATTAGGGTAAATAAGTTGTCAATAGATAGAGGCTCAAATTTGGGGATTTGGACAAGAGGCGCAAAGTTAGAAGATTTGTTTGTTAGGACTAGTACCGGTAGCATTCCCTTTTAGGTTCAGGACCGATGGTCTCACATGTGGGTGAGGATGGGACCGCTTATGCTGATTAGCATAAATAAAGGGTGAAATAAGGGGCTACAGTTAGTATGTACCGGCGATGACCGAGCGTGTGACATCGATTAGGGTAAATAAGTCGCTTCTGCGTCCTAAGTGCTAAGAGGTGTCTTTTGTTGTAGGACCAACAGGACTGGCTCACAGTGGCACAACAGATATAGGAAAGGCCGATCAATGGGTAGGATTAGGATTTCAACCTAATCAAGATTAGCAGTTGAGATAGGATTATGGTTTCAGCCTAATCACGGCCGTTTAAGACAAGTGCAAACAATCAAAGCAAACAATCAAAACAATCTGTCAAACAGAATCAGAAACAATATTTTATGTGAGTTTTATCTTTTCTGTATTTTCCTTTCATGCTAGAACTATTGCTTAGTATATCATCTTTATCTTGCTTAGAAATGATAGTAATTAATTTCACTCACCAGACTTATTGTCTTACCCACTCCTCTATCTTTCCTTTCCCCCTATAGGCCAACAGAGTTGAGGATAGTTGATTCAGATTGCTTGGAGATTCATTTCCAGAGTTTTCTCATTTCAGATGTATTTTTCTGCCTTTCGTCCTTTTCATTTGGCTTATGACACTTATGAGAGGGATTATTATTGTTATTTTTGCACTCTGATTTTTTGAGACTAAGATGTATTTTCATCTGACATAAGAGATTTTTGAGACATGTTATGTTTTTATCACTTATTTTGAAATGAAGTTTATTTTTGAATGATAAGTTATTATTTAAATTTTTTCGCTGCTTTTACTTATTTGCCTTGTAAATCTTAGTCTTTGTGATGCTCTAGCTGTATCTATAATACATCACATCCTTTGGTATGTCCTTTTTTGGAATACTAAGGGGTGTGGGATGTTTCAACATATATATGTATATAGATATATATAATATGTATATAGGTATATACGCACATATGTATACATATACATTGTACATATGTGTGTCTGTATACATACATATGTACATATGTATATATATGTGTGTATTCGTGAATGTCCCGATCATCGTGATACTCTTTTTCGTGCATGTTTGTGTGCTGAAGTATGCATATTGTTTTTGTGCTTCACACTTTTACATGCAACTCTCGAGTATGCTAATGTATATAGCATGTGGCCACGTGTCCTTATATATATATATGTTTATTGTTTAACCCTTCGCGTTTATATTTTGTTAGCATTGTTCCTGTATGGGATCATCGTACGCAGTTTTCATAGCATGAAGTTATCACTTGTAATAGTCCTCGTATGTATTAACTAATAAGCAGCCTTACATGCATGCATTCATTCATTGTATATATGTATTGGGCTATCATGATTCATTTAGCCTTCATGATCAAATTTTGGTGCCTCCGCATTTACATTTTAATACATGCAACCTACTCATGCATGTATTTCTTTAGGCCTTCACATGCATGTTTCGTTTAAGCTCTCGCGAGCTATCACATCTGACTTTGACAACGGTTGCATTGTGCCTTTGCGTGCAGTGTTTTATGTGCTGCCAAAATGCCTTATGCTTAATTCTTAAGCCATCGCTGACAATAAAGACGTTTTTTGCATCTAAATTATATATGGTAGCCTACTTTCACTTATAACAATTAGATATTTCTCTCTTCCTTGCTTGCTTAAAGTTTCATGAGATTTTTCATGCAGGCTCTCGTGCTATGATCAACTCTATATAAATTTCAACTTTCACTTATTACAATCTTCAGTGAGTTGTCGCCATCTTTTTTTTACTTGCTTTCGTGATTTATTAACATGCACTGTACTACTGGGCCATGTGAGTTTAGTGCCTTTATGAACAATATTCCTTCGGGAACAATATGCCTTTTGAAAAATGTACTATCACCAATAGTTCATGCGTAGGGGTCATCGAGGGCAATAATGAGCCTTCACCAATTAAGATACTTGGTATTCGTGTGTTGCCCACTTTTATATTCTACCTTTCAGACATATTTTTTTTTAATCTAATGTAGATTTTAGTCTTGGATGATTAGTTTTGCTTGATAAAAATGGTTCAATGACAATCTTGTAATTAAATTAAAAATTGATTTACTACCTCTTTAAACGGCTTCTTTTCCACCAATCCAATTTGTTTCAACTTCTTATTAGCTAATTCCCTTATCATTTCAGCCAATTTCCAAAAATTGTTAAACCATATAATTATCTAATTAATAATTAATACATTATTTTTCCATAATTAATTAGTGTTTTATAAAATGAAAATATAATGGAAAAAATTCAAAAAATTCATTAAAATTCACATTTATTATTTTCTACCTTCTATGAAATTTAAGACCGAAATAATTATTTCTCATATTTTTTGATAATTAAATTCCAAATTTTAACTATTTTCTTACTTAGAATTTCATAACCAACTCATATAAATTCTAAAATTATGAAATTATGAAATTTAAAAACCATTTCCAAAATAATAATTTAAACAACATATCAAAATTTTAAATCATTTGAAGATCAAAAATTTAAAGCCTCTTTGATTTCGTTTTGAGTTTTGTGTTTTGCATCTTTAAAATTCATTAAAAAATACGAAGAATCAGATGAAAACATTTAAAATTATAAGTCGTTATGATGATGGTGAAGGGATGACGGAGAATATAGAGAGACAGCGGAGGACGGCGAAGGGGAAGGATGGATGGATTTCCCAAAACATGGAAAACAAAATAAAACTGCTTTTCATTTTATGTTAGCTTCATTTTTCAAACTAGCCGTTTTCAAAAAAATACATATGTCTTATGCTTTCTGTTTGAACGAAAAAACAAAAAACTAAAAATAGGAAATCATTTGGGGCCTTAGTTTTCACATTAAAACCCTGTTTGAAAATTCCTAAAATTTAGATAATTAATATATAATCATTCAAGAATTCGTATCCATGATTATTTAATCTAAATGTAAGATATAAACACCCAAAAATTCAAATTTACAACAAAAATATTTTTAAGACACAAAAAACAAAGAGATGGATGCATATTATTTACCTTAACCCTTGTTGATATTTGCCTTAGCTTCTTTTTTCCTCGGCTTTCTTCTTTTCTTAGTTCAAAATGATGATTAATGGTGGCTGACATCTTCTTTTCCTCTGTTTAGTTTTTCTTAGATAATGGAATGGAAATGAATGAGGAAGAGGGGAGAGTGACATGTTATTTCGTTTTCCTCTTTTACCTTTTCTTACTCATGTGTTTATTTTCTTATTAGAACATTCTCTTAGTTTTAATGTTTAAAAGCCAAGCTAATTAATTGATTTGTGTGGCAAATCCCACATTTCTTAACTTCACATTTAATTATCCCATAATTAAATATTTAAATTATATAGTTAGAAAAATTAGGGGTGTTACAGGCATCCCCTTAAAGAATTTTTTCCTCAAAATTACGATAGGAAAAACGATATCAAACGTATAAAATAGAAGTACTAGTATAATTACTAGTCAATAGTCAATACAACAATAGATCATACAATCAAAATAAATCAGCATACACCTCTCAAATTCTATCTTATGTTTCCTTAGTACAGTCCTGTCCATTTGTACTCCACTGAAACTTTACTAACTTGACTATTTTATTCCTTAATTTCAAATCCTTGTCGACTATATGAGTAGATCGTCTAACGATAGTCATTAGGCTCCACTACTGAATCCCCCAAAACCATTGACTCTACAGTAGTCTATGGATCACCCGTGTACTTCCTCAAATAAGATACGTGAAAAATATTATAGACTCCTGCCAAACTTCTCAGTAAACCGATACGGTATGCGAATTTTCTGACTCTCTCAATGATAGGAAACAGACTAATATATCTCGGTGCCAATTTTCCCCTCTTCCAAAATTGTACAACACCCTTGATCTGTGATACATTTATGAAAACAAAATCTCTGGCTGAGAATACTAAGTTCTTATGCCTTCCGTCTACGCAACTTTTCTGCCTTGATTGAGCTTCTTTCATCCTTGCTCGGATTTACTCAACCATTTCAGTCTCTTCTTTCACCAAATTTGGTCTAAGTATCAATCTACCACCTGTCTCCAACTAACATGCAGGTGATCTGCATGGCCATCCCTAAAATGCTTCGAAATGTGTTATTTCTATACTAGTTTGATAATTATTATAGTAAGAAAACTCAACTAAATGCAAATGGTCTTCCCATGACCTTCTAAACCTAATACACAATTTCTCAACAAATATTCGAGTATCTTGTTAACCCCTTCCATTTTCTCATCAGTTTGAGGATGGTAAGCGGTACTCATCTTCTTCTTGGTACCTAATTCATTCTGCAAACTCTTCCAAAACTCACTCATGAACAAAGGATTTTTGTCACTTACAATTATACTTGGTATTCCATGAAATCTCACAAATTCTTCATGAATAACTTTGCCATATTAGGTGTCGTCCTTGTCGACTAAACAAGGATAAAGTGTGCACTCTTGATCAGTCTATAAACTGCGACCCAAAAGCTTTCGTTTCCCCTATTTGACCTTGCAATCCATCGACAAAATCCATAGATATAGAATTACATTTCCATAATGGCACTTCCAAAGATTGAAGTAGTCCACTTGGCTTTTGATGTTCGGCTTTTACATGTTGGCTATTCATATGCTCCACCCATAAGCCTACATCTCTTTTCATACCTTCCTAAAGGAAACTCTTCTTCATATCCTTATATATCTTTGTACCTCTAGGATAAATAGTAAACTTTGGTCGATGACATTCACTAGGAACATCCTTTCTTAGATTATCCACATCTGGAACACGCAACCATCCCTTCTTCCTTAACCATCTTCTTCGGTCAAGTGAAAAATCTTTCAAATCATCAATCTTACTTCTTTCTTCTAATCTTTTTGTTTGGTTAGCTAATATTAGATCATCTTTTTGCCTTTTTGTAGTTCTTTTAACTAATACCGGTCGAACTTATAGACAAGATACCATTGTGGTACCTTGACTAGAACTAGCTATCGACCTCATTCTTACTCCACACAAAGCAAACACCTCTAAATTGTTCCATTCGGATTATATCACCAACACCACACTCTGTGTTTTCTACTAAGTGCATCTACCACGTTATTTCCTTTCCACGACATATAGTCAATCCCAAAATCATATGCTGCTAAAAACCCTAACCATCTTTGCTGCCTCATATTCAACTCCTTTTGAAAGAATAAATATTTCAAGGAATTATAATCCATAAACAACTTGAATCATTCTCCCAACAAATAGTGTCTCTGCATCTTTAGTGCAAAGATCACCGATGCAAACTCCAAATCATGTATAGGATATCTAACTTTATGTAGTCGAAGCTATCGAGAAGCAAAGACAATGATTTTACCTTTCTGCATCAATACAGCTCCTAATCCCGATCCATATGCATTGGTATACACCACCAAATCTTGATTCCCATCTAGAACAACTAAAATAGGTGCATTGGTCAACAAATGTTTTAGCTTTTGAAATGCTTCTTCACATTTATCACTCCAATCATACTTTTCAACCTTCCATGTTAGTTTAGTCATCGGTGTTGCTATACGAGAGAAATCACTAATAAATCTACGATAGTAGCAAGCCAACCCTAGGAAACTTCTTATCTCAGTTACGGTCTCTGATCTCTTCCAACTATTAATAGATTTGATCTTAGATAGATCCATCGACAATGCATTCTCCGAAACTACTGACCAAGAAACTTCACTTCTCTTTTGTAGAAATAACATTTTAAAAATGTAGCTTTTAGTTGATGTTGCCTCACTGTATCTAGCATTATTCTGAGATGAACTTCATAATTAAGTTCAATCTTTGAATATGTCAAAATATCATTGATGAACACTAACAAGAATTTATCTAAATGCTCTCGGAAGATTTGCTCATCAAATCTAAAAGAAAGCAGGCGCGTTGGTCAGTCCAGATGGCATGATTAACCACTCACACAAACCATATCTCATTTGAAATGTCATTAACAATATATTTTCCTCTACCACTCTCAATTGATGGAAACCCATAGCTAAGTCTAATAGTGAGAACACCTTGGCTCCAATCAGTTGATCGAAAAAATCATTTATTCTAAGCAAAGGATACTAATTCTTTGTCGTCTTCTCATTCAACTTTTTATAGTTGATGCACAACCTCAATGATTCATCTGGTTTCTTTACAAACACTATTATAACTCTCTAAGATGAACCACTTGGTCTAATAAAATTCCTCCCTTCCAGATCCACTAGCTGCACCTTTAACTCCTTTATCTCGGTAAGCGTCATTTTAGTAGGTGGTCTACACATACATTCAACACTATAGCATGTTTCAATGGTAGTCTCTTAATAGGCTTAAAAATATTAGCATACTCTTACTAAAAAACTCGGTTAACTTCATCCTCCATATCTTCCATTGAAAACAACATTGCACAGACATCAAAACTCAATTTTTCTATGGAGTATATAATAAGATCATAACAATTAGGATGCTTTAAGGAAAGTACTCGATCTTGACTAATTATCCTAACATCATATCGACCCAACCAATCCATACCCAAGATTATCCCAAAACCCACAAAATCAACTATATACATTGCGGGAAAATATATGACCTAACAAGTCAATAATATGGCATGTCGGTACTACACATCTAGAGATAAAAGGATTATACTCTAGCATCAAGCAATATTTTAAATATACGTATACTATGTATCAAAAGCGTACCTTCTAACATAGCCTTCCCCTTTCCTCTATAGTCTACTCATGAAGATTCCAGAGTGTTAATTTCCTATTATAACTTCGATCTGTTCAGGACGCTCCCTTTTAAAATGGTCCATCATTTTGCAATTTAAGCATCGTACTCCTTGCTCCTTTGTAGATGGTCACAAATCTATAGATTCCAAAGCAAAAACTTTTCCCTTCTGAGCTTTGGCTGGTTTAGGACACTCATTGGAAAAATGGTCCATCTTTTTGCAGTTATAGCACCTTAGGTTCTTATCATCAACCTTCTTGCTTTTACTAGAATAATACTCATTTGCAATGTGCCCCTTCTATCACACTTATAACAAGTCACTTCAGCTTTTCCCTTTTTCGAAATCCATTTCTTTTAAGCTTCCTCTTTTCAAAAGAACTTCCTCTTCTTATCGCCAGACCAACATTTACTAGTGCAACGCCCTTTCTTATTACACATGTAGTAATCCACTTCAGTCTTTCTTTTCTTATCTTGGGAACTCATGGTTCTATCCTTCACAACTGTAGTATTCTCTTACCCATACACAGCCTTTCTCCAATGAATCCAGTCGCTAATCCTGCCTGCATCAAGTTCATGAAGAACTAATACATGTTGCCATATCCATTAGTGTGGTTCCTGCATCCACATTAGCATCAGTGCCAGCAATTCGATCGACATTATTAGCATAATGCCAAAAAAATTGTTAGTTGTGGCACTTCTTCCATCCAAATTATGTCTTTCACTTTCACCGTCTATTCCCCATAATTTGCATAAAAGTCTTCATAAGATACAGAAGAATGATCTAAGACAGAGGGGAGGATATAGACAGATATATGTACATATATAAAGCAAATAACAAGAATGTTAATATATAGCTATCCCAAGCCCCAATCTATTCTTTCTTATTTCATTTAGGTTATGTTCTTTCAAAATATTATTAATTTATGCAATTCTATGATCTGATACTAAGTCGTAACGCACCTCATTCTGAGGTTGGAAAATAGATATTATTAATGTTGCAATCATCCCTAGCATTATTGTAACATCCACCATTTTGAGGCCCGAAATAAAGCGCTACGGATAAAAGTTAGAATTCATATTTAGTACATAATCCAAACATTGCCCAAGTTCGGATAAATATATTATTACAAAATACTCCAAGAGCAAAATATGAAGATGCCCTCTTGGTTGATCAGAGTTAATAAAGCATGGATACATTTACGGTCAATACATTCGAACAACAACTAACATAACATAGCAGATAATAGTAATAAATAGACTCCTACATAGCTAGCTTTTCCTCCTGCACGTCTCTAGAGCTTTATTCGTCAAAAGCTACTTAACTGCAAAGCCCTTACTCACGACCTACTCAAATCAAATTTTGAGCACCTAAGAGTTTAAGGGGAAAACATAAACTTCGAGTCAGATATGGTGTAAATAATAATATGTCATCTCTATTTATATAAATTAAGTAAGACCATGCCGCTGAATGGGATAGGTTTTCCCCTCACTAATATCATCTTCATAATATATCTTTTGCAGATCAATTCCTGCAACAAACTGGTTAAAATAAACAACATAAACAATCATGTGCATGCATGCTACATAAATAATCATGACTATCCATCAAATTAGTGGATTATCTGTCCCAATGTTAAGTTTTCACAGGGTAACTACCAACCTACATGGTTGAATCAGGCCATCGAATATACCAAATTTCTAGCTGGTTGTTAGAAGAAACATGACGATCTGTCCAAATACACTTATCTTAGTGTTTACTTGGCAATCTGTTAATCTCATAGTGATGCAGCGCAATCTACCAACTCAATGGATTTGAGTCGCTCAAAGGTCTTTGGTTGTTCACGACCTAGTGAAGGTCGCTCGCGAATGCAATCTACATGGGATTTAGGTCGGCAGCGATCTAGTATGTTGGTAGGTCGTCCCAACGACCTAACGAGTCGAGATAGCCGACCTAACGAGCTAACTTACCAAACAACGACACAACAGGCCGAAGCTCAACGACCTATCGAAGTTAACTCGCGTGAAGGGTTAGGTCATTACTCCATGGGTTGCGAGCGAATGCATCAAAATTCCTAAGTCGAAGATCCTTAAGTCGCTCCTGACGTTTAGGTCGCATGAAGAATTCCAGAAGCCACTTCCTTAGGTCGCTGAAGCCTTTGTTCGTAGTTCGCTGGCAACTGTTGTGTAGTAGGTCGTTGTATATATATTGTTCGATCGTTAATGTGCTATGTCGCTTGAATTTATTACGTTGCTTATGTACTGTTGTAACGTGTTTTCTTATGTCATTTACTGTTAAGTCGTATGTCGTGTATCCTTGAGTCATGGGTCGTTTTATGTTAGGTCGTAAGCGACCTATATTGTGTTGTGTTTTGTTTGTAAGGTCGCCTATGCCGTATGTTGTAACCCTATAAATAGGGAGTCGTTTCATTTGTAAAAGGAGTTGATTTTGAATAAAATTTTGTTGGAGTGCTTTGTGCCTTTTGAAAATTGGAAGTTGAGCGTTGTCTCCTTTCTCCATTTTTGGTTATTCGAGTGCGCTCGAATCAACGGATTTGAAGCCTATTCATGGAATCTCGTGCGCGAGATCAACGTAGAAGAATCGTAGATCTTTTAACACGGTATCGTGCGCGATCAATGTGTTGGAGATAGCTAGAATTCGGTATCTCTCGAGATCAACGAATTTAGGCATTCGGTATTTTCAATCCATCGATTTATCTTATTTCAACTAATCGTTTCATCGGTTAGTTTGACGCGAAATCTTCATTTCGTTGTCATTCGTTAATATCCGCTGCGTCAGTTTGGTATCAAAGCTAGACTTAGCCAATCATAGCTAAGCCAAGCCTATTGGGAGAAGATTTGAAGTATTGAAGTATTGGAGATTGTTGTTGATAAGTGTTGAAGTTTGAGCCGAGTGAAGTTAATTTCAGATTTGATCAATGCCAAGAGCTATAAGTTTAAGGTGTGCATCAATTTGAAGTCAAGCCGAGAATTAAAGTGTTAAGATTTGTTGAAGATTTGACAATGCCTCCGAGACGTGCTAATCGTTTTCAAAATGTTGAAGATGTATATCGTAGACAAGAGGCTGAGCAAATGGAACAACGTATCAATGAAAAGTTTGATGAAGGTATTGGGAAGTTAGAGAAATTGATGAATGATTTGAATCAAAGTCAAAGGAGAAGGTCACCAATCTCGAACCATGGAGGAAACAGAGTTTCTCCATCGGCTGCGGAAGCGAGGAGGGTGTCACCACAATCTTGCCGAGAAAGAAGGGAATCATCAGTTTCAATGAGAAGAGATTACCATGAATACAGAAATGAAGAGAGAAGAACTCCACGTGAGTTTGGAGATGAACCATATCATGATACTGAAAGACATAGTAGAAGAGATATGCTTGATCGTGGAAATGTTGATGGTCAAGATCGATACAGAAGTACATTTGATTGTGATGAAGATGGTGATAGATATATTATTCATTATCGAGATCGAGACCAAGTACGAAATCACTATCGGGAGGTAGAAGATGATCGTAAATGGGAGTCGGGGATGAAGACTGAAATTCCAGAATTCAAAGGAGGAATGGTAGCGGAAGAATTTTTGGATTGGTTATCAAATGTTGAAGAAATTTTTGACTTCAAGGAAGTACCCGAGCATCGTAGAGTTAAGTTGGTTGCTACATGATTGAGGGGAAGAGCTATGGCATGGTGGCAACAAACTAAACTTACACGGGAGAGAATAGGAAAGTCGAAGATTGTTTCATGGGAGAAGATGAAGAAGTTGATGAAGGCTACTTTCTTACCTTATAATTATCAGTCTCTTATGTATCAGCGCTTACAAAATTTGAGACAGGGAACGAAGCCGGTGAATGATTATGCGGATGAATTTTATCAATTGATTGCGAGGAATGATATCATGGAGACAGAGGAACAGCTGACCGCAAGATTTGTTGGAGGGTTAAGAAGCAGATCCAGGATATGGTGAATATGTTTGATCCAAGATCCGTTGCTGAAGCACACCAGAAAGCTCTAGCTTGGGAGAAGCAAGGTAGAAGAGGAGGTGGTGTGTTTACAAATTCCAACAATCAAGTGAAAGGGCTAGCAGCAATACGAATGTTTCCAAGGATGTTAGTAAATCGGTTGTCAATGAAGTTGCTAAGGCCAAGGTCAACAACAATTTCAAGTGTTATAATTGTCAGGAGTTTGGTCACAAGAGCAATGAACGTCCGAAGCCGAAGAAGCGAGTAATGGTAGCTGATGTTGAGGATGAGGATAAAGAAGTAGAACATTCCAATTTACCACAAGTTGAGGAGGAAGAAGAAGAGTTGTCGGGAGACGAAGGTTGTAATTTAATGATGAGAAGATCTTGCTTGACGCCAAAACAGCAAGAGGAGACTAGTTGGTTGAGGAGTAATATCTTTCAGTCGACGTGCACTATTATGGGGAAGGTTTGCAAGTTTGTTATCGATGCAGGAAGCTGTGGCAATATTATCTCTTCAGAAGCTGTAAAGAAGTTGGCGTTAAAGACAGAGAAGCATCCAAAACCCTACAAATTAGCTTGGTTGAGGAAAGGTGGGGAAGTGAAGGTTGGTCGAAGAGCTTGTGTAACATTTTCCATTGGGAAAAAGTACAAAGATGATATCTGGTGTGATGTTGTAGATATGGACGTATGTCATTTGTTGTTGGGGAGACCGTGGTAATATGACAGAGCTGTGCATCATGATGGTCGTACCAACAGTTATAGTTACAGTTTCATGTTCGAAGGTACCAAAATCACTTTAGTTCCTAAAAAGCGACAACAAAGTGAAAGCAAGTTGGAGGAGATTGAAGAACTAAAGACTTTGTTATCTTTGAAGGAGTTTGTCAAAGAAGTGGAGGACGAGCCTGAAGTGTTTTTGTTGATCGGACGTGAAAGTAGTGAGGAGGTTGAAATTCCAGAGGAAGTCAAACCAGTATTAGAAGAATTTGAAGATGTATTTCCTGAAGAATTGCCAAAGGAGTTACCACCGTTGAGGGACATACAACACCAAATAGATCTTGTTCCAGGAGCTATGTTACCACATAGACCACATTACAGGATGAGCCGAAAGGAACACGAGGAGTTGAGAAGGCAGGTGGAAGAGTTTCTTGAACAAGGACGCATACAAGAGAGCTTAAGTCCTTGTGCAGTACCAGCTTTGTTAGTACCGAAGAAGGATGGAACTTGGAGAATGTGTACTGATAGTCGGGCACTGAACAAGATTACTGTGAGGTACAGATTTCCAATGCCTAGATTGGATGATTTGTTAGACCAGTTGAATGGAGCTGCTATATTTTTCAAGATTGATCTGAAAAGTGGATACCATCAAATTCGAATTCGACCAGGGGATGAATGGAAACCGCGTTCAAGACACGGGAGGGGTTGTATGAATGGCCGGTTATGCCGTTTGGTCTTTCGAATGCACCTAGTACGTTTATGCGGGTGATGAATCAGATCTTTAGACCATTTATTGGGAAGTTCGTGGTGGTGTATTTTGATGATATACTGATATACAGTGGAAGCCTAGAAGAACACTTGCATCATCTGAGAGAAGTGTTGATGATACTGCGACAGGAACAATTTTATGCTACAACGAAGAAATGCGTGTTCATGACGCATAGTGTTTTATTTTTGGGATATGTTGTATCAGAAGGAGGTATACAGGTGGATCAGAATAAAGTGGAAGCAATCAGCAACCCAGGACTATAACTGAAGTGAGAAGCTTTCGTGGTTTAGCATCATTCTATCGAAGATTTATTCCACATTTCAGTAGCGTGATAGCACCAGTTAGTGATTGTATGAAGGGGAAGCAATTTTCATGGTCAGAGGAAGCAGGATTTGCTTTTGAGCAGATCGAGGAACTTTTGACGTCAGCGCCCATTCTAGTATTACCAGACTTTCAATTGTTGTTTGAGCTACATACTGATGCATCTAAGGTTGGAATTGGAGGGGTGTTAAGTCAAAAGGGTCGTCCTATTGCTTATTTTAGTGAGAAGCTTTCAGGAGCCAAGATGAGATATAATACTTATGATGTAGAATTTTACGCTGTTGTGCAAGCTGTGAAGCATTGGAGACACTATTTGTTCCATAAAGAATTTGTTTTATATACTGATCGTGAAGCGTTGAAACATTTGCAAGGGCAGGACAAGATTGCAGCTAGGCATGCCTCATGGATTGCATACTTACAACAGTTTACATTTGTTGTGAAACACAAATCGGGAGTTACAAACCGTGTGGCAGATGCATTGAGTAGAAGGAATCATTTGTTGACTACAATGAAGGTTGAAGTGACGGGGTTTGAAGTACTTCCAGAGTTGTTTGTTGATGATTCTTACTTTGCCAAGGTTGTAGATAAAGTCGAGAAGGGAAAGACGGATGAGTACGTGTTAGTAGATGGTTTTCTTTTCAAGGGAAATCAATTATGTATACCAGATTGCAGTTTTCGAATAAAGATTTTGAAAGAATTGCATGAAGAAGGTCATGTGGGAAGAGATCGTACTTTGCAGTTGATTTCTCAATCATATTTTTGGCCTTCCATGAGAAAAGAAGTTGAGAGGTTTGTGGAGAGGTGTCACATATGTCAAGTTTCTAAAGGGACTGCTACGAACGCTGGATTATATATGCCATTACCCGTGCCTACTAGGCCATGGATTGATATTAGCATGGACTTTGTTTTGGGTTTGCCAAGAACTCAACGAGGGAATGATTCTATATATGTTGTGGTAGATAGATTTTCGAAAATGGCACATTTCATAGCTTGTAAAAAGACCGCTGATGCAGTCCGTGTTGCTCAATTGTTCTTTAAAGAGGTTTATCGATTACATGGGTTACCTGAAACCATTGTGTCAGACCGGGATACTCGATTTCTAAGCCATTTTTGATTGAGTTTGTGGAAGATGGTTGGAACGAAGCTGAATTTTAGTAGCACTTATCATCCACAAACAGATGGGCAAACGGAGGTGGTTAACAGATCATTGGAAAACTTGTTGAGATGTCTTGTGAAAGATAATTTGAAGAGCTGGGATATGAAGTTATGTCAGGCGGAATTTGCACATAACCGCGCTGTTAATCGAAGTACTGGATTCAGTCCATTTCAAGTTGTATATTCAGCAATTCCGAAGGGACCGTTGGATTTGACGACAGTGCCATGTCAGAAGGGAATTGTTAAGCGAGCTTGTGATTTCGTGAATGAGCTGCAGGAGTGTCACAGAACGGTTCATGAATGATTGCTTGCATCAAATGAGAAATATAAACAAATGGCGGATAAGAAGCGAAGGAGTGTAGACTTCAAAGAAGGTGATTTGGTTTATGCAGTGTTGACGAAAGATTGTTTTTCAGTGGGAACTTACAACAAGTTGAAAGCTCGAAAAATTGGTCCAGTGGAAATCTTGAAGAAGATCAATGATAATGCTTATCAGTTAAGAATGCCGGATCATGTCCATACTTCTGATGTTTTCAATGTTAAACATTTGATTCCTTATCATGGGAATAAGCTTGTTGAAGAAGCGGAAGGTACAAATTCGAGGTCGAATTCATGTCAACCATGGGAGGATGATGCAGCGCAATCTACCAACTCAATAGATTTGAGTCGCTCAAAGGTCTTAGGTCGTTCACGACCTAGTGAAGATCGCTCGCGAATGCAATCTACATTGGATTTAAGTCGGCAGCGACCTAGTATGTTGGTAGGTCGTCCCAACGACCTAACGAGTCGAGATAGCCGACCTAACGAGCTAACTTACCAAACAACGACACAACAGGCCGAAGCTCAACGAGCTATCGAAGTTAACTCGCGTGAAGTGTTAGGTCGTTACTCTATGGGTTGCGAGCGAATGCATCAAAATTCCTAAGTCGAAGATCCTTAAGTCACTCCTGATGTTTAGGTCGCATGAAGAATTCCAGAAGCCACTTCCTTAGGTCGCTGAAGCCTTTGTTCGTAGGTCGCTGGCAACTGTTGTGTAGTAGGTCATTGTATATATATTGTTCGGTCGTTAATGTGCTATGTCGCTTTAATTTATTACGTTGCTTATGTACTATTGTAATGTGTTTTCTTATGTCATTTACTGTTAAGTCATATGTCGTGTATCCTTGAGTCATGGGTCGTTTTATGTTAGGTCGTAAGCGACCTATATTGTGTTGTGTTTTGTTTGTAAGGTCGCCTATGCCGTATGTTGTAACCCTATAAATAGGGAGTCGTGTCATTTGTAAAATGAGTTGATTTTGAATAAACTTTTGTTTGAGTGCTTTGTGCCTCTTGAAAATTGGAAGTTGAGCGTTGTCTCCTTTCTCCATTTTCGGTTATTCGAGTGCGCTCGAATCAACGGATTTGAAGCCGATTCACGGAATCTCATGCGCGAGATCAACGTAGAAGAATCGTAGATCGTTTAACATGGTATCGTGCATGATCAACGTGTTGGAGATAGCTAGAATTCGGTATCTCTCGAGATCAACGAATTTGGACGTTCGGTATTTTCAATCCATCGATTTATCTTGTTTCAACTAATCGTTTCAACGGTTAGTTTGACGCGAAATCTTCATTTCATTATCATTCGTTAATATCCGCTGCGTCACATAGTTTTGCTAGACTTACTATGAACCTAAAGGTTTTGCAAGCCAACTTATACCTATCGTATCTTAATGTATTTCTTTCTGTATGTAAGCCTACTTTTTGTCTTACCCTTGACAAAGCCCAACACACTAGAATTTTGGACTTATATCGACCAGGGGCTAATAGTGTTGGGGATGCGGATTAAGGATCTTAAGGCAGAAATAACACTAGAAGGGGGGGTGAATAGTGTTTTAAAGAATATATGAACTATATGACTAAATTAAAACTTTCAACACAAATCTAAACAGAATTCTAACACAGAATGATCACAGAACATATAAAAAATGCAAATAGTAAAGTAAAGCAAGTAAAAGGAAAGAACACACCGGATTTTATACTGGTTCGGAATCCTCCTACATCCAGTCCTGCACCAAGGCAATATCCTTGTACAGATTTTTATAAGCCAATATCCAAATTACAACCCTCAATTTCTAAGGCCTTGAGGAACCCTCCTATCTCCGAGTCTGGGGTAAACTCTCTTGATTTACGGGACACAAGATCACCATAATACTTCTTAATAACAATCATTTTGAATGGATAGAATCTATGGACTTTTTGAATACAAATTAATCCTATAACTCTGAATAGCACTTTGATCTTTAGTAGAATGATGAAGAATCAAATAGAGAGAGTATCTAAATGATTTCCTATTGAGAATTTGGCAGAATGATGGCACGATCTTGAAAATATGAAGTTTTATGGGTATGAAATGGTGGAGAAGAAAGAGTGAAGAAAATAAGAAAGTAGTTATTAAGAAAAATCATTTTGGAAGCCTTTATATAGATGCACAACAGTCATAACCATTGGCGAAAGGTTTTTGAACGAATGGACACTTCTTTTGAAAATTGAATTTTGAATCCAACTGTCACTATGTCGACATGGGGTATCCCCATATGTCGACATCCCTCAGTTCAAAATTATAGAGATGTTGTTTTGTAAAGACAATTGAATTTAAAACAAGTTGAAACTTCTCTGAAGCAAAGTAAAGTGTTTAAACAATATTTTGAGATAGAGAATGAATATAAAACATTATTTTAAATATATGTATATAATTGATATAGACCGTCAATTATATAAGTAATATTTAAAATCAGAATAAGTTTTGATGTTTTAAAAAGAGAAGTTTTTAAAATCAGAATAGAGGAATATTTCAAGGTTAAAACAAAGTTTGAAAATCTTTTTGAAAACATGATTTTGAAAGCTAAAACATTTTGAAAACAGATTTAAAAACATTTTGAAAAATCTATTCAAACTGAAATTGCAAGAACCTACCTACAGAGCTCCTCCATAGGACTCGAGAACTTGTACAAAGTAGTTTAAATGATTTTGATTTTCGTGGGTTTGTAAGCCACTTGTCGTAGGTTTGTAAGCTACTTGTCGTGGGTTTGTAAGCCACTCGTTTCGATAGAAATTGGGTTCCATCCCAAAATAAAATTGGAAGAAAGATGAGAGTGCTATTATGAAGTTTTAACAAAATACTAGACACTTATCTTGAGATCTTGAAATCTTGATTCTCTAGAGCCTTGAATCTTGAATCTCTAATCTTCATCTTGATGCTTGAGTCTTTATACTGATCAGTCTTCGATGATACCTGCATATACTTCCTATATACATACATACATACATATATATATATATATATGGAAATGTTAGTATATATTTTATAAAGTAAAGTATAATAACTATATAAGGTTGTTGTCATCAAAACATCATCAACTCAGTTCCTAACAATCTCCCCATTTTTGATGATGACAACCTTTATTTATAAAATATTCTTACCATACCATAACTTCTCATAACCCCCCCTTACTCCATGACTTCTTCTTAAAACTAAACTCCCCTTACTCCATGACTCCCTCTTACACCAAGCACATATATTTTTATAACTTTCTCCCCCTTTGTCATCAACAAAAACTATTAACTACTTAAGAATTCAAGAATGATTAGTATGAACAAATAATACGTATAGAACAAGCATGAAATAATGAGTATAAGTGAACACATTTTAGTTATTACAACATATATAAGAACATACATAAACACGAACAAACAAAACAATTTAAAACAAAGAATAAAATGAAGGTACGCTTTAATGGCGATCCTTAACTATAGGAGACTTATGAATCGAATAATTGGGGTAGTGGAGACAAAAGTTTCCACGTTGTTCAATTATGTTTCCATTAGTATCAACGAGGATCTCACCAACGCAAATAACGCTCTCATCCGTATTCATAGGGACTTCGGGTTGAGGTAAAGGTTGATCTTCCTCTTGGTCTTCTTGTGGTTCTTCCATAGGTTCTTCTTCCTCGGATTCCATGGCTTGTGAAGAGTCTTCAATATTAATAGGATTTGTACGGTTATCCATAAGGAATTTTTGTACATTCCTAATAATAATCCTTTGCCTTTATTGTTCTCTAGCCATCCTAAGTTGACTTGCTTGAATTTCAGTCATCAATTGAAGGATATCTTTCATCTTCTCTTGCAATTTGATCAATCGAGCGTGCGTAGTTCGTTGAAATGGACCAGAATGAGGAGATGTGGGTGAAGTGGGTTCATTAGTAAAAGAGGAGGCCATTATTTTATTGTTTCAAAAGTTATTTACAGAGAATATAGTGAAGAAAGAGGAGAGAAAACGAAATAAATAGATAAATAACCAAATAACTAACTTTGGAGGGAAATTCAATTTTCAAATTTTTGTTGGGTATGTCGACATCATGAGATGGGGCATGTCGACATGTTCTTCAAAAAAATGTAATTTTTATTTTGAATTTTTAGTGATTATTCTATTGTATTATTTTATATTTCAGATTTTGAACAAATACCTAATTCTCTTCTAAATTTAGTAAAATTCTGTTCGGTTAATGGTTTAGTTAATATATCAGCAATTTGTTTTTCAGTATTTATATAATCTAGAGTTATTATTTCTTTAGTTATATTATCTCTAAGAAAATGATGTCTTATATCAATATGTTTAGTTCTAGCATGATGAGTTGGATTTTTAGATAGATTTATTGCACTAGTATTATCACAATATATTGGTGATTTACTTATGTTAATTCCAAAATCTTTTAAAGTTTGTTGCATATATATGACTTGTGAACAAGCCAGAGCAGCAGATATATACTCTGCTTCAGTGGTTGACAAGGAAACAGTATTTTGTTTCTTGTTGAACCAGGAAACCGGTGAATGTCCTAGAAAGTGACAAGTTCCACTTGTACTCTTTCGGTCTGATTTACAACTAGCATAATCAGCATCACAATATGATATTAAATCAAAAGTATTATTTTTAGAATAAAATAAACCATAATCTAAAGTGTATTTTACATATCTTAAAATTCTTTTAGCAGCTTTTAAGTGAGTTTCTTTAGGTTGTGATTGGTATCTTGAACAGAGACAAACACTATGCATAATATCAGGACGACTCGCTGTTATATAGAGTAGCGAACCAATCATTCCCCTATATAAAGTTTGATCAATATCTTTTGATTTATCTTCTTTACTTAGACCTACATTTGTTGACATTGGAGTTGGTTTCCCATTAGAGGTGCTTAAACCAAATTTATTGATTAAGTCTTTAGCATATTTTTCTTGACTTATGAAGATTCCATTTTCTAGTTGTTTAATTTGAAGCCCTAAGAAGAAACTTAATTCTCCCATGTGACTCATTTCAAATTCTTTAGTCATTATATCTGAAAATTCTTTATTCATTATGTTATTAGTTGATCCAAAGATTATATCATCTACATATATTTGAACCAGTTGAATATCTTGATTATTTCTTTTAATAAAAAGTGTTGTATCTACTTTACCAATTTCAAAATCAGATTGAAGTAAATAAGATCTTAGTCTTTCATACCAGGCTCCAGGAGCTTGCTTTAGACCATATAGAGCTTTCTTTAACTTGTATACATGGTTTGGAAATTTATTATCTTCAAAAAGTGGAGGTTGTTCAACATAAACATCTTCTTTTACAAAACCATTTAGAAAAGCACTTTTAACATCCATTTGATATAATTTGAAATTATTATAATTAGTGAAAACAAGTAGAATTCTTATAGCTTCTAATCTTGCTACGGGGGCAAAGGTTTCACCATAGTCAATTCCTTCTTCTTGACAATAACCTTGCGCGACTAAACGAGCTTTATTTCTTACGACCTCACCGAGTTCATTCATTTTATTTTTATAAACCCATTTAGTTCCAATTATACTTTTATCCTCAGGTTTAGGAACAAGTTCCCATACATCATTCACTATTATTCTCGAATCGGAACACGATCGGAGTTTGGATCTAAAAATAGGTACACATTTATTTTAATTTTATTGGATGCTTGTTTGTTTTGATTTTGTTTGCAATTCCTTGAATTTTTAAATTCAAAATCACCCTTTGAAATTTGAATTTTTAAATTCAAAATAATATTATTTTAATAATATTTTAAATATTAAAATATTTTAATATTATTATATTTAATATTATTACTGGAATTATATATAGATATAGAATATAGATTAGTTTTCTTAAGATTTTAGGAATTTCTTAGATTTTAGGAATAGACACCTCTTTTCAAATTCAACAGGCACATGTCGACATGCCAGGATACCCCATGTCGACATGTCTCTCAGAAATTTGATTTCTAAATTTGAATTCAAACTTTTGAATTTCCCTCCACCTTTTCACTTACTTCAAAATTCTGAAAAGATACCTCTTGACCAGAGAACATGACTTTAGAGAATCTATTTAATATACTTCTCTTATCATCTCTTTTCACTTTATTCTCATAATTCAAACTTTCTTCATTATCTTCTACTTCTCTCAAACACTCATCAATGGCTTCCTCAAGTACCCCATCAACTATGAGGCTGACCAAATCCATCAAAAATGATCTTTTTAATGACCCGGAGGCTATCAAAGCTTACATAAATTATGTAAACTATAGTAAAGTCAATACGGGAAAATTTGCTATTTTTGATGATCTTCCTTCTTATGAAATCGATCAACTTTTTGAAGAAAACTCCATTCTTAGCTTGATTGATAACAAGCAAAATGATTTCGTTTGTTATCCAAACCTTATCAAAATGTTTTATGCAAACCTAAACCATGAATTTTATAATGGAAATGAAGATCAAATTTGGAGTAGTGTTAAAGGAACACTTATTGTTTTGGATTTCGATATTTTGGGTACTATTTTGGGTTGCAAATCTACCGGTATGAATCTCTCGCAATTTCAAATCAATGAAACCGATCGAGAGACTTTTCATCACATTTTTGAAAGCGATGACCACATGGATTTTAAGAATCGCTTTTTCCGCCCAAAAGCAAGAATTGTCAACCTTCTTATTCAACACACCATTATTCCTAGGTCATGAAACTACAATAATCTCACCTCAAAAGTGTGTAAAGCTCTTTTTGCTATATTTGGAAAATATGATATGAATTGGACACAAACTGTTTTGGATGAGTTAAGACCCAAAAATTTTACTATGGGAGAAAACACTCTTTATCATGGAATTTATCTTACTCGGATTTTCAATTATTTTTGTGTGGATGTTAAAAAGGAGGAGTTTGTAAGTAGGAAAGTGTTCAATCATGGGAACATTTCTCTTATGAAAATCCCACTTATGTTTCAACCGTATGAAACGCTTACCGAAAAGGAAGAGAGACTTGCTCATGAAGAGATGGAAGAAGAGGGAGAGGAAGAGGAAGAAGAAGGGGAAGGAATGGAAATTGAAGAAGAAGAAGAGGAAGATGAAGAAACCTCTTTGGAAAGTATAGAGTATCCACATACACCCGCCAATCCGTCCAACAAAACCATACTCAAGAACCAAAAGATACTTGCTCAAAACCAAAAGGTTCTTAAGAGATCTTTTAGCAAGAAAATGGATAAAATCTCTACCAAGATCGACAAGTTCTTTGGGAAGATAGACAGGAAACTTGGCTTGTCCTCATCATCATCTTCATCAAACTAATCCTAGCCATTATCTCTCTAGTTATCGTTTATCTATCTTTGTATTTTCTATTTTTTTGGTTAATATTATGTAATGTTAACTAATATAAGTAATGCTATCTTATTCTCTGTTTTCCATATTTATATATCTCTGATAGTTATTTATTTTAAGTTTATATAGGTCCACTATTATAAAAATAAACTTAGAAATCAAAAATAACTCAACTTGGTCATTCTGTCTAGACTATGTCGACATGCCCCATCCCCCCATGTCAACATATAACAGTCAAAAAGTAGTTACAATTTCTAACTTCAAATTCTTGTAACTACCAAGTGACAATTCATTTTGAACGGCCAATAACTCCTATAAATACCTATTTCTTCCAGAAAAACTTCTCTACCTCCATTTTTATTCACCTCCTCTCATATTTCAACTCATTTTTTAAATTATGGCTTCTCCAATTAAAAATTTAAGTAAAAATCTTGAAGAAACTCTTACTTCTTTCAAGAATATTCTCTCTTTTATACTTATAAATCAAAGGCACTTAGAATTAAGCCAAATGCAGATGATCGAAGAGCAAGAGAAACACTTCGACGCACTTCGTTGGATGATCTCAAGCCTTAGCAAAGACAAACCCGAAGCAAATCCACCGGTCACTCTCGACAAAGATAATTGGGATGTTATCAAAACTGATCCTATCTTTGGAGAAGATGGATGGGTGGAAGTCCCAAGGAATGTCTGATCATTATGTATGTTTGTTTGATTTGATTTAGATTTGATTAGAATTTGATTGAATTGTTTACTTAAGTTTGATTTGGATTTGGTTTGTATATAACTTCATATACTATACATGATTGGTTTGCTATGTATGATATTGATTTGATTGTCAAGTTACACGTATATATATGCTAACACACTTGATCACTTACACGTTCACTTTACACTTTTATTCTATATATACTTGATTATCTCAGAACAGGTAAATCTTTTATTCTTTTTGTTGATGACAGAGGGGGAGAAAGTTATAAAATATATGTGCTTGGTGTAAGAGGGAGTCATGGAGTAAGGGGGAGTTGTAGTTTTAAGAAGAAGTCACGGAGTAAGGGGGAGTTATGGTATGGTAAGAATATTTTATAAATAAAGGTTGTCATCATCAAAAAGGGGGAGATTGTTAGGAACTGAGTTGATGATGTTTTGATGACAACAACGTTATATAGTTATTATACTTTACTTTATAAAATATATACTAACATTTCCGTATAGATATATATATGTATGTATATAGGAAGTATATGCAGGCATCATCGAAGACTGATCGGTATAAAGACTCAAGCATCAAGATGAAGATTAGGGATTCAAGATTCAAGACTCTAGAGAATCAAGATTTCAAGATCTCAAGATAAGTGTCTAGTATTTTGTTAAAACTTCATAATAGCACTCTCATCTTTCTTCCAATTTTATTTTGGGATGGAACCCAATTTCTATCGAAACCAGTGGCTTACAAACCCACGACAAGTAGCTTACAAACCTACGACAAGTGGCTTACAAACCCACGAAAATCAAAATCATTTAAACTACTTTGTACAAGTTCTCGAGTCCTATGGAGGAGCTCTGTAGGAAGGTTCTTGCAATTTCAGCTTGAATAGATTTTTCAAAATGTTTTTAAATCTGCTTTCAAAATGTTTTAGCTCTCAAAATCATGTTTTCAAAAAGATTTTCAAACTTTGTTTTAACCTTGAAATATTCCTCTATTCTGATTTTAAAAACTTCTATTTTTAAAAAACATCAAAACTTATTCTGATTTTAAATATTACTTATATAATTGACGGTCTATATCAATTATATACATATATTTAAAATAATGTTTTATATTCATTCTCTATCTCAAAATATTGTTTAAACACTTTGCTTTGCTTCAGAGAAGTTTCAACTTGTTTTAAATTCAATTGCTTTTACAAAACAACATCTCCACAATTTTGAACTGAGGGATGTCGACATATGGGGATACCCCATGTCGACATGGTGACAGTTGGATTCAAAATTCAATTTTCAAAAGAAGTGTCCATTCGTTCAAAAACCCTTCGCCAATGGTTATGACTGTTGTGCATCTATATAAAGGCTTCCAAAACGAATTTTTTTAATAACTACTTTCTTATTTTCTTCACTCTTTCTTCTCCACCATTCCATATCCATAAAACTTCATATTTTCAAGATCGTGCCATCATTCTGCCAAATTCTCAATAGGAAATCATTTAGATACTTTCTCTATTTGATGCTCCATCATTCTACTAAAGATCAAAGTGCTATTCAGAGTTATAGGATCAATTTGTATTCAAGAAGTCCATAGAGTCTATCCATTCAAAAGGATTGTTATTAAGAAGTATTAGGGTGATCTTGTGTCCCGTAAATCAAGAGAGTTTACCCCAGACTCGGAGATAGGAGGGTTCCTCAAGGCCTTAGAAATTGAGGGTTGTAATTTGGATATTGGCTCATAAAAATATGTATAAGGATATTGCCTTGGTGCAGGACTGGATGTAAGAGGATTCTGAACCAGTATAAAATCCGGTGTGTTTTTCCTTTTACTTGCTTTACTTTACTATTTGCATTTGTTATATGTTCTGTGATCATTCTGTGTTAGATTCTGTTTAGATTTGTGTTGAAAGTTTTAATTTAGTCATATAGTTCATATATTCTTTAAAACACTATTCAACCCCCTCCCCCTCTAGTGTTATTTCTGCCTTAAGATCCTTAATCCGCATCCCCAACTCAGAATAGAGGAATATTTCAAGGTTAAAACAAAGTTTGAGAATCTTTTTGAAAATATGATTTTGAAAGCTAAAACATTTTGAAAACAGATTTAAAAACATTTTGAAAAATCTATTCAAACTGAAATTGCAATAACCTTCCTACAGAGCTCCTCCATAGGACTCAAGAACTTTTACAAACTAGTTTAAATGATTTTGATTTTCGTGGGTTTGTAAGCCACTTGTCGTAGGTTTGTAAGCTACTTGTCGTGGGTTTGTAAGCCACTGGTTTCGATAGAAATTGGGTTCCATCCAAAAATAAAATTGGAAGAAAGATGAGAGTGCTATTATGAAGTTTTAACAAAATACTAGACACTTATCTTGAGATCTTGAGATCTTGATTCTCTAGAGTCTTGAATCTTGAATCACTAATCTTCATCTTGATGCTTGAGTCTTTATACTGATCAGTCTTCGATGATACCTGCATATACTTCCTATATACATACATACATACATATATATATATATGGAAATGTTAGTATATATTTTATAAAGTAAAGTATAATAACTGTATAAGGTTGTTGTCATCAAAACATCATCAACTCAGTTCCTAACAAATAGCTGAAGTATAGGGCGCTACCCAACACCAGTCCCATCTAGTTTTCAAATCTCCCAGTTAATTTTATCCTATCACAAGCTATCCAAAAGTGATAAAAATAATAATTTCTTTAGAAAATTTCTGGGCTAAATACACTATTTGTTTCCTTGAAAACATACTTCTTCACAAATGATTTACCCCTTGAAATCATACTTTCAAAACAAAGAAAATATAGCCCTTTACTTTTTCCAAAATAATTATGCCATATATGTTTCATAAAACAATGTTGATGATTTTCAATACCATTTGAGGTCATCGCCTCTCAACCAAAGGCTATAGAGCCAAAATAATATAAGTCCTTATATTGATAAAATGCGACGATTTCATCATCGATGGGGTTTTCACCCTTTAAAACATAGGTGACAGTCGCTATGCTCCGATACCAATTGAAAGTGACTGCTATGCTATAGGATCGAAATAGCAAATAGTTGTAAACAATGTAAATGAAGTGTCAATGCGATATAAACTAAGTTATCTACTGATGTCGAATATGAGTATAAAAATAACTATTGAGGAAAATTGAAATAACAGTATAGTAAATGACACCAGAGATTTTTATACTAGTTCGGAGCTCCATCCTACATCCAGTCCTAGACTCCTTCTGGGATTTAACTAAAATAATAGCCCTCACTTAACCCGAAGGAACAGGTCTATACAACCCTTGAGCAGCCGAACAAGAACATGAGCAGTAGAACAGGATTTTGCCTCAGTAGCCGAAGAGGACTTCACACGCCTGAGCAGAAGAACATGACTTCTTTACAAATAACAAAAGTATCTTACTGTAGTATTCTCTTTAAATAACATTGATAAGTCAATTAAACACAATCTTCCTATAATCTTCTCCTTTATAATATATTGTGTGATATGCTTTAAGAATAATGGAAGATACAGTGATCATCGGTCAGATAATGTAAGCAATTTGAGTGTGGTTCAAAAATGGAGAATAGATAAGAATTCAAGAAAATTAAAAATAGATTCGGTTGATTGTTTGTTGAATTCTGTAATCTATTTATAGTGTATAAAGAGTTGTAACTATAAATGAAAAGTTATATTGAAAAGAACAGGTGCAACCGTTGATTTTGAAAACGTTTCTCTTTGATGAAGAGAAGCGTCTATTCATGAAAATAGCTGTTAAGAATATTCAGACTTCTGAATAAAATAATTCAGACTTCTAAATTAAGTTGAAACGCAAACAACAAGGAAATAGGCTATTTCTGGCCTTATTCAGCTGTTTGAATATTTTCATTCAGACGTCTGAATATTATGGAACTATAATTTTGTTTTAGCATTCAGATGTCTGAATGACATTATTCAGACGTCTGAATTTAGCCTATAACAAAAATTTACCATAGCTCGAATGGCTGGAGTACTTGCCTTTTGAACTAGTGACTCGAGTTCGAGTCCCGTTCCATGCAATTTTTAAAAACTTGATTTTTCATTTAAAATATGAATGTATATGTGTATATACCATTTGGAGAAGATTTTAACATTTGTAAACTCTAGATACGATACTATATGACTAATAGTACTTTTTTTGTCACCTTCGTCTTGTCTCTATCGTGTATATCTCTTCTTGTGTCTTCATATATGTTCTTTCATCCTTTTTTGTACTGTGTATCTTCATTTTGAATGTATTTTTTTATCTCTTTTTGATGTTCATGTACCTACAAATTAGCATAGAGATTCTTTGGCATAATTGTGTAATTGTTGTCATTAAAATTCAATAATTGAGGTTCTAACATTCTCTCACTTTTTGATGATGACAACTATACAATTTTAAGAAATATTCATCCTATATAAAAAAATATTTATATGTTTAAAGCTCCCCCTAAGTATAACATCTCCCCCTAAGTATAATATCTCCCTCTATTAATATGCATATGAATTTCTCCCCCTTTGTCATTATCAAAAAGAATGAGGGAATATAATAAATTATATAAAATATCTTGTGAATAGTAGGATAAACTCAATATTAATTATGGAGAAAAAATAAAATAGATTTTACCCTATTTGTTGAAGTCCATATTTCATTGTAAGCACGTAATTCTGTTAAATGTATGGATCATTCTTTAAAATTCCAAAATCTATCCTTTTTCTTTTGTTTCTCCAAGTACTTGCAATAAATAATAATCATTTTTGGTACCCACTTACTATGTTAGGGTTCGGGAGGTTAGGTCTTTGGAAACCATACCCATTTGGGTATGGTTGAACCTATATAAATATAATTTTCATTACAAATCACATTCTTATAATAGTTGCTAATATAAAGTTGTTTATCGTGATCAATCATATTAGCTAGAATCCATAACTTAATACTATTAGTCATTAGCTTAGTACTTGAAGAATAATTTCTATCATTTATGAACAAAGTACTTAGGACTATAACTGGTTTTAAAACTATCTTGATTACTAGTACTAGTACTAGCACTAGCACTAAAATTAGTATACAAGAATGCATATCTAGTACTATTTTTACTTTTAGCTTGTTTATAGCCTAAACCGCTTCTATCATTGTGAGCATTTGAATTGTAACTAAGGAAGATAAGGTATCTTTACCTTTGTTAAATTTATGATTTTTGTATTTAACCTTTCAAAATTTTCTTTAGAATCACAAATTTCTTTTTGATAAATATTATTATTAACTTTTAAAATCTCATATTATTTAGATAATTCTAAATTCTTTTTAATTAAAGCTTCATTCTCTTTTTTAAGAGACAAAATTAAAGAACTGGAATTATTTAAAGAATTTTCCAAAACTGTATTTTCATTTAGCAAAACATTGATTTCCTCCAAAAGCTCATTGTTTTTATCTTCTAACTGCTCATTTTCTTTTTCTAGGAAATCTTTTTGTAAAACAAGTTCTTCTACGGTATTTTCAAAACATTTAGTTTGTTTTACCAAAAATTTATTTTGCGCTTTTAAGTTGGAAATTTCTTGCTCATAATTTTTTAACTTAACTAAAGCAATTGTATTAACTTTATTTAAAGTTTTACAATCTTTTAATAATTCACCGTGTGCTAACATAAGATCTTTATATAAGGAATCTAAACATACCGATTGTGATCCGAGTTTAGCCATGAAGCATTTGTTTGTTTGCTCCTTTGATTATTCTTTATTGCTCTTCCTCTTTTTATTGCCTAGACTGGATCTCTTTGTAGCCATTTATTCTAGGATGTTGTTACGATCTCTAGAATCCCAGGCTCTGATACCAAATGATAGTCGTTATGCTCTGATACTAATTGAAAGTGACCGCTATGCTATAGGATCGAAATAGCCAATAGTTGTAAACAATGTAAATGAAGTGTCAATGCGATATAAACTAAGTTATCTACTGATGCCGAATATGAGTATAAAAATAACTAGCGAGGAAAATAATAATAGCAGTATAGTAAATGACATCAGAGATTTTTATACAGGTTCGGAGCTCCGTCCTACATCCAGTCCCAGACTCCTTCTGAAATTTCACTAAAACAATAACCCTCGCTTAACCCGGAGGAACAGCTCTATACAACGCTTGAGCAACCGAACAAGGACCTGAGCAGCAGAACATGATTTCGCCTCAGCGGCCGAAGAGGTCTTCACACGCCTGAGCAGCAGAACAGGACTTCTTTACAAATAACAAAAGTATCTGACTATAGTATGCTCTTTAAATAGCATTGATAAGTCAATTAAGTACAATCTTCCTATAATCTTCTCCTCCATGATATATAGTGTGATGTGCTTTGAGAATAGTGGAAGATATAGTGATCAGCGATCAGAGAATGTAAGCAATTTGAGTGCAGTTTGAAAATGGAGAATAGATAAGAATTCAATAATATTAAAAACAGATTCGGTTGTTTGTTTGTTGAATCTTGTAATCTATTTATAGTGTATAAAGAGTTGCAACTATAGATGAAAAGTTATATTGAAAAGAACAGGTGCAACCATTGATTTTGAAAACGTTTCTCTTCGGTGAAGAGAAGCGTCTATTCATGAAAATAGCTGTTAAGAATATTCAGACTTCTGAATAAAATAATTCAGACCTATGAATTAAATTGAAACGTAAACAGCAAGGAAATAGGCTATTTCTGGCCTTATTCAACCCTATGAATATTTCCAGTCAGATGTCTGAATATTGTGGAACAATAATTTTGTTTTAGCATTCAGACGTCTGAATGATATTATTTAGACGTCTGAATTTAGCTTGTAAAAAAAATTACCATAGCTCAAATGGTTGGAGCACTTGCCTTTTGAACTAGTGACTCGGGTTCGAGTCCCGCTCCATGCAATTTTTGAAAACTTGATTTTTTTTATTTAAAATATGAATCTATGTGTGTATACCATTTGGAGAAGATTTTAACATTTGTAAACTCTAGACACGACACTATATGACTAATAATACTTTGTTTGTCACTTTCTTCTTGTCTCTATCGTGTATATCTCTTCTTGTAACTCCATATACTTCTTTCATCCTTTTTTGTACTGTGTATCTTCATTTTGAATGTATTTTTTTATTTCTTTTTGATGCTCATATACCTGCAAATTAGCTTAGAGATTCTTTGGCATAATTGTGTAGTTGTTGTCATTAAAATCCAATAATTGAGGTTCTAACAACAGGCCATAAGGCCAAGATAATCAAACTCTATATATTGATAAAGCTTGGCATCATTATCGCCATTGGGATCGTCTCCCCTTTTCTATAAAAGCATTAAAGCCTTTAACTTATAAAACATAAGTCCTAGAGTTGATAGCATATTCATCGCACTCCATAGAGCGTCAATGTTATAAAATGTAAATCTTGGTTTGCATGCTCAAAGTCTTATAAGAATGTAGTTGACATAGATAAACTTCGACATTACTTCCTCAAGGAAAACAAGCGGCATCAATAGGGCCAAAGTGATAATAAGTGATAAGGATTTAAGTCGACAATTATTAAGTTCGAATTTTTAAAACAAAACATCATATGTTGCCGAAGTCAGTAATAGCAGCATAGGCCTATAAAGTCGAAGTCAATATATTTTAAACATGAGGCATCATTACCACCGCTATAAACCACTTCCAAACCATTGGGATCGGCAATGTTGTTGAAAATAGGCGGCATAGTTAAAAGTGCGGCAACAATGTATTAAGAAAAGCAAGCTAGTCCACTTTGAAGTTCACGATGTCGACCCCGATGCCTAGCTTCCCACTTCGACCAAGCCAATGCATTCCATAGCAACCGAAGTTGATACCTTATGCATTGCTCTTAGTCAACATCAAAGACCATAGGGCGGCATGATGAAATGCGGCATCGTAAGCTTCGGCACAACAAAGCCATAATTACTTTAGAAACTGATTTCTTACTAATAAAAGTGATTTCTTTTGCAACCCCTTGTATTTGTCAAAATTATTGGATACAAACTTCTTTACCAAAATCATTTCTAGAAAACTGCTAAGGAGCAAATTAACTATTTCCAAAGTACTTAGCGAACCTTGCATTTTATATTAATATTTAAATATATTGATTAAGCTTTTCTAGCTCAAATAATTCATATTAAATCATAAGCTCCTGAGAAAATCCCTAAAAATCCTAGTAAGTCCAATTTATTATCTTCTTTAACATAAAAAAAACTTTTGGGGCTAAAAACCACATTAAATTATTTTTAATCATTAAAACCTGAAATAAACCATTTTCCAACCTTTGGAAATTCATCGAATATTCATGTTAAATCCGAAAATATGAAATTAAAATTCCACTTCCAAAATAATGTTTCTAACATCATATCAAAATCTCAAGTCATTTGGGTGTCATATGATTTGTTTTCTAACTCAAACTATCAAATAATTTCATAAATAAATTAAATAAATTCACCAAGAAGCATATAATCATTAAAATACCATAGTATGGCATAATAGAAGCAAAACATTCAGGTTTGAACTTAAAACCGAAAATAAAATTCAAAACTTAAGATACATAACTATTATTCACCTTAAATGGCTTAAGGAGATTGAGATTTTTATTTTGAATTGTTTCCTCCAGCTTTGCTTTTTCTTCTTCCTAGCTTATCTTCCCTTTGAAAACCGTGTTAATGGCCGGCCCTTCTTCTTTTAATTTTGTTTATACTATATGGAATGAATAAAGGAATAGGAACGAGAGTATATGTTTAAGGAAATATGCCACTTTCCCATTTTTCCCTCTTCGTATATTCTTTTATCTTATATAATTATGTTTGTTCATTAATTAGGCTCGACCCACATTAATTACCAAATCTCAATCTCCTTCTCATTCAACATTATTTTACTTTATTTACCCAATTAAATGTCCTAAATAATGTTGATCAAAATCAGAGTTGTTACAGACTGCCCTCCTTAAAGAATTTCGTCCTCGAAATTGTGATAAGGTACACACATCAAACATAAAAGCATAGATGCAAAACATACCATCAAATAAGTCAGGATAAATGTCTCTAATTCTAATCTTTGTTTCCTAAGTATAGTCTCTCTCATCTTCACTTCATTGGACTTTTACTAATATGACTGTCTTGTTCCTTAGATTTTTCTCATCTTTAGTCACGATATGAACTGGATGCCTAATTATAGTCATGTCCAACTCCACCACTAAATTTTCCAATGCAGTCGGAGTTATAGCAGTCTTTGGATCTCAAATACTCTTCCTTAGATGAGAAATATGGAAAACATTCTGGACTCCTACCAAACAGCTCGGTAACTCAATCCTGTAAGAGAATTTCTAGATCCTCTCTATGATAGGAAATAGACCTAAATATCTCAACGCTAATTTTACCGTCTTTCCAAACCTTAATACACAATTCATTGACGATATTTTGATGAAAACATGATCTCTAACCGAGAATTCTAAGTCTTTTCTTCTCTTACTGCATAACTTTTCTGCTTAGATTGAGCTTCTTTCACTCTTGACCAAATCAACTCAATCTTTCCTACGGCTTCTCTTACCATATCCGGACCAAGAGTTAATTTATCTCCGGTCTCTAACCAACATAAGGGCGATTTATATGACCTTTCTTATAAAGCTTCGAAAGGTGTTATCTCGATACTAGTCTGATAACTATTGTTATATGAGAACTCGACTCGGTGTAGTTAGTCTTCCCATGATCCTCCAAAATCTACCATGCAAGCTCTTAACAAATCCTTTAAGACTTTGTTAACTCCTTCTATTTGCCCATCGGTCTACGGGTGGTAAGCAATACTTATTCTGAGCTTGGATCCAAAACCTTTCGTAGGCTCTTACAGAATTCGCTAGTAAATAAGGTGTCTCTATCATTGACTATACTACTATGAATCCCATATAGTCTAACTATATTATTCATGAATAAGTTAGTTAAACAAGTGTCGTCCTTTTTGGCTTTATAGGAGAAATGTGCGCTCTTGGACAATCTATCCATTATGACCCATATACTTTACCTTGGTAACCCATCAATAAAATCCATGGATCTCGAATCCTATTTCCAAACTGCTATATCCAAAGGTGAAGTAATCCACCAAACGTTTGATGCTCGACTTCTACTTGCTAGCAATTCAGATACTGATTTACCCATATGCCTACATCCCTTTTCAAACCCTCATACCAGAAACATCTCTTCATATCCTGATACATCTTAGTTCCTCCAAGACGAATAGTAAACTTCGATCGATGACACTCTCTAAAGACTTCTTTCCTTAGGCCACCCATGTATGGAACACATAATCGTCCTTTTTTCTCAACTATTTATTTTGGTCAAGGTAAAAATCCGTCAAATCACCAATCTTAGTTCCACGTTCCAATCTTTTAATTCTTTCAGCCAGTAATGGATCATCTCTTTGCTTAGAAGCAATTCTTTCGATCAATACCGGTCGAATTTCCAAATAAGATAATATTGTGGTACTTTGACTAGAACAGGAAGTCGGTCTTATAGAACAATACAAGTAGTTAATGCTCTTAAGTCTTTCCATTCAGGCAATATAGCTAACACCACATTCTGATGTTTCCTGCTAAGTGCATCTGCAACACTGTTTCTTTTTCTCGATGCATATTCAATTCCAAAATCATAAGCAGCTATAAACTCTAATCACCTTTGTTGTCTCATGTTTAACTCTTTCTGAGAATAAGTATCCTAAAGACTTTTGATCCGTATACAACTCGAACCATTCTCTTGAAAGGTAATGTCTCCATACATTCAAAGAAAATATTATAGCAGCCAAATCGATATCATGTGTTGGATATCTAACTTCGTGCTGCCGGAGCTATCACGAAGAATAGAAAATTACTTTACCCCTCCGCATTTACACAACTCCTAGTCCAATACCATACGCATCAGTATCCACCACCAAATCTTCATTTCTCTCCGGAACAAATAACACAAGTGCGTTAATCAATAAATGTTTCAGCTTCTACAATGCCTCCTCACATTTATCTCTCCAAACACACTTCATGTCCTTCCTTGTTAGTTAGTTATCGGTCCTGTTGTACGAGAGAAATCCTTGATAATTCTCCGGTAATAGTTAGCTAGTCTAATAAAACTTTTTAGCACAGTCACCGTCTGGGTCTCTTTCAGTTATTAACTATTTCTATCATAAACGGATCCACCGATAATCCTTTTTCTAAGACTACATGACCAAGTAACCTTACCTCCTTCCAAAAATGCCAATTTGAAAACTTCGCTTTTAATTAATATTACTTTAGCGTCTTGAGCATTATTCTAAGATAAACCTCATGATGTCTTTCATCCTTAGAATATATCACAATGTCTCCAATGAACACTAACATGAACCTATCCAAATGCTCTCGGAAAATCCGGTTCATTAAATCCACAAAGAAGGCTGGCACACTAGTTTATCTGAATGGCATCATTAATCACTCATACGAACCATGTCTCGTTTGAAATTCCGCCACTCTCAATTGATGGAACCCTATCGCTAAATCCAATTGGGAAAACACTTTGGCTCTACTCAACTGATCAAATAAGTATATCAATTATTTATCATATTTTCATTCAACTTACGATAATCGACCATAATCAATGCATAGTCTTAACAACCCATCCGGTTTCTTTACAAACACCACAGCCATTCTTCAAGGCAAACCTCTTGGTCTAATAAAACCTTTTCCTTCTAAGTCCTCTAGCTGCACCTTTAATCCCTTCATCTCGGTAGGTGTCATCCTTCTAGGTGGTCTACTTATGGGCTCAGATCCTAGTACAAGACTTATTCGAAATTTATTAGCTCGTTCTAGTGGTAGTCCTGTAACTGGCTCAAAGACATCCGCAAACTCCCTTACAATTAAAACCCAATTTAACTTATCCTCAACTGTTGGTCTCGAGGTAGCTGGTTCCAAAGCAAATACTTTTGTTATTTCTACCTTGGCCACTTCTAAAAATTTGTTCTTGTAATGTCCTACTTGGTCGCGGTTAAAGCGCTTGATGTTCTTCTTTACAATGACTTCCTTTCCCTGTCAGTTCAGCACTCATGAACATAATGTCCCTTCTTTTCACATTTGTAACACACAACCTCATATTTTACTTTCTTGGAAGCTTCATCTTTCTGAGTTCCCTTCTACTAGTAAAACTTTCTCTCCTGATTCTATCCATCCTGACTCCCTACTGGCTTGTTAATACTGAAAAAAGAAAGCATCTCTTCATTTCTCAAAGCCATCTCCAGCACTATATTACATGGATCCTTGAGGTGTAGTAAAGTTGCCTTAGCAAGCTCAGGTTCTAGTCTACGAATGAACTTCTTATTTCTTTTGATGACTGTGTCAATGATAGCATAACCATATCAGGACAGTTCCTCAAATATGGTTGCATACTCAAGCACTGTCATATCACCTTGCACCGATTCTACAAATTTCCTCAATAAAGTTGACTTAGTGACCTCAGAGATAAATCTTTCTTTAAATCTATTTCTGTACTTAGCAAGTCAAGGTTTCCTCTACTATCCTAATAGTCATACTTTTCCATAAGTACAATGCAACTCCTTGCAACTGCATGGATGCCAACCTCCTCTTCTGTTCATCAAACCTAGATCAGCGAAAATCCTTTCAAAATGAAGCGACTAATTCTCCACTTCAATTGCATCCTCCATTCCAATAAATGGTTTCCCTTCAAGCCTTGCATAGTCTCTACTCAACACAGTATAATTGTTGACAATTGGAACTTCCTGATTAGCTCATCTAGTATTTCTACCGACTAACCCAACAGCAGCTTTCGCTTGCACCATGTTGACAAAGAACCGATACGTTACTCCTATATTAACCAGTGGTATTCTTGCACCTATGTTAGCAGTTTTCTATCAACCTGGTTCCTTCTAGTCTTGGGCTGAACGTTTCCGTCGGTGGTAGTGCTTCCTCCATCGAGGTTCACTCTTCTGATTCCTACATCCACATCTTTCTCCCTTAATCTACATGTGAACCTTAGTAAGATAAGGAAGAACGTTCTAAGAGAGAGGGAGAATAGAGATAAAGCGTATACTTACATATAGCAAATACAAGTACGTTACTAAGGCATTATCCCATACCCCAATCTTGTTCTTTGATTCATTAGGATTATGTTTTCAAAAACTATTTTTAATGTTCAAAATTCTTTTGTTTTACAAAACCTATGCTCTGATACCAATTTGTAACATCCCCCGTTTTAAGGCTTGAAACTAAGCGCTACAAATTCCGCAGTCATATATAATATTAATTTTTGGTGAAAAAATGTGGTCATGTTAATGGTATTCATAATATCAGAGGCACAAGAATATGAAATAATTTCAAACATAATTTCAAAGAAAACTTCCACATTTCTTTTCAAATTCATAATTTAATATTCAGTATATAATCTCAAATGTTGCCTAGGTTCAGATAAATATAATTATTATAAAATACTCCAAGAGCGACATACGAAGATGCCTCCTTAGTTGGTCAGAGTTATTAAATAGACAGATACATTTACTATCAGTACATTCGTACAACAACTAACATAACATAGTGGATAATAGTAATAGATAGACTCCTACATAACTAGCTTTGCCTCCTACATGTCTTCGAAAGCTTTATTTTCCAAAACCTACTTAATTTGTAAAGCCCTTACTCCCAATCTACATAAATCAAATTTTGAGCACCCAAGAGTTTAAGGGGATAACATAAACTTCAAGTCAGACAAAAAGCCTAGTGTGAATAATAATATATCATCTCTGTTTATAGATATTAAGAAGACCACGTCGTTGAGTGGAATGAGTTTTCTCCTCACTAGTATCCCTTAATTATGTATCTTTTGCAAATCGATTCCTACAACCAAACTAGTTAAAATAAACAATATAAATAATAATGTGCAATCATGCTACATAGGTAATCATGACTACCCATCAAATCAGTGGACTATCTATCCAAATGTTTAGTTTTTACAGGGTAACTGCCAACCTACGTGGCTGATTCGGGCCTACTCGATATACCAAATTCTCTAACTAGCTATTAGAAGAAAATGGATGGTCGATCCAAATACACTTTTCATAGTGTTTACTTGACTATTTTTCAATCCCATTGTTTTGCTAGGTTTACTATGAACCTAAAGGTTTTGCAAGTTAACTTATAGCCTATCTTATCTTTATATATTCCTTTCTGTGCGTAAAGCTACTTTTTGTCTTACCCTTAACAAAGCCCTACACACTAACTTTTGGACTTATATTTGCTAGGAGCTAATAGCTGAAGTATAGGATGCTACACTACACCAGTCTTATTTGGTTTTCTAATCTCTGAGTCAATTTTATCCTGTCATGATCTATCCAAAAGTTATAAGAACAATAATCTCTTTAGTAAATTCTAGGCTAAACACCTTATTTATTTCCTTGAAAACATACTTCTTTACAAATGACTTATCTCTTGAAATCATACTTTCAAAACAAGAAAAATATAGCCTTTTACTTTATTCAAAATAATTATTCCATGACATATGCTATCATAAAACGATGTTGATGAATTTTAAAACCATTTGAGATCATCACCCTCAAAATCATAGGCTATAGAGCCAAAATAATATAAGTCCTTATATTGATAAAATGCAATGAGGTTATCATCGTGGGCTGTTCACCCTTCTAAAGCTCGGCGTCATTATCTCCATTGGGGTCATCGCCCCTCTTCAATAAAAGCGTTAAAACCTTTAGCTTATAAAGGATAAGTCCATAGAGTCGATAACATACTCATCGGACTCCATAGAGGGTCAACATTGTAAAATGTAAATTTTGGTTTGCATACTCAAAGTCCTATAAGAATATAGTTGACATGGATAAACTTTGGCATTAGTGCCTCAAGGAAAACAAGCAGCATTAATAGGGCTGAAGTGATAATGGGCAATAAGGATTTAAGTCGACAATCATTAAGTTCGAAGTCGTAAAACGCGACATCGTATATTTCCATAGTCAATAATAGCGGCATAGGCCTGTAAAGTCAAAGTCAATATATTTAAAACATGCTGCATCATTACCACCGCTACAAAACCACTTCGAAACCATTGGGGTCCGTGATGTTGTTGAAAAAAGGCGACAAATTTAAAAGTGTAGCATCAACGTATTAAGGAAAGCGGCCTAGTCCACTTCAAAATTCACAATGTCGACCTTGATGATTGGCTTTCCACTTCAACCAAGGCAATGCCTCCTATAGCGACTGAAGTTGATACCCTAGCATAACTCTTGGTCAACATCGAAGACCATAAGGCAGCATGATGAAATGCAACGTCGTGAGTTTCGACATGACAAAGCCATAATTACTTCAAAAACTGTTTTCTTGTTAATAAAAGTAATTTCTTTTCACCAACCCCTTGTATTTGTCACAATACTATTGGATATAACCTTATTTACCAAAAAAAACAAAAAAATTGTTAAGAAGCAATTTTATCATTTTAAAGTACTTAGCAAACCTTGTATTTTATATTAATATTTAAATATACTAATTAAGCCTTTCAGCTCAAATAATTCATATTAAATCATACACACGTGGGAAAAATCCCCAAAAATCCTAATAAATATAATCATTATCTTCTTTAATATACAGAAATTTCGAGGCCAAAAACCTAATTTAATTATTTTTAATAATTAAACCCAAAATAAACTATTTTCAACCTTAGAAAATTCACCAAACATTCTAGTTAGATCTGAAAATTGTGAAATTAAAAATATACTTTCAAAATAATGTTTCTAACATCATATCAAAATCTCAAGTCTTTTAGGTGTCATATGATAGGTTTTCTAACTCAAACTCATCAAATAGTTTCATAAATAAATTAAATAAATTCACTAATAAGCATATAATCATTCAAACAATCATAGCAGGATATAATATAAGTAAAAGATTTGGGTTTGACCTTAAAACCAAAAATAACATTCAAAATTTGAGATGCATAACTATTATTTATCTTGAATGCCTTAAGAAGGTTGAGATTTGTATTTAATTTGATTCCTCTAGCTTTGATTTTGTTTTCCTAGCTTATCTTATCATTGAAACCCTTGTCAATGGCTGGCCCTTGATCTCTTAATTTTGTTTATATTGGATGGAATGAATATGGGAATTGGAATGAGAGTATATGTTTACGGAAGTATGCCCCTTTTCCATTTTACCGTCCTCATATATTCTTATATCTTATTAATGTTCCAATTATTCTATTAGTTCATTAATTGGACTCGATCCACATTAATTACTAAATCTCAATCTCCTTCTCAGTCAACATTATTTTATTTTATTTACCCAATTAAATGTCCTAAACAATTTAATCAAAACTGGAGTTGTTATAAATATTTTCCAGTGGCATAATGTGGTCGGTTATCGAATCATTGACACTTCGAGCACTAGAATTTACAATTTTTTAACAAAACATTTTCATCCATTAATTTTCAAATTCATTACATTTTATTTCCATAACCCCAAAATTACATAATTCGGATTAAATAAAATAATTACATATAATTCCAACTGCGAAATATGATGATGCCCCATTGAATGATCAGAATTTTAACTACAAAATGGTAATAGTACCCATCATTATGTACATTCAACAACAATAAAAGTGGTTAAACTACTACACAACAAAAAAGTATATAATATTCTATATAGTAGCTTGCCTCCTAAACGTCTTCAAAAGCTTATTCGTCTAAACCTGAAAAAGTCCTACACTCAACCTACTAAATTCCAAATTAAGCACTCGAGAGTTTATAAGGAAATCAAAACGTCGGATTAGATAAAAAGTCTGGTGCAAATAATATTTTACCATTTGGAACCAAAATAGATGCACAGTGAGACCATGCCATTGAACGGGTTTCCTTCCCAAGTACTAGTAAAATAATGTCATATCTATAACCAAAATGATTAGAGCATGACCATAAAATATGATTATGCAATAATGGGTAAAATGAATAGTCCGACACTTAGTAAGGTTAAAGGGTTACACATTCTCTTAGTTACCCAATCCTAAAACAATTCATTGTACAGTTTTCCTAAGGTCACTACGAATCTATATTAGTTCTCTCAGGCTGACTAAAAACTTATAGTTGTTCGACAGGCTGACAAGAAACCTAAAATATTTTTGCAGGCTAACTAGAAACCTATCGGCCTAACTTAGGCCAAAAATATAACTAGATAACCCATAGTCACTCGTCCCACGAGAGGAAATAACCTCGGCATATGTCCCACAGAAGAAAACAAGGGTGAGGATAATTTATTTACAAATTCCCTGCTTCGCAAAAACCAAATTTCACATGTCCTTCAGCTAGACCCTACGCAATGGAATTTACAGACCTGACCAACCATAGGCTAAGCAGTTGAAGCATAGGGAGTGACCCTACATCAGTCTCCATTCTTAAATCTTAAATCTTAAATCTGGTTTAAAATTGTCAATGAGTCATATCTTTTGGTCAGTTCGGGCATCCTAACACAATTTTGATCTTCATGATCTCTTGGATGCAATTTTATTCGCTCAGGAATTTGAGCCTGACCATACCTACTATTGGAATGATCCTACCAGGTCATCGGTACCGTAATCCCCAAGGTCAAAATGTCGATTGATATCATACAACATATAAGTGAACATGCCAATAGTTCAATATGTGCAATAATAACTGATCAAGATATAAAATGAACATACAACATATCAATAATCAATTAAATATATGGTCAATATAATGGCCAATTTATACACGAATTACTCTTCCAAAGTAATATTTTCCTCGATAAAAACTATTTCAAAAATGAGTTGATAAGTTTTTTATTTCTTTTGAAATCTCTTAAAAATATATAACAAAATTTCAGACCCAAATAAATAATTATTTACTCGTACATAATTTATGACCCAAAATATCATTTTCTTCACTAGAAAATTCATATAAACTCCAAAAAAATTCATAAAAATATGAAAATTGAAACATATCTCTATAATATCATTTTTGATCTTCATAAAAATTCGCAAGGCGTTTGGATGTCATTTAATAGGGTTTTCACCTTAAAACCTATCATAAAATCAATATGAATATACATAAATCATCAACAAGTATATATAATCATTCCATCATTCAAAAATATGAAAATCAATGCAAAATACTTTGGAATTCATCTTAAAACCGAAACTATAAAATATTTGAGATGTAAACATTATACACCTTAGCTTTAGAGATTAAGGAGCTTGATATTTGAATGGATTTGATTTGAATTAGCCTTTTCTTTAGCTTTTCTTAATCTTCTTCCCCTTTTCCTTGTTAATGGTGGTCGACCTCTTATTTTAAAATTTTCAAAATGAAAATGAACGTGTAGCATAATACACGGCCAAGGATTGGAGGATATAGGAATGGCCTCTTTTCTATTTTACCCCTCCTATATTTCATTTTAAAGTCTTTCTTAATTCATTGGTTTTAAATAGCATGGCTACACCTTAATTAAATCAAATCTCAATCCCCTAATAAACAATTATTTTATTTAATTTACCTAATTAAATATCCTAAATAATGTTACCTAAAATCTGGGGTGTTACAGACTCCCCTCCTTAAAGAATTTCATCCTCGAAATTACGATAAGGTTCATGACAAATCAAATAAGAAGGTAAAACATACCATCAAATAAGTCAGGATATGTATCTCTAATCCTGCTCTCAACCTCCCAAGTACAGTCCCTGTCATCTCACTCTACTGGACTTTGACTAATCTAACCATCTTGGTTCTAATCCTCTTCTCATCTCTCACAACAATGCGACCTGGCTTTCTCACTTTAGTCAAATCCGGTTCTACCACTAAATCATCTAGCACAGTCGGTGCAATAGTAGTCTCCGGGTCTCTAACACACTTTCAGAGATGAGAAACATGAAAAACATTAAGGAAACCTGACAAACATCTCGGTAACTCAACTCTATATATGAGTTTCCCGATCCTCTCAACAATAGGAAAATGTCCAACGAATCTCAGTGCCCAAGTCGAGATATTCCAAATCTGATATCATTCTTCATCGCTGACACCTTGACGAAAACCTGATCTCCAACTGGGAACCCTAAGTCTTTCTGTTTCTTATCTGCATAACTCTTCTACCTAGACTGAACCTCCTTCATTCTGCTCGAATGACCTCAATCTTTTCTGCAGCTTCTCTCATTAAATCTAGACCAAGAACCAACCTATCCCGGGTCTCCAACCAACAAATGGGAGATTTGAAGTGCATAGCCTTCCATACAAAGCTTCAAAAGGTGTCATTCTAATATTAGTCTGATAACTATTGTTATACGAAAACTTGACTAGATGCAGATGATCTTCCCATGATCCCCCGAAATGTAGAACAAAAACTCTTAACAAATCCTCCAAGATTTTGTTAAATCTTTCTGTTTTGCCATCAGTCTACGGATGGTAAGTGGTACTCATCTTGATCTTGGTTCCTAAAACTTCCTGCAGACTCTTTCAGGACTCACAAGTGAATAAGGAATCTGTATCACTTACTATACTACAGGAATTCCATGCAGTTTAACCACATTCTTCATAAACAACTTCGCTGAAACAGGCATCGTCCTAGTGGACTTAACTGGAATGATATGGGCACTCTTGGTCAATCTGTCCATTATGATCCATAAACTTTCATTTCCTCTATTCGACCTTTCCAACCTGTCAATAAAGTCCATAGAAATAGAAGCCCACTTCCAAACTGGAATATCTAATGGCTGAAGCAACCCACTTGGCTTCTGGTGTTTGACCTTTGCCTATTGGTAATTCAAGCACCGCTTTACACATAAGCTAATGTCTCGCTTCATACCTTCCCAAAAGAAACTCCTCTTCATACCTTGATACATCTTAGTACCTCCTGGATGAATAGAGAACTTCGAATGATGACATTCCTCCAAATCTTCCTTTCTTATGTTTCCTACACTCGGAACACATAATCTTCCTTTCTTTCTCAATCACCCATTCTGGTCAAGACTAGAATCTTTCAATTCATCGCTCTCGGTTCCATCTCTAAGCTTCTTGATCTGTTCTGCTAATTCTCTATCCTCTTCTTGTTTAGAAGCAATCCTTTCGATCATCACTGGTTGAACTTCCAAACAAGATAACACCACAGTATCGCCGCTAGATCCAGCCTCAGATCTCCAATGCACTCTGCAATCTGCCATGCTTCCAAATCTTTCCACTCAGCAATCATCACCAACACTGCATTATGATGTTTCCTACTAAGTGCATCTACAATCTTGTTGCCTTTCCCTGGTGTGTACTTAATCCCAAAATCATAAGTGGCTATAAACTCTAACCATCTCTGCTGTCTCATGTTCAGCTCCTTCTAAGAGAACAAATACATCAACGACTTATGATCTGTATATAACTCGAACCTTTCTCCTAAAAGGTAATGCCTCCATACCTTTAGAGCAAAAATCACAACAGCTAATTCCAAATCATGCGTCAGATACCTGACATCATGCGGTCTAAGTTGTCTAGAAGCATAGGAAATCACTTTACCTTTCTGCATCAGCATAGCTCCTAATCCTGTTCCACATGCATTGGTATAAACCATTAAATCCTGAATCTCTTCCGGAACAGCCAACATAGGTGCATGGGTCAATAAGGATTTCAAACTCTAGAATGCTTCCTACACTTATCGATCCATATAAACTTCACATACTTCCTTATTAGCTTGGTCAACGGTGTTGCTATCCAAGAAAAATTCATAATGAATCTCCAATAATAACCAGCCAACCCTAGGAAACTCTTTATCTCAATCACTGTCTCGGGTCTCATCCAACTACTTGCTACTTTATTCTTAGTCAGATCCACTGACAACCCTCTCTCTGAGACTACATGACCAAGAAACTTCACTTCCTTCTTCTGGAAATGACACTTCGAGAACTTCGCCTTCAGCTGATGCTGCCTCAACATCTCAAGCACCACTCTAAGATTAACTTCATGCTCTCTTTCATCCTTAGAGTAAATCAAGATATCATCTATGAAAACCAATACAAACCTATCCAAGCGCTCTCAAAAAACTCAGTTCATCAAATCCACAAAGAAAGACGATGCATTCGTCAGTCCAAATGGCATAACTAACCATTCGTATGACCCATACTTGGTCCTGAATGCCATCAAAGGTATACCATCCTCTGCTACCCTAAGCTGATGGAAACCTGTTGCTAAATCTAACTAAGAAAATACATTAGATCCACTCAACTGGTCAAACAAATCGCCAATTCTGGGCAATATATATTGATTCTTTATCGTCCTCTCATTCAACTTATGATAATCGATACATAGCCTCAATGATCCGTCTGGCTTCTTAGTAAACACTGTTGCTGCACCTTTAGGCGAACTGCTCGGCTAGATAAAACTTTTGCCTTCCAAATACACCAACTACACTTTCAACTCCCTCATCATTGAAGGGGTCATCCTACTTGGTGGCCTACTCACTGGTTTTGCTTCTGGAACCAAATCTATCTGAAACTCAATGGCTCATTTTAAAGGCAATCCTACTACAGACTCAAATACATCTACAAATTCTCTAACCATGAAAAATCGGCTCAACTCATCTTCTGATTCCATAACACCCAACAAAGCATTCACCTCACCACTAGAACCTTCTACGGTATAAATAATCATGCTACTATAATCAGGGTGTCAAAGAGATATCTTCCTATCCTGGCAAAATATCCTAGCATCGTACTCACTTAACCAATCCATCCTAAGAATGATTCCGAACCCCAAAAAATCAAACACATGCTGCAAACAAAGGTATGACCTAACAAGTCAAACTCTAACAAATCACATCTCAACCCTAGAGTTGCATACCATCTTATTGGATTCGCAACCCATAAAGAAGTAACAAAATATTCGGGTTTAAGGTTAAGCTTATCTATCAAACATCTAGGTATAAAAGAATGTGGTGCACCAGTATCAAATAAAACCCTAATAGACATACCATGAATCTGATTCCTACCTCCTAAAGCTGCAATTCCCTTCTCCTGAGTTATTGGCATTGAAGCAACAGGCTCTAATGCATACACATTGCCCTTTCCATCATTAGTGACCTCCTTGCATTGCTTCTTATAGTGGCCTATCTAGTCACATTTGAAGCATTTGTCGTTCTTCCTTCCAGCCATATCATTTGCCTTAACAGCGTGACACTCATTGGCGAAATGGCCCTTCTTATCGCTCTTAAAACAGACAATCTCAGTCTTCCCCTTCTTGGATGCTCCACCTTTTTGAGCACCTTTCTTGGGAAAGAACTTCCTCTTCTGGCCCTGCCCAACCTGAACCTCCTTGGTCGTGCTCTTCTCTAGAGGATCAATAATCTCCTCATGCCTTAAGGACATCTCCATAACATAATCAAAAGGATCTCTAATATGAGGTAATGTAACCCTGGCTAACTCTGGCTTCAAACCCTGGATGAACTTCTCATTCCTCTTCATTACCGTGTCTATTGAAGCATACCCATATCTGGCTAACTCCTCAAACCTTCTGGCATACTCCAAAATAGACATCTCACCCTACTCTAACTCAGCAAACTTTCTAATTAGAGCTGACTGTGCCATAACAGACATGAACCTCTCCTGGAATCTCCTCTTGAAATCTTCCCAGGTCATAGTCTCCTCATCCACTACCATAGTCACACTATTCCACCAAAATAATGCAGCTCCCTGAAGCCGTCTAGATGCTAACCTCCTCTTCTACTCATTATATAGCTCCAAATCTACAAAGATCCTCTCACAATGCAGCAACCAATTCTCTACCTCAATGGACTCCTCCATTCCAATAAACGGCTTCCCTCCAAGCTTAGTGTAATCTCCACTCAGCTTAGCAAAATGGTTAACTATTTGAATTTTTGGAACCCTTCTCCTGCAGCATTTCCTCCTAACACTCCGGCTATAACTCCCGCCTACATCATATTCTTGAAAAATAGATACATAGCTTCCTTCCAACCTACGGTACTTCAGCATCCACATTCTCTACTTGTTCTTGACCTTGACCTCTCCTTGCATTAGGCATGACATTCACATCGATGTTTTCCCCTCCTGGGTTAACTCTTCCTCTTCTACCTTCCATATCTGTATTCAAATCTCATGAGATACAGAAAGATAACCTAACAAGGATATGAGACTAGAGATAAAGCGCATACTTATATGTAGCAAATACAAGTACGTTACCATATTATTATCCCAAATCCGGTTTTACCCTAATTCCTTAGGATTATGTTTTCAAAATCATTTTTAGCTTACAGTTTTTCACAAACCTATGCTAAGATACCAAGTTTGTAACATCCTGTATCTAGAGGCCAAAAGTTAAGTGCTACAGATGTTGTAATCATTCATAATATTAACTTCTGATAATGAAATACTGTAATTCTAATGGTATCCATAATATCAAAAGCACTTGAATATAAACAACATTTATAGAATACTTTGCAAAACAAATTCATATCCAAGTTACATAATCCCATAACCATATCCTAGCAGAGATCAAATATAATTTACAATAATATGCCAAGCGCGACATATGACGATGTCCTCTTGGATGGTCAAAGCAATATAGTCATGTCTAACTTAATACACATCGAAATCAACACAAAATAATTTGTGGTTCCTAATTTAGGTATTTGTCAGCCACCTGCTCGTCTCCGGAAGCTTTATTTGCCAAAACTATGAAAACCTGAAAATCTCAACCCTCAGCCTACTCAAATCGAGCACCCGAGAGTTTAAGAAAAACCAAAAACTTCAAGTTAGATGTAAAGCCTTGTGTGAATAATTTTGTTACATCGCGGTTTGCTAATATCGTGTGAGTCCACGCTGCTTTGAAGACCAGGCTTCCCCTCACTAATATCCTTTTCAAAACTTATATTTTGCAAATCCTTTCCTACAACCAAACCTATTAATCAAACTAATTATAATAATAAAATAATAGCAAGATCTGCTATGCTATATATAGGTAATAAATGGACTATTTGTCTGAAATCTGGGATGACTGCCCTCAACTGGACTAACTATCCTCAATCTGGACTAATTGTCAAAAAACTGGACTAACTATCCTCTATTTGGAATGACTGTCCTCAAACTGGGCTAATTGTCTAACTCATTTCCTTAGGCTGACCACCCTTTAAATTTTCCTTAAAAAATCTTTTCAAATGATTTAATCCTTTAAATCATATGTATACAAGGAAAATGGATCTTTAGCTTTATTCTAAGCTATTTTGCCATGTTATATATATTATACATAAAATATTGTCGATGATATTTAATAAGGATTATCTATCCTTTTAAAATAAGTAAAAGTCTTTTTTAACTTGAAAACACTTAGGCTATTCTACCTATTCAATATATTCGAAACCCTTGTTTAAAACCTTTAAACAACCCATTCGAAACCCTTGAAAGTAACCCTTTCGAAACCTTTGAAAGTAACCATTTCGGAACCATTGAAAGTAACCCTTTCGAAACCATTGAAAGTAACCCCTTCGAACCCATTGAAAGTCTTTCCTTCAAAATCTTTAAAACATTAGACATCTTCCTTTAAAAAATTTCTTTCAAAACATAGGAAAAACCTTCCCTTTTAATGCTTTTGAAATCCTAGGGAACCATCGCTTTCGAAATCGTTCATTAAAACCTTTCGAAAGCATCAAAACTAAACTCTTTCGAAATCACTTGTGTGCAATTTAAAACCTGTGGAAACACCTTTCGGAACCAATAAAAACTTATCTCTTTCGAAACCATTTGGTTTATATTTCAATAAAAGTAAAGGGCTTTAAATCATTTAAGTCGAAAGCATCTATTTCGAAACCATTTCCTAAGTAAAGAAGTGATGGTATCGAAACCATCTCGTCCAAAGCATGGGAGAGGTGGCCAAATTTTTAGAAAACAAAACAACCACTTCGAAACCGTCTGGATCGAAATAAAGGAAGCATCAACTAAAGGCTTCGACTCGGTTAAAAGTGGTTATTTAAAACAAAAGTGCAACCTAATCGAAACCATCTATTTAAAACCATTTGACTTAGTCGAAAGCAAGCGGATGCATTTTCTTTTAAACCTAAAGTAATGCTTCAACCCCTTCGGAACCTCCTGGTTTCGACCATGTACATTTCGCCCTCTTCCAATTCACTATGTATGGAGGCGAAGGAATGAAGGAGGAACCTGGTGCCGAAAGCATCGAAACAGTGAAATGCTATTTATTTGTACTTTTAAACTTTTCTTTTGTACCTAACATGCCTTGTTTATCTAAATTTGATTGGTTGGATGTTTCTCTTTTCGAAAGTGCTGCTGACTTTCTAGATTTAACAATTTAAACATATTTACAAAAAGCCCCTTCCACTTCTTTAATTATATAAAACATTTAAGTCCCTTACCTTAAATAATTTTATATAACCATTAAAACACTTAGGAAAAATGTAGAAAAATTCCAAGAAAACTCTTTTAATATTTTTTCAAATATATAAAAGTTTCAGACCCAAATAAGTAATTATTTATCCATAAATAATTTATAACCCAAAATACTATTTTCTTTACTATAAAATTCATATAAATTCCACAAAAATTTAGAAAAATATGAAAATTGAAACCTATCTCTAAAATATCATTTTTGATTTCCATAAAAATTCACAAGGCATTTGGATGTCATTTAATAGGGTTTTTACCTTAAAACTTATCACAAAATCAATATGAATATACATAAAACATTAACAAGTATATATAATCATTCCATCATTCAAAAATATGGCAAATCAATGCAAAATACTTTGGAATTCATCTTAAAACATAAACTATAAAAGATTTGAGATGTAAATGTTATTCAGTTAGCTTTAGAGATTAAGGAGCTTGATATTTGAATGGATTTGATTTGATTTAGTCTTTCCTTTAGCTTTTCTTAAATTTCTTCCCCTTTTCCCTATTAATGGTGGTCGTTCTCTTATTTTAGAATTTTCAAAATGAAAATGAATGTATAGTATAATACAAGGCCAAGATTTGGAGGATATAAAAATGACCTATTTCCTATTTTACTCCAACTATATTTCATTTTAAGCTCTTTCTTAATTCATTGGCTTTAAATGGCACGGCTACACCTTAATTAAATCAAATCTCAATCCTCTAATCAGCACATTATTTAATTTAATTAATTAAATATCCTAAATAATTTTACCAAAATCTAAAATATTACAATATAGGCCACCGTGTCTTAAAATTTCGCAGTTGTCGCCTACTAAAAATAATGGTCATCGCATTCAAACTCGATTGGACTCATCGATGTAATTTTTAAAACCATAGCATTATTAGTCTTTGCATGCATTATTCATCGAATGCATTTCTTGAGCCATCACATACAATAATATATATGTATGTATGTATGTATGTACGTACGTACGTACGTATGTATAAATATATATATAGCGCCTTCGCATACAAATATATATGTAGTTTTCGCGCCTTGTTTTAATTCAGCCTTCACATCCCATTTTAATTACTTGGCTTTCATGAATTATTTAAAGCCAGAGCTGTCATGATGTGAAATATATATGTACTCTATATATGTTTAGTATGATATAGATAGATTTGGCCTGCTATATATAGGTTTTGCCAATCTTTGTAATGCAAATGAGTTGTAGCATATATATATATATATATATGTATGTATGTATGTATGTATGTATGTATGTATGTATGTATGTATGTATGTATGTATGTATCTTTTTGTGAATGTCCTCGTCATGACATTCTTTCATAGGCATGTTTGTATGCTGTTGTATGCATATAGTTCTCATGGTTTAAAATTTGCATGCAGCTCTCGGGTACACTAATATATATAAGTTGTAGCCCTGTACCCATACACTTACGTATGTACATGCAATGAATGAATTAATTGTCCATACGTGTATTAATTAATAAGAAAACTTACATGCATGGGTTGATTCATTGTATATATGTATTATCCTCACGTTTTTTAATTAATAAGAAGATTACATGCAGGCATTCATTCATTGTGTATTTATGTGTGTGTATTGGTCTACCATGATTTATTTAGCCTTCGTGATCAAATTTTGGATCCTCCGCACGTATTTTTTAATTCATGTAACCTACGCATGCATGTATTTCCCGTAGTCCTTTGCATGCTTGTTTCATTTAAGCTCTCAAGGGATATCACTTCTTGCCTTCGTGAAATGTTGCATTGTACCTTCACGTGCAGTGTTTTATGTAGTGGTAAAATGCTTTTGTGCTTAATTTTTAAGCCATCGTTGACAATAAAGAAGTTTTCGCATTTGATAATATATTGTAGCCTACTTTCGCATGCTCCAATGATATATATTTTTCTCTTCATTCCTTAAATTTTTTTATTATATTTCATTCAGACTCATGTGTTATGGTCAACTCACCTATATATAAATTTAAACTTTGAGGCCAGATGTGTTATAATCTTGGTGGGTTGTCGCCATCACTTTTTTTACTTGCTTTCATTTATAAAACCATGCACTATACTACATGGCCATGTGAATAAAATGCCTTGGTAAATAATATGCCTTCGCAAACAATGTATTATCGTGAATAGTTCATGTGTAGGGGTCATCGTCGACAGTAATGAGCCTTCGCCAATTAACATACTAGGTCCCTTATAGTGTTCACTTTTCTATTTTAGCTTTTATAAACGTATATTCTTAGCCCAATATAAAGTCTAGTCTTTGATGATTAGTTTTATTGGTCAAAAATGGTTCAATGACGGTTTTGTAATTAATTAAAAACTGATTTACTACATTTTTAAACAACTCCTTTTCTACCAGCTCAGTTTGTGTTAACTTCTGATTGGCTAATTCACTTATCATTTTAGCAACTTTCTAGGAAATGTTAATCCCTATAATTAACTTAATTAATTGATTGATTGATTTTTCCCTAATTAATTCATGCTTTCCTTCATTAAATAATTCATATAAAATGGGAATTTGATGGAAAAAATTGAGAAAATCCAAAAATTTGCTTTTATCATTTTCTACCTTTTATAAAAATTTCGAACCAAAATAATTAGTTTTCATGTTTTTAGTAATTAAATTCTAAATTTTAACCATTTTCTCACTTATAAAATTCACAATAAATTCATATAAATTCCAAAAATTATCAAATTGAGAAATCATCTGCAAAATAATAATTAGAACATCATATCAAAATTTTATATCATCCGGAGATCGAAAACTTAGTTTGTTACATTAAAACACTTCAGAAAAATTCCAAAAAAATTAGATAATTAATATCCAATCATCCAAGAATCTATATCCATGGTTATTCAATCCAAATGCAAGAAATAAACACCCAAATTTTTTGATTTAAAGCAAATTAAATTTTAAAACAAATAAAAACAAAGAGATGGATGCATATTGCTTACATTGACCCTTATTGAAATGTTGAGATTTGCCTTAGCTTATTTTTCCATTAGCTTTCTTTTTCTCTTTAGCTGAAAATGATTAATGGTGGTCGGCCTCTTCTTTTGCTTTGTTTAGTTTTGTTTGGAGAATGGAACGTAAATGAATGAGGAAAAAAGGGGACTGATATGTTATTTTCTTCTCTTTTAACCTTCCTTACTCTTGTGTTTATACTATTTCTTAAAACAGTCTCTTAATTTTAATGTTTAAAGGCCAAGTTAATTAATTGATTTGTGTGGCAAATCTCACTTCTTAATTTCACATTTAATTATCTTATAATTAAATATTTAAATTATATGCTATATAAAAATTAGGGATGTTACATATTCCTTCTTTGAAATAATGTTTATAAAACTAATTAAGCTTCATTATGCCTCTAATCACTTTAATAATAAGTATAGAGCTCCTCACTCATTTAGTTAGCTTACTAATTTTTCTAAAATCTATTCAAATATTAATTAACACTTTCTAATGGCATGCACATAATCATATCACTAAATTAGCCTCTAATCAATTACAACGTCACATAAAATCGATCACTTAACCTAAATCATTGTTGAGCTTGCTAACTTTTCCAAACATGATAAATTAAGGTCTTAATTAAATAACAAGTTAATATAATCATGTTCATAACAAGAAAACAAGCCTATTTCAACCTAAACAATCTCTAAATCATTTCATATAACTCCGTAGTCATAAATAGTTAAATATATGAAGTTTAACAAATAAATACAAGTAAAGAATCATCCCACTGCCCTCTTCTTCTCCAGACCAAGTTCAAATCACTAAAACCCAAATTAGCTCTCTTTAAATTTAAGATCTCCATCCAAACTTTGATTCAAGCTAATTCCTTCGTGGGTATGTATGGAATTGGATGAGATGAATTACGGCTATTATTTCATGAATTTAGGATACTTATTTTGGCTTGGATTAGTGATTCAAAGAAAGGGGATTAAGAGAGGATTAAGGAAAAGATCGTGGAAGAGGGAATAAAAAGTAGTGTAAATGAAAGTGGAATGAGAAATATTGAAGAGTTGGCTAACTTATAAGATAACTTATGGGCCTAGCCTAAATTCATTTCTTTCTCAAAAGTAACAATTCACTCTAAAAACTTATCAACTTCAAACGAAGTCAGCTTATACTCATTTTTCCCATGGTGGAGTTTTTGTCTCAACGATGGGTGAATATAATTCCAATTCATTCGTCTTTGAAAAATCAAGTATAACGGGCGTTTAGTCGATTAACGATTAAATATTTTAACTAATCATTTAAATATTCGGTCGCTAAAATTGTGGGTTATTACAAAACATAAACTGCAAAAAAATGTATATGAAGTAGAGTACCTTGCATATGATCAATCACCTTCATAATGCGAAATAAATCAAACAATGCATATATAATATATTACTACCATAAATATTAACATTCCATTTATATCTATTAAAGAGGTAAGATTAAAATGGATGGCAACAAAAATTTACGGAGAGTAATATACATTCCATGGTAATTGAGAAATGTACTTTTATTAATCCATCTGTAATAGATAAACATAAAAGAATATGAAATTACACTTGGTAGAAATAAAGTGTAAAAAACAAATTAAAACCATTTAATAAAAGGTAAATAAAGGTTAGGAAACACATAAAGAAGACATAGTCTAACCGTAATATAAAAAAGGTTGGATTTTCAAATTTGAACACAAAAAAGGAAATAAAGGATTAGGAATCAAGACTGAAAATAAGGCATAGACTAACTTCAATATAACACAAAGAGAAAATATCACCTTTCATTAGGAGCGACATGAAGAGTTTTTGACTTACTAAAAATGGACACATGCTTAAACACAATAAATGTTTAATACCTAAACTACATGTAGATCATAATAAGCTAAAGGTTGGACTTAATTTTATTAAATGAACATTAGGCTCAGGTCATTAAAAGCAAACTTAATACAAAAAAACTCTTTCCAAAAAAAAGATTGCAAATTAGGTTCCTAAAATTGAGTTGCTGAATAATTGCATACATTTATGCAATTATTCAACAAATAATTGTAGACATTTATGCAATTATATCCAAAAATTGCATAAATGAATGCAATTATTCAGTGAATAATTGCGGAAATTTTTGGTGAATTATTGAGGAAATTTTTTGCAATTTTTGAAAAATAATTGTGGAAATTTCTATGATTTTTTGATGAATAATTGCAAAAAATTTCGTAATTTTTCAGTGAATAATTGCGGAGATGTATGTAATTTTCGGATAAATTGCATAAATATATGCAATTATTCAGTATCCTAATTATAGAGACCTAATTTATGTACTTTTTTAGTAAGGATATTTGGTGCATTTAGAAATTTAATAGGGACTTTAGCTAAATTGTCCCTTTTATTAACCTTTTTAATTTTTTGAAGAAAAAGTAAGGTAATTTTGTACATTGTATTTAGTTTTTTTGTATTGAAAAAAAATTCTCGAATTATAATCAAAATTATCATAAATTATGTAAAAAAGTAAAACTGTTTATATAATAGGGTAAAACACAAAAGGCAAAGAATAACCGATCATCTTATTAGCAAATACCAAAGGTTATGCTATGGTGTGCTATTATTGGCACCTAAAATTTTTCTTCCGGCTATCGTTATAATTTTATTAGATATCAATATTTTTATGTACTTCTAGCCACCATATTCTATTCTTTCGCTCAGCCATACCTTTCATCTCTTCTCACCCGCAAAGCTTACATACTTATCAAAAATCCAAAAGCATAAACCCTAAAAAGAATTCTCTTTTGTTACACATTAAAATTACTTTAGAAAAAAGTCAAAAGGCCATTTAAAATCGAGTGCATAAAGCAACATATAGTTGCTAACTATCATGGCAAATTAAAACCTTTGCATCAACAAAAAACCGAAAAGAAATTAATAGGGTTTGACAACCACAGTTGCTAACCACCATAGTAAATTAAAAATCATGGCTATAACACTCCATGCATCAACAAAATCGTAGAAAAAAAACCAAGGTTTGATGACCACGGTTGCCAACAATTGTGGTAAATTATGGCTTACAGCTATTAATATCTGTGACAACAAATAACAAAATCGTAAAAAAAGAACTAGGATTTTGAACAAAGACCATGCTTATGTCATGTGATTGATAACCATACAAGAACATATAAGGATGGAAGAGACTATCTAGGGTTTTGGACAAATCAATACGTGAAAAAACACTTACTCTACTGACAATGTTGAAGTCATGAGGTGGACTTATGGCTTGCTAACTTTGACGATTGACCGGCCTTCCCCATGGTGGTAGTTCTTCATAGGTTGAAGGAGGGAAAATATGTTTTATTTAAATTTTGGGTGCATAATCAGTAGAATGAAATAATGAATGGTGTTAGGAAGCGGAGAAGTGAATTTTGTAAGGTAGCCTTTAGTTTATGTAATACTTTTGAATATTGCAAATAACTTAAATAATAACAATAGATAAACTATGAAATTTAATTAGAGGGTAATTTGGCAGTAACTTTTACAAACAGTGGAATTTGTGGACAGGAGTTGCACCATTGCATAACTCTTGTTTTTTTGGTCGAGATGGAGTATTCGTTTGATCGAATCAGCCGTCATATAGGTGAGATATCGAAGTTTTATTTAAGTGCGCTGGGTTTAGGGTTGAGTTGGGCCAGGCTCATAGTTTGAATTCAAATTTGAGATTATTGTTCTGATTTTACCTCATAATGCCTGCTTAAAAAGTACATACATTCAGTTTCTCACTTTTAACTTCTCATTTCTGAAATTCAACCAATTCCATCTTCTTCCTCCTTCCCTCGTCCAAACATTAAATCATCGATTCTTATCAAAATTTAATAAGATGAGTTGCATTAGGTTCGTAATGGGATTCTCTATCATTTGGAGTAAGATTTTTAGGTGATTACGGAGATTTAGATTTCTGAAAATTTGGGTCAAGGGATCGAATTTTAGTTTCTTTGGCTTGAAATTTGTGAGTGTAGCTTCTACTATCCTGATATAATAGTATGATTATGCTATAGAATGTTTGGCCATCCTAGGATTTAATTATGAAGTTAAATGGCCTAAACGATAAAATATAAAACTATGAAATGAAAATACGTACTCAGTTTACGAATTTTTTATAAAAAGCCTAATTTCAACACCAATTCAAATCAATTCCTCATGGAAAATATAATTTGATGATATAGATATAGTAGGACCCTAGAAACATGGTAGGTAGTGTACATATATGTTATAGAATTATCAAAATGGCTTATGAAGAAAATAAGTTGAAATTTGGAACAATATAAGAAAAACATAGATAACCTATTTCTGGGTTATACATCGGTGCACTTGTAGGTGCACATTGGTCCACTAGTAAACCATCCAGATTTGGGTATTTAGCTTTTTTAAACGCCATTTCGACGTTTGGTAAACCAATTTTTTGCATGGCATTTTCCTAGCAATTCTATGGCGATTTCTTAATTTGTGAAGCGGTTGTTTGGTGCATGAATTGATGATAATGTTCAAGATAGGGATGTAGCAAACGGTCTATTGAAATGACCATGGCGTGCAAACCTTATACAGGTGTGTAGTTTTGGAATTTCTTGATATAAAATGTAGTCGATGTAGACCTGGATGATAGACGACTATGTGTACACTTGGTGATAATGAAATATGTGGATGCAGTGCGTTTGGCCTTGGATCGAGTAGTTGGCGATATGTATAAATATATAGCCTTGAATCGAAATTGTGTTACAACTATATATATAGTTTTGGGTGATGAATGAATATCCGAATCTTGTAGCGCAGATGGGTCCTTGATTCATGGTATTAATGGGGAGTTCTTCTTTAGAGCGTCGAGGATGGTCTAGGAGAGTTTTCATGTGGACAACTATCAACCTATAACGCACGTGGTGGGACCAAGCGTAAGACCAATGCGTGACTATCCTTTATAACATGTAGCGAGACCAGATAGTTATAGATGTGTAATCCATTACTGCCAGAGTTGAGACCGGATTACATTTAGATTTATATATATATATATATATATATATATATATATATATATATATATATATATATATATATATATATATAACATAATATCATTCTGTAGTGCGGCGCATGCAGGTCCATAAGATATTGTACTTAGGCATAAATCATGTTATATCACTGTCATAGTAGTATATAAGTTTTAAATTTGTTTCACTTACTCTGACATATGTCTAACCCACTCCTATATTCTTTCTACCAATATTGTTCAAGTTGATGGACTTTGAAGATGTGATGGACCTAGAGATGATATCCGTTGTAAACATTGTATATAAGTGTTGTATAAATAATATGTAACAAATGACAAAGTGTGACAATGTGTGATATTGTTGGGATTTGGATTTTAAAGACTTATGTTATGGTATCAGATATGTTATTAAACATATGTTTTTAAGTAATATGATATTTATGCGACCATTCGCTATGAGACTTTGAAAGTTAATATTTAATATATTTTTATCTTATGCTCTTTTTGTGTATATCGTATGTATTATCTTCCAAAGACTCACCATTTTTGAATTTCATTGTGTAGTTACTAGGTCTGATATGGCGGGTTGTTACATTTGGTCTCGGAGCATAGATTATATGATAAGTGACATATAGATAGAGCATACTAATATATTAAGAAATATAATATTTAAGAGAAAAAATTGTTATTTGTAAATACAATATATCCTAATCCAATCTTTGATTATTTAGTTATCTATTGAGGAGTTGATAATGAGTCTCATTTACAAATAACCAAAGCATGAATAACTCAAAGGAAATTGGAACAGGGTCCAAAGTAACACCGCGTAAAATTAACAGTAATTAATAAATAATAATTAATGCTCAAAACATGGAATATGAAAAAAATTAGAATTTAGGCACTCAACTTGCACCGTTGAGTTCATGGAGATTTTCTGAGCAATTTTCATGTTCAGAGTATTGCGATCATAACTCAAACGAAGAAGTTATTAGCATTTTGAAGTTTTCAGAATGAAAAAAATTAAGAAGGAACAAAAGGAACAAAATTATACAATTGCATGGACCTAATTAGTCAAGTCATGAGCATGATCGGTTGACCATAGTGGTCGATCGCTGCCTATAATCGGTCGAGTGGTCATGAACGTGGCAGCTAGGATTGAACCTTGGTCGAATGTCCCGGGTTTTATTATTCTGAATCTAACGGATATGATTGATTCAAGCACTTATAAATATAGGCTTAACCTCTTACTTTTCTTCCCATCATTTCAGACCAAAGTAGCAAAGCTTTGTTATTTTCCTTTCTCCACTATTTCTATTAATTATAAAATATTATATTATATGTATACAAATCAAGTTTGGGTGGAAAATAAAAGAAAAGAAGAGAAGAAGTGAACTGATACTGCAAAAAAGGTAAATTTCATAACTATAAATCTATATTTCCCTTCAAATCTCTCTTCTCAAAACTGTAATTATAATAATATGTGTATATCTTGTTATACATATTCTTTTGGATCATAAAGGAAAATAAGTCAAATTAAAGAGATGAATTCAAATTTGGAGATTTGGAAAGCTAAGAAGATGAGTGTAAAATTATATGACTTACATATAATGTTGAAATTTATCTCCTTAAATTTTATTTAATTATTATGCATATGCAATATCTTTATAGGCCTAGGAAGAACGTATTCAATTGAAATCTTGTTTACATATTCTATAATTTAGGTAATTGGAAGGGAATGATATTCACATCCTAATCTGGTAATTTGAAAATCAGTCCCTAAATTTATCAAAGTAGAAAGTTAATAAGATTGCAAGATTTACTCCAGATTTATAATAATCTGATTTCAAATTGTTGGTGTTGATTTAAATTTCCCTAGTTTGACATGGAATGTGAATTTCTATAATTTATTATGAGCGTTTTGGGTACAATTTAGTTGTATCTATTTCCATGTAATATCCATAAATTATCTAATTCCATAACTATGTATAAAAAGTGTATCATCTGAAAAAACAAGGAATATACCAAAAAAGGAAAGAGATGGGTAAAGTATGGATGTTTCCCTCCATGTTTGCACTATTTATTTTAGAGATAGTTCCATGTAATTACAAAATGGAGCATAAGTCTCACTTTTTGGTAATTTATGGAAACTTACAAGACGATCCTTTTTAGAAAGAATAGTTCTAATATGTTAAAATAAAGAAATAAACGTTCCTTACGAAATGCACATATAGTGTATTTCTAGAATTCCTGAGTGTATGAATGAATGAATTATAGATTGGAATATATATATATATATACACACACACGCGCACACACACACACATATATGTACATGCATATATAACCACACCTACTGATTTCATATATAGCATAATATACCTTAATATTTGTATCAGTTATAGCTATTAACGCTAGAAGGTAGTATAATTTTCATAGTAGGAAATTATATAGCTATTAACTAGCTTTTTGATCAAGAATTCAACTAGAATTAGAAGGATAAAATAAAGATAAGAAGAGTCACGAACTTGGAAACAGCTTAGAAAGGCTAAAATATTGGACTTAAGAAGTTTGATGGAAACTAGGGCTAAGTAGACCACTCGGTACCGAGAGGTTTTTCTTCCACTTGGCACTTCCAATCTCCTTATACTCCAAGTACTTCTTTAAGCAACCATGATAAAGTGCTTTTCTAGAAGATAGGTCATTCACACTAAGTATTTTGGAGAAGAAAGCAAAGAAAGCAGGAAAAGACAGGTGATATCAAGTGATCATCAAAAGGAACTAGATCCTAAGGAAAAAAGAGTTTGGAATGCATCGAATTGGACGCAAAAAGGTAAGACAAATAAGATAAAGCATATTCACCTAAAAAAACCACTTGTTATCGAGAGGAACCTCTCGGTACTGAGAGGTTTTTTCGGAGGTTAAACCAGTGCATTCCTTTCTATACATCTGGACTTGCATCTGGACTTCAATCAACATAGGCTCCTGAGTCTGCCGATAATCTTCCCTATAAATACCAGTCATATAGCAACTGAAGAAGGGATTTATGCTTTACAACTTCTTCAATTTTAACTCCTTCCTTAAATATACTCAAGAAACTCCATTGTAAATCTAAGATCCACTAAATTGTGGTCAAATGTGATAAAATTAGTTGTATTTCAGAGAGAAAACAACTAATAACAAAGATTAACGCGGACATAGGGCGAAGAATTTTCCAAACCACTAAAAAAATTGTGTCTGCTTTTACCTTTATTTTATTAGAATTGGTGCTTTCATTTGATATTTAGGGGATGGTGCCTTTTTTAGCATCAACATTTCGGTGCTTTCATTGAGAGTCAAACTCAGGATCTTAAATTTGGAGGAGATGAAGAGCCTACCACTAGATCTAGGATTGGAAAGAGTCAACTAGAGCATGAGGGCAGCCAGGAGGTGTCCTCAAACTCTAACTATTCCATCTACATGACTAGAAAAGAGATTGAGAGAATGATGAAAGAAATGCAATACAGAATAATGGTTTGACAACAAGAGATGCTAGATGTATTTTTCCAAAGGTTAGGATAGCAAGGAACAGTTTGTGTTGCTAGAATTCAAAACCCAATGCTAGAAACCAAGGCAAGAGAATTTAGTGTTGGAGGAAGTAAATTGAAGCAATGCCCTCACAAGTTGAAGTAGTTGAAACTGAGAGGAATTTAATCAAGGGCAGCTTTGATTTGAACTTAGTGCAAGCTGGAACGCAGGGAGCGAACAATGCTAGTGCCAAAAATACAAATCAGAACGTCAATGCACGGTAGTAGAGGAGTATGAGCAAAAGATCATTGTAGGAACATGAATAGAGGCAGAATGAAGTTATGGACCAGAGACTTCCATTGGATGATAACCCTATGATCGGGATGGATTGGGCTCAAATTCGATTCTCTTACTTTGCCTTTAGTTTTAAATAAATGATTCTATATTAATATCATAACACTTACACATGTATGGGATCTTGATCGGTCCCTGGGCACGCTTTAAATTGGAAGTTCAAAGGTGATCCTTTATAGGATTAGATGTTTTAATGCTTGTTAAATGACATCACTTATGCTCTACGAGTGATGACTAAAACTGATTAGGAAATAACAACGGAGATTAATGACCACCTGAAATTGATTAGGATTTTACAAACCACTTGAACATGACGACTTATATTGATCGTGGTAGTCCCATCCAGGGAGATAAGGCGATAACCATAAGAAGTAGTCCGCTTACTAGAGAGTAAATAGATGCACTTGCTTGGTCATCGAGTCCCTTTGCCAGAGGGCAAGAGGATTAGGCTCAACAAGGATTCAGAGAGATCAAAAGTAAGTCCCCTCACCGAAGAGTGAACGAATGGATTTACTAAGTCATCGAGTCCCCTTGCTGGAGAGCAAGCGAACTGGGTTCATCAAGGATCTAGAGAGATCGAACCTTAGATTGGATGATAAACGATCTAGAGAGTCGAATCTTAAATTAGATGATAAATGATCTAGAGAGATCGAACCCTATGTTAGATGATAAAAGATTCGAAGAGATCGAACTCTGTATTGGACTTTAAATGATCTAGAGTGATTGAACACTAAATTAAATGTGGAATGATTCAGATATATCGTACCTTAGATTGGATGAGACCCTAGATTGGATGAGACTTTAGAGTGGATGGAACCCTAGCTTGGATGTTAAACGATCCGAAGATATTGGGCCCTAAAATAAACATTGACTTGACCTTAGGATTTGTATGCCTTGTGATTAGACTAGAATAGGTAAATCCTCGATGAATGCGGGACAATTTTGATATACGATATGATAACTCCAGATGAAAATGGACTGATTATGATTCATAACTAACACTTAAGCAATGACTAGAGTCCTCTGCTATGATGGCTTGGAATAACAATGGATTTTCAGGAGAATCCAAAGGAAATAGATGGTTTACCAAGTTCAAGATTGGTGGACAGTTGGAGAGCTCAACTACCAAAGATTGACAATTGTAGAAACTTATTTTGAGCAAAGCACACCTTACATTCATAAGGCGTACTTTAAAGGGGAAAGTGTTAACCAACTTTTTGATCAAGCAGATTCAACTAGAATTCGAAGGCCAAAATGAAGATGAGAAGAGTCACGAACTTGAAAACATGCTTACAAAGGCTAAAAGATTTGTCAAGAAGTTTGATAGAAATTGGGGCTAAGTAGACCTCTCGATACCGAGAGGTTTTTCTTCCACTTGGCACTTCCCAATTTCCTTATACTCCAAGTACTCTTTAAGCAACCATGATAAACTGCTTTTTCCAAAAGGTAGGTATTCACACTAAGTATTTCAAAGAGGAAAGCAAAGAAAGGAGGAAAAGACAAGCTATTCAGGTGAATCATTCGAAGGAACTAGATCTTTAGGAAAAAAGAGTTTGGAATGCATCGAATTAAGGATAGAAAGGCAAGAAAAATTAGATAAAGGATTTTCACCTGGAAAAAACCACTTGGTACCGAGAGGAACCTCTTGGTATGAAGAGGTTTTTGTTGGAGATTGGGCCAATGGTTCCTTTCTGTACACTTGGACTTCATTTGACTTCAATCAACGTGGGGTCTTGAGCCTACTGTTGAGTTTCTCTATAAATATAAGCCATATAACAACTGAAGACATGATTCACACTCTGCATCTTCTTTACTCTTATCTCTTTTCCTAAATATATTCTAAATAATTCCATTATAAATCTAAGATTTACTATATGGTAGTCAAATCTGATAAAGTTACTTGTAATCTAGAGAGAAAACAACTAATCACAAAGATTAAAGTGGTCATATGTTAGAGAATTTGTTGAACTACTATAAAAATTGTCTCTTTTCTGTTTTTTACCTTTATTTTAATGTAGCTTTCATATGATATTTGGATGTTGGTGCCATTTCTAAAGTCAATAATAGCCTTAATAATACGTTTAAGACTAGCATGAATTAGTGTGCCTAGTCCAATATTTAGGCATAGGATGATTTGTTTGGTTTAGTAAGGGTTAGGATGTGAGGTCAGTAGAGTTACAAAAAATTCCCTTCACTTTGAGGCTACGAGCAGTTGTGTATACTTACTATATATGTGAGACATCTCTAACCATAGAACCTGTGGGGAAGGGATATACGTTTACATATAGGTAGCAGAAAATACACCATGGGTTCGTCTTAGATTCGAATTATTAAATGACTCGGTACCTTTAGGGATATCAAGGGTTTACTTGGGGGTGGAAGTTGGATCTACCACATCCCTATTTAAAAAGCCTTAAATAACCTATCATGATACCTAATAGGGAAATGGGTCTGCTTCAATTCTAACAAAAGATATTAACTAGAATGGGCATCTTTCTTGACTTGCATTAGGTTAGTTTAAATGGGATTTTGGGCATGGAAGGTCAACGGGCTATGTCTGTATTGTTTTTATACAAGTACTTGGCAGTAGGGTTGGTATATAGGCTATGACCACTAGCAATCCTGAGAGATCATTAGTAAAGACTTGGGTTATGCCCTGACGGATTCTGCTTCCTTCTAGTGTAGAATTTGTTTGAGAAACACAAAGACCTCATTATTTAATTAGTTGTTTATTTTTCAAGGGTGGACTAGTTAACCCTTAGATAAGTCTTTAAAATGCATTAGTGATGTGGAAATTAAATTATAAAGCAATATCTAGGGGTCACGATACTCTGTAGCTTGTACTAATTGACTAGAAATTATGTTACAAAGGGCCTGCTTCGGGGTTGAGGTATTAATGTCATTAGGTCTGCATCCTTCCTATTTAAGAAATATTAAGTGGCCGGGAGTTTTCTTTTGGGCAGTACAAAGTTTATATATATAAATATATAGTTATACCTCGGAAAAGTTTAGACATAGCATACGCGTAGATGGAATTGCATGGAATAGCCATGAACAAGGGACATAACACTTAAATAGAAATTAATCGGCATAATTTAGTATTATGGATAAAGTATGTAATTTTCCAATCACCAGAATGTTGTTCTGATACCCTCCTCATTACAACCCACTTGATGAATTTAGAGCGACATGCTACTGATGCAAGATAGGAACTACAGTTGGTGAAGTCTTCTCATTCATGCTTGGCATTGGCATGACAATCAAATAATAAAGGAATAATATTGATTATAAGGTAGCAGCCCTAGGTAACATATATGTTCTGTTATAGTTTTATCTTTCGTTATAAATTTATGTAGATAGCTCTTTGATATTCTTATATTTATTATAGGTTACCAAAACCAACGTTCTATATCCTAACGGACTAGAGGTTTTGATTTAGTCAAAATTTAGGCCAGTTAAGGTATGGGTTGTTGCAACCATTGATAATATCAGAGCGTGTGCCAGTACCTGAGAGGATGTCCATGAGATTCCTAGCATGAACATGCCAGTTTGGTTCTGTAGGTATCTCTAAGCAATTGCTCAGACTGGTACCACTACCACCATCGTAACGACCCATATTTTACATATCGAAAGATCGTAAATTATTATTTTTAAATTCATATAAGTTCATATGACTTTATAACTTTGAAAAAATACCTTCTAATGGCACTTCCTATGTTTATAATTTCTCCGATGTGAAATTGGGACTCGGAGACGCAATAGGAAATTATTCCGTGGGTAGCTTTGATCGAAACTAGGAAAGTTTCGGGTAGAAGGGTGCCACCTTGGTCCGGTTTTGGTCAGTGAATGTGGTCCAGTGGTGGAGTTGGTTTAGGGACCAGACATGGAAATTGGTTTGGTGTGTGGCTTGAGTTGGCTCGGTGTACAACTTGGTTCGGTGCTTCTGGGGGAAGGGGGTTTGTGGCTATCAATAGGCTGAGCCATCAGCCCCAATCTTTCTTCATGTATCTTCTCTTTACTCCTCCAAATCAAAACTAAACCACAGATTAAAAGGGGATTCTCTAAAGATCTTCAAGTCTACATTTCTAGGGAGGGAAAATCAGATCTTGGTTGTTGACTTCGGATTTGGCTCGATTTGCATGTAAATCTCCACTTTTTGGTGTTTGGTGAGTGATTTATCATCACCCACCTTACTATAAACATAGTCGTAGGTTTTAACATGTTTTGGATCCATGTTAAAGTACAAATTAAGTTGTAATGCAGTTTTAAAACCCAACCTGTAGTAAAAACGTGAATAAATGGATTTTTGATGTTCTAGAAATATTATTTAGATTGGTGTTGGCTTGATATATGTTAGGCTATGTTGTATACACCTTGTATGATGGTTGTTATGATTAATTTTCTAATTTGAATGTCTAAATGCTGTTTGGTGTATGTATGGTGTTTGTTTACATGCTTGTATTGTTGGAAATGCTCATCAAAGCAAACTAGAGGCAGGAACCATGAAATCGGACTCCAACGGATATGATGTAGGGAACTTGGAGTCCTATCATTGCATAAGCAATGCATGTGGATTGAAGTATTGAGTACAGCAGTGGAATCGGCCCAATGTTGAAGTGTTGAGGGAGCTATAGGTTTTAGTTCAATGAAGCTTGGACTGGCATTGGATGGCTAAGTGGTTGGCTTTAGGAAGGAGAAGCATTTGAATTAGATGTACTTGGCTCGGTGGTTAGCTCGATAAGTGATGGGCCAAACAGGAAATTCTATCATGTAGGTGGTTTGCTCGGCTAGTGGAGGACTGGATAGGAAATTTTGTCTGGTAGTTGTTAGTTTGGTGATGAGAAGAAGAATAGCAAATGTTATTCGATGGTTTTGGTTCGGCTATATGGAAGGGGGCAGACAGAACATGGTGTCGGGTTTTGGGATATTGGCTTTAGGCTCGGCATGAAAGGGCATTAGGGTAGGACTTTGGGTTTGCTTGGTGGTTTTGAGAATTGGTTTGGAGCAAGGAAGGATGACTCCGAGATAGCTTAAGATGACCTTGGAATGGCAGTCGATGGAGTGCGTTGACTCCGATGACTTGATGTGGCTAGTGACAATGGCATCTGGTGATGCACCAAAAAGATAGGTTCTGCATACTAGCTTGTAGAGTAGAACACGAGGCAGTGATGCTCGTGAGTGGGACAGGGTAGCCTACATGTACCTATGCTAGTCCGTGTGCACCCAGTCCTTAGTTATCTACGCAGGAGTGAGTTGAGCATCTATGAGGTAGTTCTACTATAGGTAATGTGCTAAGGATTGATAGGTAATTCTGAAGTTGTTATGCTCATTGTTGGGACATGGTAGCCTGCGTGTACTCAGGGTAGCCTGGGTGTACCCATATTTTGGACCTTTATGTGTGTTTAACCCCTAACTATCTACATGAGCAATGAGTTAAGCATCTAAGAGAGTCATATATCTAAAGCACTTGAGTGAGAGATGCAAGGCTATGTGATGAATGTTATGCTTGTTATGTACTTGATATGTTGTGTGATGTCCCATATTTTCCACTTGTGATAGTAGTTTATCATATATTGTGTCTATGTGCCAACTCTTTGGATGCAAGGACAGGTCAGGTATGGTAGTTCATAGCCTGTAAATTATTTGCTATATACGATTTTGTAGTATTTTTAGATGATATATAGCTCACACCAAACTCTTTTCTGAATCGAGGTTTTATGTTTTGCTTCTTATTATCTGAAGTACTCTTAAATGAGTAGATTAGGGATAACAGGTCTGGATAGTGCATGGAGCTATATGGAGTATGAGAAAGAGGCTACGCTTTCATATATCTACACTTTAGAGCTTACCATCACTTATATTCTGTTATGCAATACTGTGGAACTATGTCAGTACATGTATTTTGAGAGACATTTATAGAGTTTATTTTGGAGACTTGGAATGTGTAAACTCTTTATTTCAATTTTTATATAGTCTGTGAAATTGACGCACTATGATGTTCTTATTTATGGTTCATTTGATTATATCACCATCTTGCCTATTCTACATCTATATTATTATATTATATTTTATCTATGCACTGTGAGATGTTCTACGAGTTTCGTGTTTTGATTTTTATTACTTTATAACCTTGGCTACCATCCTGCATTGGTCGGGTACCTCCATAGCGCATTATACAAGTATTGGGTATCGAAGGTATAGGGTGGACATCATATTTGGTTAGAGCTTAGGCTTCATAGACAACCTATGTTGATGTATGGATCCATTAGAGAAAAGGAAGGAGCCATTGCCTTCGAATGGATCGACCGATATATAAGGGAGCATACTTGTTATATTTTGGTTTTCAAAATTATACAGTAGTATTTATATATAATATATAAGTCATGTTGCATTCATGGGCACCACTTATTCCTTTTAGAAAGACTAATCATTCTTATTACAACTTATAAGAATGAGTAGCTAGGAAGGAATGCTGCTAAAAACTCCATCTCAAGAGTTAAAGGAGGGGGTGGGATCTGGGGCTGCTATCCCTAAATTACGAACATATTCACTATGATGGGGCAAAACATGCTTCAAAATGTCCAAGTTTTTCTTATTGCAGCTGTTAGTGGTAGTGCCCCAGTGCAATCATCGAGGTTTGACTTTGCCAAACTAGCAAGGATTACTCCACTTAGGGAGGTAAACCATTCCTTAGAATGGAATTAGCCATCAAATGCAGGATTGGTTGGACATCTACGAATGCATCTTTGAGGATATGGAGTTAGAGGATGTGATGAAGAGGAAGCTGGCCTCTAAACAGCTTGGGGGATGAGCTATGAGTAGGATGGAATGCCATTAAGATTACTACTCCAAGGGACCTGATTACTTAAGGACAGTTTAAGGCGAGATTTGAAGAGAAGTATATGCAGGTTACTTAGAAGTCGGTGTTCTTTTGAAAGTTTGCTGACTTGAGAAAGAGGGATATGTCTGTGTTAGAGTACGTGGCTAAATTTGACAGGCTATTAAAGTTTGGCTTATCTTTTATTGGCACTCCGCTCAAGAAGAATTGGAAGTTTATTATGGGCTTGGAGATTATCTTAGAGAAAAACTCTCAAGTCCTATCGATTAGACCTTTGAGTGGCTAGCGGAGAAGACTCTTCTACATGAGAGTTTGTATCCTAAGCCTAAGATGGTTGTTGCTCATAGGGATAAGCTAAAGTCACAAGTTGGCGGGGGAGGCAAGGGAATTGGAACAACAATAAGAAGAAGCAGCATCAAAAGGGTGTTTAGAAAAGGGGAAAATCGGAGCCTACTTGCTATAGTTGTGGAGAGAATGGCCATTTTAGAAAGGGTTGCAAAAATGAAAAGAAATGATGTTTTAACAGCAACAAGACATGGCATATGTTGAATGATTTCCTAGAGCCACTGAAGAATAAGCCGGTTGTGTCTACTTTTTAACGTTGTTCCAACTTTGTTGAGTTCTCCACCGACGAAGGAAAAGGGGAATGGCATCGTTATGTATGGAATGCTTTCTATTTATGATACACATATATGTCCTTTTTTGGGTACTGAGGTTTCACATTTCTTCATATCTAGTGATTTAGTAGATAGATTGGATTGAAGCCAAAGGTAATTGACCGACCTTTGATTGTCACAAACCCTGTTAGAAGATTGACTAGCATGTGCATTGTTTGTCGAGACGTAGGCTTATCAAGTCATGTATGATTATTATTTTTTTGATTGTTTTTTTTTGGGTTTTGTAGGGTTTGGCATTATATTGGGGATGGACTGATTGAGGAAGTATGCATTAGTGGTGGATTATAGGAGGCTATTGGTGACGACTGGGCTATGAAGGGGCGGACGGTAGTGGTTGGCTGCCAGCTATATGATGGAGTTATGGTTAGCTTTCTATATTTGTCTTAGATTCCATAAGATAAGTTGTTATTTGTGCCCATCATGAGAGAGTACCTAGACGTGTTTGAGGAGGTGATTAGATTACTACCACACTGAGAGATTGAGTTTCACATAAACTTAGTGATGGATGTCAGGCTAGTAGTTATGCCTTTAAGGCATATGACACCTAGAGAGCAGAAGGAGTTAGAGGTGCAATTGAATGATCTGTTAAGGCAAGGATTCATTCTTAGAAGCATGTCTGAGTAGGGTGCATCAATAGTATTCGCCACTAAGGCAGGTGGCTCTAGGAGGTGTGTGTAGATTACTGTGAGCCGAATAAAAAGAAGAATTGGACTTTTATGTAAAAGCTAGATGTGAGCACTCATTTGTGAGTCCGAAGTAGAGGTTGACGAGCGTATCAATGTTAGTCATTCCCAACGGTAAAAAGGAGGTGACAGTATACACAAACGTCTAGGATACTAGGTTAGGGGTAGTATTGATGTAGAGGGAAAAGATTGTCGCCTATGTTAACCGACGGCTGAAACTGCACGAGAGGAAGTATCCGACTCACAAGTTGGATTTGGAAATGATAGTAATCACTTTAAAGATACAGAGGCATTATTTTCTTAGGGACCACAAGTCATTAAGGTATCTATTCTCCTAGAAGGATCTCAATCTTCACCAGCAATGACAGTTGAAGTTCTTAGCCTCCTATGACTTTGAAATTTCCTACATGTCTAGTAAAGGAAATGCAATCACTAATGCATTTAGTAGAAGACATGCCAGTTTAGGAGAGATATTCCCAGCGTGAAGCAGTTAAAGTACATTATTGGTTATGGCTCCAGACCTCAATGCGAGTTAGAGCCAGAGATTTTGGCAAGTTTGACGATCGGACCTACTTTGACTAAGCAGATCGGTGCTAGTCAGAAGCAAGATCCTAAACTAGTAGAGATCATGGGGAAAATAAAAGGAGGAGTAGAGTCTGAAGATAGGAAGAACGAACTTTATGGAGAAGGTTAGATCTGTAAGGATGAGATATTGTATATCCTCGATGTTGATGAATTACAAGATGAGTTGCTATGAGAGTGCCATCATTCTAGGTTGACTATACATTTCTGTGGTAATAAGATATATAGTGATATGAAGAAGACCTATTATTAGAAGGGGATGTAGAAGGGCGGTGGGGAATTCATCCCGAAGTGCATGAACTATCAGTTGGTAAAGGCAGAGTAGAAGAAGCTGAGTAGTTTACTACAACTGCTCAAGATCCCCAAGTGGAAAGGGGAATAACTTTTGATGGACTTCATCTATGAATCACCGAGGACCAAAGGAGGGTATGATAGCATTCGATCAAGTCGATAGATTAATGAAGAGTGCTTGATTTATACCCATAAAGTCTAGCAGAATGACATACCAGTTGGCCGAGTTATATCTAAAGTGGTTTGTGAAATTCCATGGTATGCTAAAGAGCATTGTAAGCGACCAAGACCCTTTGTTTACTAGCGGGTTTTAGAAGAGCTTACAAGAGGCATTGAGGACAGAGCTTTAGCTTGTCACCTATAATCTGATGGGAAGACCGAGAGGGTGAATTATATCTTGGAGGATTTCTTACAAACTTGCATTATCAATTTCGATGGCCCGTGGGATGATCATTTGCATTTATTAGAGTTTGCATACAACAATAATTATTAGTGCAGCATCGCAATGGCACCATTTGAGGCGTTATATGGTCAACCGTGCAACTTACCTTTATATTGGTGGGAAGTAGGCGAGAAACTGATATTTAGGCTAGATATGGTTAGAGAAACTTTAGAGAAGATCGTTCATTCGACGATGAATGAAAGCTGCCCAGGATAAATATAAGAGTTACATTGACAGGAGAAGACTTGATTTAGAGTTCTCCATTAGCGATTTGGTATTTGTTAAAATCTCTCACTAATGAATGTTATTCGATACTAAGGGGAAGTTGGCACTGAGATTTGTTGGTCCTTTTTCGATACTTTAGGGGATTGGGAATCTAGCACATGGAGTTGACGTACCTCAGTAGATGGCGGGCATGCACAACATGTTCCACATATCGCATTTGTGGAAGTTTGTGCATGGCTCAGGCGTGAAAGTTGAACCGAATCATCATGATGATATTGAGATTGAAACAGAAGCTTCAAGACACATGATACAAAGAAACTTAGAAGGAAGAAGGTATAGCATCGGTGAAGGTTCAATGGAGTGAGAGCGAAAGCAATTGTACTTGGAAGACCGAGGAGAGCATGAGGATCGCTTATCCAGAGCTCTTTACTTAGTTAGACTTCTGTTATCACATTTACTTTCAATTTCGATATCATATAGAGTAGTTTACTTTACTGCATGATAGGTTAGGCGTAGATATTATTACCTACATTTGCATGCATGTTTGATGTTTGATACGTTTTCTCATGGATGTTAGGCATGTGGGATAGCTATGTTTGATTTTACCTTGGTTGTGTTAGAATTTCAGGGGCGAAATTTCTAATGGAGGGAGAGTGCAACGACCCATATTTTACGTATCGAAAGATCATAAAATATTATTTTTACATTCATATGAGGTCATATAACTCTATAACTTTAGGAAATGCCTACTATTGACATTTCCTATCTTTAGAATTTCTCTAATGCAAAATTTAGACTCGAAGATGCAATAGAAATTTGATTCAGTGGGTGGCTCTGATCGGCACTTGGCATGATTTGAGTTTGAAGAGGTGTCGTCTTGGTCCGATTCTGGCTGATGAAAGTGGCTCGATGGTGGAATTGGTTCAAGGGCCGAACATGGAGATTGGTTCAATGGATGGCTCGGATTAGCTCGATAAAGACTTGGCTCAGTGCTTTTGGAGGGGTTGGTGGCTATAAATAAGTTGAGCTATCATTCCCAAACCATTTTTCCACTTCTAAAAAATATTTCCCTAAACCGCCATTTTCAATCTTTCTTCATAAACCTTCTCTTTGCTCCTCCATATCAATGCTAAATCATATATTAGCAACGGGATTCTCTAAAGATCTTCAAATATACATTTTCAGGAAGGGAAAATCAGATCTTAGGTATTGAATTTTTGGATTTATGTTCAAATCTTCACTTTTTGGATGTTTGATGAGTGATTTATAATTTCTCACCCTACTATATATGTATATATATATCAACATACTTTGGATCCATTTTTAAAGTCAAATTAGGTATTAATGTTGTTTTAAAACCTAATCCGTAGTGAAAATGTGAATAAATGGATTTTTGGTGTTCTAGACGTGTTATTTGGATATGTGTTTGCCTTGATATATGTTAGGCTATGTAGTATTCACCTTATATGATGGTTGTTATGATTGATTGTGTGATTTGTATATAAGAATATTGTTTGATGTATGTATGGTGGTTGGTTGTATGCTTATATGATCGGAAATGCTAATCGAAAAGTACTAAAAGTAGGAACCATGAAATCGGACTTTGATAGCTAGGATCTAGAGCGTTGGAGTCATATCATTGAATAGGAAAGCATAAAGCATGTGGGTTGAAGTGCTAAGTGTAGCACCGGAATCGAAACGATGTTGAAGTGTTGAGGGAGCTACATGTATTGGTTCGATGAAGCTTGGTCCGGCATAAGGTGGTCAAGTGGTTGGCTTCAGAAAGGAGAAGCATTTGGTTTGGAGGTACATGGCTCCACATTGGTCGACTCGACAAGTGAGGGATCGGACAAGAAATTCCGTTTGGTAGGTGGATCGCTCGGCTAGCGGAGGACCGAATAGAAAATCATGCCCGGTAGGTGATGAGGATTCGAACAACAAATGTTGTTCAATGGCTTTGGTTCGTCTATATGAGGAGGGTACTAGATAGAATGTGGAGTAAGGTTTTGGGGGTGTTGGCTTCGGGCTCGGCATGAAAGGGCTTTGTGGCAGGACTTGGGTTTTTCTTTATGGTTTTGAGAGCGAGTTTAAAGCGAGGATAGATGACAGTAGGATAGCTCAGGATGACCTCAGAATTGCAACCAATAGAATGCGACGACTTCGATGAGTCGAAGTGGCGAGTGACTGTGACATCTGTGATGGATCCAAAGGATGAGTTCTGAATGGTAGCTCGTAGAGTAGAACATAAGGTATGATGCTCGTAAATAGGATAGGGTAGCCTGTGTGTACCCACGATAGTCTGTATGTACCCATGTATTTGGTCATCAACGTGAGTCCAATCCTTAGCTATCTGCGTGGGCATAAATTGAAAATCTGTGAGGTATTGCTTCGATCGATACATGTGCTAAGGGGTTGATAGGTAACTCTGAAGTTGTGATGCTCATTGTTGGACATGGTAGCCTGCAGTTACCCATGGTAGCATGTGTGTACCCATATTTTCGACATCTACATGTGTCCAACCTATAGCCATGTGCGTGCGTAATGAGTTAAGCACCTATGGGAGTTAACGTATATTTGAAGCACTTAAGTTAGAGATACGAGGTTGTGTGATGAATGCTATGTTTATTGTGTGCTTGATATGCTATGCGATACCTATATTTTCCACTTGTGCTAGTAGTTTAGTGTATATTGTGTTTATGTGCTAACTCTTTGGATGGAGGAGCAAGACATGTATGGCTGCTCATATCCTATACCTTATTTACTATATACGATTTTATTGTATTTTGAGATGATGTATTGCTCACACCCGACTATTGTCCGACCCGAGGTTTTATGCATTGCTTCTTATTATCTCACATACTTGTAAATGAGTAGGTTAGGGGTACTAGGTCTAGAGAATGCATGGAGTTGTATAGAGTACGAGCAGGAGGCTACGCTTTCATATGTGTGTGTGTGTTTGTGTGTGTGTGTGTATGTATGTATGTATATATTTTGAAGCTTACTATCGTTTATATTTTGTTATGAAGTACCATGGAGCTATGTTAGTACTTGTATTTTGAGAGATAGTTCTATATTTTATTTTAGAGATTTGGAATATATAAACTTTTTGTTTTTTTTTGTGTAGTCTGTGAACCTGATGCACTCTGATGTTCTTATTTATGATTCATTTGATTATATCACCGCCTTACATGTTTTACATCTACGTTATTATATTATATTTTGTTTGTGCGTTGTGATATGTTCTATAGATTCTTTTTTTGGATTTTTATTACTCTACAACCTTGGCTGCCATCTTGCAATGAATGGGTATCTCCACAGCGCATCATATAGGTATTAGGTACTAGAGATATAGGGTGGTCGTCACGACATCCACAAAACTAGTTACTACAACCGAAGCTACGGTAGATGTTCCACCATAGAATGTTGTGCAACACTCCCTAAATTGAATGATAATTAATTAAAAAGAAATCAGTTAATAATTATTATAGCTGAAAATGGAGTTTTCAAAAATGTTAGAATTTGGCTATGAAACTTGCACCATTGCGTTCATGGTGATTTTCTAATCAATTTTTGAATATAATTTTTTTTAATCTGAGTTCTAACAAAGAATTTATTAACGTTTGAAATTTTCAGATCGAAAATAATTATATATGTATTAAGAAAATAAATGTAACTAACTCAGATAGAATTGGACAAAATAAGTTTAAAAAGGAAGTAAAGAAGATGCAAAAGTAACCAAAACAAAGCGACCCAGATTTAATATATTCTAATCTAATGAATGGCACTGATCTGAACCCCTTCAAATACAGGCCTAATCCCTCACTATTCTTCTTATATTTTGTGAAATAACAACGCAGCTCTACCATTTTCTTTTCTCCACAAATTCTAAAATCTGTATAAGCTATAATCTATAAATATGTATAAGTGGAGAATGGTGGAGAATAGTAAAGGATAAGAATAGGATCAAATCAAATCGCCAATGCAAAAGTAAATTGTAAATCCAAATCTAAATTAAATTCTAATCCCTTCTCGGATCTAAATTTCTAATAGATATATATATGCTTTCGATGCATTTGTCGACAGGAAGAAAAGGGAGTCAAACATCAACAACAAGATTTAGATCTGAAGATTAGGAAGCTTAAAGATGAGTCGGAAATTATATATTTTTGTATAATATTGGATTTATATCATTGTAAATCTGTTCCTTGTATGCCTGAAAGTAATTTTGTAGCTATAGGCTTAAATTTATACATATAATGAATTTGAGAACCATACCTACATATTCTATGAATATTTAACCTTAACTAAAATTTCATATAGTTGAATCTAGAAAGTAAGGGTGAAAGTAGTCCCTAAATTTATAATATTGTATAATAATATCAAGTTTATTGGTCAAAATGATGTATGTTAATAAACATGAATTGGATGTTATTATAATTTGGATTAGGGTTTAGTAGTATTTTAATTTATCGGAATGAACTATGTTGCAATGTATATTTCTCTAAATTGTCCAGTTTTGTAAACATGAATAGTGTATCATTTGAAATAAACAGAAATATGCCAAAAGAAAGAGATGTACAGAACATGAATGTTTACCTTATTTTGTACTTAATAGTAGAAAAGTTAATTCCTTGTAATTTTAAACATAATACAAGTCCTCTTCAAATAATTTATGGAAAATTTCAGCATTAACGCTTTCTTTCTTGGAAGATGTAATCCCAATGCATTTAAATTATGAGTAGCTAAAAATAGTAATTTCAGTAGTGATAATAAAGTAATTTAATTGTTAATCTAGTATATGCGATTAAAGATAAGTTATAAAATAAACAATAAGGGAAGACAAATAAATGAAGTAATGTGGAATTAAGGGGATATAATAATTAAAGAAAGGTAGTTAATAGTAAAAAAAATTAATAGTGTTAAGTAAAAGTTAATCAGTAAGAGTTGTTTAATTTATTAAAATTAGAATTGAGCAGTAAATGACAGTAAACAATGTTAATGAAACAGGAAGTAAGCTATGTAAAAATAACTAAATATTTATAGTTGAACAAAAAAGGCATAGCGAATAAATAAAGAAATATATATGGCCTGAAGTCCTTATTTACGTAGGTGTGAGTTATCGAATCTAGTAAATAACATAGATTAATTAAAAATGACTTAGTCATTAGTATGGATTGGAATTCAAGGTTAGTAGTGTTGCACGATAGAATTCTGTCCTTCAAAAGGTTAGTACCATGTATGTGAGGAGTAGGGCTATATACATAGGTCAAGAGTGTCATTGGTCCTACGACGGTTGGCAAAAAGACAAGGATTACGCCTAAATGGCTACACCTTCTGCTAGTGTATATCACGTTTAGGACATGCACCACCTCATAGTTGTCTGTTAGTTTGTTTGTTTTTAGGAGGCAAGGCTAGATAACCCTTAATGGATATCTTTTAAATGAATAGGATAGTTTGAGGAGCTAAGTCATCAATAGTCCGTGGAGATGAGTTCATGATATGGACCAGTCAGATAAGTCTTCAAGATGAGGTAGAATACAGCTAAATAGTTGTGCCACCATTATAAGGCACTAATGAGAGTTCCTTTGTATGCATAGCGACGGGGATGTGATACTATGTTGATGATGGATACTGACGCGGTGCGGAGTTACCGATAATAGCAGGAAAAGTATCCTAGTCCAAAGGGGGACCATGGTACGTATACACGCGCGCGCACACACACACATATTTAGTTATTGTCTATCTCAAGTAGGTGGGGGAATATCATATGTATATTTGAAGTCAAGATGACTAAGTTTAAAAACTAAACATAACATGTAATGGAAAGCAATTGACATAAACTAGTATTATGTATAAAATATGTAATTTACCAGTTGCTAGAACATCGTTTTAACCCCTCATCATTACAACACATAGAATAGACTTAGAGACACATGTACTGGTATAAGAGAGAACGGTAGAAGGACATATTTCTTATGCATGATCAACACCGACAATGGTACTAGATACTAGAGGTATTAGCCTTGGTATGCAATTATATGTTTAATTATACTTTACTATTCCATTGTGATTTTTATTGATAGTGCTCTGATATACTTTTGTTTAATTATAGGACACCAACACCTACGATTTGTACTTTGCTAGAATTGGGTTTTCGATTAAGCAAAATTTTTGGTCCATTAAAGTGTTGGGTTGTTACAGTTGGTATCAGAGCATAGGTTAGTCGATCTTAAAATTAGGATAAGTTGAGTGAATGTATTTCTATTTTTCCTATAATTATATATATTATACACCAAACTGCACAAATTTCGACTATAGAAGTAGTTGCAACCATATTTTGGAAAGATGGACAATGCAACTCTGAGTTGGAACAATAGATGAAGTTGAAGATATACACTTATCCCGATTTCCATAGGATAAGTATGTTGTATTGAAAGGCGTTGATTTAAGAAGAGCATGAATGCAACAAATGGAAGAGTCCATGAAGCTGGATAGTACTTGACTCTCTTGTAGAGCACAGATTTCCCTGTGGTTATAGATCCCCACCGTATTATCGATTGATCACGTACATTAGATCCAGGAAAGGGGAAAGTAATAATCTATACATTTTAGATATCTGGTAGTAAGAATTAAACAAGTTCCTGAAGGATGCTGTGTAGTAATCACTCCAAGATGACAACTAGATTTTAATATTCTGCAAGAAGATAATTCAGAAGTAAGTGGAAACGAAGAAAAATCTGAAAGTAGGGATAAGTAAAACCCACTGACTCCGACCCCATATGAAAGAATGTAATAAAGGTTTGAATAAATAGATATTTGAAACAGTTTTCAAAAAATTTATTTAAAAATAGAATACCCTATTTTTGACAAGTTGGTAAATATTAATTTTTCCATAGAATAAAATACCCTTTTATATTTAAATTAAAATCTATAATAGAAATTAAAATTCTATTTAGATAGAAATTTTTAGTTAAAATTGGGTTTTAATAAAGAAAAAAATTAAAGGAAAAGTAGAGCATATATGATGAAAATTATCAATTTTTAAAATTCTTTTTATGGGTGGATAATAGGAATAGTTTATAAATGAGATAAAAAGAATGAAAAGGAGGAAAGAACTTGAAAACAAAGCAGCAGGTGTATGCACCGCGATGGTTTAATAAAGAAGATAATCAGTTTAGAGAAAAGCTATATAAAAAGAAGCAGTTTAAATAAGAGCAGTTTAGGTCGAAGAAATTTAAACAGTGATAAAACTATAAAATATAAATATAAACAACATTAAACAAAATAATGTTAGTAATTAGAAACAATATGGGACATTAAAAGAAAAAATGGATAGTTTCCATAAATATGTGCAGTAATTGTACATACCTTCTAGAAGTCCCCCCTCATATGCTATCAAAATCCCCACTAAGGTTGAAAGTGGAAATAACATAAGTGGTAGAAAAATAATAGAATGAAAGTTGTCCTTGATTACTTCGGTTTTTATTATTTGAAGTTACAAAAAATGTTTTAGAAACACTATAAAGTGCATTTTTTAAGAAAATGGTTTGGTATAAAAATTGAGTTTTTGGAGTACAAACTTAATAAATAGTTTGATATATAAAGCCTACTTTTAAGAAGTGAAATCTTTGTTGTTAAAAGGCTTTAAAGGATAATTTGATTTGAATGACCATTCATGTAATAAAATTTAACTCTTATTTGAAACGAAAGAAAGGATGTTTTAAAAATTAAATTATTAGCATTTCCTTTTACACTTAATAAATAAAATTAATTAATAAATCCTAAATTATAGTTTTAAAATCTAAGAAGTTTACAATTAATATTGGTTAAAATAAGGAGATTTCCATGGTTCCATTTATTGAAAACAAGCTACTAAAGCATTAAATAAAATGTTTCTAAGTTTATATTTTTAAAGATAAAGGTTTTGGGATTAAGTATTTCATGATTATAAAGTTTTAATTTTAGAAAAGTGATGAAAACCAAACCAAAATTTTAATATGGAGTAGATGTGATGATTTTCTAGGAAAATGGGGTAAAAGTTAAGGTTTGAGTAAAACAGCAATGAATGCTCGTAGAATGGCAATAGTGAAACCCTATTGGATATAAGGAATATTAGTTTGAGCCTTGGAATGTTTAATTAAACATGGATGGAGACCATAAAGAAGAATCCATAAGGAAATAGGAAATGATATCATAGTACATTTTTGCGAGTTCTATAGTATACCTGGATGAAAGAAAAAAAATAAGGAAGCATGTACCAAGATTTGAGAATACTACCAAGAGATTTGGATTAAAAGAAGATAGTAATATAAATGGCCATGATAATGAAAGTAATGGATGGTCCTTATTTATTAGAAGCCAAAATGGAAAGTTAAGATATGTAGCTTACATTAGATTAATGACATGTTATAAAGGTCCATTTTATTTATGTAAGAAGTGATAGGGCCACAACATCATTAATGTCAGTTCATATTAAATGGCAGCTTCGAACAATTGTTTCTATTCGGTTTGGATTGTAAGAATAAGTTGTTTTTGTTTATACAAAAGTGTATGATACTATGAGAAATGCTCCTTTTTATTTGTTTTTGGATTGATAGTTATATTCATTTGGGAAATAGAATAAATAAGGAAATCTTATAAAAGACACTTAACTAATGCAAAAGGAAAAATTGGAAATTTACAAAGTAAATTAGGAAATTTATTTAATTATCTACTTAAAGAAAAATAAAGTCAAGTCCCAAAATATACTAAAATTTTAGAAGATAAATTTAGCGAGCGAAGGACGGGGAAAGTTTGTTACGAAACCACAGGTCACTATTCATATGCCTTAAAAGCTAACATTTATAGATGTTGTTCGCACAAAAATTGGACAAACATCTCTAAGTTTGAATTTGGCTAAATCACATTTAGGCTGTTTGATATGAAGTTTTTCGTGTTCCAATACGTTAATAGATAATTTTTGCAGTCACAGAACAGTTCACAGACTCAGAGTTGGAATGAAATTAAAGGAAGTAAATCACACAAAATTTTGTAATGGTTCAGCTAGAACATGCTTACATCCACTGTCCACCTTATTATGCTTCTATGATTTAATTACAATACAAGTTTGATTAGAAAGAGTAAAAATCTAGAGCGGTTGGGATGGTTAAGCCTTAGCAGAATTCTCTCTTTTTTCTCCAAAATTTGGTCCCTGTTGTTGTTGAGGAGCTCTGGTATTTATATAGTGGAGTTGTGAAGCTTGGAGGATGGTTATAGCTCCCTGAACCTGGTTTGGCATCTAAGCGAGAGTGTTTGGTTCGACATCTAAGCACGAGATTTAGGTTCGGCACTAGCGTGGGGAACCTGATTTTCTTGACTCGTCCGGCATCTTGCTTGGAGATGCTTATTTGTTGGACCAAGCATTTGGTCCGACAAGCCTGTGTACCAAACCAAATGTTTGGTCCGGTGTCTTTGGTGTCATACTGGACCAAATATCGGTCCGACATTTTAGAGAATGTCAGACCAAATACCCGGTCTGATAATTTAGAGAATGCCGGACCAAATATCTAGTCTGGCATTTTACAGAATGTCGGACCAGATGTTTGGTACGACATTCTTGCCTTCTACATCATTATTCAATTCCTTTCTTTTTGCCTTTTGTTCTTTCTCTCTTCTTATGCCTGCTGAAAAACCGAGCCAACACTTGCCCCCCCCCCAAGTACATTGTATTCCCATACGATGTGCTTTGTTTGATTCGGACTCAATCCTTTCTCGGCTGGTGAGGTATTTTACCGAACCAAAAAACTCTTTGTCTTCTCTCACTCCTCTGTTCTTCCTTTTATAGAAACCTTACCTTCCTTCCTTATTTTCTTCTTCTATTTCTAGACTTTGAAACTTTCCCAATTTATTTTGTATCGCATGTTGTTCCAAGTGCTTGCGTTTGCCTATTTCCTATTTCAACAGCATCTGAGGCAAGGCTAGTTCTTCCATTTTCTCTATTTCCTAGGGTTTTTTGGGGTGTCCTATTGTTTTGATTTTAGGGTTACCTGGTAGTTTTTTTAGGGAAGAGGGCACTTCATTCAGAACAATCCAATCGTCGGTATGATCGGCAAAGGTGAACGATTCAAATTGAAGCATTAAATTATTGAGGGCAGAAGGAGTTCTTTCAAATCTTGATTGGTTTCCTATTGGGTTAGACTAGGGTGTGAGATGAAGGCGGTTGGCCGGTTGGATCCAAGCAGTCATTGCATAGGGCTTGGTTGATTTGGCTTGGCATCATAACGTCGCTTGGGTTTGGACAAGTATGTTAAGTGATGCCGGACCAAATTAGCCTAAGCCAAGCTAAGTTGGGGGTCTGGGAGTAGTAGTTTGAGAGCGTCTAGTCCGGTGCATGATACTAACCGACCCAAATGATAGGAGTTATTCCCAGAGAGTTTACCTTTTTGTTATGATTGCACGATTTCTAATGTGTTAAATCCATTTCTACTGCTTTACTCTTGCTACGATTGTGTAGCTATTGGTGTGTTAAACTTATGCCTGCTTTTTATTTCCTTACGCAGGAAAATGTCGTCTGGCCGCGAGCTTCGATCTAAGCATGCATCATCACAGCCTGCCGAGGCTGGCGCTTTTTCTTCTGATGTTCCCACCAATCCCCCAAAGCAACCTAGCTCCGCATATTCATTGGTGGAGGGCTGCGCTCCCCACCAAACACTGGTGAAGCCTTCTGAATGTTATCCCAGCGTGCTGACAATTGAGAAGCTTAACTCCATAGCTACGACACTCGAGATCATTCGTCGGGACAATCTACTACATGGTCCAAATGACATGGCATGCTCTCCCTCGGAGGGATAAATGGCATATATTAAATACCACTACATGTGTGGTGTAATTCCTCCGCATACCTGCTAGATCTCCAATTTCATGGCATATCTAAAATTCGCTCCTCTACAGCTTCAATCGAACTCCTATACAATCCTGACATGCTTGTATCTGATATTTGTGAAGTGCTATCAGGGAACCCTATCCACAGAGAGATCCTGTACTTGTAAAACGTAAGAAGTTACCAAAAGGGGAGCCCTTTTATCAGCTTAGATTCAACTCATAAATTCAAGCTTGTTCTCGACTTATACTCGAAGTTTAGTATGTTTAAGAAGGAATACTTCTTTATGCTTGATGGTGTTGTCCCTCAACATGTTTTCACTTCCGGGTGTAAGTCTCCTTTATTTCCTCTTCTAAGTTTTTTGTTGACTTGGTTCCCTAATGCTTCTTATTTTTAGGTTGTGTAAAGGAGGAAAAGGACGAAGTTTTGAAGAAGATGGCCAAGAAAATCTTAGTTATCCCTGAGGTTGAGAGGGAAGCCTCCTTCTTGCTTCGTGACACAACCCTTCATTTTTACAGCCTAATTGGCCCATGTCAATCCATGTTCAAAATCAGGCTAAGCTCAGTTGAGAGAGCAATGGGAGCCAAAGGAGAAGGGGGAGACACTGGCAAAGGCAAAGAGCCGAAGGAAAGGGTTAAAGTGTCGGAGCCCCGAAGAAGTTAAGGCGTAAGAAGAGCGCAGTTTGTCCACCCCGTTCGGGGAAATCTTTGTGCATCGGAGATGCTCCTTCTCCTGATGACGAGGAGGGTTCTTGTTTAGAGGGTGATAGCAAGGATGAAGATGGGTTGGAGGGAGATTCTAGGGTGATAGAGTCGGAGGTCCATGCTTCTCAGGATGTGAAGTTTATTGGCAGTGAAGATTTGGGCACGACTCCCATGAAGAACGCCGAAGTTATGCGAGAGTGGCCTGAGAAGTTAGACCAATCTGAGCCGGTACTTGGGGCTAACTTTTGTCACTGATCCTTCTCAAGAGAACATGGCTATGGATGATTTGAGTGGAATACCAGTTCTTCCAGTGTAAAGCGGAGTAGGGATCAGCGAGACATTCGGGCTTTCTCCATGTACTTTCGATTTCTGTATGGGTTTAGGGGTACTTATTGAGAATTTTTTTTTAGACGAGTCTCAGTCTCCACTTGCTCCTCGGTACAATGAAGTCCAGTCATAGTGTGTCCATCCTCTAAGTGGAGTCCCGTCCCAGTGTGTTCCCCACTTGAGTGAGACCTCGTCCCAACCACTTGATCCAGTTTCCCCTAAGGGTTTGTGGTAGCTTGCAGTGTCTAAGTGTCTTGCATGCTTTGCGTTTATGCTTTCTCCATTTCTCTTTCTAAAGTTGTTATTCGCTTTGCAGGGAAAAGAAGAAATCCAAAGAGGAATGAAATGCCTGAGTGACTTTAACAGTTCAAACGGATGAAAGGGGCCTCCGTTCCTTCAAAGGTTGCCTCCCAAAAGTAAAAGACTACACAAGAGAGTGTCGAAGAGACTCCATCGGTATTGGGTAAAGGAGAGTGCCACGAGACGTCTTAGAAACGTGCAAAGTCTCCAGACAAAGATGTTTCCTTCACCAGTTCTCAAACTTCTTCCTGTCGCCATCTCCAAAATCCATCTGGTGCTGAAGTGCCTGAGGCGCTTGGTGACTTAAGGGAAGAAAACGTCGCTGCTTTTTTCTTAGACTTTCAAGCAGCGATGAGGAATCCTTTCGAGAGTCACCCCTGATATCAACCCTGGCTATGTGGATCACCATCCAGCGGATTTTGATATCGAGTTCCTTCTGCCTCGAAATCCTCTGGTTTGAATTTTAGATGAGGCAAAAACTCTTGACTTCACCACTTTGACAACAAGAATGGTCTAGATTACTAACGATACTAGAAAAATTGTCGATTACCAATCCCGTTTAACCAAGGCCAGTGAGGAAGTGGGAAGCGCTAATGTACGGTCACGCCTAGAGGTGGAGGATCTTCGTAGAGCGCTTAGGGAGAAGGATATGAAATTAGAGGCGGTTGAAGCATCTCGCACAGTTGAGGTAAAGAAAGCCAAGGAAGAAGTGATGAGAGAGATTACTGAATTATGCAAGGCACAGATCGATAATGCTATAAGTTCAGTGGATGAAGCTAGGCAGAAGTATCTGGAGCGGATTCATTCTCTTAAGGGAAAAATGAAGAATCCCAGGAAGTCTTGGCCGAGCTAAAGAAGTTTCAGGGTAAGTGGTGGAAGGAAAAGGATGCGTACAAGGTTGAGATCGATATGCTGAAGGCAAAGCAGGTCTGGCTGAGGAAGGACAAGGAACAGTATATGAATAAAGTGGTGTCCCTCCAAGCCGAAGTTGAAAAGTTCAATGACTTTTGTAAGACGGTTAACCAGATGGTGAAGGACACCTACTACATGTTCTGGAAGCAAAGGAACCTTCAATGGATGAATGAATATCCCCAAGTAATGGCAGGGATCCATGCTCGGCTTACTGAGAAGACTAAGGCTGATGTTGCGCAGGACGAAGGAGTCGTATATGATGTTGGGATGGTGAACCGTCATTTCATGGTGGAAGTCCAAGGCCATCGCTAAGGGATATGAGATGCTGGCGGAGGATGAGGATGATGAAGACGGTTCGGATTGAGGGTCTTGGTGACCCACACAATATTTCCGCGGGTATTTTGTCTTTTCATTTCAGCTTCATTCTTACTTATCTCAGACTGTAAAACTTATGATCTTTCTTGCTTACATCATGTAGAGATGACCTCAGTGCAAGTCATGCCACCAAAGGGTGTTGATGGGGCATCGTAAAGAGATGTCGAGTCCTCTGAGCGACTCGAGCTTCCGAAGGACATGGTCGGAGGGAGAAGGCTGAGTGACAAGGATGTCCCTCCCGCTCAGTTGAGAAAATTTCCCCTTCTCTTTTTTGTATGTATTTTTGTAGGATGTATGGTCGTTTTGCATATGTATATATGAATATAAAAAAATTATACATATAGAATTTTTGTGTTGTAATGTTCAAATTCAGTGCTTTGCCTGTTTATCAAGAATGACTTTTGTGACACATGATTTTTATAGTCTGCCTTGTCTACTTGTTAACTTCTTATGACTTAGTTAATCATCATTGCATTTTGAGATGCAAGAAATCATAAACGCGTTGCTATGTTTAAGGCCGATCGTGAACGATAATTACTCGGGCTATTGCCCGTGTGGTGAGTATTATTCAATTCATCGTTGCCGGCGTATGTAATGCTGATCGTCAACTATGAACTACCCCTTGCTGCAACCACGCCTTAATCATGGGATTTATAATCGATTCGTAGTTTCTTGCGAGCCGAACGCCAATAATGAACTGCCTAGGCTATAAATCGTGCCTAATCCGTGGCTTATAGTCAGTTCATCATTGCTAGCTTGAGGGTGTCGAACGTAAGTAGTGAACTGCCGATGCTGGTTTCGTGCCTCTTGTTATGGCTATCTTATTTTCACCACTGCCGGTGAGCGCTTGCGATTGCCCATAATAGGAATAGTCATTAGATAAAAAATGAAAGGAAAGAAAGTTTAAATAAGACAAGTAATGCAAGCCACAAAATTTTTATAGTGGTTTAATGGAAATATGCCTACGACCACTATCTTTCCTTTATTGTTTCAGTTAATACATGCTTCCTTACAATTTAAGAGAAATAACGGCGGAGGTGTTGGAGATTCCATGCTTTCTCGAACACCTCCCTATCTACTATTGATAGGATGTAAGCTCCATTATGAAGATCCTTATAAACAACAAACGGCCCTTCCCAAATTGGGTTTAGTGCTCCTGGCCGTGGGAAGACCCACTTGAGTACCAAGTCTCCTTCTTGCAGTGCTCGAGGCTTCACCTTGGCATTATATTGCCTTGCCACCTTCTGTCTATGAGTGGCGGCTTTGAGGGCAGCGTCGTTTCTCTTCTCCTCGATCAGGTCGAGTGACACGCTCAAGAGCTCCTCATTTTCTTCTGGATTGTAATGCATCCTTTGGTGCGATGGGATGACTGTTTCAACTAGGAACATGGCTTCAGCCTCATATGCTAATGCGAATGGTGTGTGCCTATCATGGTTTTGTAGGATGTTCAGTAGTCCCATAGTTTAGTAGGCAGTTCGTTGACCCATGCCCCCTTGGACTTCTCTAGCTTCTTTTTTATCAGCGTTTTCAAACCTTGTTTACTGTTTCGACTTGGCCATTGGCCTTGGGATAAGCTACATCTGAGAAGCTTCGAGCAATCCCATGTTCTTGGCACCAACAGGAGAATTCTTCACTATTGAATTGGAGTTCGTTGTCCGATACGATCTTCTACATCACCTTATACCTGTACAAGATGTTTCGTATTAGGAAGTTTATCACCTTGGTAGACGAAATTTTTTTTAAAGGCTCCGCTTCCGCCCATTTTGTGAAATAATCCACTACTACTATGGCGTTTCTCGCCCCTCCTCGACCAATAGGGAGTTCTCCGATCAAATCGATCCCCTAAATTGCAAAGGGCCAAGGGCTGACCATCTGGATTAAACCGGTAGGTGGTAATCTCGAGATTTTGGAAAATCTTTGGCATTTGTCACATTTCTTAGCGAACTCAACTACGTCTTTGTTTAGCGTGAGTTAAAATTATCCATAGCGGAGAATATTCCTGGCTAGAGTTTTCCCTCTGGTGTGATCGCCACAACTCCCTTGATGGATGATATTAAGGATATCTTTTGCTTCATTCCCAGCGGCACACCTTAGTGGTGGGTTGGAAAAACCGCGACGGTACAGTATGCCATTCTGGATGGTGTAGCGGGATGCCCTCCTTAGGATTATCATGACTTTGTTCCGTTCTGCTGGTAAGGTTCAATCTTATAAGTTTTTGATGATGGGGTCATCCATGTCTCCTCTCTGTTTATGGTCGCCGTGATTTGAAGACACTCGAAACTTGATGTGAGTTGATTCATGATAGAGGTTGCCCCAGGCATTAGTTCGGTCCTTATGCTCGCCTCTTTGGTGAGGGTGTCCACCTCTTGATTTTCTCCTCACGGGATGTGTTTATTACATAGTAGTCTTGCTCATTAAGGAGTGTCTTGTCCCTTTTGAGTTAAGATGCGAGCTTTTGTCCATGAGTCTGGAATTCTCAAAGAATCTGGTTCACAATGAGTTATGAGTCACTGTGAATACATATCGACTTAGTCCTATTTCTTTAATGATATCTAAACTAGCTACCATTGCTTCGTATTCAGCTTCACTATCGGTTGCAGTGAATTCTAGCCTTATTGCTTAGCTTAACTTTCTTCCTCGGGGTGTGACTATCATGACTCCTACCCTCGAGCTGAGCTCGTTCGACGCTCCATCAACGAACATATTCCATTTGACAGTTTCCTTAATTTTTACTGCTGCCTCCTCTTCTCGCATTGTAAACTCGGCTATGAAATCAGCGAAGGCTTGTCCTTTGATTACGGTGCACGGATGGTAAGTGATGTCGTACTGGCTTAACTCAATGCACCATTTTGGCAGGCGCCCTGACGTATCCGATTTATGTAGGACTTCTAGCTTCTGTTCTTAGCTTCTGTTCCCGTGAATCTATTGCTAATGAAATATATCAATCTTTGGATGTGATCAACTTCTCGTACTAGTGCTACACTTAGGGTGTGGGAGGATACAGCCAGGTAAAAGTAAAGGCTCTCTCCGTCCATCGGAGTGGAGAGTACTGAGGGCTTCTATAGATGTTCTAGTTAACCCTGGAAGGCTGAGTAGCACTTGTCGGTCCATTTAAACTTTCCTTTATCTCTTTTGAGGGCTTCGAAGAATGGGACACACCTGTCCATTGCTTTGGATATAAACCTACTTAGAGCGGCTACCTTTCCGTTTAGGCTCTGCATTTCCCTTTATGTTGCCGGGATTTGATGTCTTTCAAAGCTTGTACCTTTTAAGGAATCATCTCTATCCCTCTAGCATGTACGATGAGACGTAAGTATTTACCCGTAGGCGCCCCCAAAAGAGCATTTCAATGGGTTTAGTTTCATGTGGTATTTGTGTAACACTTGGAACATCTCGTCTAGATGGTACAGATGATCTGCTACTCTTCTTGATTTAACAAGCATGTCATCAACATAGACTTCCATGGAGTGGCCAATTTGTTGCTCAAACATCGTATTAACCAGACTTTGATAGTAGCGTCGACATTCTTAAGCCCGAAAGGAATGACCTTGTAACAATACAGGCCTAGATCCGTGATGAAGCTAGTGTGTTCTTGATCCGGCACATGCTTATGAATCTGGTTGTATCTCGAATATGCGTCCATGAATGACAACTCAAGCCCTACGGTTCCGTCCACCAACCGATCGATTCGCGGTAAAGGGAAACAGTCTATGGGGCAAGCATAATTGAGGTTGGAGAACTCAATACAGGTTTGCCACTTTCCTTTAGGCTTCTTTACTACGACCGGGTTAGAGATCCATTCAAGGTAAATGGCTTCGTGGATAAAACCATTGGCGAGCAGGTTCTTCACTTCCTCGTTGAGAGCGTTTGATCGTTCTATCCTTATGCATCTTTTCTTTTGCTTGATCGGGACCTTGGTTGGATCAACATTGAGGGAATGACAAGCTATATCTGGGGATATCCCTACCATGTCCTGGTGGGTCCATGCGAATACATCCAAGTTATCTCTTAGGAATTCTAGCAGCTGGACTTTGAGGTTCAAATTTAATTGAGAACCTATCTTTAAAACCTTGTTTTATCGTGTTCATCCACCGTCACATGTTTCATAGCCTCTACAGGCTCGGCATTGACCTCCTCCTCTTTATCTATGGGGTCTAATTCATTGAATGGATCGATGGTATATTCGAGAGGAGGGGTCTTCTTTGATTTCCATGCTTCGGAATTTTTGGCGCAGAGGATGACCCCCATGCCTTTTCCATTTTCCTTTTCTTGTTTTGGCGCATTTCGGTCATATAACAATCGTGAGCTGCATCTTGGTCTCCTTCCACTTCTCCTATTCTGTTATTGGTTGGGAATTTCATCTTCAAGCACCATGGTGCTAATACTATCTGGAAGTTTGGCAAGGAAGGTCTTCCCAAGAAGGAGTTGTAGGTAGGGTGCTCGACCACCATACGAAAGTTTTCTTCTGCATGACTAATAAAGGGTGACTCCCAAGCTCAACATATAAATCTAGCTGCCCAAGTGGCATTGTGGGCTCTTCGATGAACCTGTGTAAAGGCTTGTAACATGGAAGTACATCTTTCATTGGCATTTTCATTTTATTGAATGCATGTTTGAACAAAATATACACTGAGCTTCCAATATCGACCAAAATGCGAAACACCTCTGTCGGGCCGATCCAGGTAGAGATAACCAGGAGGTTAGTGTGCGGATACTGTTTTCCAACCAAATCTTCATTATTGAAGGTTATGTCGACTCTTTCTCTCCGCTTTGCAATGCAACCTTCAATTATGGAATGAACATATCCTTCCCTATCCTTTAAGGATTTTCCATAACTCTAAATTTCTACCCAACTTCAGTCAGCTATATATGGGCCTCCAGATATGGTATGGACAGTTATCTTTTCTTAGCTAGAGCGGCTCACGCCCGTTCCTTCCATATTATTCCCTTACGGGAGTTGCCCAGAGCCTTCGTGGGTCAAAGTGGGAGATTTCTATCCTTTCTGCACATATCGCTCTAGTTTCTTTTTTCGATATATTCCTCAATGAGATCCCACAAATCTTGGCATTCTTCAGTGTTATTCCCATGAGACTCATGGAAGTGATAATGTTTCCCTATTCTAATTGCGGCCTCTGACTCTTTTTTGTATGGAGGACGTTTGTATTTCAACTTATGTTAAGTAGCCATATAAATGTTCTACATAGTGTCGTTTAGCGGCGTGTATGAATCGAATCTTTGTCCGGGTCGGTATCGTCCCTTATTGCCTTTTTCATTTCCAAAGTTGCCTTGATGGCCACCTTTTACTTCATTGTTCTACTTATTCCCCTCGCCTTGGGGTTGGGCACCCATATTTACTTGGATGCTAGAAGCCTTTGCGGGTTTTATGCTATGTTGATGGGCCGCTGTGTCCTCCAATCTCATGTACTTTCCAGCTTCATGAAAGAAATCTTGAAGAGTTGGAGGCTTTTTCTTCATCAATCTTCTCGTGAGCTTTGAATCTGGGTGGATGCCTGCGCACGGTGCCATCGGTGTAAGCCGCTCATCGGTGTCTTACACTGCTACCGCGTCATCTTTAAAGCAGGTAAGACATTTCTACAGCGGTTCTCTTGCTTTTTGTTTTACGTATGATAGGGAATAGGCATCCTAGGGCTGCTCCACGTGGATTCGGAATTGACTTATGAGTCTTTCCTTCAACATTTCCCAAGAGCTAATAGAGCCATGAAGCAGGTGAAAAAACCATGTGATTGCTAAGTTTGACAAGAATAGCGGGATATATTTACACAACACACCCTCTGTAGCTCCATTCATGAGCATGTGTTGGGTGTAGCGTTGTAAATGGATGATTGGATCGGATGTGCCTTTGTTGGGATCCATGTTGGGCATCTTCCATTCCCGAGGAGTGGTTGTTGCTTCTATGTCCCTGGTGAATGGGCTGGACACCCTTCCTCCTACCCATCTTCCAAGTTGTTCGTGCCTGAGATACTCCCTGAAGAGGCGTGTCATCCTTTCCTCGGATGCTGGGGAAGCCCTAGGAGAAGTGGGGGCTTCCCTTTGATGCTGATGACGTTTGGAACCTTGGTTGAGGTTGGATTGGCAATGGTTGGCTCGAAGGATTACAGGGTCAATCATTACTGGTCCTTGCCTGGTGCCTCCTTAATTGGGCCCAGCTCCTGATGATCTTTCAGTAGTGGCTTTGGGCTGAGTCTTGCCTCCGTTTTGAGTTCTTGTACCTTCTTGATTGAATTCCTCGTTCGTAGGGGATCTGTTCCATCCGCGAGACTCTCTAGATTGAGATTCACCTCGAGATTCTGTGTTGTGAATGGATTCCTCCGTGCCTCTCAAGCATGTCATGAGTTGGTCCGCTAAAGCTTTTTACTAGGCAACGAAGCAGTCAGTCGTCTCATTCACAATTCTATCTAGGTTTTCACTTGTGACAGCTGAACCTAGAAGCTAAGAATGGGTGGCCTAATTTTCTTGATCCTCTTGGATGTGATTGAGTGTACTAGCAATGGCCGCATTCTTACCCTTATCAGCTTCCACCTAGAGGGAGCCATGTTCTAACGATGTGTTAAGGCTGGAAGAAGAGTGGAGAGAAGAGTTCGGCTCTCTACGTCGCCGCTCTCGGTGAAAGCACCAAAAATGTTTGCACAAAAACTGGACAAACACCTCTAAGTTCGAATTTGGCTAAATCACGATTAAGTTGTTTGATATGAAGTTTTTCATGTTCAAATACGTTAATAGATAATTTTTGCAGTCATAGAACAGTTCACAGTATTAGAGTTGGAAAGTAGTTAAAGAAGCAAATCACACAAAATTTTATAGTGATTCGGCCAAAACATGCCTACATCCACTGTCCATCTCATTATGCTTCTTTGATTTGATTATAGATACAAGTTTGATCATAAAGAGTAAAAAACTAGAGCAGCTGGGATAGTTAGGTCTCAGCAGAGTTTTCACTCTTTTCTCCAAAATTCGGTCCCCATTGTTGTTGAGGAGCTCTGGTATTTATATAGTGGGGTTATGAAGCATGGAGAATGGTTTATAGCTCCTTGTACCTAGTTCGGCATCAGGCAGGAGAGTTTGGCTTGGCATCTGAGCAGGAGGTTTTGTTTCGGTATTAGCATGGGGAACCTAATTTGCTTGACTTGTCGGACATCTAGCTTGGAGTTGCTTATTTGTCGGACCAAACATTTGGTCCGGCAAGCCTGTGTACCGGACCAAAGGTTTGGTCCGGTGTATTTAGTGCAGTGCCGGACCAAATATTTGGTCCGACATTTTAGAGAAGCCGGACCAAATATATGGTCCGGCATTTTAGAGTATGTCGGACTAGATGTTTGGTTCAGCATTCCTCCCTTCTACACCGTTATTCAATTCCTTTCTTCTTGCCTTTTGTTCTTTCTCTCTTCTTCTGCCTGCTGAAAAACTGAGCCAACAGATGTACTTATATGCTGATTTTTGTTTTAAAATAAAAGAAAATGTTTTTTAAATTTACTACGTAATAGGCAAAGGTCAACCCTAAGTGTTAGCCCATTAACTAAATACCGATTGTGTTGGATGTGGCTTGATTTGTTTTAAAGAATCAAAAATAAATATTTTTGAAAATTTTGTTCAAGAATCTTTAATTTTTAAATATGAAATATTTCATTAAAAGTTTTGAAAAGTATTTAAAAAAATTCAAAAATTTCTGATTTTTGAAATGCCACATGCTTAGCATAGGGAAAGTCGATGGATTAGCAAATATGAATATTACTATGCATTAGAAGTGATAGTAAGTAAAATACAGTTAGTGATAGTAAGTAGCTTTGGGATTTCGTTTAAAGATAATTCTGTTTTAAAATATAAAAATAAATTTTCTTATGTGAATTGTCTTGGAAAAGTTGGAAAAGATACGGAGGCATAAGAAAATGTTCCAGAGTACAACGAAAGGGGTAAAAAGGGAAGGATGGAAACATGGAATTCTCCATCTAAACCCATTTTCCGACATAAGAATATCTATTTAGAAAACCAGACTTCCAAAATCTTAAAAGTTAGAAAGAGTGTGTTAGGTATTGGATGATAGAGATTGGATGCAAAATTGGTTGACTATACTTCTATTCGTAAAAAAGTGGAAAATTTTGTGCGCAAAAACAAAAATTTTTGATTTTCAAAACTTGCATAAATGTAGAACTGCCAGTATATATAGGTTGTTTGCACCATATTTTTCAAAATTGTTTTAAAGAACGCATTCATATAGGATGCTCCAATATAATATTATTCGGCACAAATATCATATATGTTGTGACACACTATGCACTTGTAAACGATTGGCTGCTAAATTCATTGCACTCTAATTAGATGGATAGCTTAGAATAGTTGAGCGCAATTTTACATAATTTAGTCCTTGAGGAATTTTGGGGGATGAAATTATTTTAAAGGGAGAGAATGTAATACCTCGTAAATTGAACGATAACTAATTAAAAACTTAATAATTATTATAACTGAAAATGGAATTTTCAAAAACATTAGAATTTTCCTACAAAAATTACACCATTGCATTCGTGGCGATTTTTTAGTCAATTTACATTTATGAAATTTTTAGATTCGAGTTCAAACAAAAAAAATTATTGATGTTTGAAGATTTCAGATCAGAAATAATTATATATGTAATTAAGAAATAAATGTAATTAATTGGCATTAATGGTTACGTAACATGTAAGTAGAGTTAACAATAAATCAAAAGGAATTGGACAAAATAATTTTAAAAGGAAGTAAGCAAAACACATAAATTATTTAAGCAAAACTAAAGGACCGATCGACCCCTTTATTAAGATGGCATTATAGTAGTCGACCGGTGGTAATTGACGGTTAGAGATTAAACCTAGGCCGAATGACCCAGATTTAATATAATCTAATCTAATAATTGGCATTAATTCGAACCCCTAAAAATACAACCAAACCCACCACTGTTCTTCTCATATTTTCTGAAGCAATAATGTGGTTTGCCATTTTTGTTTCTCCACAGCTTCTAAAATTTATATGAACTATAATCTATAAATATATTTAATTGGAGAATAGTAGAGAATAATAAAGGAGAAGAAGAGGATCGAATTGAATCGCCAAGCTAAAGTGAATTGTAAATCCAAATTTAAAAACTCTTCTTGTATCTAAATTTCTAATAAATATGTGTACGCTTTTGGTGCATATGTCGATAAGAAGAAAAGGGAGTCATACAGGAATAACAAGATTTAGAACTTGAGATTTGGAAGCTTAAAGGTAAGTGAGAAATTATGTATTTTTATATAATGTTGGATTTATATCGTTGTAAATCTATTTCTTTTATGTCTGGAAAATCTTTTCTTAGTGCAAGTTTGAAACCTTATAGCACAATGGCGACATCAGGAATTCCCAAAACCCTAGGCGATTTGGAGGATGATGAAGGAGGTAGGTGGACGACGGTTAAACGCAAGGGGAAATCGACTTTTGTTGAGATCCTAAAACAGACAAATCTAGAATTCAAAAAGCAAAGAAAAAACACTAAATCGTAGGTGGAGGCGGTAGATAATAACATCGAGATACAAGGTAAAATCGACTATTTCGAACCAATAGAGGATGGGACCGAACCTTATCAATTAATAGACAAACAAGATTATGAAGAATCTAATCAGATGTGGAAGAATTCATTATATGTACACATGGCTGGTAAAAGACCATATCTTGTTCATTTCGATGCCTATATTAGGAGGGTTTGGAAACCTTCAGGATCGTGGGATGTATTTACCAGAGAAAATGGGTTTTATCTTAGTAAACTTGAAAAGGAAGAAGATTATGAAGAAATCGTAAAGGGAGGCCCATGGTTCATGTATAGCAAACTAATAATCATTAAAAAAAATGGGAAGCAGACTTTAACTTTGAAAAGGCAATGTTAACAACGTACCTAATTTGGATCAAATTCAACAATCTTAATTTAGCATTGTGGAACATGAGATGCACTGGTAAGCTGGCAAGTATTATTGGTAAACCTCTTGATATAGATGAATACACTAGGAAGGTTAAAAGAATCAAGTTTGCTAGAGTATTGGTGGAAATCAAAATTGATTCTGTTCTACCACAGACCGTTAAAGCAATTGATAAAAGAGGCAATGTCTATTTGCAAAAGGTAGAATATGAATTCATACCTTTGAGATGTGCGTAATGCAAATGCTTTGGCCATGCATCCACTCAAGAGTGTAGTGATCAAAATAAACCCAAACAATTATGGATACCAAAAACTTCAACTTCTACAGATACTATCCACATTAATACGAATGCTGAACCCATTGAGATAACTACCACTAGCAACACTGGAATATTACCACAAAAATATATTACAGCAACAAAAAATTATAAAAAAAATGCTGTAACAAAGGATCCAAGTCCAAGCCCTAAAGGTATTGATATTAAGGACTATGCAGAAGAGATACAAGAAAATCATCAATCTCCGAAGTCACAGGAGGATCATTCAGATCTGAAGGCTCATAGGCAGCAACCACATGAGCAGAGTATGGAGGAATCAAGTGATGATGAAGATCTCCCTGGAACAATCAATGACATACAAATATTAGATATACAACTGGAATCATCAGAGGAAGAAGAGATAGAAGAAAACTTGCTAAAATATACTAAAGCTAATGCTAGCTATGAAGATATGTTTTCTAGAAAAGGAAAAAAAAGCAGCTGGGAAAAAAGCTAAAGTTGTATCAGCTTCGATCACTAGGAGCAGAGCTACTAAATCATAATGACTATTATATGTTGGAATGATAGAGGTCTAAATGGTGATGTTAGAAAACTAAACCTCTATAATCTTTGTAATAGATATAAACCTACAGTTTTAGCAATATTAGAAAACAAACTTGCAGAAGATAGAATGGAGGAATTAACTAATCAAATGGGAGCTAATTGGAAAATCGTACATAATAACACAAACAATATGAAGGGCAGAATCATGATTATTTGGGATTCTAATGCTTGGACATGCAAATTGTTGAATGTAGATGAGCAACAAATTACCATAAACAAGAAAATTTTAGGAGGAATGGAGATCATTGCAATAATAGTTTATGCACGTAATCTGGCATCAGAAAGGAAAAAATTATGGAAAAAGATAAATGATAATTCAAAAACCATACCAAAACTGTGGTTAGTATTTGGAGATTTTAATGCAGTACAGAAAACACATGAAAAACAAGGTGGACTTACTCTTAACGTTTTCCAAATCTCTGAATTCAACAATTGTGTACTAGCAGCAGGGCTTGTAGAAGTGCTCCATATGGGCCTGAAATACACATGGAAAAGTGGTGAGACAAATAAAATCCATTCAAGACTTTATAGGGCATCATGTAATGCAGATTTATTGAACAAGTTTCCAAATGTAAAGGTTACAGTACTGCCAGGTTCGACAAGCGATCATTGTCCTCTTTATATTCAATTTAACAATGAATTAAAGTTACAGAAAGGCAAACCATTCAGATATGCAAATCACTGGCATCTAATAGAGGGATATAAAGAGATAGTAGATTTTAATGAAATTCAAACTCCAGAAGGAAACCATATGTACCAGTACATAATGATAGTGAAACAAATGAAGAATAGGCTGAAGGAGTGGAATAAAATAAGGCCCAAATCACAAGATGACATCAAAGACTTACAAGAAAAGCTGGAAAGACTCCAATATCAATGAGAAGAAGAGCCTCTGGATAAAGAGCTGAATGCAGAATATTTTGCCAAACAATAGCAACTAAAGAATATTTTAGGTATTCAAGCTTTGGAGATAAAGCAAAAAAGCAAAAGAGAAATGGCTAACTCAAGGGGATGAGTGCAATAAATTTTTCTATACCAATCTCAGAGGAAAAATCAAAATAATAATTTACTAAAATTTTTAAACGAACAGGGAGAGGTTGCTAAAAATTTACATGACTTGGAAACTAAAGCCATAGACTATTTTACAGATACATATAATGGAGATCATATGCAACAAACACCTCAAATCAACTGTAGGAAAAGAATCTCCAAAGAAGGTGCTCAAATGCTCACAGCTGATATTACGGAAAGGGAGTTGAAAATGCCACTTTCTCTATTCATAACGAGTCCAGTCCTGGATCTGATGGTATGAGTGCACTCTTCTTCAAAATGCACTGGGAAAACCTAAAAGGAAAAATGTTCAAAGGTTATAAGGAGGCTTTAAATTCAGGGGAATTTATTCAGGAAATAAATCATACTTTCATTACATTGATACCCAAAGTTAAAAAACCAAAAAGAATTAAAGAATTTAGGCATATAGCTTGCTGTAATGTCACCTATAAAATTCTTAGCAAAATCATTTGCATGAGACTCACCAAAGTCTTACCTCAACTCATTTCACAAAGCCAAAGTGCTTTCATTAAGGGAAGATTCATATCTGAAAATTCATTGATGGCACATGAACTAATACGGGAATTTAACAAGAAAGAGGCAGACAGAGTATGCTTAAAAATAGATCTTCACAAGGCATATGATAAAGTGAGTAGACAATTCATCCTACATATGTTGCATGAAATGGGAGTGTCGGCTAAGCTACTTAAACTCATAACACATTGTATATGTACTCCTACTTTCTCAGTGATCATAAATGGAGTTCCTAAAGGATATATAAAGTCTAATAGAGGAATTAGACAAGGAGATCCTCTATCTCCTTATCTCTTTGCTATAGCCATGGAGTGGTTTTCTCTTCAAATGGAACTTGCAAGTTACCAATCATTAATTAATCCCATATATAAGATCATCCCAGAAGTCAACCACCTCATATATGCTGATGACTTATTGGTTGTTTTCAAATCTAACAACATGGGGATAAACACAATAAAGGGAATATTTAAACAACTAGAAACTCTAGCAGGTCTCAAAGTCAATGAATTCAAAACCAAGTGCTATATGAACAAGTATTATAAAAATAAAACAGACATATTAGCACAACTTGGAGTAAGTGAAGGTGAATTGCTAGTAAAATATTTAGGGGATCCACTGTCGAATAATAAAGTTACAGATGCAGAATGTGGAAAATTGATAGAAAACATAAGAAAAAAGCTGCAAGGATGGAGATCAAAATTATTGTCTTTTGCAGGAAGAGTGGAATTGGTACATACTGTTATCACTTCAAAATTCAGATTTTGGTTGCAAACATTCCAGATACCAGACTGCTCACTTGCTAAGATAAGTACAGTTTGTACAAATTTCATATATAAAGGAGGCATTCACAAAGTGAGCTATAGTGAACTATGAAAACCTAAAAGTGAAGGAGGGGTAGGTCTAAAAAATCTATTTGAACTCAAAAAGATTTATGGACTCAAATTAGCTTGGAAAATTCTTAATTCTGAAAATCTGTGGGCCAAATGGATGAGAGCAAGATACTTAAAAGATAATTTTTGGATGATAAAAGAAGATAATAATGCTTCAGTTATATGGAAAAATATTCTCAAAAAAGGGAGACACTAAAAATGTCGGTGGAAAGATAAATAGCAAATGGCCGAGACACAAACCTATGGACGGATCCTTGGATTAACAATAAAAGTATCCTAGAGAGAGTGGGATGGGAAAGCTTCTCGGCAAACAACACACCAAAAATTCAAGTTGATAGCATAATTCATAACAAGAAATGGAAACCGGAAAAAAAACTGATAATAAGGAATCTGAAACAAGAAATTGAGGAAATCCCAATTTTCACAAATAGAGAAAATGATGTATGTGTCTGGAAAAACAACAATAAATGTCAACTCAAAATGAGGGAAGTCTAGGATAACAATAGGCAACATTATGAAACTGTCAACTGGTATAAGGTCATCTGGAGTAAATCAAATTGTCCTAAAATGGATCACGCTGCGTATAAGGATATTAAAGGAAGATTGAGCACTAAAGATAGACTTAAAAGCTGGGGAATACCTGATGAAAACACATGCAATCTTTGCAGAAAGGAAATTGAAACACATCGACATCTATTTTTTGAATACAAATATAGCAAACACAATTGGGCTATACAAAAGCTTAAAAACATGCAAATAGAAGCAGTATTATGCTTAGAAGATGATATAAACTACCTGAATGATCGGATAGATCTCACGAACTTTATGAAGGAAAAAATTGCCTTGATGACAACTATCTGGCATATCTAGAGAGAATGGAATGTAAGAGCTTTCACCAACAACAGAGAAAAAAATGAAATAACACTTGTGGAAAACATTGCTAGAGATGTAAAAATTAACATCGGAAGAATTAGAAGGCTTATCAACTTAGAGGCAAAAGAAAAACTGCTATTGGAGAACTGGAGGTAGAAGGTTGAGAGGCCAGGAAGTCAAGTAAGCACCGAGGACCCGCCATAGCAATCGAAGCTGAAGAACCCTGAATAAATTAGGAAAGGTGTTGAGTTAATGTTGAGTTAATGTCGAACTATCGGATGTATTGTTTTAGTTATGCTGCTGTATAATGTATTTGTATATGCTATTGGGCCGCACTACCCGTTATAATATCTTTAACCCATTTTCAAAAAAAATAATACACACACACACACACACACACACACACACACACACACACACATATATATATATATATATATATATATATAATGAATTTGAGAACAATGCCCACATATTTTATGAACTGCTAACTTTAATTAAAAATTGTATGCACTTGAATCTGGAATGTAAGGATGAAAGTAATTCCTAAATTTATAATATTATATAACAATTTCAGGTTTGTTGGTTAAAATGATATATGTTAGTAAACATGAATTAAAAGTTATTATAATATGGATTAGGGTTAAGTAGTATTTTAATACATTGGAATGAAATGTGTTGCAATATAAATTTCCATAAATTATCTAGTTTTATAAATGTGAATAAAGTTGTATCGTTTGAAATAACAAAGAATGTGCCAAAAGAAAGAGGTTTACAAAACATGGATGTTTACCATATTTTATACCGTCTTTTTCAATAATAAAATAAAATATAATTCCTTGTAATTCCAAACATAACACGAGTCCTCTTTAAATAATTTATGGAAAATTTCAGCTTTAACATTTCTTTTTGGAAAGATGTAACTCCAATTCATAAAAATGCAGAAGTTTCTAGGTATAAACCATTGTGATGTAAGTAATGATAGTAACAGTAATTTAATTGTGAATCTAGTATATGCATTTATATAAGTTAGAAAATAAACAATAGGAGAAGAAAAATAAATAAAACAATGGGGAATTAAAGGGATATAACAATCAAAGAAAGATAGCTAATAGTTAAAAAGGGACGGTAAGTTATATTTAATAGTGTTAAGTGGAAGCTAAGCAATAAAAGATATTTAGTTTATTAAAAGTAGAAGTAAATGGTAAATGAGAGTAAATGATGTTAATGAAACAGGAACCAAGCTATGTAAAAATAATTGAATATTAACAGTTGAACATAAGAGGCATTGTGAATATATGTATGTATATGTGTGTGTGTGTGTGTATTAGCCACGAGTACATATTATGGTGGTTTGTCGAATCTATTTAATAAATTACATTAATTAAAAATGACTTAGTCATTAGTATGAGTTGGAATGCAAGGTCAATAGTGTTGCACAATAGAAGTCTGCCCTCTGAAAGGGGGTTCCAAAGGTTGTGTATACATTGCTCTGTGTGAGACATCTCTAATCGTAGGACCAATAGGATTAAAGGTTCACGTATAGGTGAAGGAAATATACCGGGGTTCACCTTGGTTGAAGTGTCAATGGGCCAAGTTGGCTGTACTTTAATACTTATGAGGTATGTGTTAAGTACCAAGTGAGCATTTCCTTGATTGCAATAGGCAATCTAAATGGGACAGTAAGCGTAGGCTCGATGTTATATCAACAAGATTGGTACCATATATGTGAGGAGTAGGGTTGTACACTGTGACATCCCCCTACATGAAGGCCCAAAACTAAAGGCTAGATGTTGCAGCCATCCATAGTTATTAATCCTCAACGATCAAATATGGTGATGTTAGATACATCGATACACAAATCATAAGATTATGGAAAAATATTAAAAAACTAAAACACTTTTCCACATTTCATGTTCATTACACAATCCCACAAACGTTAACCATGTTCAGAAAAAATATAATTATTACACATACGCCAAGAGCGACATATGAAGATGCCCCATTGGTTTATCAGAGTATAAATAAGGCTATCAAGTCTGCCTTTGCATTCAAAATACACAGTGGAAAAGATAATGCTAAATAACTAACTGCCTCCTGCACACCTCCGGAAGCTTTATTCGTTTAAGAAGATAACTTAAGAACCCTAAACCTCAAACTACTCAAAATCAATTGAGTGCCCGAGAGTTTAATGGGAAAACAAAAACTTCGTGTCAGACATAAAGCTTGGTATGAATAATAATCTAACATCTCATTCCATTTAGATATCTAGTGAGACCACGACGCTTAGCAGAATGGGTATTCCTCTCACTATTATACTAAAACCTTTTCAAAACCATATATTGTGCTCCTGCATCCATAATGGTCAAAACATAGCATTTAAAACATTTATAAGGATATGCATATATATAAACATCTTAGATTTCTCATCCCCAGTTTAACTGACTCTCGGTCATGATTATAATTTCTAGGGTCATTATTTACCTATTAGTTTTCATGGGTTTACTAATAACCTTTTATTAATTTATGGTCACGCTGCCCTATAGTTTTCATGGGATCACTAAGAACCTATAGGCACCTGCCAATTAGCCTAATCAATTCATGGGTGGACCCATGAATCTATTGGTCATTATAATAACTCATCTTTTATCCTAGTTTTCATGGGTTGACTAGGAACCTATGGATTACTCCAGTAACTTCCTTCTTAGCCTAAGTTTCATGGGTTGACTATGAACCTTTTGACTGATGTCAATACTTAATCCGGATATAGTTTCATGGGTTCACTACAAACCGATTAGCACCTTCTAATCATATTTAATATGTAGTTTTCATGGGTTTACCACGAACTTGTTGGTTATCCCCAATAATTTCCTAATCATGGTTTTCATAGGTTTACTATGAACCTGTCTCCCGAACAACTTCAAGGTTTAGGCATCCTATATTTTGGTCTCCCTGACTACTTGGACGCAATTCTACTCCCTCTAGATTTATATTAATTTTTATTTATTATTGGGTTAACCTACTGGTTCTTCTACTCTTTAACCCCCAAAATGCAATTATGGATCTTTTATCATGTGAATATATTCTTATTTGAAGAAGCAAACATTACAACTTACAATACCACTCATGTGGGTTTAAAGTGCTTGAAATACTTTTCACATAAAACATAGTTAATCCCTTTGACCTATATTTTTATCAAGATAATACTTCTTCAAATATATAAACTTAAAGTCATTTCAAAAATCCTTCATTTAGGCATGGGGTTTTCCTTTAAAATTGAGTTTGGGTTTAAAAAGCCTTTCCACACATTCGAAACTTTGCTTTCGATCTCATGGTATGACCTCCTTCGAAAGCATTAAAACATATCTTCAAAACCTTAGGCTCCTGCCGTTTGAATACTTTAAAACATCTCTTTCGAAAGCTTTCGACCTTCTTAAAGTATTACCATATAAGTATAGAAGAATAGCTCCAAATCAGTCAAAAATACCCCTTTTGAAACCATTGAAGGTTCCCCTTCGAAACCATTGAAAGTCCCCCTTACGAAATCATTGAAGGTTACCCTTTGAAACCATTAAAATCCCCCTTTCGAAATCATTGAGTTTATATTTAAAATAATATTTTTGAATCAAAGTGAACATAAGTGAAAGCATCTCTTTTGAAACCATTTTTCAATTTATAAATGTATTGGGAAACTTGATGGTGTCAAAACCATACTTTCGAAAGCATTAAAATATCTGGGTAAAATAATTGAAGGTGCCTTCGAAACCCTTCTAAAATCATTGTCTTTAAGACCCATAACCCCTTTCGAAAGCAGTAGGAAGTGGCTTATATTTATAAAAACAAACCATTCCTTTCGACAACATTAATGTCCACAATACCATCGAAAGGCATCAAATCATAGAAGGGTGTCGAATTGGTCGAAACTACCCCTTCTGAAAGCTTTAATTGATGACTAAGTAACTCCTTTGGAAGCTTCAATTTAAAAAAAGGCGGCAGCTCTCCTTCGAAAGCTTCTTTAGAAATACCCTTCCGAAACCATTAGTTTCGACTACTTCGAAACCTGTTTATAAATAGGCAAGAGCTTTTCTTTAAAACAAAGGAAATAGCTCCTTTGGAAGCTACGTTTCGACACCCTACCTTCCGTCTTTCTCTAATCCACTACGTACCAGCTAACGGATACCATGTGTACTGGTTTACAAGTTTCGACCTAGAATATTTCGACTAGGTTGGAGGCAAAAGCTCTGGATTGAAAGATCCTTTTAAAGAAGGCAAAACCCACTTTTCTAAGCTAATGGTTGATTTTACTAATAAAGTAAACTTTTTGTAACTAACTTGTCCACTTGTAAACACATAATTGGTTACATTAAACTTTCAAATTATTTCACTAAAATTTGCTGCATTTTCTTCGATCTAAAACTAAACAAAATTTAACAACTAAGCCCTTCCTATTAATAGCATAATTAAATCATTGAGGTTCTCCATTCAAAATAATTTTATTTCCATGCTAAATTCCGTAGTAAAAATCCCAAAAATCTAGAAATCCACTTTAATCATGTCATCTAACATATCAAAATTTCAGACTCAAATTCTTAATATATTTTTCAAAATAAATTTATAAACCCAAGTAACCATATTTCTCGTTGAAAATTCATAACTAATTCTCCACGGCTTGGAAAATTATAAAAATTGAAACCCAACTCCAAAATCATATTTTCCATAACATATAATTTTTCCATGGCATTTAAAAATTATTTAACCTCGGTTTTACCCTAAAACCAAGCATATCTCCTTTGAAATAATTTTGTTTAATCTAAAAAAATTATAAATCAAGCATATGATCATCCAATATATCATAAAAATGAATTTACCTTAAATTCAAAATCATATGATTATAAAACCAAATAGAGATGTAGTGATTATTATTCACGTTAGCTTGGATAAGAAAATTGGAGATTGATTGAGATTAATTTCTTCTTGCTTGAATCCTAAGCTTTACTTTACTTTCTCTTCTTTTCTACCTTCTTGATGGCCAGCCTTGCTATTTCCTTTTCTTATGTTTTTGCTTATAATGAAAATGAACGTGTATGGCTAAGGAATAATAGTATAAGGGTGGAAAATATGAGCGGATATTTACCCTAATACCCTTATGTTTAATTAGTTAGCACTTAACCATTTATAAGTTCATTCAATTTAAATAAGCATGACCATCTATATTCATTTACCAATCTCAATCCCCTTATCACTCTACATTATTCTATTTAATTTATTCTAATTAAATCTTCTAAATAATGTTAATAAAATTAGGGGTGTTACAGGCTCCCCTCCTTAAAGAATTTCGTCCTCAAAATTCGGTAAGGACTAAATCGCAAACATAGCAATCATCTAAAACAACTCCTAATATCCATACTAGCCAACTCGACTAGCAACTAGTCCATATAAATCTAATACAAACATACCATCAAAGAAGATTAGGATAAGCATCTTGAATCCTATCCTTTATCTCCAAGTACAATCCTTCTCGTTGTCGCTCCATTGAACTTTCACTAACTTGACTGTCTTCATCCTCAATCTCTTCTCATCTCTCGCTACAACCCAGACTGGTTTTAGAACAAAGGTTAAATTAGGCTCTACTACCAGTCCTCCAACTCTATTTGAGGAAAAATAGCCTCTAGATCATGCATGTACTTATGAAGATGAGACACATGGAATACATTATGGACACCTACCAAAATGCTTGGAAACTCTCTTTGTACGCAAGCTTCCAACCCTTTCTAAAATCTGGAATAGACCTACATATCTCGGGGCCAACTTTTTTGACTTCCCAAACCATACCACACCCTTCGTCGGTGATACCTTAATGAAAACCTAGCCTTCCACTGAGAACTCTAAGACTTTACGCCTCATATCTACGTAACTCTTCTATCTGGATTGAACTTCCTTCATCCGTCCTCAGATTCACTCAATTTTTTCTGATGCCTCTTTAACCAAATCTGGACCTAAGATCAATCTGTCTCCAGTCTATAACCAACATGCAGACGATTTGCATGGCCTTTCATGCAAAGCTTCAAAGGCGCCAATCCTTTGCTAGTTGATAACTATTATTGTTGAAAAACTCAATCAAATGTAGGTGATCCTCCCAAGATCTAACAAAGTCCAATACACAAGCTCTAAATAGATCCTCGAGTATTTTGTTGACTCTCTCTGTCTACCCATCTGTCTATGGATGATACGCTATACACATCTTGAGCTTGGTACCTAATACCTCTGGTAGACTTTTCCAAAATTCGCTAGTGAATAATGCATCTCTGTCACTGACTATGCTACTAGGAATCCCATGAAGTCTAACTACGTTCTTCATGAACAAATTTGCCAAAATAGGTGTCGTCCTGGTCGACTTTACTGAAATGAAATGGGCACTCTTGGTCAACTTGTCCACAATAACCCATATGCTTTCGTTTCCTCTTTTTGACCTTGACAACCAATCTATAAAATTCATGGATATCGAATCCCATTTCCGTACTAGAATCCCTAGAGACTGAAATGACCTACTCGGCTTTTGATGTTCGGCCTTCACTTGTTTACAGTTTGTACACTGCCTAACCCATAAGCCAACATCCCTCTTCATGCCTTCCCAATAGAAGCTCATCTTCATATCTTGATACATCTTGGTCCCTCCAAGACGAATCATAAACTTGGATCGATGACATTCTTCCAGAACTTCTCTCCTTAAGGTCTCTACATTTGAAACACATAACCGACCTTTCTTTCTCAACCATCCTCTTTGGTCAAGACTATAATCCTTTAGATCATCGATCTCTGACCCTACCTTAATCCTTCTAATCCTCTCCGCTAAATCTAGATCTTCACTCTGCTTAGAAGCTATCCTTTCGATCAATACTGGTCGAACCTCTAAACATGATTACATGGCAAACCCAAATCTCACAATATAGAACTCGACGAGGAGTTCAATTTCCAAAGATGTAATCGCCATATATGATGTCTCGAACGGCTCAATTGGCCAATAATGTAAAAAGGCGATACACTTGGAAAAATCATAAAGAAATCAATGAAATCATCTCAAAGATCGCATATGCTTATAAAAATGGTCAAAGTCCGCCAAAGTGCTGTTCTCTCAAAATAAGGCGCCACGTCTCAAATGGACAAACGTCCTGAAGGACAACGTCCCGAAGGACAACATCCCGAAGGAAAAATATGTCTCAAAGACAAATATCCCGAAGGACAACATCTCAAAGGACAAATACGTCTCAATGGAAAAGATCCCCAAAAATAACATCCTGAAGGACAATGACCCGAAGGTCCAGTGCAGGCAACTCGAGAATGTGTCACAAACTCTCAAATAGGAGCACGAAAAGTGTTAACAATGCATCCCATACCACACATTCTCACAAATTGGTTAACTAATCGCTAGCCAATGCCACACCAGAAATCGGTAAAAATATTTGCCTCATCTCATCGGCAAATACGACCTGAAGCTCAAAACGTTCAAACGGACAAGTCAGGAATTAACCGATAAAGTAAATGCACGTGTCCCATATCATGTATTTTACCAAACCGTTTAATTCTCCTTCTTATACGCTCGAATAGTGCAAAAATATGTATTTTACATAGAAAATAATTTGCTTGAGAAAACAAGATTTTCAAACAATTTTCAAAATCATTTTTGGAAAACATTCTTTGAAATTCCCTTATAATATAAAATATATAATTTTTATAGCTTTAAAATAATTTTTATATATTACATAATAATTATTTCAAAAAACCAATTTATTTTAAAAATAATTTCAAAATTATTTATAAAAACTCATGCTCGAAATCAAAGAAAAATCATCGAAAAACACCAAAACCAACATTCCAAAACATCGCAAAATCCATTCATTTTGAATCACAAACTCACCAAAAATTTTGCCCACCTATTGATAGGATTCATGGCCTTCAAAACAGTTCAGAAAAAAACAAGATGCAAAAGTCGAAAAACAGTTTAGAAAACAAGGAAGAACACAAAAATGCACAGGCCAAAAAAACCCAAGTCTGAAATCTTCTCCGGGTTCAACTTCCAAACATAATTCGATTGTCTTAATGACCTCGGAATGGTCTGAAATTTGATAGACACAAATAGAACAATTTATCTATGAACTAAAAAAATATTCACTGAATTCCGACATGAAATGGTAAAGATATGAAATTTCAAACAAGGACTCAGGCCATGTTGAATTCTGCCCAGGTCTGAAAACCCTCTCGAGTTTTGCTTACATGCATGAATCATGTGACCAAACAACCTCGGATTGGACTGAAAAATGGTATGCATATAGTAGAAAACTTTACCTTTCAAATAAATAAAGAATCAATGAATTACGAAAGAAAATGAAAAAGATACGCTATCTCAAACATAGACTCAGGCCATATTTGCAACGGTTAAAAAAACGAAAATGTGTACAGGCCTGAAAAATGAAACAGAGGACCAAACAACCTCGGATTGAATTAAAAATTGGTAAGCACATAGTAGAAACTTTAGCTTTAAAATAAAAAAAGAATCGATGAATTCTGACAGGAAATGAAGATGATACGTTGTCTCAAACATGGACTCAGGTCATGTTTGCAGCAGCTCGGAAAATGGAAATGTGTATAGGCCTGAAAACCATCTCAGGTTCAACTTCAGGCATGAAACGGAGGACGAAACGACCACAGATTGAATTGGAAATTGATATGAGTATATTAGTTAACTTCAACTTTCAAATAAAAAAAGAATCGGTGAATTTTGACATAGGAATAAGAAGATATGGTTATGCAAAATAGCAACCAAAACAGATCTTTCACAAAGAATAAACAACTACAGAAATAGTTTACTGAAGCTATATTTTGCACAGTTTATAGCTTGTATTGCTTTGATTCAACTAGAAATTATGAGTTACCAACTCATCTTGCAATTTTTGAAGATTAAATTGAGCTAACTCGAGAAAGTAGACGGCTTTAGGCAAGAAGAAGCTTCAACAACCTGTCAAATGAATAAAACTTAGAAATGCAACAAGAAAAGTAACAATTACAAACAACTAAAATATCAAAATCAAATTTTGATGAAATAATCAATGTTTTGAGTTGATCACCTCTTGAAATTGAGCTTTAATTTGATAAATAACAGCAATTTGGTTGAAGAAATTGGAGATTTAGCTTAGGTTGAAAGAGGGAAAGGTTTTTCTCAGTTTCTGTTTGTTTTTACTGACAAGAGAAAGGAACGTATGTTTTGAGGAAGAAAGTGTTTCTCATTCTTTACAGGCTAAGTAAAAATGGACTTGGACCTAAAACCAAATTAATTAGCCTAATTAAAATTAAATTATCTCTAAAACACATTTACACATATGTTAATAAATCAAAACATCGTATTTTCACAAAATTTCAACACACTAAAATTTATACAGACATATTTTCATGTTTTATAAACATTTTACAACATATAAAAAGATAATATTTGTTACAAAAATTATTTTTATTATCAAAAATTCTTATGTTTAAATAAATACACAATTTACACAAATATTTACACAAAAAACTATTTTTAATACCAAAAATTGTATAAAAACCATTTTCTTTTGTAATAAAATACAACAAATCATTTTAACACCAATTTTATAACCAAAACTTGTTTTTAAACAAAATTCCTTCTTATTATTTATAATATACACATATTAAAATCAAATTCTTCCTTTAAAAGTCAATAAAAGAACACTTGGCAATAATTACAGGAATTATTGCATTTTCTTAAATAAAAATCATATTTCACTCATACTTCTCACAAACAACCGAGATAAAGTTTTAAAACTTTATTTTCCTTATTATTTCCAAAATCCATTGTTTATTTAAAATAAACCATTTAAATCTTCAATTCATTTTTTCTTTCATAATGTTAAATTATAACCGCCGTTATAATTTAATAATTACAGGTAATAACCAAAACCAGGGTTGTTATAGGCTCATCCCTTATAAAATTGCGTCCTCGCAATATCTAGAGAAGAGCTGTATTCAACATAATTATTTCATCAAGCAAAAGAAATTAGACGAGCTTGAGTTTAAAATTCTCACCATCAACATGAGAAGATAAGAATCTAGGATAAGATCGCTCGGTAAATTCTATGGTTTTCCAAGTGCAGTCATTGGGATTAGCGGATCATTGAATTTTCACGAGCGGCACGTCCTTATTTTGAAGGCGTCTCACCTCCGAAGCAAGAACATGAATAGGCTGCTGCAAACGGATAGATCAGGTGAGATCTCAAGCTCTTGCAGATTAGGAGAATTGATAATAGAATCCGACCCTCGAAGACACTTTCGAAGCCGAGAGACGTAAAATACATCATGAATGCTAGATAGGTGAGCTGGAAGTGAAACTCTATAAGCTATGAGGTCAATACGTTTGTAATGGGAAACGGTCCTATAAAGCGAGTAGCCAATTTCCCAGTCTTGCTGAAACGCATTATCCTCTTCAACGGAGATACACGGATATACATAAGGTCACCAATAGAGATCTCGAGAGGCTTCCTGTGGTTGTTTGCATAGGATTTCTAACGGCTCCGTGCCTCTTTCATTCCCTATGGGATAAGAATAGTCTTCTTTGAAGCTTCACGAATAGAATCAGGGCCTAAAATTGGTTTCTCCCCAGATTCCAACCAATAAGATGGTGATCGACATGGCCTTCCATATAAGGCTACGAAAGGAGCCATACTGATAATAGGCTTAAAGATGTTATTGTAGGGAACTCTATAAGCGGCAGGTGGCCCTCCCAACTACCACCAAAATCCAGAATACAAGCACGAAGAAGATCCTCGAGAAAACCTTTTACCCGTTCAGTCTGTCCATCGGAATGTGGATGATATGCTATGCTGAAATTAAGCTTTGTTCCTAAAGCTTCCTGAAGACTCTGCCAGAAATGACTCATGAAGAGTGGATCATGGTCACAAAAAACAGAACTAGGGAGACCATGAAGTCTCACGATCTCCTTAATATAATGCTTGGCTAGATGAGAGGCCGTCCTATTAGATTTAATAGGAATGATGTGAGCATATTTAGTCAAGTGATCAACAATAACCCAAACACTGCAATTGCCCAATCTCGAACAAGATAGGCCATTATTGAAATCCATAGAAATCTGATCCCATTTCTACTATGGGGCCTCAAGAGGCTGAAGAAGACCACTAGGGAGATGATGTTCGGCTTTGATGAGTTGACAAGTCATGCAATTACTCGCATAACTTGCCACATCACGCTTCATGCCTTCCCAATAATAAAGACATCTCATGTTAGCATACATCTTGCTACTGCCGGGACGAATAGTATACTTAGAATGGTGACAATCATCAAGAATGTCCCACCTAAGATCAGAATCACCAATCAGTTCTTCTTACGAAGACATCTATGAATACCAATGCTGAAATCCCTCAACTCCTTGTCACGGGATTCAGACTCACGTATCAGAATAAAATGCACAAAATCTAGATCTTGCCGTTGATAATCGGCAATACGATCCAATAAGCTGGGTCGAGTTTCCAAACTGGATAATAAGATAGGAGAATCAGAAGCTGGAGCACGATCACAAATATCACAAAAAGAGAGAGTCTCTAAAACATCCATCTCGGCTAACATCATATAAACAACAACCGAGTGTTTGTGACTTAGCACATTAGCAAATCGGTTCCCCTTTCCAGGAGTGTACTGGATATCGAAATCATAAGTGGCAAGGAACTTGACCCAATGCTATTGTCGCATATTGTGTTCCTTTTAGGTGAAAGGATACTTCAACGATTTATGATCTATATAGAGAATGAAGCGCTCACCTAAAAGATAGTTTCGCCAAATCTTCAAGGCAAAGACTATGGCGACTAACTCTAGATCGTGAGTGGCATAGCGTACTTCATTCGGACGTAATTACCTAGAAGCATAGGCAACTACCGGATCTCTCTACATAAGCATGGCGTTGTGGCCACATATACTAGCATCGGTGTAGACAACAAGATCTTGATTCCCTTCGGGAACCACAAGAATAGGAGCATTAGTGAGAAGCTCCTTCAATTGCTGAAAAGAAGCTTCACACTTATCAGACCAAATAAATCGAGCTTTTTATAGTAAGGCTAGTAAGAAGAAGCACGATGTGAGAAAAGTCCTTGATGAATCGATGGTAATAACTAGCCGAACCAAGAAAGCTACGAATCTTAGAAACATTCTCAGGCCTCTTCCAATTTTGAATGGCTTCGATCTTAGATGGATTGACCGAAATGCCCTCAAAAGATACAACGTGGCTTAAGAACTTCACCTTATTCTCCCAAAAGTGGCACTTGTAGAATTTGGCTTTGAGTTGACGCTGATGAAGGGTACTAAAAATAATCCTCAAATGATGAGCATGATCAGCTTCAGACTTAGAATAAACAAGGAAGTCATCAATAAACACAAGGACGAACTTATCGAGATATTCCCGTAATACTCGATTCATAAGATCGACGAAGAAAGATGGAGTGTTCGTCAAACCGAGCAACATAAAGTGCCACTCATAAGAACCATAACGAGTGCGGAATGCAGTGAGGGGAATGCTATCCTCCGCAACTCGTAGCTGATGGAAACCAGTGGCAAGGTTAAGCTGAGAATAGACCTTAGCACCACTCAATTGATTGAACATATCGTCGATCCTAGGCAATAGATACTTGTTCTTGATGGTTAACTCAATAAGCTTGCGGTAATCGATGCAAAGCCTAAGAGTACCATCAGACTTCTTAACGAAGACAACCGCGACACCTCCCAGTGAAGAACTAGACTGGATAAACTACTTAGCTTCAAGCTTCAAAAGCTACTTCTTGAGTTCCTTATTTTCCTTTGCAAACATCCTTGTAGGAGGACGACTAACTGGCTACACGCTTGGAATATGATCAATGCGGAACTCGATAGCCTGCTTGGGTGGAAAATCCGAAACAAGCTCAAACGCAACATAGAAATCACAAACAACTGGAATACGAGATACATCATCATTATCTCGTGAGTCGAGAGAAAAAAGAGATGCTTCGAAATTATTATCCACATTTCGAAGAACAAGTGATAGCTGAGCAGACGAATCTGGATGTCGAAGATATAAAACTCTCTCAGAACAAATAATTCCGGCATCGTATCACACTAGCCAATCCATACCAAAATCACATCAAAGCCAAGAAAAGAAATAACGTGCAGATTTGCGTGAAAGAAAAGCCACACAATATTCTCAACATCCTTACAGAGCATATTTTCGTGTTTTATAAACATTTTACAACATATAAAAAGATAATATTTGTTATAAAAATTGTTTTTATTATTAAAAACTCTTATTTTTAAATATAAACAATTTACACAAATATTTACATAAAAACTATTTTTAATACCAAAAATATATAAAAACCATTTTCTTTTGTAATAAAATACAACAAACCATTTTAACACCAATTTTATAACCAAAACTTGTTTTTAAACAAAATTCCTTCTTTTTATTTATAATATACACATATTAAAATCAAATTCTTCCTTTAAAAATCAATAAAAGAACACTTAGCAATAATTACAAGAATTATTACATTTCCTCAAATAAAAATCATATTTCACTCATATTTCTCACAAACAACAAAGATAAAGTTTTAAGACTGTATTTTTCTCATTTTATTTCCAAAATCCATTGTTTATTTAAAATAAACAATTTAATCTCCAATTCATTTTTTATTTCACTATATTAAACTATAACCACCGTTATAATTTAATATTTACAGGTAATCACCAAAACCAGGGTTGTTACAAAACCTCTCATTCCCCTTGATGTAGTATCTATAGTAGCGTATCCATATCAAGATAGCTCATCAAACTTAGCAACATACTCGACTACTGACATATCTCCGTAAACAAGGTCCATAAACTTTCTCATCAATGCCAATTTTCCTACCTCAGATAGAAACTTCTACTCACACCTCATTCTGAAATCAGCCCAAGTTAGTTCTTCCTTGGGAACTCCGATTGTCACACTATTCCACCAATGGAGCGTTTCCCCTTGCAACTGTCTAGAGGCTAGCCTCCTCTTTTCCCCCATTATCCAAGTCTATATCATTAAATATCCTCTCACGACTTAGTATCAATTTCCTAATCTCAACAACATCCTCCGTTCCCATAAACGGCTTTCCACCCAAACTGGTGTAATCCCTGCTCAGCCTAGCACAAACATATCCAGCTGGAGCTCAATGATTAGCTCCTCCAACCTTAACAGCAGCTCCTGCTTGCAAAAGATTAGCTAACAACTGATACATCATCCCCGCATCTACTAGCAGATTTCCAGCACCTACATTGGCCGTAGCATTTGGATTAGCATTAGCCTGTCGATCTTGATTCCTCCTGGTATTAGATCAAGCATTTCCATTGGTTATGGTGCTTCCTCCACCCAGATTTCCTATTCTATATCCTGCTACCATATCCACTTTCTTGCAAATATGAAAACGAGCCTTAGTAAGATATATAAGAACAGTCTAAGAGAGAGGGGAATATGTATTTAGATGTATACCTATATATTAATTACAAGTATAGCGTTAACCCAAACCCTGATCATATTTTAAAATTCATTAAATTATGTTTCAAAAAGCTTTTAGATATTACTTTTATTTTAAAGTTTCATAAAGCTATACTCTGATACCGACTTGTAATATCCCCTTAGATGGTCGTCCAAAACTAACGGCTAAGGATGTTGCGTCCATCCATAATTATTAATCCTCGATGACCAAATACGGCAGTGTTAGATACATTGTGTAACAACCCGGAATTTTGGGCAATATAAATTTAATAATCTGTGTTAATAATTTAACTGGTTTGATAATTTTCTTTATAATTTTAATTTAAAATTGGCTAATTTATTCTTTTTACGATTAATAAATATTTAATCCGTTAATGGTAACCAATATCTTTCTGACAATTTAAATATTGATAAGAATTGTTTTTCAAAAGCAAATCAAATTTTTATTCTATTTATAATATATACATTTGATATATATATATTATGAATAGGATATCTTTTGTTTTAAATAAAGTTGAATTTTCAAATTTGTAACATATATGTATGTATATGTTATAGTTGATATTGTTTTGAAATTTAATTAAATCAATTAATAATTTATAATGTATGAATATTATAGATTGAAGCTTTGTTTTAGAATCAATGTTTTCAAAAGTTAATTTAGTTTAATTTATTTGTTTTCAAATATAAGATTGATATTTATTTTTAATAGGATAGCTTAAAAAAGGGTTTTGTTTTGTCTTTCTTTTAAAGTATTTAAACTAAAATGGTCATAATTATATATGGTTTTAAATAAGCTTTCTTTTTAAATATCTTTGAAAATTAAGAATAGCTGTAAATATATATAAATAAAACATAAATAATATATAAATAGATCAATATAAATCCATATTTACATAATTAACAAAGCATAATACTTAGTAAGCTAACGATATAAACATAATAATCTTTCTTTTTAACACTTGTAAACTTTTAAAATATGCTTGAGACACTTGTTCAATTTATCAACAAGTGGCAATTTATTCATTTTAATTTTAATAAACATTTTTGAAAAAAAGAAAAACTAGTTTCTCAAAAACTTTTCCTTTGTTTCCATTTCTTAGCTCAAATTAATGGAAAATCTGAAAATATCAAAAACCTAAAAAGTTAAAACCTGCAAATTCAAGAGCAACCTGCAATTCAATTCAATCTGCAACCTTCAGATTTAAACCTGCAACTACAACCTGTAACTTAAAAAGGGGAGTTCAACATCAGTTCAACTTCAATTAGAAGCATGCAGATGGATTTACATCAGCAATTAAAAGCTTTTCAATTTTGAAGTATTCAAGAACCTGGAAAATTCACAAAACTGTTCTGCATATTTTATAAACAGGTGAGTAGATACTTTTTTAAAAAACAGTTGATCTTATTTTACTGCCTTACATGTGTTGTTATTGACTTGTATTAAAATTTTATAGCTTATATTTATCTATATGTTGTGAGAGTTTGTTGTTTGCATGCAGGTGTGTTTACTGTAAATGATCTGTTAAAAGAAAATTTTAACTCCTCTGTTATTTCAAAGCAAAATTTCTGAGTAAACTTCAAATTGAAAATACAGTAAGGTGATGCTGAGTTAATATCTTCAAATATGGAAGTTGGATTCAATATGAGTTAAGTGTTAAAGATAAATTTGCATAAGAAACAGTTAAGAAAATTGTAGGAAGTAGGATATGCAGTAAAATCAAATAATTATATCAAGTAAATCATGATCGAATTTTGATGAATAAAATTTATATCCTAAATCTATAATGCATAATATGAATTTTAAAACAGAAATCAGAATTTCTAACTTACAGTTGAAAATGAATTTTGGATTTTTCTAAATTTGGGGGTTTTGTCAAATTCATGTGACTGAGTAATTTATAGGCTTTGAAATTTGAATCCAAGCTGTGTTAATCGATACTTAACACTAGAAAAATACGGATCAAATTTATTATGTAACACAGATTTTAGAAACTTGATTAGTAGGGTTTAGAATTGTTCTTTTGTTTGTCTGGGTAGCCGAAGATTTGTGATGTGGATATGGTATCGGGATTGACCGCGACTTGGAAATAGAGACGTGGAGGTTGTGGAGATGCTGTGAGATGATCGTTGGGGTTTCCTGGTGGAGGCGACATCGAAGATGTTGGATTTGGTATTGAGTCATCTGCAGTATTTCGAGCTCGAGTTCGAAATTTCGACTCGTGTATTGATGGGTGGATCTGGGTTCACCTAAGGGCTCGCGAGAGAGTTTGTGACTGTGGAGAATTGTCGCGATGGTCAATGGAGGCCGGCGGTGGAGGTGCATGTGCACCGTGCTTTGTGTGCACAGTTTTGGGTTGCTGGAGATTTCGCGTTGGGGAAGACGAGGTCGACTCGGGTGGGAACTCGCGTGTGACTCGGGGGTAACTCGAAGTCAGGGTGGTTTGGGTTTGCTTCGGGGCTAACTCGGGTTGATGGGTGGTTTGCTTCGGGTATTCCTTGGGTGTTGTCTGATAATAGTTTTTTTTAAGGAAATAAAATGAAAACTTTAAACTTGTTGTTTAAAAATTTAATGTTAGTCAAATTTATAAGTATAAGTTGAAATTATATAATTTATTTCAATTTAAATTTATTTAAAGGGATTTCATATTGAAAGTAATTTAATTACATTTTGGATTTAAATTTAAAAAGGGTATTTTGAATTTAAATATTAAATCAAAAGTTAAGTTTAAAATGTTAAGTAATGATTCAATCTTAAGATTTCAAATTATATTTGAAATAAATAAGATTAATTTGAATGTTTTAAAGTATTGAAAATTTTGAAATTTTTTTCTAAATTTCAAATAAGATTATCATTATGATTTTGAAAACCAAATAGGATAACTGGTTTAAGATGTTAAAATTTGATTTAATTCATTACAAGATAAATAAGGTAAATTTATCTTTAATTTGAATATTAAATTTGATTGTTAATAAGAAAAGTTCAATTAAGATTAATGTTCTCTTAATTAATTAAGGATTTTGAAATTATAAGAAGTTAATTAATTGTTTAATTAATTTTAAATAATTAGTTAATTATTTAGATAATTTTAAATAATCACTTAATTATGAATTAATTAAGTGTAATTACTTAATAAAGTAATTAATGATTAATAATTGAATGTAATTAAGAAAGTCAATTACTTATGGAAGTAATTAATGATAATTACTCATGAAGTAATTAGTTGAAGTAATTATTGGTTAATCACTTAATGATATCAATTAAAGAATTGATTAATATAATTGTTGAAGTTAATTAATTATGAAGTAATTAATTAATTTAAGAATTAAGAATTATTTAATGATAAAGCTAATTGTTTGTTAAGTGATTAATTAAGGAAGTAATTAAGACTTATTAATGAGAGTGATTAGAGATAATTACTTATGTAAGTAATTAAGAGTTAATTACTTAATTATTTGGTTAAATAATCAATGTGATTAATTAATTAATGAAATTAACTTAAGATTAATTACTAAGTGTAATTAATTCAAATTGAAATTAATTAATAAAGTAATTAATTAAGGATTTATTTGTTAAATGTAATTACTTAACAAAGTAATTAAAGATTAATTAATTAGAATAATTAATCAAAGATTAATATAATTAATTAAGAAGTTAATTAATTAGGATAAGTAATTACAACTTGTTAATTACTGTTTATGAATTAATGAGATGATTTATTTATAAGTTAATTATTAATTAATTAAAGTAATTATTAATTAATAAGATCATTAATTAATATAATTAATGATATTAATCAAAGTTGATTAATAAAAGTAATTAATTTAAATATAATTAATTAATTGTAATTAATTAAGAATTAATGTAATTAATTATAGTTAATTAATTAATGTAGGATCATTAATTATTATAATTAATGATAGTAATTAAAAGGTAAATTACTGTATATGGTTAAGGATAATTATTTGAATGTAATTAAAGATAATTAATCAAGGAAGATTAATTAAAGAAGATCATTAGAGATGATTAATTTATTTATTTGAAATAAATAAATGAAGAAGGTTTTAATTGATTAAAAGATAATCAATTCTGTATTGGATGGTTGATTAATATGGATTGATTGATTAATATGGGTTAATTGATTGATATTGGACGATCAATATTTGGAAATTGGTATTGGATGATTGGTTGATATTGGATGTTTGATATTGGTTTGATACTGGATGATTTGGATATATATGTTAAGTGATATGTTGTTTATGAAGATGAATGTTGTTATGAATTATCTCTTTGTAATTATATGATTCATCTATTTGTTTACATCATCCTGAATATAAGTTAATTGTTTAAACCCTTAAGTATAACTTGGACATTAAAATGGCGTTTGGTTTCGATGAGACCGGGATCGGGTTTCCATATTTGGATATCCGAAAACCGCGTCGATTCCAATTAAACTTTAGGTCGTTAATCCAAGTGGAGCAAGTGAAGACTCGAGGTGTAAGGGCTGTACGTCAGTATAACTCTGTGGGTGATTCCGTGATGAGTTTGAAGGAATAGTGCTTATAGATTCGAGATGGCGAGTCAGTGTGCAAGGGCTATGGTCGTTGACTCTGAGGGTGATTCCAATAAGGAGTGCAACGAGATAGTGCCTTCGGTTTCGTTCGAACCCGGAACGAACTTGTATGGATTGAATGCTTTCAGAACATCGTCAGGTGGACGATGAGCATTCTAAGATTTGATGTCCTATAAAGGTAATCGTAACCTCAAGCCTCATCAACCGGGAATGGCTAAAACAGGGGAGGTGCAGCAAGGCTTCGTGGGTAGCTCCCACTGGAGAGCAAGATTTTCCCCTGTCTAGAAGTCCCTTTTTATTCGGCTGTGTGGGCAATTGGGTCGCGGCCAACTGCGGGGTTGTCTTGTTCGGGACTGTCCAGTAAGGGATGGTTCCGGCCTTGTGTTGCAGGGGAGTGGGAGTACTCCTCGGTACGTTGATCTAGGCCACGTACTGTGACGGGCGGTACCCCAGTAGCCCTGCCATTGATGGAAACTCATTCTTCCTACGAGACCCTACGGTTTTGATTGTATTACCCACTTTTGTGGCTAGTAGTTGGAATTTAATCATGTAACAATTTCGGCTATTTCATATTTACTTGGAAACCCTAGACACTATTATAATATCACTGGATTTCCTATCAAATGTTTTGGTTAGCGTAAGGTAAAAACTTTTCCATGTTTATGTGTGGGAAGTCTTACGTGATACCTTTTCTTTCAAAGGTTTTCTAAAAGTTAAGCAATTTTAACCCGTTTACTCACACCAGACCCCTGTCTGACCCGAGTGTTTATTTTCTGTTTTATTAAACTCTCGGGTACTCATATTACGTATGAGTAGTCAAGTGGATCAGGTTAGCTTGACGAATTCTGGAGGAGATATGGAGCAGGAGGCTTCCACGTGTAGATATATATTGATTCCGCTGTGTTTGTTGTATCTGTTTCTTGTATACTTGAGTTGTATAGTTAGACAGAAGTTTGTAACTGTCTATTATCTGTTGTTTAAGTTATGTACTCTGATGTAATGAGATACTATGTAATATTTTATGTGATATATTATATTTCATTCGTTCCGCTGTGAGTTCTCTGATGATTGTTTGTGTTCTTCTTTCTCTTTCTTTTCTTCTTCTATCCCTTTCTTTCTTCAAGATGATGCGATTTTCTGGGAGTAGAAAGTCGGGTCGTCTCACTTGGTATCAGAGCATTAGGCTCTGAAGTGTGTTTTTCTGTAGAGAGCATTAGGCTGAGTGAATAACTAGGCTCTGAAGTATGTCTTTCTTTAGGGAGCATTAGGTTGAGTGAATACCTAGGCTCTGTAGTAGTGTCTTTCTTGAGAGAGCGTACTTGTAATTTTTATATATATCTATATATTTATATATATATATATATATATATATATATATATCTACCTGATCTGTTGGGTTATCTGTAAGGATTTTCCAACATAAGTTTTAGAGGTAGATAGATGGAGTAGTGGTGTGTGTGTGTAACACGACTACCACTAATGGAAGAGGTCCGTATGTTTGAGGTTGGAAGTATTTGCCGAGACTGCAGACCTAATACTGTCTCGAGTAAGATGTGTAGTTTGGAGTGAGGATGTCTTTGATGTCCGAAGAAAATCTTTTGAAGATTCGGAGTTTGTCTTTGAAATGTAGGTTTGGATTACGCTCGGGTAAGCGAATTTTTCTTGTGTTTGGATTTGTTGGTAGTGCAGAAATAAGTGATGATATCTCGGTAAGTGCGAGATGAGATGCAGTATCCATGGATATTTTCCAAAGGTGTTTTCTCTTGAAGCAATTTAAGAAGTGGTTGAGGAGCAGTCTTTACCTGCTGCAGGGAAGACTCGTTTGTGAAGAAGTTGTTTGGATCTTCAGCTAGGAGTTTGGCTATTTTGGTATATGAGACTAAGGTCTATGAGTTGTTTTGCTTCGGCTTGGTCTCATTGTTATTCCTTAAGGTAAGCGAGTTGTGGATGCTTGGTTTGGAGTTCGAGTTTCTTGAGAGGTTGTCTGCCATCTTGGAGATCCGTGGTGTGGTTTTTTGTTGGGAAGCCTTTGGATTTGAAGTCTTTGGTTAGCTGTGGTAGCAGTGCAACTCGGAAGTGTTCGGTGTGCTGACAAGAAGGTCTTTTGGCTTGGCAGTATCATCGAAGTTGAGTTTGGAAGCTGCAGTGTAGCTTGTTTCTCCAATGGTTCTGGAATCTTGTGGTTCTTCTTTCAGCAGTCTGGGCTGATGATGGAAGTTTTCTTGGAGGGTTAACTTTGTTTGGAAAATCTTAAGGCTATTCTAATTGGTAAAGAGATGACAGTTTGTTTGGAATCCGAACTAGGTAGGATCGCAAAAGTGACTTGCGATTAGTTTGGGAATTTTTCTTGAGCAATCTTTTGTTTGAGGCTGAGAGTTCTCATGTGGAAGTAAGAGCTACTGATATGATCAGAAGTTTGTCTGCATCTGGAGTCGAGCTCCATATCGATTTGGTTTCCAGAAGTGATTTTGGTAGTTAGCCTGGTTGTAGAATGACTCTTGAGGAAGAGTTGGTGTAGTAGCTCAGGAATTTATTTTTGGGATTTGGATTGGACTGATCTAGCTTTTGGAATAGGATTCTGTTTTGAGGATGTGTGGCTGAGTCAGATGAGTCACTCAGATTTTTATTGATTTGATGAACAAAGTTTCCCGGATATATTGGATAAGTTCGTATTTGTGTTCATCAGCAGTATTTCCATCTATTTTAGAATCAGAGTTGCGCAGCGGAAGCAAGGTAGCTGCTGTGCAAGGGAAGAAGCAAGTTCTGCTTGCTTTTGCTTGAAATGTAGAGTTTGTGTTTTGGATTTCGATGAATTTTGGAAGACTTTTCTGTTGAATAGGATATAGGAACTTCTTTGTTTTGGTCTAGTTGTTTCTGGAAGTATCATCATTGGTTGAGATGATCAGGAAGAATATTGGCAGCCCAGGAATATCTGTTGAGTTATGCAGATAAGAGATAAGGAGTTTTGGAATTTGAAGTTGAAGACTTCATTGTGGTTCAAATTCTCTGGTTAAGAGAGCTGAAATTGGATAAGATTGGTTGGTTAGTGCTGAGGCATTTGAGATTTTCTTATCTGTGTTTTTGATAAGATAAGATTGAATTGCCAGTTTGGATAGCTGGAATTCATTGTGTAACACGTGTCTCTGAGGGAGTACGTGTATGATTCATCATTGGTTGTTGAATCTGTAGTTCAGTCGGAATTGGAAGTTGAGCTGGATTTGAGAGTAATCGGATGTTCTGTTTAGATTTTGGATCTAGAGATGAGAGGAGCTCTGGATTTTGGTTGTGTAGTTAGTTTGTTGCCTTTTGCAGAGCGAGTCTCCCGGTGATTTATACTTGGGAAACTCGAGATAGTATTAGAGATTTATTATGATTTGTGTCAGAATAATTAGTTAGGTTTGTTTGTTTATTTGTTTGCTATGATTGTTAGTAATTGGTTGTTAGGAATGCTTTGCTGTTTGGAATTAAAATCTGTACCGGGATTATTAAATTACCTTTGCTTTTAAATTTCGGGGACGAAATTCTTTTAAGGGGGGAGGATTGTAACGACCCGAAATTTTGGGCAATATAAATTTAATAATCTGTGTTAATAATTTAACTGGTTTGATAATTTTCTTTATAATTTTAATTTAAAATTGGCTAATTTATTCTTTTTATGATTAATAAATATTTAATCTGTTAATGGTAACCAATATCTTTCTGACAATTTAAATATTGATAAGAATTGTTTTTCAAAAGCAAATCAAATTTTTATTCTATTTATAATATATACATTTGATATATATATTATGAATAGGATATCTTTTGTTTTAAATAAAGTTGAATTTTCAAATTTGTAACATATATGTATGTATATGTTATAGTTGATATTGTTTTGAAATTTAATTAAATCAATTAATAATTTATAATGTATGAATATTATAGATTGAAGCTTTGTTTTAGAATCAATGTTTTCAAAAGTTAATTTAGTTTAATTTATTTGTTTTCAAATATAAGATTGATATTTATTTTTAATAGGATAGTTTAAAAAAAAAGGGTTTTGTTTTGTCTTTCTTTTAAAGTATTTAAACTAAAATGGTCATAATTATATATGGTTTTAAATAAGCTTTCTTTTTAAATATCTTTGAAAATTAAGAATAGTTGTAAATATATATAAATAAAACATGAATAATATATAAATAGATCAATATAAATCCATATTTACATAATTAACAAAGCATAATACTTAGTAAGCTAACGATATAAACATAATAATCTTTCTTTTTAACACTTGTGAACTTTTAAAATATGCTTGAGAGACTTGTTCAATTTATCAACAAGTGGCAATTTATTCATTTTAATTTTAATAAACATTTTTAAAAAAAAGAAAAACTAGTTTCTCAAACACTTTTCCTTTGTTTCCATTTCTTAGCTCAAATTAATGGAAAATCTGAAAATATCAAAAACATAAAAGGTTAAAACCTGCAAATTCAAGAGCAACCTGCAATTCAATTCAATCTGCAACCTTCAGATTTAAACCTGCAACTACAACCTGTAACTTAAAAAGGGGAGTTCAACATCAGTTCAACTTCAATTAGAAGCATGCAGATGGATTTTACATCAGCAATTAAAAGCTTTTCAATTTTAAAGTATTCAAGAACCTGGAAAATTCACAAAATTGTTCTGCATATTTTATAAACAGGTGAGTAAATACTTTTTTAAAAAAACAGTTGATCTTATTTTACTGCCTTGCATGTGTTGTTATTGACTTGTATTAAAATTTTATAGCTCATATTTATCTGTATGTTGTGAGAGTTTGTTGTTTGCATGCAGGTGTGTTTACTGTAAATGATTTGTTAAAAGAAATTTTTAACTCCTTTGTTATTTCAAAGCAAAATTTCTAAGTAAACTTCAAATTGAAAATACAGTAAGGTGATGCTGAGTTAATATCTTCAAATATGGAAGTTGGATTCAATATGAGTTAAGTGTTAAAGATAAATTTGCATAAGAAACAGTTAAGAAAATTGCAGGAAGTAGGATATGCAGTAAAATCAAATAATTATATCAAGTAAATCATGATCAAATTTTGATGAATAAAATTTATATCCTAAATCTATAATGCATAATATGAATTTTAAAACAGAAATCAGAATTTCTAACTTACAGTTGAAAATGAATTTTGGATTTTTCTAAATTTGGGGGTTTTGTCAAATTCATGTGACTGAGTAATTTATACGCTTTGAAATTTGAATCCAAGCTGTGTTAATCGATACTTAACACTAGAAAAATACTGATCAAATTTATTATGTAACACATATTTTAGAAACTTGATTAGTAGGGTTTAGCATTGTTCTTTTGTTTGTCTGGGTAGCCGAAGATTTGTGATGTGGATATGGTATCGGGATTGACCGCGACTTGGAAATAGAGGCGTGGAGGTTGTGGAGATGCTGTGAGATGATAGTTGGGGTTTTCTAGTGGAGGCGACATCGGAGACGTTGGATTTTGGGTTTGAGTCATCTGCAGTATTTCGAGCTCGAGTTCGAATTTCGACTCGTGTATTGATGGGTGGATCTAGGTTCACCTAAGGGCTCGCGAGAGAGTTTGTGACTGTGGAGAATTATCGTGATGGTCAATGGAGGCCGGCGGTGGAGGTGCATGTGCACCGTGCTTTGTGTGCACAGTTTTGGGTTGCTGGAGATTTCGCGTTGGGGAAGACGAGGTCGACTCAGGTGGGAACTCGCGTGTGACTCGGGGGTAACTCGAAGTCAGGGTGGTTTAGGTTTGCTTCGGGGCTAACTCGGGTTGATGGATGGTTTGCTTCGGGTTTTCCTTGGGTGTTGTCTGATAATAGTTTTTTGTAAGGAAATAAAATGAAAACTCTAAACTTGTTGTTTAAAAATATAATGTTAGTCAAATTTATAAGTATAAGTTGAAATTATATAATTTATTTCAATTTAAATTTATTTAAAGGGATTTCATATTGAAAGTAATTTAATTACATTTTGGATTTAAATTTAAAAAGGGTATTTTGAATTTAAATATTAAATCAAAAGTTAAGTTTAAAATGTTAAGTAATGATTCAATCTTAAGATTTCAAATTATATTTGAAATAAATAAGATTAATTTGAATGTTTTAAAGTATTGAAAATTTTGAAATTTTTTTCTAAATTTCAAATAAGATTATCATTATGATTTTGAAAACCAAATAGGATAACTGGTTTAAGATGTTAAAATTTGATTTAATTCATTACAAGATAAATAAGGTAAATTTATCTTTAATTTGAATATTAAATTTGATTGTTAATAAGAAAAGTTCAATTAAGATTAATGTTCTCTTAATTAATTAAGGATTTTGAAATTATAAGAAGTTAATTAATTGTTTAATTAATTTTAAATAATTAGTTAATTATTTAGATAATTTTAAATAATCACTTAATTATGAATTAATTAAGTGTAATTACTTAATAAAGTAATTAATGATTAATAATTGAATGTAATTAAGAAAGTCAATTACTTATGGAAGTAATTAATGATAATTACTCATGAAGTAATTAGTTGAAGTAATTATTGGTTAATCACTTAATGATATCAATTAAAGAATTGATTAATATAATTGTTGAAGTTAATTAATTATGAAGTGATTAATTAATTTAAGAATTAAGAATTATTTAATGATAAAGTTAATTGTTTGTTAAGTGATTAATTAAGGAAGTAATTAAGACTTATTAATGAGAGTGATTAGAGATAATTACTTATGTAAGTAATTAAGAGTTAATTACTTAATTATTTGGTTAAATAATCAATATGATTAATTAATTAATGAAATTAACTTAAGGTTAATTTCTAAGTGTAATTAATTCAAATTGAAATTAATTAATAAAGTAATTAATTAAGGATTTATTTGTTAAATGTAATTACTTAATGAAGTAATTAAAGATTAATTAATTAGAATAATTAATCAAAGATTAATATAATTAATTAAGAAGTTAATTAATTAAGATAAGTAATTACAACTTGTTAATTACTGTTTATGAATTAATGAGATGATTTATTTATATGTTAATTATTAATTAATTAAAGTAATTATTAATTAATAAGGATCATTAATTAATATAATTAATGATATTAATCAAAGTTGATTAATAAAAGTAATTAATTTAAATATAATTAATTAATTGTAATTAATTAAGAATTAATGTAATTAATTATAGTTAATTAATTAACGTAGGATCATTAATTATTATAATTAATGATAGTAATTAAAAGGTAAATTACTGTATATGGTTAAGGATAATTACTTGAATGTAATTAAAGATAATTAATCAAGGAAGATTAATTAAAGAAGATCATTAGAGATGATTAATTTATTTATTTGAAATAAATAAATGAAGAAGGTTTTAATTGATTAAAAGATAATCAATTCTGTTTTGGATGGTTGATTAATATGGATTGATTGATTAATATGGGTTAATTGATTGATATTGGACGATCAATATTTGGAAACTGGTATTGGATGATTGGTTGATATTGGATGTTTGATATTGGTTTGATACTGGATGATTTGGATATAAATGTTAAGTGATATGTTGTTTATGAAGATGAATGTTGTTATGAATTATCTCTTTGTAATTATATGATTCGTCTATTTGTTTACATCATCCTGAATATAAGTTAAATTGTTTAAACCCTTAAGTATAACTTGGACATTAAAATGGCGTTTGGTTTCGATGAGACCGGGATCTGGTTTCCATATTTGGATATCCGAAAACCACATCGATTCCAATTAAACGTTAGGTCGTTAATCCAAGTGGAGCAAGTGAAGACTCGAGGTGTAAGGGCTGTACGTCAGTATAACTCTGTGGGTGATTCCGTGATGAGTTTGACGGAATAGTGCTTATAGATTCGAGATGGCGAGTCGGAGTGCAAGGGCTATGGTCGTTGACTCTGAGGGTGATTCCAATAACGAGTGCAACGAGATAGTGCCTTCGGTTTCGTTCGAACCCGGAACGAACTTGTATGGATTGAATGCTTTCAGAACATCGTCAGGTGGACGATGAGCATTCTAAGATTTGATGTCCTATAAAGGTGATCGTAACCTCAAGCCTCATCAACCGAGAATGGCTAAAACAGGGGAGGTGCAGCAAGGCTTCGTGGGTAGCTCCCACTGGAGAGCAAGATTTTCCCCTGTCTAGAAGTCCCTTTTTATTCCGCTGTGTGTGCAGTTGGGTCGCGGCCAACTGCGGGGTTGTCTTGTTCGGGACTGTCCAGTAAGGGATGGTTCCGGCCTTGTGTTGCAGGGGAGTGGGAGTACTCCTTGGTACGTTGATCCAGGCCACGTACTGTGACGGGCGGTACCCCAGTAGCCCTGCCATTGATGGAAACCCATTCTTCCTACGAGACCCTACGGTTTTGATTGTATTACCCACTTTTGTGGCTAGTAGCTGGAATTTAATCATGTAACAATTTTGGCTATTTCATATTTACTTGAAAACCCTAAACACTATTATAATATCATTGGATTTCCTATCAAATGTTTTGGTTAGCGTAAGGTAAAAACTTTTCCATGTTTATGTGTGGGAGTCTTACGTGATACCTTTTCTTTCAAAGGTTTTCTAAAAGTTAAGCAATTTTAACCCGTTTACTCACACCAGACCCCTGTCTGACCTGTGTGTTTATTTTCTGTTTTATTAAACTCTTGGGTACTCATATTACGTATGAGTAGTCAAGTGGATCAGGTTAGCTTGACGAATTCTGGAGGAGATATGGAGCAGGAGGCTTCCACGTGTAGATATATATTGATTCCGCTGTGTTTGTTGTATCTGTTTCTTGTATACTTGAGTTGTATAGTTAGACAGAAGTTTATAACTGTCTATTATCTGTTGTTTAAGTTATGTACTCTGATGTAATGAGATACTATGTAATATTTTATGTGATATATTATATTTCATTCGTTCCGCTGTGAGTTCTCTGATGATTGTTTGTGTTCTTCTTTCTCTTTCTTTTCTTCTTCTATCCCTTTCTTTCTTCAAGATGATGCTATTTTCTAGGAGTAGAAAGTCGGGTCGTCTCACATTGGTACACAGATCACAAGAATACGAAAAAAAAATTAAAAATTAAAACACATTTCCACATTTCATTCAAAACATTTCATGTTTATTACATAATCAACAAACATTAGATGCTTTCAGAAAAATATAACTATTACAGATACGCTAAGAACGACATATGAAGATGCCCCCTTAGTTGATCAGAGTATATAATAAAGCTAATAAGTCTGCCTTTACATTCATAATACACAGCGGAAAAGATAACTCTAAATAACTAACTGCCTCCTACACGCCTCCGGAAGCTTTAATCGTCTAAGAAAAGAACTTGAGAAACCTAAACCTCAAAATACTCAAAATCAATTAAAGTACCCAAGAGTTTAAGGGGAAAACAAAAACTTCGATTCGGACATAAAGTCTGGTATGAATAATAATCTAACATCTCAATGTGTTTAGATATCTAGTGAGACTACGACGCTTAGCGGAATGAGTTTTCACCTCACTAGTATCCTAAAACCTTTTCAAAACCATATACTGTTCTCCTACATCCAAAATGGTTAAAACATAGCATTTAAAACATTTATGAGGCTATGCATATATATAAACATCATGGATTTCCCATCCCTGGTTTAATTGACTCTCGGTCATGATTATAGTGTTTAGGGTCACTATTAACCTATTAGTTTTCGTGGGTTTACTAATAACCTTTTTATAATTTATGGACACTCTGTCCTATTTCATAGTTTCCATGGGATCACTAAGAACCTATAGGCCCCTGCCAATTAAATTAATCAATTCATGGGTCCCCCTGAACCTATTGGTCGTTCCAATAACTCGTCTTTTATCCTAGTTCATGGGTTGACTAGGAACCTATGGATTACTCTAATAACTTCCATCTTAGCCTAGTTTTCATGTGTTGACTAGGAACTTGTTGACTGATGTCAATACTTAATCCGGATCATGGGTTCACTACAAATCGATTGGCCCCTTCTAATCATCTTTAATACATAGTTTTCGTGGGTTTACTATAAACTTGTTGGTTATCCCCAATAACTTCCTAATTATAGTTTTCATGGATTTACTATGAACTTATTTCCCGAACAACTTCAAGGTTTAGGCGTCCCATATTTTGGTCTCTCTGACTCCTTCGGTGCAATTCTACTCATTCAAGAGTTTAATTAATGTGACGACTCGGAATTTTTGGATGTTTTAAATTGGAATATTTAATTGATTTTAAATATTTAAAAGTTAATTTTTAACTTGAATTCAAATATTATTATTATTTAGCAATTAAGTTATTGGATTTAATTACTGGAAATTGGGTAAAATGTTGAATCTGGATTTTTAAGCCTGTTTCAAATAATTGAAGGGTTTGTTAAATTTATATCGATACTACTGAAGATAATAAAAATGTTGAAATTGAATTTGGAAGTGTTTTGTTCAGTTTTGAAAATATATCGTTTAAATCGATATTTAGAAATAGCCTTCCGAGGCACAGTCTCGGAATTTAATGAAATAAGTTCCATTAGATCCGTAATATTGTATTATTATCGGATTTCAATTTTCGTAATGTTTAGAGTTGTCGTATGAGCGTACGATATATAAACGCGCTAAAGTTATATTGGAAACTTAATATAATAACTGGGTCCAAAAAGCTATCTTCTCCATACAATCGAATTAGGACTCGAAACCTTTTCCATTGCGTTCAAAATAGGGGTATAACATTATAAACGCCTAGTGGCATGCTTCGATAGGAGGTCTAAATTTTAATTTTCTAATACGAGATACTTTAGAAAGAAAATTATAAAATATTATAATGGAAAAGAAAAGTTAAAACCTATGCCCAATCTTCTAAAGCACGCCATACCCTTCACGTATAACTCGCGCATCCTCCTCTTCCTTAGAAAATGGAATTTGTGTTCCTTCTCCTCTAAATCGATTCGTGAAATCGATTAATAAAAAAAGGGATTTTTGATTGTGAGGTAGTAGGCACTTGTATGGAAGGTCGGCGCAGCGTCCATTCGAGGATGAGTCGCGATGTGATGACCGAGTTCGTGTCGAAGAGGGCGAGTTGCGCAGGGGCATGCGGTACTGGGAGGTCGTGACTATGGCAATAGCAAGTTTGGCGGTCGAGCAAGCTCGCAAGGGACTTCGCGTATTCGAGAGGGGAGTTCGATCGAGGGAAAGCTCGCAGCAGGGAGGTATGGCCGAAGTCTGGGTGGTGATGTCGGCTAGGGTTAGAGTGTCGATGGGGGAGGTTGTGCTCTCGTGTGTGGCATCATCATTCTGGAAACGAAGCCTGGCCGAAGGTAGGAGGAGGCATGTAATTAATTTTAATTGAATCTAAAAAAATGGGGTTTGATAAATCGATTTTATTTTCTGATAATCTACAAAAAAAATTAATAGTAAGGTAATTTAAATTTTTTTAAACATCTTAACTTAGTGTTGCGTCGGTTTAAAACTTTTAAATTAAATGTGTGATTATTATTTCCTTTATCAGATATTAACGGGGGGTATAAAACTGTTAATTAGGAAAAGGTTTAGTTTAAGAGCGGGTTTGTAAGTATAATAACAGAAAACAGTAAACAGAAATTATATAGATAGATAAGATTTAAATGTACAGTAAGGTTTATATAATAACTATTTTTCAATTTACAGGTTTTATTCAGTAGATATTTATGTATACAGTAAGTTATAAATGCAGATTTTTATATATAAATAGAAAATTTATTTATATAGATAAAGCTAAAAAGAAACTATTATACATACGCCTATTTTAATTTACTAGTAATTTCAAATAATGAATTTGAAGGAAAAAATTTGTTTAACTAGCTTATTCATTATCTTAGTGACTAAAAGATCTTTAAAAAGGAAATTCAGTTTTAAATTTAATTGTTAGTTAAATAAATTTATTAAAAGAAATTGGTTTAAAATAAAATCATTGGATAAGTTAAAATTACCAAACGAAAATTTGTTATTCGATTATTTCGAATATTAACGAATTATATAAATATTTATTCAAGGTCTATAATCATGAAGAAACCAAGCTGAGATGGAAGTGGATTGCAAACAAAATCAAAGGTGGGTTAATCTCACTCTTCTGGATGGCTATTTAAATTTAAATGGTTAAATTTACATAATTGGTTGAATGGTTGAATCGATTTGATGTGCTATATTATATATAGTAGTATATAGTATATATTGGAGTGATTGATTCCCGCATTTTATAGCGGATGAGACCCTACGCGCCGCATAATAGCGGATGATATTATATTTAGAACCCATATACCGCGATATTCCATCCTGAAGGGGAATTGGTATTGTGCTAACATCTGTGGATGCAGGGAAACACGTTGGAGGGATCCAACAGGATTCCTCAAATTTATTTAGAATGTTTTAATATTCTATGATTTGGTTACTGATAATCTATGATAAATTATATTGGTAACAGAAATGTTGGATGCTATGTTTGATTGAAAATATTTAGGTGTACTGAGTTACCAAAAATATATAGATTGGATTTTTGGAAAGAAAATTAAAAAGAGAATTTGTAAATAAATTGGTTATTGAAAATTTGGGATAAACTGAAGAATGAATTGGAAAAGAATGAAAGTGATTATAAAATTCTAATTAATAAGTTCCGAGTATGGAAAAGGGGATTTTGAATAAATAGAATGATAATGAATTTTAAAACTTAAGTGATGTTATTTAAAGGAATAAGAGAATTTATTTTAAAATTTAAGGTTTGAACTTATTTAAAAGGATAAAGAAGGAATTTGGGAAATCTGAAATTGGTATTTTTCAGCTAAAGGATTTTAAATCATGATGAAGAAAAAAAATCTAAAGTTAATGGATTGTGGAATAAATGGAGTAAGTAAGGAAATTTATTTAAAGTGAAGTAAATTGGAAATCAATTTGGGGATTGATTTAAGTGTGTAAAACCGAGATTTTTAAAAGAGAATTGAAATTTATAAACTGGGTTTATAAAAGAGAAGTGATATATCATGGGATATTTGGAAGAATAAATTCATGATGGGAATTTATTAAGGGAATGAGGTAATTTGTTTAAAAATAAATAGTGATTTATTTTTTAAAGGATGTGAAGAGAAGTATATTTCCCTGGATAGCCAAGTACGTTTTCAAAGTAAATTTTTAAATATGAGTTATGTTGTTTTAAAAATTATGTTTAGAAAATTTATTATTTCTAAATGTTTAAATTTTGAAGCAAGTACTTTTCAAATCTATTATCGTAGTAATTATTTAAAGGTGACTTGGTATTTTGTTTTTAAAGAGAAAATCTAGTTTTATATTTTATAAAGTAACCTCATTTTTTAAATATTCCTATAGTATATATTTTTAATAAAGTGTTGAAGTAATTTTCAATCTAAATGTTAAAGTGTATTTTATAACAAAGTGTTTTAAATTATTTTAAAAATCTAAAGTTTTTGTGCTTGGTGTTTTCAGTGGGAATAGAAAATGTTTGGGAATTTATTTCGTAAAAAGAAGGTGGTTTGAAACTGTTTTCAAAGGGATGAAAAGTGAAAATATATATTGTGAAGATATTTGAGATTACTAAATAATTTGGTGAAATTATTTATTGTTTGATGGTTGTTTGAGAATGTTAATTGATAGTTAAATAGCCGACTATCAATATCGGCCAATGCGATGATCGTTTCGAAGAGACCGGGATCGGGATTTATTTCTCGAAAACCACTTTGATCCGGTTTAAACATTTTCATGTGAAAAACAAGAGTTTGGATTCGAAGATGGAGCAGTGAAGTGCAAGGGATAGTCGCTACAAATCCTGAGGTAATTCCAAAATGGATGTAGTCGGAGTAGTGCCTTCGGTTCCGTTCGAACCCGGGACGGACTTGTATGGATGAATGCTTTCGGAACATCGTCAGGTGGACGGTGGGCGTTCTAAGTGAAATGTTCTAAAAGGTAACGCTTAGCCTTAAGCCTCATCAACCGGGAATGACTGAAAATCAGGGGATATGCAGCAAGGCTAAGTGGATAGCGCCCATTAGGGTGAGGTCATACCTGTCTAGATGTCCCTTTTTATTCAGCTTAGTGGTGCGGTTGCTGATCCCAACCGTGGGGTGATCTTACTCGGGATTATCCAGTAAGGGGTAGTCCTAGTCTTGTGTTGCAGGGGAGTTAGGGTGGCTCCTCGGTATGCTGATCTAGAGCACGTACCGTGACAGGTGGTACCCCAGTGCCTAGTCATTAGTTGGAAATCCATTTTCCCTACGAGCCTTTTACGAGTTTTGTTTGTATTACCCACGATTATGGCTAGTAGCTGGAATTTAATAAATGTAACAATTTCGGCTATTTGAATAAGTACTTGTATATAGACACTATTATAATATCAGAGGATTTTGATAAAAAGTGTTTTGGCTATCGTAAGGTAAAAACCCGACATGTTTATTTGTGGCGTGGTCTTACGAGATGCCTTTGTTTTCAAAAGAATTTTTGAAACTTTAATAATCAATTTGAGTGTGGTTTTCTCACGCTAGTATTCCAGGCTGACTCGGGTGCTATTTAACTATAATGCTCAGGTCAGATCGAGTATTATAGATTACGGGAAAGGATATTGTAGAGCTGGATGGCGATACGTACTTCCGTACTTCTATGAGATATTCCGCTGTGTATTCGGTTTTTGGAAGGATGAGATATTATAACCGTCCTGAGTTGAGTTGTTGTTTGTATTGAACTCTGATGTTGTACTCTAATGATGTAATGTATAAACAGATGTATTTGTTTTTGTGTAAAGATCATTTATTATCTATTATATTTTATTCTGCTGCAATGGCTAGATTCTGATGTTGTTTTCGATTTTCTTCTTCTACCTCTTCTTCTTTAACCCACATGGTTCGGTTTTTCGAGCGTTGAAAAATGGGGTCGTGACATTGTGGTATAAGAGTTGAATGGTTAAGCGAGAACCTTGGCTCTGGTGGGGATTACTCATTGAAAATAGAGTCCGTGGTACTCTAGAATGAGTTTGAGCTTATTAATAGTTATGAGAGCGTATTTGTTAGTGAATATAAATTGTTTTAATATTGTGTTGACTTATTGGTTGAGTGGAATATGAATTCTGATCTAGTAAGTTGGCCGCTATCCGAGAAGAGTTTATAAACACCTGACACGATAAACTGACACAGTATTGTTTTAAAGGTGGGTGAATGAAATAATTTTACCCAAAATATATTTTGATATAAAAGAAATATTTCCTTAAATTGTTATATAACTTGGATGTTTGGATGATAATATTTTAAAAAAATAAGATTATAAAAATTTGGAATGACTTGTATAATCAAATGGAAAAAAGGGTATGAGCATAAATTATACAAATGAATTATAGTTAAAATTTGATTTAAGTCAAAATTTGAATATTTAAAACCCCGGAGATTTGGAAGTATTTTTCAAAGTGTTTTGAAGGCAAATAATAGCATTATTGTTTTAAAAGTATTTTTGAAAGGAAATTGTTTCAAAAAAAATTTAGGAAGGGATATAGCATTGAGCTCACTTCAGTCATTGGAAAATAACTTCGGTGATGACTGCAGCATCATCGATGTTCTTTTTCGAGTTTCTAAGTGACGGGTTACTACCAAATTGATTTGTTCAGAAGAACTAGTTTGTTTTGAAATTTCAAAGGAAATTTGTTGGGGATAAAAAAAGGGGATTGGTTTAAAATTTTGAGAAGTGTGATTTTGAGATAATTTCAAAATGATTTGAAAACCAAAAGCCGGGTGTTTAAAATTTTGAAATCCTTATTTAGAAAATTTAGAGATCATCGGGAGATGAGTTATAAACTTATAAATGGTGAATGATTTTGATGAAGAATATGAGGATTGGATTTTTGGAATTAAAATTAAAGGTGAGAGTTAAAAATGAGAATTTGACTTGGATTAAGATTAAACTTTTAAATTTGATTGATGATTGGAAGAAATAAATTAGTAAATCTTGAATGTGATCGGAATGGGAAAATAGAAATTAAATTTGGATTGAGAAATAAAATTAATTAGAATTAAATTAACTTAAGCAAAGTTAATAATAATGAGTTGGATTTGAATTAAGTTGAAATTGAATTGAAATGAAATAAATTGAGATGTAGTTGATATTAAGTTTTCTTACTTAATTTAAATTCAAGTGGATTGAGTGGATTAAAGAGAATGGTATGATGCTAGATTTAACTGAAGTTAAGTAAATAAAATTGAATTGAAATAAATTCAGTTGAGTTATAGATAATATTGAATGGACTAAAATTCTTACTTAAATAAATAAGCGTAAACTAAGTAAGTATTGAATTGGGATAAATAAGCTTTGGAAGCTTATAAAAGAATTGAAAGGCATTGGAATAAAAATATATAATCCCTAGTTAAAAGTAAAATGTGAATGTGATTGACTGTAAATGGATGGAGAAGTATGAATATTAATAAGTGAGTAGCTTATAAAAATTTTAAAAAAAGGAATAATAAGCCAAAATAAAATTGTTTGTATTTTTTGAAATGAATAAAAATCCAAAACTTGAATTATAAAATAGATTGAACTCAAGAAAATTAAGTGAAGAGATTTTTTTGAAGGGTAAAAACACACCAAATATTGAATTGGAAGTGGGAGTAAAATAATTTGGAATAAATTAGGAAATTGAATATGTTAATGAGATTTAATTTGGTTAAATAGAAGTTGAATTGTGAAATTGGATTGTTAATAAAAAAATGGATTTTTGAAAAGAAGTTCGAGTTATAAAATTTAGCTTGAATTGTTAGTAAAGTAAATGTAAGTGGAAATGTTGTCAAATGGAATGGAATTGGATTATAATAGAAATGATTTGAGTTACAAATAAAATCCAATACGAGTATAAATGAGTTAAGTAAGTGCCTGAATATTATTTTGATAAATTGATAAGGTGAATTAAAATTTAAATTTAAATGGATGGGCTGACTGAATTGAATGGAATTTCATTTGATGAGAATCAGATTTAATGGAAGTGAACTTAGGTTTGAAGTTGGAATAAATTGAAGTAAATTAACTTAAGTTAAGAATAATTAGAAGCTCGACTTCGAGTAAGAATGGAAGACCATTAAATAAAACTTGGGTTGAATTAATTTGGGAATGGTTAGTAGTATACAAGCATGGAATGAGTTCGAGCTACAAAAATGGTTGTGAATGAATTGTAATGGATGGAATTTAAAATAAAATGAGTTGGAATCGACTGGATGTGGATAAAAACTAAAATGGATATTCTATTAAGTGAATATCGTCGAATTGCATAGAATAAATTAGTCTTTCGACTTAAACGGAAGTAAATAAAATTCTATGGATTGGTAGAAGTGAAAAAAAATTGATTTTGAAATCAATCGAATTGAATATGAGCTTATTTGGATTAAAAATAAATTGAATGTAAGAAATTAAAGTGTAAACCATTAAAATGGAATGGAATGGCACATGAATTGGTTGAAAGCAATTGAATTAGTTTTGAAATCATATAAATTGCTCATGGAAAGTGTTTGATGCATGTTGCTTATGAAATGCATGTGTTTAGCTATTGAAAATAAGTGAAATGTTAATAAATTTTGTATATTTATTACTAACATGTTTGAATTGAGTAAGTGCGGGTACCGGAAAGCCATTTGGCTGGATTTGGACGTGCAAATTGCAATAATAATAAGCCGCTTGCTTAAAAATGGTAAATTAAGGTACGCCTACGCAATAAAAATAGGAAATATGAACTGTTTTTGTTTTTTCGACCGTGTGGGTCGATGTATATATATTTCTATCTCTTGTCAAATTGCAAAATCTCCTCCGTACAAAGGAAACTCTGCCAAAATTTTCCGAAAATTTTGGCAGTTAGAAATTTTTTGAAAATATTTGGAAAAATTTTGTTAGCGACAAAACGATTTCAAATTGGAATTGAAATAAGGGATTTTGAAAATGGAAATTGAAACTAATTGTTTAGTTGGAACTAAAGGATTAGAAAAGTGAATTCGGGATTTTTGATTTCAGAGGATAAATTGAAATTTGCTCGGCAAATGTATGTATTTAAATTTCTGTATGAAATTTGATGATTTTCTAGTCTAGCCACTTGGCTTTTGTTTTCTTTTGAAATCTAGGCCCCCGTAGAGGCATTTAGTGGTTGTTCCGAGCTAGCCGCGCAAAGGAGACGCTGGCGAATTTTTTAGGAAATTTAGAGAGTTAGAAAAATTTTGAGGAAGTTTTGATAATTTAAATTTGGATTTAAATTTAAATTCGAAAAAGTAGAGTAAATATTGTTGTTGGAAACTATGGAATGTTTTGGAAAGTTGGTTGAAGTAATAGTGGGTCTTTAATAAAAAATATGTTATGGCAAGTTGATAAAACTGTTTGGTTTTGGAAAATAGTAATGGGTACTGGATCATTTTTCTTAACTAGCATTTTCGGGGACGAAATTCTTTTAAGAGGGGAGGAATGTGACGACCCAGAATTTTTGGATGTTCGAAATCGGAATATAAAATTGATTTTAAATATTTAAAAGTTAATTTTTAACTTGAATTCAAATATTATTATTATTTAGCAAATAAGTTATTGGATTTAATTACTGGAAATTGGGTAAAATGTTGAATCTGGAGTTTTAAGCCTGTTACAAATAATTTAAGGGTTTGTTAAATTTATATCGATGGTACTGAAGATAATAAAAATGTTGGAATTGAATTTGGAAGTGTTTTGTTCAGTTTTGAAAATATATCGTTTAAATTGATATTCAAACATAGCCTTCCGAGGCACAGTCTCGGAATTTGATGAAATCGGTTCCATAGATCCGTAATATTGTATTATTATTGGATTTCAATTTTCGTAATGTTTGGAGTTGTTGTGTGAGCGTAAGATATATAAACGCGCTGAATTTATATCAAAAACTTAATGTAATAACTGGGTCCAAAAAGCTATCTTCTCCATACAATCGAATTAGGACTCGAAACCTTTTCCATTGCGTTCAAAATAGGGGTATAACATTATAAACGCCTAGCGGCATGCTTCGATAGGAGGTCTAAATTTTAATTTGCGAAAACGAGATACTTTAGAAAGAAAATTATAAAATATTATAATGGAAAAGAAAAGTTAAATCCTATGCCCAATCTTCTAAAGCACGCCATACCCTTTACGTATAACTCGCGCATCCTCCTCTTCCTTAGAAAATGGAATCTGCGTTCCTTCTCCTCTAAATCGATTCATGAAATCGATTAATAAAAAAAAGAGGGGATTTTCGATTATGAGGTAGTAGGCACTTGTGTGGAAGGTCGGCGCAGCGTCCATTCGAGGAGGAGTCGCGACGTGATGGCCGAGTTCGTGCCAAAGAGGGCGAGTCGCACAGGGGCATGCGGTACTGGGAGGTCGCGACTACGGCAATAGCAAGTTTGGCGATCGAGCAAGCTCGCAAGGGACTTCGCGTATTCGAGAGGGGAGTTCGATCGAGGGAAAGCTCGCGGCAGGGAGGTATGGCCGAAGTCTGGGTGGTGATGTCGGCTAGGTTTAGAGTGCCGATGGGGGAGGTTGTGATCTCATGTGCAGCATCATCGTTCTGGAAACGAAGCCTGGCCGAAGGTAGGAGGAGGTATGTAATTAATTTTAATTGAATCTGAGAAAAAGGGGGTTTGATAAATCGATTTTGTTTTCTGATAATCTATAATAAAAAATAACAGTAAGGTAATTTATTTATTTTAAAACATCTTAACTTAATGTTGCGTCCTTTTAAAACTTTTAAATTAAATGTGTGATTATTATTTCCTTTATCAGGTATTAACGGGAGGTATAAAACTGTTAATTAGGATAAAGTTTAGTTTAAGAGCAGGTTTGTAAGTGTAATAACATAAAACAGTAAACAGAAATTATATAGATAGATAAGATTTAAATGTACAGTAAGGTTTATATAATAACTATTTTTCAATTTACAGGTTTTATTCAGTAGATATTTATGTATACAGTAAGTTATAAATGCAGATTTTTATACATAAATAGAAAATTTATTTATATAGATAAAGCTAAAAAGAAACTATTATACATATGCCTATTTTAATTTACTAGTTATTTCAAATAATGAATTTGGAGAAAAAAATTATTTAACTAGCTTATTAATTATCTTAGTGACTAAAAGATCTTTAAAAAGGAAATTCAGTTTTAAATTTAATTGTTAGTTGAATAAATTTATTAAAAGAAATTGGTTTAAAATAAAATCATTGGATAATTAAAAGTTACCAAACGAAAATTTGGTATTCGATTATTTCGAATATTAATGAATTATATAAATATTTATTCAAGGTCTATAATCATGAAGAAACCAAGCTGAGATGGAAGTGGATTGCAAACAAAATCAAAGGTGAGTTAATCTCATTCTTCTGGATGGCTATTTAAATTTAAATGGTTAAATTTAAATAATTGGTTGAATGGTTGAATTGATTTGATGTGCTATATTATATATAGTAGTATATAGTATATATTGGAGTGATTGATTCTCGCATTTTATAGCGAATGAGACCCTATGCGCCGCATTATAGCGGATGATATTATATTTAAAACTCATATACCGCGATATTCCACCTCGAAGTGGAATTGGTATTGTACTCACATCTGTGGATGCAGTGAAACAGGTTGGAGTGATCCAACAGGATTTCCCAAATTTATTTAGAATGTTTTAATTTTCTATGATTGTGTCATTGATAATCTGTGATAAATTATATTGGTAACAGAAATGTTGGATGCTATGTTTGATTGAAAATATTTGGGTGTACCGATTTACCAAAAATATATAGATTGGATTTTTGAAAAGAAAATTAAAAGAGAGAATTTGTAAATAAATTGGTTATTGAAAATTTGGGATAAGTTGAAGAATGAATTGGAAAAGAATGAAAGTGATTTTAAAATTCTAATTAATAAGTTCCGAGTATGGAAAAGGGGATTTTGAATAAACAGAGTGATAATGAATTTTAAAACTTAAGTGATGTTATTTAAAGGAATAAGAGAATTTATTTTAAAATTTAAGGTTTGAACTTATTTAAAAGGATAAAGAAGGAATTTCGGAAATCTGAAATTGGTATTTTTCAGTTAAAGGATTTTAAATCATAATGAAGAAACAAAATCTGAAGTTAATGTATTATGGAATAAATGGGGTAAATAAGGAAATTTATTTAAAGTGAAGTAAATTGAAAATCAATTTGGGGATTGATTTAAGTGTTTAAAACCGGGATTTTTAAAAGAGAAGTGAGACTTGAAATTTATAAACTGGGTTTATAAAAGCGAAGTGAGTATATCAGGGGATATTTGAAAGAATAAATTCATGGTGGGAATTTATTAAGGGAATGGGTAAATTTATTTAAAAATAAATAGTGATTTATTTTTTAAAGGATGTAAAGAGAAGTATATTTCCCTGGATAGCCAAGTTTGTTTTCAAAGTAAATTTTTAAATATGAGTTATGTTGTTTTAAAAAGCATGTTTAGAAAATTTATTATTTCTAAATGTTTAAATTCTGAAGTAAGTATCTTTCAAATCTATTATCGTAGTAATTATTTAAAGGTGACTTGGTATTTTGTTTTTAAAGATAAAATCTAGTTTTATATTTTATAAAGTAACCTCATTTTTTAAATATTCCTATAGTAAATATTTTTAGTAAAGTATTGAAGTAGTTTTCAATCTAAATGTCAAAGTATATTTTATAACAAAGAGTTTTAAATTATTTTAAAATTTTAAAGTTTTTGTGCTTGGTGTTTTCAGTAGGAATAGAAAATGTTTCGGAATTTATTCCGTAAAAAGAAGGTGGTTTGAGACTGTTTTCAAAGGGTTGAAAAGTGTAAATATATCTTATGAAGATATTTGAGATTAATAAATAATTTGGTGAAATTATTTATTGTTTGATGGTTGTTTGAGAATGTTAATTGATAGTCAAATAACCGACTACCAATATTGGTAAATACAATGATCGTTTCGAAGAGACCGGGATCAGGATTTATTTCTCGAAAACCACTTCGATCCGGTTTGAACGTTTTCATATGGAAAACAAGAGTTTGGATTCGAAGATGGAGCAGTGAAGTGCAAGTGCAAGTCGCTAGTAATCCTGAGGTGATTCCAAAATGGATGTCGTAGGAGTAGTGCCTTTGGTTCCGTTCGAACCCGGGACGGACTTGTATGGATGAATGCTTTGGGAACATCGTCAGGTGGACGGTGGGCATTTCAAGTGAAACGTTCTAAAAGGTAACGCTTAGCCTCAAGCCTCATCAACCGGGAATGACTGAAAATCAGGGGATATGCAGCAAGGCTAAGTGGATAGCGCCCATTAGGGTGAGGTCATCCCTGTCTAGATGTCCCTTTTTATTCGGCTTAGTGGTGCGATTGCTGATCCCAACCGTGGGGTGATCTTACTCGGGATTATTCAGTAAGGGGTAGTCCCGGTCTTGTGTTGCAGGGTAGTTAGGGTGGCTCCTTGGTATGTTGATCTAGACCAGGCACCGTGGCAAGTGGTACCCCAGTGTCTAGTCATTAGTTGGAAATCCATTTTCCCTACGAGCCTTTTACGAGTTTTGTTTGTATTACCCACGATTGTGGCTGGTAGCTGGAATTTAATAAATGTAACAATTTCGGCTATTTGAATAAGTACTTGTATATAGACACTATTATAATATCAGAGGATTTTGATAAAAAGTGTTTTGGCTATCGTAAGGTAAAAACCCGACATGTTTATTTGTGGCGTGGTCTTACGAGATGCCTTTGTTTTCAAAAGAATTTTTGATAATCAATTTGAGTGTGGTTTTCTCATGCTGGTATTCCAGATAGACTCGGGTGTTATTTAACTATAATGCTCGGGTCAGACTGAGTTTTATAGATTACAGAAAAGGATGCTGTGGAGCTGGATGGCGGTACGTACTTCGGTACTTGTATGAGATATTCCGCTGTGTATTCGGTTTTTGGAAGGACGAGATATTATAACCGTCCTGAGTTGAGTTGTTGTTTGTATTGAACTCCGATATTGTACTCTATTGATGTAATGTATAAACGGATGTATTTGTTTTTGTGTAAAAATTATTTATTATCTATTATATTTTATTCCTCTGCGATGGTTAGATTCTGTTGTTGTTTTCTATTTTCTTCTTCTACCTCTTCTTCTTTAACCCTCATGGTTTGGTTTTTCGGGAGTTGAAAAATTGAGTCGTGACAATTAATTTATATTCACTCTGGGGTTAACCTGCTGCTTCTTCTATCCCTTTACCCACAAAATGTAGTTATGGGTCTTTTATCATGTGAATATATTCATATTTGCAGAAGCAAACACTATACAATAACACTCCTGTTGGTTTAAAGTCCTTGAAATACTTTTCATATAAAACATAGTTAATCCCTTTAACCTATATTTTTATCAAGGTAATACTTCTTCAAATTTACATACTTAAATTCATTTCAAAACTCCTTTATCTAGCCATGGGTTTTTCCTTTAAAAATAAGTTTGGGTTTAAAATGCCTTTCCACACCTTCAAAACCTAGCTTTCGACCTCATAGGATGAACTCCTTCAAAAGCATTAAACATATCTTCAAAACCTTAGGTCCTACCTTTCGAATACTTTAAACATCTCTTTTGAAACCTTTCAACCTTGTTAAAGTATTATCATACAAGTATAAAAGCATAGCTTCGAAACCATTCAAAAATACCCCTTTCGAAACCGTTAAAGGTTACCCTTGGAAGCATTAAAAGTCTTCCTTTCAAAACCATTGAAGGTTACCCTTCGAAACCATTGAAAGTCCCTCTTTAAAAATCGTTGATTTTATATTCAAAATAACATTTTTGGATCAAAGTGAACATAAGCGAAAGTATCTCTTTTGAAACTATTTTTTATTTTATTAAAGTATTAAGGAAACTTGATGGTGTCGAAACCATCCTTTTGAAAGCACTAAAATATATAGGTAAAACAATTTAGGTTGGCTTCGATACCCATTCCGAAACCATTGCCTTCGAAACCCCTAACCTCTTTCAAAAGCAGTAGCAAGTAGCTTATATTTATAAAAACAAACCGTACCTTTCGACGGCATTGATGTCCACGATACCATCGAAAGGCATCAAATCGCAGAAGGATTTTGACTTGGTCGAAACTATCCCTTTAGAAAGCTTTAATTAAAGATAAAGTAACTCCTTCGGAAGCTACTATTTTAAACAAAGGTGGTGGCTCTCCTTTGAAAGCTTCTTTAGAAATACCCTTTCAAACCATTAGTTTTGACTACTTCGAAACCTTTCTATAAGAAGGCAAGCGCTTTTCTTTTAAAACAAAATAAAACAAAGGAACCAACTCCTTCGGGAGCTACGTTTCAACACCCTACCTTTTACTTTTCTCTAATACACTACATACCAGCTAACTAATACCATGTGTATTGGTTTACTGGTTTTGACCTAGAAGGTTTCGACTAGGTTGGAGGTGCAAGCTTTGGGTCGAAAGGTCCTTCTAAAGAAGGCGGAACCCAATTTTCTAAGCTAAAGACTGATTTTACTAAATAAAGTAAACTTTTTTTAACTAACTTTCCCACTTGTAAATACATGATTGGTTACATTAAACCTTCAAATTATTTCACCAAAATTTGTTGCATTTTCCCAGATCTAATACTAAACAACATTTAACAAATAAGCCCTTCCTATTAACAAAACAATTAAATCATTTAGATCCTCCTTTCAAAATAATTTAATTTCCATACTAAATTACTTAGTAAAAGTCCCCAAAAATTCTAGAAATTCACTTTAATTATGTCATCTAACATATCAAAATTTCAGATCTAGGTTCTTAATATATTTTCCAAAATAAATTATAAACCCAAATAACTATATTTTCCTTTAAAAATTCATAACTAATTTCCACGGCTTGGAAAATAACAAAAATTAAAACCTAACTGCAAAATTATATTTTCCCTTAACATATAATTTTTTTCATGACATTTAAAAATCATTTAACCTCGATTTTACCCTAAAACCATGCATATCTCGTTGAAAACAATTTTGTTTAATCTAAACAAATTATGTATCAAGCATATCATCATGCAACATGTCATAAAAAGAATTTACCCTTAAATCCGAAATCATATGATTATAAAACCAAAAATAGAGATGTAGTGATTATTATTCACCTTAGCTTGGATAAGGAAATTGGAGATTGATTGAGATTAATTTCTTCAAGCTTGAATCCTAAGCTTCATTTGATTTTCTCTTCTTTTCTACCTTCTTAATAGCCAGCCTTGCTCTTTCTTTTTCTTATGTTTTTTCTTATAATGAAAATGAACGTGCATGGCTAAGGAATAATAGTATAAGCATGGAAAATATGGGAGGCTATTTATCATAATACCCATATGTTTAATTAGTTAGCACTTAACCATTTATAAGCTCATTCAATTTGAATAAACACGGCAACCTTTATTCATTTACCAATCTCAATCCATTTATCACTCTACATTATTTTATTTTATTTATCCTAAGTAAATCTCCTAAATAATGTTAATAAAATTAGTGGTGTTACATACACATAGGTCGAGAGCATCATCGGTCCTACGACAGTCAGCGGAAAGATAAGGGTTACGCCTAAATAGGCTACACCTCCTACTAGTGTAGATCTGGTTTACAACATGCAACACCTCACACTTGTTTGTTAATTTGTTTGTTTGTAGGAGGCATGGCTAGGTAACCCCTAGTGGAGGTCTATCAAACTAATAAGATAGTTTGAGAAGCTAATTCCTCAATAGTCCATGGAGTTAAGTCCATGATATAAAGCAGTTATATAAGTCTTCAACACGAGGTAGAACATGGCTAAATAGTTGTAACGCTATTATTAGGCACTAACGTGAGTTCTTTGGTATGAACAGCAGTGAGGACATGATACTGTGTTGATGATGGATCCTAACGCAGTAGTAGCTATGGATACTAACGAGGAAAGTTTCCTGGTCTAAAATGGGATTGCGGTACGTGCGTATGTGTTTGTGTAATCTGTGTATGTGCCTCTGTGTATGTGTATGTATGTATATATGTATGTATGTAGTTATTATATATCTAGAGGAGGTGGAGCATATCATACGCATATATGAAGTTAAGACGACTAAATTTAAAAACTAGACATAACATGTAATGGAAAGCAATTGGCATAAACTAATGTTATATATAAAGTTTGTAACTTACCAGTCACTACAACTTTGTTCTAACCCTCTTCGAATTACAGTCCACATGATAGAGACAAGTACTGGTACAAAGTGGAATGGTGGAATGACGGGTTTCTTGTGCATGCTCAGCACTGAAAAGGGTACTAGATACAAGAGGTATAAGTCTTGGTTAGTAAATATATGTTTGTTATACTTTACTACTCCTTCGTGAGTTTTATTAGTGATACTCTGATATGCTCTTGTTTATTTACAGGGCACCAACATCAATGATCTGTACATTGATGGACTTAGGTTTTTGATTGAGCAAAAATTCAGGCCCACATAGGCACGGGTTGTTACATGTTCACTTCCCAAAAATCTACAAAGATTTTGCAACCTTAGTTGGGAAGTTGTATACTAGGATAGAATTATATGCAGCAACTAAGGCCTGGCTAACTAACTATGAGAAGATATTTCATTTATTAGGACTAAGTGATGTAACTAAGAGGTAGTTGGCAGTTTGGCATCTACAGGAAGAGGCAACAAATTGGTAGGAGACTGTTATAGCCGAGGTAGAGGAGTATACCATTACTTAAGAGATTTTCAAAAGGAAGTTTAAAACCAAATTCTTTTATAGAGCTAGAAGGGAATGTTTTTGGAGGAGTTTCTTCAGCCTAAGCAGGGAGACGTGACCAGGAAAAGAAGGCCGAGAAATTTGCTAAGGGATTGAATTCCCCGCGGAAGGAGTTGTCTTTGAATCTAATACCATTAGGGGTGACTTTTGAAATATTAGTTGAGGGTGCTTTATGGAATGCTATGGGTAGAGATGTAAACAAGAAGCATCGAATGGAGATCAGAACAAGCGTAGGAATGAACGATTACAGGGTAGGCAGAATAAGAAGCAGGTTACTGTATGTAGGAGGTGTAATAAGATAAGACATATAGCCAAGAACTATAGGGTGAACCTTCAAAAGGGAACAAAGTGTCATCAGTGTGGTGAGATGGGACATTTGGCAAAGGACTGTAGATAAAAACAGTTAGGGCAACCAGGACAGTCGGGACAACATGAATGGTTTAAGGGATTTAGTGCTATAATTGTGATTAGATGGGACATTATAAGAGGAGGTGTCTAGACTTGCAGAAAGAGGGTCAGATTGTTAAGGCTTATACATTCGAGGCTATACCCATTGCCAGTATTGCACCAACGGCCCATGAGAAGGAGTAGTAAGTTATGGAACGTGTGTTATTATGATCTGATTTATCTACCATAATTTTATTTAATACTAGTTTATCACATCCACCCATAGCCAATACATTAGTGGAAAGATTAAGAATAATCCCTAAAAATGCACGTGCGTCAAATCTTATTGGGGGATTGACGCATTCATCCACTGTTTGCCATGATCTTAACTTGGTTATAAATGATGCAGAATTAAATTGTGACCCATATGTGCTTAGTTTTGCAGGATACAGATTGATCTTGGGAATAGATTAGATGATTCGATATGGAGTGCTTTTAGATTATGATAGGAGGATTGTTCGTTTGATTAGTTGTGGAAAACGTGATTTGATAGTTTTGTGCGAGCCAGACGTTTTTATGATGAATTCATATTTGTATTTGTTAGACCTATCACATGATGAATTAGCATCTATTTCTATAGTTAATGATTTTCCAGACGTATTCGCTAAGGTTTTTGGACTTTCGATCCGTAGAGGAACTAAATTTAGAATTGGCCTCGAGAAAGACGCTAGACCAGTGGTGATGCCTTTAAGATATATGGCTCCGAAGGAAAGGAGAGAATTGGATACACAAGTTTCAGAATTGTTGCACATAGGCGAAGTATTTCTAAGTGAGGAGCACCTATCATTTTCGCTACTAAGCCAGACAGTTCCCTAAAACTTTGCATTGATTATCAGGAGTTGAATAAGTTGATGAGGAAAAACCGTTTTTCATTGCCTTGCATTGACGACCTCTTTGATCATCTTGTCTTGGAAAAGGTTTTCTCGCAACTTGACCTTACTATAGGATTTCATCAATTGAGAGTTATGGAGGACAACATTACAAAGCCCGATTTTCATACTATAAATGGACTATTTGAATGGGTTGTGATGCCATTTGGGTTGACTAATGCCTTGTCTTGTTTTGTTGATTTGATGAGTAGGATCTTTCAAAAGTGTCCGAATAAATTTGTTATCGTATTTGTTGATGATATCCTAGTTTTTAGAGGCGAGAAGAGCATGGGCTGCATTTAAGAGAAGCACTGGATGTACTAAAAGGGAATCTGTTGAAGGCCAAATTTTCAAAATGCCACTTTGGAGAAGTGAGATCCGATTTCTAGGACATATTGTATTTGGAAATGGGTTGGCGGTAGACCCAAGAAAAGTGGCAACTTTGAATATTGGAAGATTCCAAAGAATGCTTCAAAATTATATAGCTTCTTGGGATTAGCTAGTTTCTTTAGGAAGTTCATAAAAGATTTCGCAACGATATATATACCATTGACGAAGCTATGTTGGAATGCGAAGTGTGGAGAAGCATTTATCAAATTGAAAGAGATGTGCAACATCCCCCATTTTTTAGGCCTGAAACTTAGTGCTATGGATGCTACAGTCATCCATAGTTAGTATTTTTTGATGAAAAAATGCGGCTACGTTAATCATTTTGATAATACCAGAAACACATGAATATGGAAATTCAACACAATTTATAAAAATAAATTTTCTCATCTCATTTCATAATAAGATCTCAATTTCATTACATAACCCCAATTCGCAAACCACGTTCATAGAAAATATAATTATTATAACATATTCCAAGAGCGACATATGAAGATTCCCCCTATCAGAGTCAAATATCTGGCATTTAATACAACTTGTCATTACAACATAAAACCAGATCAAAACACAATGGAAAATAGATATATAGCTCCTACTAGCTTGATTTCCTCCTGCACATCTTCAGAAGCTTATTCATCTAAAGGGAACCTGAAAAGCTCTTGCTCTCAACCTACTCAAATGAGTACCCTAGAGTTTAAGAGGAAAACAAAAAATTTGGGTTAGACAAAAAGTCAAGTGTGAATAATAATCTACCATCTCAAACCAATAGATATCTAGTGAGACCACGCCGCTGTATGGAATGGATTTCCCCTCATTAGTACCCAATTAAACATCTCAACCATATAATGTGCTCCTGCATCCACAATGGTTATAAAAGAACAATATGATAGTGTATAAACATGTCATATGTACCGAATTGCCCATCCCACATTTATTAGACTACCCATCCAAGTTCTTATTGACTACATGTCTTGTATTCATGTGGACCACCCATCCCACATTTTATTTTATTTAAACTAATATGGACTATCCATCTCACATTTTATCATTTAAATTGATGCAGACTATCCATCTCATATCTTATAGTTGCTTAGGATGACTATGAATCCTTAAATTAAACAACTAGAGACTATCCATCTCCGGCATGATGCAGACTATCCATCATACATCACATAGTTTCTGTAGGATGACTATGAGCCATCACGTGGCCATTTAACTCATGTTATCCACATGTTTCGATTTATCTCATGTTACCTACATGTTTAACTTTGCTCCATGCTACCCACATGTTCAACATTAATCCATGTTATTCATATGTATAACTTATTTCTATTAGCATCCCCAATTAAAGTATTTCCCCGTAGTTATTTAAATTTAATAGTGAGATACATTGGTAACCCCCGAAACATTTCATGTCAAACTCATTAAGTTACACCTCAGTGTCCCTAAGGTTTGAAGTTAAAACCATGCAACAAATGGCTCTCCGCTGTTTCTAAACTCAATTTGATTAATGTCGACATCTCTACCATGTCGATGTAAAAGCATAAGGTCCTACGCCTATTTAGGATCGACGACTAAAACATGCAACATCATATCTCGATGATAATGAAGTCAATCCACATGATACATAGGTTATTGCCTATTTAAAAACCCAAGACTAGTTAAAATCATCAAGAGGTAAACTCGATGACAACTTTAAAAGAGGCCTATCTAGGTTCAATGACAATTTAAAAGCAGTAAGGACAAGGCTGGACAACCCTTGGGTCCCTGAGGCAAAAACATTGAATAATATATTCAGTAGCATGCTTTTTTTTATAAAATGCGACAACAAGCCTCTTGATATAAAACTCGGCATGTATAATCATTGACATCATTATGTCAAAGACCATCTCTTTATCTTTGTTGTTATTTACGACGAGATCCAAAACACGTCTGCTTCATGACAAACTCGTTGGCATCATGCGGCATTATTTGGTTTCACATCGATAACACTATAATGTGATGAGTGATGGCTCGACATAGCCAATGACAACATGGTAAAATTGTAATTAACTTAAAAACTGCCAAATTACTATAAAAAGATATCATTTTTTACCAAACCTATATAATTTGTCAAAAGCTTATTGGCTAGCAAAACCTTATCAATTTTCTTGACTAAAAAACTGCCACACCCTATTTCCAAGATCCAAAACATTATTTCAAATAATTAACTAATAAGTATAATTAATAAAACTTTTATATTCTTATTTTAGCATAAATAATTATTCATGATTTAAAATTACATGGAAAAAATCCTAAAATTTCATAGAAATTAGAAAATGTGTTTCTCTACATCATATAAAATTTCGAAGCCCAAAACCTCATTAAATTATTCAAAATGATTAAAACCCGAAGTTAAGCCATTTCTTCCATTGGTAATTCATAAAGTAATCTTTATAATTCGAAAAATTATGAAATTAAAAACCCATCTCGAAATAATATTTTCCTTAACATATCAAAATTTCAAATCAATTGGAGGATAAAACTTCAGATTTAACCTCAAAACCAAATTAAACCATTTCTAATAAATTCCATAAATTCCCATTAACCATTATTCTATCCAAGCAATGATTATTAAATCATAACTTGACCAATCGTACACATAAGACTCGGGTATTACCCATAACCGAATAAAAACAAAGATCTAAAAGATGATAAATGTTATTATTCACCTTAGATTAATGGTTGGAGTTGAGATTTGGTTTAGCACTTAATCCTAAGTTTTCTTTCACTTGAATCCTAGATTTCGATTTCCCTATTGCTTCCTAATGTTCCGCCTTGATTGAGCTTTCCTTTTGGTTATTTTTGTTGTGAATATGGTATGGTGTAAGAAGTGAGGGTTTAATGAATAAAGGGTTTATCTATGACTATTTAGCCCCTTCCACGTATTCTTCTATGTGTATTAATTTTAAAACAATCTTACTTAGTTCATTAAATTTGAAATGATCATACCAATTAACCAAAATCTCATTCTCACTAATTATATACATTATTCTATTTAACTACGTAATTAAATGTCCTGAATAATACTAACTAAAAATTAGGGGTGGTATGGGCTCCCTGTTTAAGAATTTCGTCCTTGAAATTCAGTAAGGACCACAAAATAAGCATAACAAACATGCAACCAAAGCTAGTATATCCTACCAACCACAAAATCAATATACAGCAAATATAGAACATATCCTCACAACAGCTCAGGATAAGTATCCCTAATCCTGTCCTCTGTCGCCCAAGTACAGTCTTTCTCATTTTCGTTCCATTGAACTTTCACAAAGTTGACCGTCTTGTTCCTTAACTTCTTCTCATCTCTTGCTACAAAACCAAACTAGCTGCCTAACAAAAGTTAAATCTAGTTCTACTGCTAAATCTTCAAATACAACCAGAGTGATAGTAGTCTTTGGATCATGCACATACTTCCGAAAATGGGAAACGGGAAAAATGTTATGGACACCTACCAAACTTCTTGGTAACTCTATTTGATATGCGAGCATTCCGTCCTCTCAATAACTGAGAACGGTCCAATATATCACGGTGCCAATTTCGCTTACTTTCCAAAATACACCACAATCTTCATCGATGGTACTTTAACAAAACCTTATCTCCAATTGAGAACTCTAGATCCTTACGCCTTCTGTCCACATAACTTTTTTGTCTGAGCTGAGCTTCTCTCAAACTACCTTGGATTAACTCAATTTACTCTTTTTCTTCTCTCACCAGATCTAAACCTAAGACTAACCTATCTTCAGTTTCCAACCAACATGCCGGTGACTTGCACGACCTTCCATACAAAGTTTCAAATGGCAACATTTCTATACTAGTCTGATAACTATTATTATAGGAAAAATCAACCAAGTGTAGGTAGTCTTCCTATGATCCACCAAAATCTAGTATGCAAGCTCTCAACAAATCCTCGAGTACCTTATTGACTCTATCTGTCTTCCCATTTGTCTGAGGGTGATAAGGGTACTCATCTTAAGCTTGGTACTTAACATTTCTTATAGACTCTTCTGGAACTCACTAGTAAATAATGTATCTCTGTCATAGACTATATGATTAGGAATACCATGCAGTCTAATTATGTTCTTCATAAATAACTTAGCCAAAACAGATGTCATCCTGGTTAACTTAACGGGAATGAAATGGGCGCTCTTGGTCAATCTATCCACTATGAGCCATATACTCTTATTTCCTCGATTCCACCTTGGCAACCCATCAACAAGTCCATGGATATTGAATCTCATTTCCAAACTGGTATATCTAAAGGTTGAAGTAATCCACTTGGCTTTTGATGTTTGGCTTTACTTGCTAGCAATTCGAACATTGCTTTACCTATAAGCCAGCATCCATCTTCATACCTTCCTAGAAGAAACTTCTCTTCATATCCTGATACATCATGGTTCCTCTATGATGAGTGGTAAACTTCGATCGATGACATTCCCTAAGAACTTCTTTCATAGGGTCCCAATATTCGGAAAACACAATTGTCTGTTCTTTCTCAACCATCCCTTCTACTCAAGGCTAAAATCTCTTAAATCATCAATCTCAGTTCCAATCTCAAGTCTTGTAATCTTCTCGGCTAATAATGGATCATCTTTCTACTTAGAAGCAATCCTTTCGATTAAAACTGGTCAAACTTCCAAACAGGATATCATAGCAGTACTCTGACTAGAACTAGCAGTCGATCTAAGTTGTACACTACACGTAGTCAATGCCTCAAGATCCTTCCATTCTGCCAACATAGCAAACACAACATTTTGATGTTTTCTGCTAAAAGCATTCGCTACTTTATTACCTTTCTCCCATGTTTACTCTATACCGAAACCATAAGCTGCTAAAAACTCCAACCACCTCTATTGTCTCATATTCAACTCCATCCGAGAGAATAAATACCTTAAAGACTAATGATCCGTGTACAACTCAAATCTTTCTCCTATAAGATAATGTCTTAACACTTTCAATGAAAAGATCGCCGCTGCCAACTATAAATTATAGGTCATATATCTTACTTCATGTGGTCTAAGCTATCGAGAAGCATAGACAATTGCCTTACCCTTCTACATCGACACAACTTCTAATCCAGTCCCACATGCATCTTGATACATTGCAAACCCTTGATTACCATCTGGCACAATCAACATGGGCACATTGGTCAATAAATGCCTAAATTTAAGGAATGCTTCCTCGCATCTGTCAGATCAAACAAACTTAGCGTCCTCTCTAGTTAGCTTAGTCAGGGTTGCTACTATCCGTGAAAAATCCCGGATAAATCTCTGGTAATATCCAGCCAATCCAAGAAAACTTCTTATCTTTGTCACGGTCTCGGGTCACTCCTAACTATTAACCGCTTCAATCTTAGCTGGATCAACCGATAACCATTCTCCTGAGACAATATAGCTAAGAAATTTTACTTCTTTCTTCTAGAAATAACACTTCAAAAACATTGCTTTCAGCCAATACAGTCTTAGTGCCTCTAGCGCTGTTCTTAGATGAACCTCATTCTCTCTTTCATCCTTAGAATATATCAAAATGTTGTCCATAAACACCAATACGAACCTATCCAAGTGCTCTCAGAAAATCCTGTTCATCAATTCTACAAAGAAAGCTGGCACATGCACTAGCCTGAATGGCATTACTAACCACTCGTATGAACCATATCTCAATCGAAATGTTGTCAACAAAATACTGTTCTCCGCCACTCTTAGTTGATGGAACCTTATAGCCAAATCCAATTGGGAAAAAACTCTATCTCCACTCAAATGAGCAAATAAGTCATCGAATTTTGGCAAAGGATACCTATTCTTAATGTCTTCTCATTCAAATTACGATAGCCGATACACAACCTTAACGACCCGTCCAGTATTTTTATAAATACCACGGTCGCTCCCTAAGGCGAACTGCTTGTTCTACTAATGCTTTCCTTCTACGTCCGTTGGCTAACCTTTAACTCCTTCATCTCGGTAGGTATCATCCCGCTAGGTAGTCTACTTATAGGTTCTGCTCCTAGTATAAGATCTGTTCAAAGCTCGATAGCTCGTTTTGGTGGTAGTCCTATGACCAGCTCAAAAACATCTGTAAATTCTCTTACTACCAAAACCCGATTCAACTCTTCTTCTGCTTCCATAGCATTCAACAAAGCACAAATTCATGGACTCAAATTCTCGACTGAGTATACAATTCGCTTACTATTGCTAGGATGTCTCAATGGTATTTTCCTATCCTGGAAAAATATTCTAGCACCATATCTATTTAACCATTCCATACCCAATATGATCCCAAAGCCTACGAATTCAAAGACTTACAAATTGCATGCAAACTTATGACCTAAATAATCAAGTTCTAACCAGTTACGTCACATCCCCAAAGTTGCATACCCTCCTATTTGATTCGCAACCCTTAAGGAAGTATCTAGATATGAAGGTTCTAAGCACAACTTATCAACCAAACGCTGAGATATAAATTAATGTGATGCAACAATATCAAATAGTGCCCTAACCACTATGGACCAAAAGTGTACCTTCCATCATAGATTTTCCCTTGTTGGCAATTGTTAGCCTAGAGGATAAGGGTTCCAAAGCATATACTTTACCCTTCTTAGCCTTGGTTACTTCTGGCTTTTTCTTGTATTGCCCACTTTGTTGTAGTTAAAGCATTTCACATTCTACTTCCCTACAACCACCTTTTCCAGCACCCGAGCGACACTCATTGACATAGTGCCCCTTCTTAGCCTCTCCTCCTTTCTGAGCACCATTCTTCTTAAATAATTTTCTTTTCTAATTTTGGGATTCCTAATTCTCCATTGACTTCTCCTTCCTATGGGTAGAAAGCATTTCTTTATTTCTAATCGTCATCTCCACTACTACATTTGATGGACCTTGGAGATGTGGTAGGTTACCCTAGCAATTTTCGACCGTAAACCCCGGATAAACTTCTCATTCCTCTTAATGATAGTGTTCGTAGTGGCATATCCATACCTGGACAACTCATCAAACTTCACAGAATACTCCAACGTTGACATCTCTGCCTGCTCTAAATCCATAAATTTCTATAGCAAAGCATACTTAGTTACCTCGGACAAAAATCTCTCCTCGAATCTCCTTCAGAAATCTTCCCAAATTAACTTTTCCTTTGGCACGCCCAAAATGACTCCATTCCACCAGAAAAATACTGCACCTTGTAATTCCTTGAATCCAGTCTTCTCTTCTGCTCATCATCCAAACTAAGATCAACAAAAATTCTCTCACAATACAAAAGCCAATTTTCTAATTCCACAGCATCTTCAATCCCCAAAAAAGGCTTCCTACCCAAAACGATATAATCTCGACTTAGTTTGGCATAATTATTGCCAATTGGCACCATGAGATTTGCTCCTCTCGTATTCACAGCATTTCCTCCAACTACCCCTGCAGCCGCTCTAGCTTGCGATCAAGTTAACAAAAAACTGATACATTATCCCTATATCTAATGGTAGAGTTCTAGCACCTACGTTGGCGTGTGCGTTTTGATTAGAATTTGCCCGTCGACCCTAGTTTCTCCTGGTATTGGGTCAAGCATTTCCATTATTTGTGGTGCTTTCTCCACCTAGATTCAATCTTCTGTTTCATGCTTCCATACCTTTCTTTCTCATAAATCTGCATACGAGCCTTAGTAAGAAACAAAAGAATGGTTTAAGATAGAGGGGAATGCATACCTTTATATAGCAAAATACAAGTAAGTTATTATTGCATTGTTCTGACCCAATCTTATTCCCTAATTCAATGGTTTATATTTTCAAAATCGTTCAGGTTTAAACTCCTTTTAAATTTACATAAAACTATTCTCTAATACCAAACTGTAACATCTCCCATTTTGAGGATCAAAACTAAGTGCTACGGATGCTACAGCCATCCATAGTTATTAAATTCCAATGAAAAAATGCGGCTATGTAAATCATTTTGATAATACTAAAACACATGAATATGGAAATTCAACACAATTTTTAAAATAAATTTTCTCATCATAATAAGAATTCAATTTCATTACACAATCCAAATTCTCAACCCACGTTTCGATAAAATATAATTATTACAACATATTCCAAGAGTGGCATATGAAAATGACCTTTGGATGATTAGAGTCAAATATCTGGCATTTAATTCAACTTTCCATTGCAATAAAAAATCAGAATCAAAAGATAGCAAAAAATAGATATATAGCTCATAGTAGCTAGATTTCTTCCTCCATGTCTCCGGAAGCTTATTCGTCTAAATGGAACCTAAAATGCCCTTACTCTCAACCTACTCAAATGAGTGCCAGAGAGTTTAAGAAGAAAACAAAAACTTTGGGTCAGACAAAAAGTCTAGTTTGAATAATAATCAACCATCTCAAACCAATAGATATTTAGTGAGACCACGTCAATGTGCGAAATAGGTTTCCCTTCACTAGTACCCAATTAAATATCTCAACCGTATACTGTGCTCCTGCATCCACAATGGTCATAACAGAATAATATGATAGTGTATAAACATGTCATATGTATCGGATTGCACATCCCTCATTTATTAGACTACCCATCTAAGTTCTTATTAACTACCCATCTTGTATTCATATGGACTAACTATCCCACATTTTATTTTACTTAAAGTAATATGGATTATCCATCTCATATTTTACCATTTAAACTGATGCAGACTATCCATCTTATATTTCATAATTTTCCTACGATTACTGTGAACCCTTAAATTAACCAATCAGAGGCTATCTATCTCCAGCATGATGTAGACTATCCATCATACATCCTATAGTTTTCATAAGATGACTATGAACCCATCACGTGGCCGTTTAATTCATGTTGTCCATATGTTTCTATTTATCCCATGTTACCCACATGTTTAACTTTACTCCATGCTGCCCATATGTATAATTTATTTCTATTGGTGTCCCCAATTAAGTTATTTCCCTTGATTTATTTAAATTTCTTAGTGACATACATTGGTAACCCCCAAAACATTTCATGTCAAATTCATTAAGATATACTTCGGTGTCCTTAAGGTTCAAAGTTAAAATCATACAACAAATGGCTCTCCGCCGTTTATAAAGTTAATGTGCATTAACGTCGAAATCTCTACCATGTCGATGTAAAAGCATAAGGCTCTCCTCCTATTTTAAGACTCGATGACTAAAACATGCAGCATCATGCCTCGAAGACAATGAAGTCGTCGATCCTTATGATACATAGGTTATCCACCTATTTAAAAACTAGAAAACTAGTTAAAATTAGAATGACATAAACTCTGTTTGTACCAAAATTAGGCACAACACTCTTAGGATGTGTTTAAAGAGATAAAATGGAAAAAATGTAAAAAGAGGTAGATCTAACAAACACACCAATCAACAGATAAGAGCACAAAAATACATGAATTTAGAGTGGTTCGGCGTATTGCCTACGCCACTATAAAATGATTGATGTTTATTGAATTTCACTCGTTGAGTACAAGAGGTTACAATAGTACAACTGAAGTATAGTGATGATATCGGCAGAGTATCAACATAGAGAAGCCAAAAAAGTCCATTTTCTATAGGTACAGGGTCACTATGTATAGGCGTAGGCAGCAAATATCTCGCCCAGATCTCGAAAGATTTCTTCTCTCACGTGGGCGGGCCCATGGGATCAAGTTGAAGTGATTTTGACTCGATGCGGGAGCGATGTGAATTGAGTTTGTATCGATCCATAAATAGTCCTTTGGGGCTGAAATTTATCAGGTACATTCTTGAGGTTGTAGGCAAGCTCCTGTGAAAATTTAGTGACATTTGGACTTGTAGATCTCAATTTATGATCAATGCATGTTTGGATTTGCAGGGCATTACCGAGTTCGTATTGGCAGTATTCGTATCGATGATGTTCATATCCATGCTGGCACATGTCAATCAGATGACATGCTGCTATATTTTAGGGTCGATCAACTTTTCATGCCGAGTGATCGAGTCTTTCTTTCTTTTAGGTCTTCCTGCGCATCCACCGGTGTAACTTCATTCGTATCCACTTATTGCATTTAATTTCATATCGAACATCGGTAGTCACTTCGTATCGATTGATGACGATCCTTTTGTATCGATTATAGAGTGGTTGATTTTGTATCGATAATGCATGGTCTTCTTTATATCGATCAGTAATGAACGAGACAAACCAAGTAAGAAAAAGACGGATACGAAGTGTGCTAAAACGTTGGATATGAAATGGCTCCAGTTCGATGGATACGAAGGAAAGTAGTGGGCAACTGATACGAACCGAGTTGTCTCTATTTCATGGATACGAACTTAAGTTGATGGAGGGACGGATACAAAATTGATGACCATGAGTCGATGGATATGAGAACTCCATGGATACGAACGTGGTCTGCTTGCTTGGTTTTGATGGATACAAAGCAATACACATGTGATGTATACGAATTGATGGATGTTGGAAGAACACGAAGGATGCTCTCTAAGGAAAGGATACGAAATTCATGTGGATATGAATGGTGATGATTCCTTTGAACTGGATCGATCAATATCTCATGCATGCGAACTCTAACTGACTTGAGATTTGAAACACTGGCTTTCATAGCTTTTCTTGTCATATCATATCGATTGTAACTCGATCTGGACTCGGTTGGAATTCACTAGTATCCATAGTGAACGTGTGCATGACCGATCTTTGGGACAGACTATCCTTGATTCCCAGTTAAGTTCTTGATGTCACGGCCTTGCCAAAAGGCGGGATAACATTCCCCTCCCCCCTCCCCCCCCCCCCCCCAAAGTATGTCTTGTCAGAACATGATGTGCTTTGAAACTCTACAATCTCTATTTTGAAAATTTTATTTCCGATTTGCTGAATAGTCGTTATCTTTTTGTCAAAAGATATGACCTTTGATTGATCTCCTGTAATATAAATACTGAATTGTTGATTGCCAATTGTTGCACTATTGTGTTCGAGTGTTGAATGATAGCAAACCTGACTCCCGTTAACGTTCGTACGTCCATGAGTTGTTGTCAGTCTTCTCTTATCGAATTCTATATTGACCTCTCCTGAATCGATGTGAAATTCATGTTGTAACAATGCTTTATGTTTGCTTTAGAGTATCTCTTTGTATCGATCCTCTACTGGATCGATGTGAAAAGTTGAGAAATTGTCTTCGTATCGATGGCTCGATACGAATCTTTGGTTGGTATTTCAAGGTCGTTCGCATCGATGGGTACGAGTCTTAGAATTTTGAATGGAGGGATATGAAACTAGCACTTTGTATCGGTAAAGTTGAGCGGTCTAATCATGACTCGATAATGGCATTCGTATCGATGGAACTAATGGATACGAATGGTTATCTCATTAAATGGACACGAATAAAGCATCTTACATCGATGTGTCCTAAGTGGGTTCGAACAAGCGTGGCTTTGTCTAATGGCATATGGATATGAACGACGACCTTCGTATCGATGCGAGGGGACTGGTTCTAATAGGTTAAAATGACCGGGAGACAAAGGGACGTTTGCCTACTATAGATGCTTCAGCACTTAGATATTTTTTTACTTTAACTTTATTGCTATCACCTCATTTTTGTATCGATTGAGAAATCGAGAAAAAGAAATTGCCTTCGTCCAAATTAATACAGCTCCTTAATCCCTCGAATCTACACTTCAATTTTGGTAATTAGTCAATGAATTCACATTAAAAATGATGAGTTTCGAATTCAATCGCTAATCCACCCATGTTCGTGGCCGATTCCAGTGATGCCAAGGCTGAAATTAGGCCGAAGCTTGGTTGAGGAAGGTTGTAGTGGCATTCATGTTGATTGGAGAGGATGAAGTATGGAGGGATACAAGGAAGAGATCTGTACCGATGATGGATGGTGGATGAGTTCGTATCGATCCGGACACAACAGTACTTCGAATCGAATGAGTGAATCGCTTCGTACCGATAGATGGTGGGTATTCATGTCGATCAATTAATTATGGCCATTCGTATCGATACGTACTGATCGATACGAATGTCGGTCCTGGCAATCGATATGAATCAGAGGACTTCGATCGATATGAACTGAGTTTTGGGTGACCGATATGAAACGTCGTTCTAAGATCGATACGAACCACTGCCTGCCATGACCATTACGAACTCATCCCTAGTGATCGATCTAAGTACACACCGATGATGCCTACGAAATCTTGCACAATCGAACATCTGACTCCGACGAGTTTTAATCTTGCATAATTAGACTTTATCGTTTCACTGTATATTTGACTGCCCTTCGAAGCTCGTCGATGGAACTGTAACAGTTTGACGAATCTTAACTTGGATCGGTCTCCAAAGTCTAGATGACACGGTTGTGATGGTCAGCGATGACGGTCATTCCGGTTGAATTCTGGAGTCTTATCATTCAAATACTTTGCTAATCTCCATAGAAGTTTCTTAAGTATTATACAACATTTCATTGCACAACACATTCATGCATTTCACATGGGGAACATATGGGATTATTATCACCTAACGATGGTTTTTGATGAGTTGATTAGCTATGGAACCTGGGAGTTCGCAGCAGCAGAACGCCCAAAGTCCACCTCCTTTGATAATAGAGATGCCGGCCATCGCGGTCGAGGTCACAAATCCAGCTCCAGATGAGATACCAGGAGCAACCTTTATTGGGAATCCACAAGATTCTATACCATCCAACGTTTCCAAAGATATGTTGGGGAGAATTTGTTTGAGGCATGGGCTATCGTTGAATGATGACCTGCTACCAGGGCCGAACGATATGCCACATACTCCTTCGGAAGGGTACACCGCTTTTAATTGATTTTCCTACACAGTCGGAATGCTCCCACCACTCAATTAATATATCCGGGAGGTGTTATCTTATTTAGGGACTCCCCGTCACAGTTACACCCGAATGGGTATGCTCATCTGAATAGCTTATTCATCATCTTCATGGAGGACCTTTTTCGGCCCTCGACTCTAGAGGAAGTCGGGTTCTTGTTCAATATAAAGAGTCGGAGGGATAATCCTTCTTTTACATTCTTAGAGGGAGCCAAAAACTATCAAACCGTGATTGGAACTTGGACCAAACTTAGGTATTTCAAAACCGAGTGGTTCTATGTTCCATGCCCGCCAGGATTCGCTAGACTGTGGTTAGTTAGACGTAAGAGCTGCAATTTCTCTAGTGACTAATAGGATAGTTGTAATCGATGTCGGGTCTAACATCTTCTTTCTTTTACAGCCACAATTCCACGACCCAAAGGTACTCACTTTAAGGAAATAGTGCGAATTCTTCAAGAGGTGTCAGGCAAGATTAGAGAGATCGACTCGGTGTTTACGGATGAAAATTTGAGGGTCATTAGGCTAATTGATAGAGACTAGAGCATATGGCTTGAAGGATCTCTTAGGGAAAGATGGGTGATGTGCACGTAAATATGCATATTTTTATCATCATATTTATTCTTTTTAAATTAAATAAATGATCATATTGGGTATTTTAACTTGTTTAAACCAAAATTCATATTATTTGAAATTGTCACATATTCATCTTCATATATGGGCAAAACGGTCATTTGTGTGCATATATTTGTTTGAGAAAAATTAATTGAAAATTTGTATATATTTTTGTAGGAAATTGATCTCAAATAGAAGTGGTTTCATGAAGATATGCATGCACAAAATTAATACAAAGGAATGAAGATGGAAATAATTCAAAGTGAAGAACATGGAGGACCCCACCTACCCACCTACCTTAATGTACAAATTAAAGGCTAATGCACATGCTTCTGGAGTTAATGGCTTCATGTACACTTAATGGGGGATTAAGACATGTTAATGATAACTTGGCCTCCACACTTCCTAAGGGGCATTTTGGGCATTCCCCAAAAATATGCATTAGGGTTTCTAACTTGTATAAATACCCCTTATGTTTCATGTAGATCCTCTCTTCTCTTAGTCTCTCTTAGGCCTCCTTCTCTTTAGTTTAGTTTGGATCAAATAAAAGAAAGCTCTCTTTCTCTTTTAATGGCTACTTAGCCAATTTTTATTTCTTGTAATCTTTTTTATTTTATGCAATTTAATACATGCTCTTTCCTTTTCATGTTCATTTACTTCCATATTGTAGTGTAGGTTTCTCTTATTTCATGCAAGTAGATTAGTTTTGTTTCTTTGCTTTGCTCTCTTTTTCTTTTCTCTTTCTCTTATGTTGCAAGCTACATTTGTTCATATGATAACAAATATGAGAGGCTAAACCCCTTCAATTTAGGTGTAATGAAGCTCTCTAATCATGTAGCTTCAACTTAATTTGATGTTTATGCTCTCTTTTTGTGCTTAATGAGAATGATTGAAGTGGTTTAATGATGATGTTTAGCTTTGAATTTGATAGTCTATGTTGTTTATAACAAATAGGCTATGCTTAGTCAAACAAAACACAAATTGCCTCTTCATCTACATATGATTATGGCAAAGAAGTGATTGTTGAAATTAAAATTTGATGGCTTATATTTCTAATTAATAGTTAATAGATCATGCTTAAAATAGATTTTGCTTTCAACTTCCTTGTCATATTTCATGAGAGTTAAATGTGTATTAGTGGTTGTGTTATAGTTTGATGGTTTATATTGAGCTAATTAATAGCACAAATATACCATACTTATGATAAGCACATCAACTAATTCACTAATGACAAGAAAAGAGAGATCATAACTTCATTTTGTTGATTTATATGATCTAGAGAGTGGATTTATCTCTAAATTGTTCTTTTAACTCTCATATTTTTATCATTTTCTTTTGCTAGTTTTTGTTAGTTTTTTACATTTCTAGCTATTCACTCTCGACTTCGGTATAATTTGATTGAATAGAATTTTAAAATCATCAATTCCCTGTGGATCGACCCGTATTCGCCGCGTGCTACATTCGTACACCGTGCGCTTGCGGTAAATTTTATTTCAAAATTCGTTCGACGGTTTTCTAAATCGATAGAATTTCCGCCGACGAACAAGTTTTTGGCGCCGTTGCCGGGGATTTGTTTTGATTTTGATATTCTATTCTTCGAATTATTTTCGTTTGATTTTTATTGTGTTTTTGTTGTGTGTGTTTGCATTAAAAAAAATTGTGTGTTTGTCGTTTTCATTTTTGTTTGTGTGATTGTTGCATTCTATTTGTTTTGCATTTGCATTGTATATATTTAAAAAAAAACATCAAAATATCAAAACAAAAACAAAAATATTTTATTTCCATTTCATTTACACTTGCATTTCTTTTTACAGTCTTTTTTTTTTCATTTTACAAATTTTTATTGCTTCACTTCACTGTTACATTTCCTTTCTGTTGCATTTACCTCTCTACTCACTGCCTCACTGTTCACTGTGCACAGAGAAACTGTTACTGCCCTGCTCATCCCCTTACAACCATTCATGCACATCCCCAGTTGACAATGCTTACAAACACTTATCACAAAACAAAGCCCACTCTCCTCAACCACTAACCTCTAACTCATTACCCTGCCTGCAACACAAATCCCATACAACATCGACCACGTCACAATCACTGCCCCATCAATCTCCTCTACCAGTCATCACCACTGATCAACTGACCACTTCAGCAACCTCCTTCAACACAGACATCAATACCACACCAACCAGACAACCCAGTTCCCATCCACATCTCTGGCCAACTGCATATACCAACTATAACACAGTTACAAACTGCAGCAACCACCATATACAACCATTCACAAAACCGCAAACAAATTTCATAACCACAGTTCAAACACTTCTGCCATCAAACTTCATTGCCCCGACAACCCTGCTGAATTCATTGTCGAAACACAACTCCTAACATCACTTACACACTGCTTTCAGTCATCAACCCCAATCCCAAACATACTGACTCCAATTCCCCCCACTGTCATCTCCTGTCACTACCATTCAATCACAAGCAACATCATACTCATCAAACATAATCACTGCCTTCCCATCTCCCCTTCCAAAAACTGCTCCACATACACATTACCTTCTGCCTTATCTATCAACCATCACCAAACAACATAAACTTCAGCCTCAATCTCATCATCTTTTCAATACCAAACGAAAGCAGCAGCCACCCCCAACAACTTCCATCACCAACATACAGTCTCCACACTTCACTTCCAAAGATCACCCCCCTACTGACCAACATCCTCACAACACCACTGCCTTCTACTACCTCTGTCATATCACCCTTTTCTTCATAACATACCTGAACCACCAAAACACCATCACCTTCCTCAACCATCACGCAACATAGCCTCTGACTGGCAACCACCATAATCGCAAATACTCCCACACAACAAACTCGAGAAACCATGGCACTCGTATTCAACTCGCAAGCCAAACACCTCGCCTGTCAAATCGCAAGTTTGCAAATCACTGCGACCCTCTGCAATCGCCTCTCGAACCAAACCACTACGCCATCCCCAATTCGACCACACGACACTGCTCCCATCCATCCCTGCATTTCTGACTACGCTCGATTGCCTCGCCGAAGACCGCGACTTCCAGTAGTCGCCTCCAATTCAATAATCCCCAAAGCATTATCGAGAATCCCCTTCGCAGCCTCGCAATCGAACATTTGACCTCCATTCCAAAATCGCAAAACAACCGACATTTCATCTTCATCTCTAGTTGCGGAATTGTAGTTGTTTGAATTTCGAATTGTGAATTGCGGTTTCGATTTGGGAAATTGAGCGTCTTGGATAAAAAAAAATTCTATGAATTGTGGCATGTTTGTTCGAATAAAATAAAAAGTTGAGAAGTGAGATAGGTGGGTATAACTAGTATTGGGCAGGGCTGTTTAAGGAGTTAATTTTTTATTTATTTTGTTTTAGTGTTCTGTTCTTCAAAAAAAAAAATTGTTTTGTTTTGTTTTAAAGTGATTTTAGTTCCATCCTAACCTTTTAAAAAAAAATGTTTTATCGAAAAAAAAAACAGAACAAATAAGTTAAGTGTTTAGAAATCTTTTATTTTGATTTGTTTCTTTTGATTTTAATTATTTTTATTTTCCGTTGTTTGGTTTCTCTCTCTTTAAATTTTTTTTTTTTAAGTAAAACCCTACTTTCAAGTTTCCTTTCAAAAAAAAACCAAAAAAAAAAATATTGTATATATCTTAGTTTTTAATTTTCAGGTTGCCAAAGCAGAAAATAAAGGAAGAATAGCTTGCTGAAAATTGCTTCCTTAGCTAGCCAAAATAAATTGCTCTGCTTGCTAATAAATTCTGCTTTCATTTCTAGTTTTATTTGAACCGAATTGTTGGTTGCTTGCATTTGCATTTTAAAAAATAAAAAAAAATTCATTCGTAGTTGCATTGTTAATACACGTTTAGTTTCTGTTCTGCATTTCATCTTGGATTTTGATTAATAATAACGGTTAGAAATCAATAACACTTGATTGTATTTTGACAATTTGTCTTCTTTGAATAATTTAATTTCTTGGTGTCTAGGCTACGGCAGAGTAATAACCATTCATAAATATTACGGTGATTCGTAAATATTATAGTGGTTGTTCCTCTGAAGGTACTTAAACCTTCGGTTGCATTACTACGGTGATTCATGGTGCACCGATAACCTCTGTCCGTTACCTGGCTGAGAACTATCGTGTTTATCTAAGACAATTTGTGATTATACAATTTTGGGTTAACTTAGGATAAATCATTTGTAATTAACCCTTGCATTCATTTAGTTGCATTTGTTCATGCATATTTTAAAAAAAACAAAAAACAAAAAAAAATCCAAAATCCAAAACTAATTTTTTTTTTAAATATTCCTTTTCTTTTTCTTTGAAATTTTTAAATCCTTTTCCTTTGAAATTTCAAAAATCCAGAAAAATTAGAAAAACAAAAATCCAAAAGAAAAAATTATAAAATCTTTTCAAAAGCCAAAAAAAAAATTGAAAATTCAAAAACAAAACAAAAATCAATTTTCCATTTTGAAAAATAAATTCTACTTGTAAATATTTTCTTTATAAAAAAACAAAAAAAAAAGAAATCTTGAAAATGTCTGAGTTTCCTTTTTCTTACTCACTTGAATTTAACGGTGAAAATCAATATAATCCATATGAGTTTACTCTAAATTCGTATGGATATTTTAACAACAAATTTTGTTTAAATTATTCAAATTTCGAACAACAAAATTTTCAAAACGATGGCCAACCTTCAAATCTTGAAAATAGCATTTCATCTTTACTTGAAATCGCTACACAACAAAATCAAATGATAAATAAGTTGTCTAATTCATATTTGTGCAATAACTCGAATCAAAGTTTTCAAAATAATCAAAATTTGAATTCACTTCAAAATTCAAACGATTTCGAATATAACCCATGCCAATTCAATTTCGAGCTTCAAAATGAATTCCAAAATCAAGACGAAAATGTGAACCAATTTTCAAATAATTTTGGCAATGGGAATAGTTTCAATAACGATATGATTGAAAACTTTGGTTGTCAACAAATTCAAAATGAAAATTTTCAAATTAATAATCAATTTGATTTTGTTGACCAAATGGAAGAAGACAACGGGGATTTATTACTTGAGATATACAAAACTTTTCATGAAAATCATAATCAAATCCCAACTTCCGAAGAATCAAATCCACCATTTATTGAAATTGGCAATTCTTGTCCTCAACAAGTACAAATCAAAAGTTTTCAAGTTAATAATCACAAATTTGACTTTGTTGAACAAATGAATGAAATGTACAATGATCGCATGGATTTGGTGTTCGAAACATATTTGAATCAACATACTCAAATCCCAACGTGTGACAAGTTAAGCGATAATCCATCTTTTACCCAAATCGACGATTTTCAAATAACAAATTTTGAAATGGAAAATGATGATCTTAACGAAGTTGTTGAAAATTTGGTAATTGAGTTGGATTTTAATTCTATTGAGGGTGAGAAAATCGATTTAAATTTCGATCTTCCTTTTTCTGAAAATTTGAATACAACAACTTTGAATTTTGAACTTGATTTATGTAATAAAATTGTTGATAATCCAACAAAGGAAGATGAATTCAATGAACACGAATTTTTTGGACTTTTGAATGGCGAGTTGTTAAATTCCGACGGGGAAGATGAAAATCACCATTTCTATTTTGAAATCAATAACTCTGAAAATGTTTTCAATGATAAGCTTGAATTTCAAATTGGTGAACATAAATGTGAATTTCAATCAATTGTTTTATCAACCCCAATAATCATTGAAAATAAAACAACTCGTATGATTTTTAATAAAATGACATTCGTTTTTCCAAATCGACAATCAACTTCAAATTCTTTTACGATTTGGTTTTTCGTGCTTAAGCTGTGTCTCGTATACTTGACGAGACAAATGAATCGGTCTTTGGAAGACCGTTTCATTTACTTTTTGACAGTATACTTTCTCATCTCTTGTAAATAATAATCTTTCAGATAAATATTGGATTTTTATTTTATTTTTCTCCTTCCACTTGGGTTGACTGTGGGGACAGTCAAAATCAAGTGTAGGGGGAGACTCACCTTCATTTTTTTTTCATGATTTATTTTTGCTTTAAAATCACAAAAACAAAAAAATTAAAAAAAAATCCCAAAAAGTAAATTTTCTTTTGATTTATTTTTAAAAGAAACACTATAAGATAAGTATATGGCTTTGGTTTATTGAATTGAAATTTTTGAAAGTTTATTGGTCTTAACAAAAATAAAAATGAAGTTTGATTACAAATAATAATGGTTTAACTAGTATATAGGAAGATTCATACGTGTTGATTATGAAGTATATCCTAATTGAAAATCTTTGTTTTAAAAAGTGGTTGATTTAAAGTAAATGATATAACATTTTTTTTGTCTTCTAAGTTAAATGGTGCTAAGAGATTTTGCAAAACTCTCTCTCTCTTAAAAAAAATAGTAACATCCAAGTATTCACTCTCATTTAAAAGTCCTCACGGTTGTGCATGGGTGAATTACTTGAAATCTTTGATTATGTGCTTTCATACTCATTTAAAAGTCCTCCTGGTTATGCATGTATGGAACACATGTAAAAAAAACATAATAAAAACCACCTACGGTCAATAGGTGTATGCACGAAAGTGTGTGCACTCGCCATGCTTTGTACTCCCCTCACATAAGCCCGAAAGGCAGTGCATGGGTGGTATATCTGGCCTCGGTTTACCTGAGCTAGGTGTGTAATTTTTCTTGCAAATAATGAGAGAGCAAGCAATTGAAATCCTAGCACTATTTTTACTTATTTGATTTGATTTGTTATTGAAAAGAAATGAAAATACCACTTTGATAAACTTTGATAATCAACTAAGGATCCATTTTATAATTACACTTTGTTATCAACCAAAACAACAAGTTAAACTATTGTCTATTTGTTATGATAACTTGATTTTTGTTGGAAATTTTGACGAGTAAATGACATAAATTTTCAAGATAATAACCAAAACCTATATTTAACTTATTTGTGTCAATTTATAAATAAATCCTTCATTTGTAAATATTTCAAAAACTTGCATTATTCTCGTTGTAAATAAATCTTACATTTTGTAAATATTTTCATCCTGTATTTGGATTTTGTGGGTAGTATCCGCTGAAAACCCTCACGAGACAACACTCGTCCTACTGGGGACACCTAGAGGTTTAACGGCTTGTTGCATACGCTCAATGCAATCGTGCTCCCTACGAAAACGGATTTATCTTATTTCCCTTTATTCGAGGACGAATAAAAAGATAAGTGTGGGGGTATTTGATGTGCACGTAAATATGCATATTTTTATCATCATATTTATTCTTTTTAAATTAAATAAATGATCATATTGGGTATTTTAACTTGTTTAAACCAAAATTCATATTATTTGAAATTGTCACATATTCATCTTCATATATGGGCAAAACGGTCATTTGTGTGCATATATTTATTTGAGAAAAATTAATTGAAAATTTGTATATATTTTTGTAGGAAATTGATCTCAAATAGAAGTGGTTTCATGAAGATATGCATGCACAAAATTAACACAAAGGAATGAAGATGGAAATAATTCAAAGTGAAGAACATGAAGGACCCCACCTACCCACCTACCTTAATGTACAAATTAAAGGCTAATGCACATGCTTTTGGAGTTAATGGCTTCATGTACACTTAATGGGGGATTAAGACATGTTAATGATAACTTGGCCTCCACACTTCCTAAGGGGCATTTTGGACATTCCCCAAAAATATGCATTAGGGTTTCTAACTTGTATAAATACCCCTTATGTTTCATGTAGATCCTCTCTTCTCTTAGTCTCTCTTAGGCCTCCTTCTCTTTAGTTTAGTTTGGATCAAATAAAAGAAAGCTTTCTTTCTCTTTTAATGGCTACTTAGCCAATTTTTATTTCTTGTAATCTTTTTTATTTTATGCAATTTAATACATGCTCTTTCCTTTTCATGTTCATTTACTTCCATATTGTAGTGTAGGTTTCTCTTATTTCATGCAAGTAGATTAGTTTTGTTTCTTTGCTTTGCTCTCTTTTTCTTTTCTCTTTCTCTTATGTTGCAAGCTACATTTGTTCATATGATAACAAATATGAGAGGCTAAACCCCTTCAATTTAGGGGTAATGAAGCTCTCTAATCATGTAGCTTCAACTTAATTTGATGTTTATGCTCTCTTTTTGTGCTTAATGAGAATGATTGAAGTGGTTTAATGATGATGTTTAGCTTTGAATTTGATAGTCTATATTGTTTATAACAAATAGGCTATGCTTAGTCAAACAAAACACAAATTGCCTCTTCATCTACATATGATTATGGCAAAGAAGTGATTGTTGAAATTAAAATTTGATGGCTTATATTTCTAATTAATAGTTAATAGGCCATGCTTAAAATAGATTTTGCTTTCAACTTCCTTGTCATATTTCATGAGAGTTAAATGTGTATTAGTGGTTGTGTTATAGTTTGATGGTTTATATTGAGCTAATTAATAACACAAATATATCATACTTATGATAAGCACATCAACTAATTCACTAATGACAAGAAAAGAGAGATCATTACTTCATTTTGTTGATTTATATGATCTAGAGAGTGGATTTATCTCTAAACTGTTCTTTTAACTCTCATATTTTTATCATTTTCTTTTGCTAGTTTTTGTTAGTTTCTTACATTTCTAGCTATTCACTCTCGACTTCAGTATAATTTGATTGAATAGAATTTTAAAATCATCAATTCCCTGTGGATCGACCCGTATTCGCCGCGTGCTACATTCGTACACCGTGCGCTTGCGGTAAATTTTATTTCAAAATTCGTTCGATGGTTTTCTAAATCGATAGAATTTCCGCCGACGAACAATGGGCTAGTCGTTGGGCACCAAGGATTGTAATAGCTGAGCATGGTGGTGAAGAGGATATGCCCACCAAAGATAAACCTGGAGCTGGGCCCTAGATAGTCCTCGACATCCAGAGGAAAAAAGAAAAGGCAAGGCAGTTTCCCATAAGCTTCGCAAGCCTACAAGATGGAAATATGTGGTCGTGTCCCTTCTAGCTGTCGGTGTTATAATCTTGGAGGATCCTTTCCTGCACATAGAGATCCCTTCGAAGGACTTGTAGACATTCCAATTTCAAACTATGTGTCGCTCCAACAAGATACCGGATTGGAAGGGCTTCAAAGCGCTTTTGATCTAGGCGAGTCAATTCCTTCGAATATGGCTGATATAACCGGTTAGTCGCGGGTTTGCATATGCATACATACACTTCACGGCACTACAAAATTTTCAATCATAAGCTATTCATTTCTGTAAATTACCAACTCTGCTTCTCTTCATTATACAGATACGATGACGAGGCGAGAATCTATGCTTGGTAGCCTTCGCTCTGCACGCCATTCATCTAGTTCATATCATGAGTCTCGCAGACGTGAGGCCGATAGAGGCCGCGATTGCGGCTACTCTAGTTAAGAGAGGGAGTGCTACGGAAGGGAAAAGGACAGAGAGAGAAAGAGAGAGAGTATAGGCGTCACTCCCGGTCACGCTCTCCACCACCTTAAGGTCCAACACAATCCCCAGTTTTAGTAAACAACCCCTGGAACCTTCCCGTCAAATACCACCTTCTCAAGCACCAATCCCCGATCCACAGCATCGGAGGACTGAAACTGAAACTCCCATCGCCACTAAGCAAGCCATCACAGAGCCCACTGGGGAGGCGGCAGCTAGAATCGCTAAGCTGGAAAATGATTTTCTAAATATCTACTTTAATGGCTTCATCTTTCCTCCATACTTAAAGCAAATTCCCATCAAGGCAGAACAAATAATGCACGACAACGTCCATGATGTTTATGGCCAATATCAGAATGGATGAAGACCGCGGACAAAGTATCAGCGGTAGCCGTTGAGCGGGCGAAAACAATCGAGAAATTAGGAACTGATCTTGCTTAGAAGAACCGCATAATTTAGGTGCTTAATGATGAAAACGAGTCTGCAAGAAATTCAGAAACAGAGGCCAATGAAAGAGCTGATGAGGCAACCTGGAGGATGGAAGAAATAAGGAGAACACACTTATCCCTGGTTGAGCAGATGGGACATCGGACCACCACAGTTATGGCTAAAAGAGATGGGGCGCTTAAAGAATTGAGGAGCTTAAAGCCTTGAGGAGCTTAAAGCCAAACTTGCTGAAGTTGTTAAAGAAAAAGTTGATGCGAATAAAGCCACCCAGGAAGCATGCAAGCAAGCTGTGGTGCTCAGGGATGAGAGGGTCAACGCTTAAGGTTCGGGGAGCTGAAGCCAGGATTGAGAATGAAGTAAGAGCGGTAGAGACTAGGCTGCAAGGTGACATTGAAGATGTCCTTATAACATATAATGCTAATATTCCGAACCATCGAAATCTGAGCTGGCTCGAAAATTATCCATTACATTTATACAATTCCTGGTGCCGCTTGGTTGAGGATGAAAAAGCAGAGCACCACACTTAATCCATTGATGAGTCTAAACTGGAGAACCGGGTGCTGAATGAGGATGAGAGAAGAGTTCTCCACGACATCACTATCATATAAGAAAGAGAGACTCGATACTCAACATCCGGAGGCTGGAGAGGGTTATGGCATTGAGCATTATGATGTGGGCCTCGAAATTCCAATGACAACCCTGTCTGAATCTACTCCTGCGGTTGATCCTCAATCGGTGCCCGCATACAATCCTAATCAACCGCAGTTGTCTCCAACTCGTGAACATGTCATTGAAGCTGTTCCAGCTCCATCCACAAGCCATTCTAAGGAAGGTATTTTGAACATTTCTTGCACTTATTCAAAGTCGGGAGTGTTGTTTGAAGTACTTGCTAATACTTTGTTTTTATCTTTATCCAGCGATAGGAGTTGCATCTATCGTGCCCCCTGCAACTCAAGAGTCGCATCACGAGGATGAGGCCCTTATAACAGAGGCAACCACCACAATGACCACTACACCGACCAATGGAGCACGGGGGAGCGCTTTTACTTTGGATAAGCAGATGATGGAGGAACTTCTTGGTCATCAAGCGACCCTTCTACGACCTGCCATTTGTCATGGGCGGAGGCGCACCCATGGTCAGTTCCTCAGGTCCAACTGCCAGCATCCCTATGGATGCCCAAATAATCCATGAAGAAGAGATAATAGCTGAGATCAATGCTGAGATGGAAGCGGCCACACGGGCCAACGGTATTGGAGGTGGGATGGCGGGTCCTAGTCCAGCCTCTCTGCGAATGATTTCTCCAAGAGGCATGGTTGTCGATACCGGAGTGCCTCCCTCGCCTTCCAATATTGATCCTATTCCTCTGACTCTGCCTCCAGAAAGTATTCCAATTCATATGAGTTCGGAGGAAGAGGCTACCATAACTACCCCAGCTGGAGATCAACCATCAAAAGGAAAAGGCTCGAAGAGGTATCCGAGCGGTAGTTCCAGTGAGTCAACACCGAAGAAGAAGAATAAAATGAGTGAATAAACATGTCTTCTTAACTCATTTTTGCTAGACAGGTAGGAATTTCCTTTTAGGTCGTGTAAAGATGTGGGTTCGGCCCCTGCTTTTAGGATTTTATGGAATACTTTTGTATTTATCCCTCTTTTCCAAAGAATAGTTGAAATAAAATTCCATTTTATCTTCAGCACAGTTTGGCGTTTATACTTCGGCCCGTACTCCGGGGACTCGGAGTTGTTTCATAGGTGGTTGTTTCACACTCGGTTTGTGTTTATACTCCAATTCGCACTCTGGAAATGTAGAGTTAGCCGATGGGTAGTTGGTTACACCCATTTTGACATTTATACTCCAGTTCACACTCTAGGAATCTATAGTCAGTTAACAGACGGTCGATCACATCTGCTATGCATTTTAGGATTTCATTCGCACTTCGGGAACGATGGAAGTACCAAGATCATTGACGGTCAGATCACATCCACCCTGAGTTAACAACCGAGGTCATTAGATGGATGGGTCCATCCTCCTTGGACTTGTTTTAAACATGGGCGAAGTCGTTATGTGGACGGATCCACCCTCTTCGAACCCCCATTTGTAAGTTTATACTCCAACTCGCACTCCGGGAGCCGGAGTTAGTTAGAGGATTGTCGTGTATCAATCCTTTTTTGGCTTTAGTGTGATGACTTTCCCCCAAGCTCGGGTTTCACTTAGCAAGTAACCGGTCGTGTCATAGTCACTCTCTATTTAAATAAGTCCTACTGTATGGTGGAAATCAGCTCTCTGTGCATAGTGATGGTCGTACGTCGCATTTTAAAAATCACTATTTGGCTCGAAGAGATTGCATTTCATTGTTGATATAAGAAAATACGGCGAAGTCAGTTGCCTTATTACAAATTCAAATTTCAAAATGCATAAACAAATTACAAATGAAAAGTAGACTGAATGAATAAATAAAGCATGTTATGTGTAGTAGCGATGATGACTCTCACTGTTCCAGGCTCTCGGTAAAGTGAGACCATTAAAGGTTGATAACTTAAAGGTGTCGCCTTCGAGTCTTCGTTCGATAACATACGGCCCTTCCCATATTGGTTTCATATGTGAAGGGATGGGTAAATTCTCTTAAGGATGAGATCACCGAGTTCAAAGGTTCGGGGTTGGACCTTGGCATTGTACGATCAAGCGACTCGACTTCGGTACGCCGCTGCCTACAAATCAGCCTCTTCTCGCTTCTCATCCGATAAGTCCAGAGATTTGAAAAGTAATATAGCATTTGTCTTCGGATCGTAATATGTCACACGATGAGAATGTACTTCCATCTTGACTGGAATAATGACTTCTAAACCGTAGGAAAGAGAGAATGGAGTTGGTCGGTCGCAGACTTATGGGTTGTTCGATAAGCCCATAGGACCATAGGAAGTTCATCGACCCATTTGCCCCTGGCCTTTTCCATTTGTTTCTTTAGAATGGACTTTGTAACTTTATTAACGGCTTCAACATGTCCATTCGCTTGAGGGTGTGCAACTGCAGAGAAATTCTTCTGGATGTGGAATCATTGACAGAAATTCTTAAATTCAGTATTGGCATATGGCTTCGTTGTCAGTGATGATGGTATGTGGAAGACCAAATCAACAAATAATGTTGTGTACCACAAAGTTGATCACATTCTTCGTTGTGATAGTAGCAAGAGGCTCAGCTTCTGCCTATTTGGTAAAGTAATCAACAACAATGATGACGTACTTTGCACCACCTTTAGCTAGAGGTAAAGAACTAATAATGTCAATGCCCCATACTATGAATGGCTAGGACTGACCATCTGAGTTATTTCGGTAGGCAGGGACTTGGAATCCAAGCATGTTTCTAACATATGTCACACTTCCTGGCGTGATCCGATGCGCCGCGATTTACAGTCGGTCAATAGCATCCATACCGGAGCACTTTCTTGGCAAGAGATTGCCCCTTCCCCCGGTGTGATCGCAACATTCTCCCTCATGTACATCATGTAGTACTCGTTTGATTTCATCATGAACGACATGCCGGAGTAAAGGAACAGAGTATTCTCTTCCATACTTGACTCCATTCTGAATGGTGTACCGCAAAGCCTTTCAAAGAACTTGTCTTTTTTCACTCCTATGCTCTTGTTGGGTCCCATGCTTGAGATGGTTTCTAAAAGGAGTCATCCATGACTCCTTATTGGGAATGAATCCAAATACCCAATTTGTCTCTATCTGATCAATGCTTAAGGAAAATAATGTCTCTACGGGAATGAGTCCCATTTGCTATGCCTTATCGGTACTGGCTAACTTTGACAAGGAATCAGCTTTCTGATTGCGTTCTCGGGGTACGCAATAGATGGCGTAATAATCAAACTTATTCAATATTTCCTGAACCCGGGCATGATAAGCAGCCATCCTTCGTTCTTTGGTCTGGTACTTAACTTGAGCTTGGCACACGACTAATTTTGAATCACAGTAAATCTCCAAGGCAATAATTCTTAAACCTCTGACAAGCCTTAATCCAGCGAGAAGGGCTTCATATTCGGCCTCGTTGTTGGTCACATGGAAATCAAATTTTAAAGCATAGCATATAGATCGACCTTCAAGAGTTTCAAGTACAAGCCCGGCGCTTGAGCAGCAGTCATTTGATGCACCATTAGTATGTACTTCTAGATATATTTAGGAGATTCATTGGTTTCGGGCAAGTCCTGTAGGATAGTGAATTCACTATCCAGCGATGAAGTCTGCCAGGACTTGTCCTTGAATAGCTCGCCTTGTGTGTAAGTGATGTCGAATGGACTCAGCTCGATATTCCACTTGAGTAAGCTACCATACATCTCAGGTTGCGTAAGGACCTATCGTAACGACTGGTCGGTGTATATAGTGATAGGATGAGCCTGAAAATACGAACGGAGCTTCCTCGAGGCAATAATAAGACAATAGGCCAACTTTTCCAGCTTTAGATAATTTCTCTCTGCTCCAGTCAGTCGTTTTCTAATGTAATATATTGACTGTTGTATCCAGTCCTCCTTCTGAATTAAGACAGCACCAACTGTGTTTTCTGACACCGCCAAGTAAATGTACAATCTCTCATGATTAATAGATTTTGACAGAATAGGTGGGTGGACACGTGTTGAACCAGTGCTTAGAATGTGCCCTCACATTCCATAGTCCATTCAAAGTTCCGTTTCCCTTATCTGATCAGATCAAAGAAGGGAATGCGTTAGTCGGTGGATTTTGAAATAAACCTACTCGATGTTGCTACATTCCCATTGAGGCTCTGAACTTGCTTTATAGTCATTGGAGTCTTAGGATGTCTAATTGCCCAGACTTCTCGGGATTGGCTTCAATTCCTCGAGCATTGATGATGAATCCATGGAATTTTCCAGATGCGACCCCAAAGTGACACTTCAACGGGTTAGGTTTCATTCTGTATTCTTATAGGATATTAAACATCGTTAAGTCTTTGATATGATCGGTGGAGAATCGTGACTTCACAAGCATGTCGTCCACATATACCTCCATGGTTTTTTTGATCCGGTTAGCGAACATTCAATTAACTGGCTGTTGGTAGGTTGCCCCGACATTCTTGAGTCCAAATGGTATGACTTTGTTATGGTAAATTCCTATGCCGATGACGAAGCTGATATGCTCCTGATCGGGTAAGTGCATGGGTATCTGGTTGTAGCCAGAATACGCATCCATGAAGGATAATAGTTCATGTCCGACCGTTGAACCCGCAAGCTGATCAAATTGGGGAAGTGGAAAATTGTCTTTAGGGCACAAGCTTTATTCAAGTCTGAGTACGCATGCTCTCCATTTCCCATTGGGTTTCCTGACAAGTACAGGATTGGACACCCATGCCGGGTATAACGCATCTCGGATAAACCCGTTCGACCTGAGTTTATCTACTCTTCCTTAAGGGCGGCAGATCTCTCTGGATCCATACCACGCCTTTTTTGCTTAACCGGGACATGTTGCGCGTCAATATTCGATGTGTGGCTCACAATGTCCGGTGAGATCCCGTACATGTCGGAATGCATCTAGGCAAACACGTCGAGGTTTGCTAGAAGAAATTCAACCAATTCCTCCTTCATCTATTAGCTTAGCTGAGATCCGATCTTTACCATTTTAGAATCGTCATTATCATCAATCGGAATATTGATCGTCATCTCTGCCAGAGAAGCCTGACTATCTTTAACTTCGCATTCACTTTTGGTATCTCTTTGGTAAAGATCTCTTGGGAATCGGTTGTGGTACCAGGCCTTGGCCCATGCATTAGTTGTCAATTCTCCGCAAAGCGGATTTAGAGAGATTCTTCTATGCCCTTTCCTTTCTCTTTTCGTTGCGCTTCCTGTAGCTCAGCAACATAACAGGCTCGTCCAGCATCCTGGTCTCCCTGAACGACTATGACTCCATTGTCGGTAGGGAATTTCAAAGTTAGGCACCAAGGGGCGATTGCGGCCCTGAACTCAGCTAGGGCCGATCAGCCCAAGAAAGAGTTGTATGGTGAATCTATATCCAATACAATAAATTGTAATATCTAGATTCTCCGACGCTCTCCAACTTCCCATTTCACCGGCAGCTCCACCATCCCGTGGGTATAGTTGCACTTCCATTGAAGCCATGAATACAAGACTAATAAAGCTTCAAATCTTTCGCTTCCATCTTCATCTGATCATAGGCTTGCTTAAAGAGTATGTTCACTGTACTTCCACTATCCACAAAGATCCTCTTCATCCAAGCAGGTCCTATCTGAGCTGAAATGACTAATGGATCAATGGTTGAGGTTCGACTCTATCGACATCGTTGTCTCGAAATACAATGTCATCTGTCATCGTTTTCTGTTGTTTGGTCAGAGTCCCATCTTCCAAATTACTACAACATTAGAAGCTTGCATGCCTAATAGAGCTGGCATATGACTCCATTTCCCTCCAGCTCCAATCTGTTGGATGAGGACAACCACTGACAGTATTAATCGCCAACCTCCCACCGGTACGAGCGGGTTCCTCCGGTCTAACCTGATTTGGTATTTGGTTTTGATTCGATGGGCCCGCACCTCCAGACTGCGGCACCCGAACAAACTGCTCCAACTTTCTTTCCCGTACTAACTTCGTGATAATATCATGTAAATGACGGCACTCGTTCGTATTATGGCCATAATTATCGTGAAACCTGCAAAACTTCCCCGTTTGAATTTTGGTATCTGACGACTACTTAAGAGTAGGTTTCTGATATTGGATAGTATTACAAGTTTGTAAGTACACATTTTCCAGAGACATATTTAGAGGAATATAAGTGTCAAACAAGGGAGCCCTATGTCGCGGCCCACGATTCTGATCCCATTTTCCGCCCTGATTTCCATGGCCTTTCTACTAATTCTGTTTATTTTGTATGTTTAACTACACTTTTCCAGAACTCTCCTTGGTTTGTTTTACAGCGACATTACTTTGGATTCCTTCCACACTGGGCCTTGCATCATCCTTTTTCCTAGACTGTTTTGCATCCTCTCTTCTCAAGAACTGAGCTGCCTTAGAATAGAAACGGTCCATTGATGCTGGGGGTTTTCAGGCCAACTAGTTGTCGAATTTGGAATCGGGATCGATCCCTTTAGTTAGTGCCATCAGAATTGAGTTGTCATTAACATTACTAATCTCAGCACGTGCAGCATGAAACCCCTCAGATAACGTCTGAGTGTCTCTCCGAGAGCTTGAGTGACACTGGATAAGGTATTAACATCTATGGTCCTTATGACATGCATGTAAAACTGTTTAACGAACTTCATTGCCAACTGGTCGAAACATGAAATAGATTGGGGTAGTAAGCGAGTAAACCACATAGTCATGATGCCACCTAGGGATATTGGCAAACTTTGGCATTTGACTGCATCACCAGCCCGTGCAGCCTTCATCAACCATTCATACTTTAAAATGTGCTGGTTAGGTCATAACTCCCTTCATAAACAGGTAGAGTTGGCATTCTGAATCGCCGAGGCGGTTCAGCGTAGAAGATGTCATCGGTGAAAGGGGTATGGCTCTAGGAGATTCCCTAGTCATCATTGGTGAGACCCTGACTTTCATAGATCATCTGACGGATCATTGTCAGGATGTCTGGCATCTGGACATTTTGGGCATGCTCAGCCAAGGTGTGGTCGGGTTTCACAATGCGAGGATGGGCCGATCACGTTTGATAGTCCATATCTCGCCTCCTTGGTTCTAGGTCTTCAGGAACAAAGGCTCAGGAGTATACTCATGTCGGAGACAGTTCGGATCCGTTCGGTTTCGAGCGGCAGCTCCCAACTAAGTAGCGGGGGCGGTAGCACGGTTGTCAGTAGTATGATACGAAGTCATCCCTCCTAGGGATGAGGGTCCGATCTAATGGCTGGTTGATGGAACAACTCTTGGTTGCGCAAGATTCAAAGTGCGATGATGTCCGGTATCCTCTGTATAGCTTCCATCCAGCCGTGGATATGTGGATCTGTGATTGTAATCAAAGGAAGCTAAACTTTCGGTGGATGAGTAGGAAGCCTGGTCCTTTTAGATCTCCTTCATCTTTCATAGTTCGGCCGATTGGTTAACTCCGCATTGGCGCGGAGCTGCTGGGTAAGCTGTTGGCAACTTTGAGTCAACTCTTGCATTAGCAGCTGGAGCTCTTCCCTAGTGATAGGTCCTTGTGGACTCGAAGGTCCGGTAGCATTTTGGTCTATAAAGGGTAGTTGCATGGGGTTCTACCTATCTCGTCCTTCTGGATATGCAGCTGTTGGGGTAGTCCTAGTGTTGACCATGGTAGATAGCGGAGTTCTCTCCTAGACTTGATATAAATCTGAATAGAATGGAAGAACTTCTAGGCTTAAAATCTAGATCTTCTCCTTAGATTCTTGCAATCCAATATCGGCAGTAGATCCAATGAGCAGGAGAAAAGCTGGGTTTTCTCAATGAAAGCACCAAATTGTTTGCACCAAAATTGGGTACAACACTCTTTGAATGTGTTTGAAGAGATAAAATGAAGAAAATAAATGTAAAATGAGGTAGATCTAACAAACACATCAATCAAAAATAAGAAAATGCACAGAAACACATGAATTTAGAGTAGTTCGGCGCATTGCCTACGTCCACTATGAAATGATTGATGTTTATTGAATTTCACTCGTTGATTACAAGAGGTTACAACAGTACAACTAAAGTATAGTGATGATTTCAACAGAGTATCAGCGTAGACAAGCCAAAAAAGTCCATTTTTTGAAGGTCCAGGGTCACTATTTATAGGCGTAGGCAGCAAATATCTCGCCCAGATCTCGGAAGACTTCTTCTCTCACGTGGGCGGGCCCACGAGATCGAGTTCAGGTAATTTCGACTCATTCCGGAAGCAATATGAATTGAGTTCATATCGATCCACAAATGGTCCTTTGGGGCTGAAATTTATCAAGTACATTCTTGAGGTTGTAGGCAAGCCCCTATGAAAATTTAGTGACATTTGGACTTGTAGATCTCGAGTTATGATCGATGCAAGTTTGCATTTGCAGGGCATTATCTAGTTCATATCGATGGTATTCGTATCGATGGTGTTTGTATCCATGCTAGCATGTGTCTATCAGATGACGTAGCATATATTTTAGGATCGATCCACTTTTCATGCCGAGTGATCTAGTCTTCCTTTCTTTTAGGTTCATCTGCGTATCCACCGGTGTAACTTCATTTGTATCCACTTATTGCATTTAATTTTGTATCTATCATTAGTAGTTGCTTCGTATCGATTGATGGACGATCCTTTCATATCGATTATAGAGTGGTTGATTTCGTATCGATAATGCATGGTCTTCTTCGTATCGATCAGTGATGAACGAGACAAACCAAGTAAGTAAAAGACTGATATGAAGTGTGCTAACGTGTTGGATACAAAATGGCTCCAATTCGATGGATATGAAGGAATGTAGTGGGTGACCGATACGAACCGAGTTATCTCTATTTCATGGATATGCACTTAAGTTGTTGGAGGGACGGATACGAAATCGATGACCATGAGTCGATGGATACGAGAACTTCATGGATACGCACGTTGTCTGCTTTCTTGGTTTTGATGGATACGAAGCAACGCACATGCGACGGATATGAATCGATGGATGCTGGATGGATATGAAGGATGCTCTCTGAAGGAATGGATGCAAAATTCGTGTGGATACAAATGGTGATGATTCATTTGAACTTAATCGATCAATATCTCATGCATGCAAACTCCGATTGACTTGAGATTTGAAACATGGGTTTCATAGCTTTGCTTGCCATATCATATCGATTGTAACTCGATACGGACTCGGTCAACCTTCATTAGTATCCATAGTGAATGTGTGCATAACCGATCTTTGGGATGGACTATCATCGATTCCCAGTTAAGTTCTTGATGTCACAGCCGTGCCAAAAGGCGGGATAACAAACTCGATGACAAGTTTAAAAGTGGCCTGTCTACGCTTGATGACAATTTAAAAGCGATTAAGGCTAGACTCGACAACCCTTATGTTGGCGAGACAAAAACAAAGAATGGTATATGTAGCAGCATGATTTCCAGTATAAAACACAGCAACAAGCCTCTTGTTATAAAACTCGGCATGTATAAACATCGACATCGTTATGTCGTGGACCATCTCTTTATCGTTGTTATTGTAACCTAGATGAGATCCAAATCCCATCCGATTCATGCCAAACTCATTGATATCATGAGGCGTTGTTTGGTTTTGCATCGATAACACTATTGTGCGATGATTAATGGCTTGATATAGCCAAAGTCGACATGGTAAAACTGTAATCAACTTAAAAGCTGCCAAATTACAATAAAAGGATATTACTTTTCACCAAACCTCTATAATATGTCAAAAGCTTATTGGCTAGCAAAACCTTATTAATTTTGTTTACTAAAAAATTACTCCATCCTATTTCTAAGATCGAAAATGTTATTTCAAATAATTAACTAATAACCATAGTTAATTAAACTTTTACATGCTTATTATAGCATAAATAATTCTTCATAATTCAAAATTACATGGGAAAATTCCTAAAAATTCACAGAAATTAGAAAATACCATTCTCTGCATCATATAGAATTTTAGAGTCTAAAACCTCATTCGATTATTTAAAATGATTAAAACTAGTGACTAAGCCTTCTCCTCGAAAGGAAATTCATAAAATAATCTCTATAATTCAAAATTTTATGAAATTAAAAACTCATCTCCAAATAATGTTTTCCTTAACATATCAAAATTTCAAATCATTTGGAGGAAAATCTTCGGATTTAGCTAAAACAGAATTAGACCATTTCCAATCAATTTTGAAAATTCCCATCAACCATTATTTTATCTACACAATGATTATTAGATCATAACTTGACCAATAAAACACATAAGATTCGGGTAATACCCATAATCGAATCAAAACAAAGATTTAAGAGATGATAAGTGTTATTGCCTACCTTAGATTACTGGTTGGAGTTGAGATTTGGTGTAGCTCTTAATCCTAAGCTTGCTTTCCCTTGATCCTAGATTTCGATCTCCTATTGCTTCCTAATTGCCGGCCTTGATTGAGCTTTCCTTTTGGTTGTTTTTGTTGTGAATATGAGAACAATGTAAGAGGTGAGGGTTTAATGAATGAAGGGTTTATCTATGTCTATTTTGCCCTTCCCATGTATTCTTCTATTTCTATTAATTTTAAAACAATCTTACTTAGTCCATTAAGTTTGGCACGACCACACTAATTAACCAATTCTTATTCTCCCTAATTATATACATTATTCTATTTAATCTATCCAATTACATGTCTTGAATAATATTAAATAAAAATTAGGGGGTGCTACAAGACGTTGACAAGTGCTCATATTTTGGTAATTCCTAATGGTACCAAACCATTTACCATTTATACCGATGCTTGTGGACTGGTATTGGAGCTGTCTTGATGCAGGAAGGTATGGTTGTAGCATATGAGAGTCAATAGTTAAAGATGCACAAAAAGAACTACCCTACACATGATTTGGAATCAACTACGGTTGTATTTGGTTTGAAGTCAGGGAGACGTTGTTTACTTGGAGATAGATTTGAACTATATAAGACGATAAGTTGATAAGTCATTAAATTATTTATTTTCGCAGAAGGACTTAAACTTGAGATAGCAGAGGTGGATGGAATCTTTAGCATCTTATGATTTTGGTATTAGTTATACCATTGGGAAGGGTAATGTTGTAGCGGATGCACTGAGTAGGAAGAATGTGACATTGAGTGTTATGATGTTAAAGATGAAGCAACTTGAGTATATTAATGGATTTGATTTTCAACCACCAACGGATATTACAACTGGAATATTGGCAGCCTTAGAAGTAGACCAACGAGAGTAGACATGATTGGTATGAATCAAGTAAGGATGTGGAGTTAGTTAATATTATTGATTAACTTTAGAAAGGTGAGAAGTCGAGAAATCTAGAGCAATATGCAAAAGATAGGAAAGGATACTTGAGTAGCGATGGAAGGTTGTGTGTTCCAAAGTTGAAGGAGCTAATCGATGAGGTGTTAGAGGAGTATTATCATTTGAGGATGGCTATTCATCCTAGTGATGACAAAATGTATAGGGATATGAAGAGAGTTTACTATTGGCTAGGGATGAAGACAAATACGATGAGGAATGTGGTGAGATGTCTTATTTACTAGAGAGTTAAGGCAGAGCAAAGAAAACTGAGTGGATCACTGATGCCTTTAAAAGTTGCACAGTGGAAATGAAAAGGCATTTCAATGGATTTTATAGATGGATTTCTAAGGAGTAGAAGAGGTATTGAGAGCATTTGGGTTACGGTGGATTGACTGATAAAGTATGCATATTTCATTCCTGTAAAGGTTATGAGGATGGAAACATCTTTAGCTATATTATATATTAAGGAAGTGGTGAGATTGCTCGGTATATCGGTGAATATTGTAGATGATGAAGACCTAATGAGTGAGTTTTAGAGGAGCATACAGGATAGCTTAGGTTTGGAAATGATTCTGAGCATGGCATGTCACCTATAGACGGATGAGCATACCAAAAGGGTGAACAAGGTGTTGGAAGATATATTGAGAGCACGTACTCTGGACTTTGTAGGTGCTTGGGAAGATCATTTACCATTAGTGGATTTCATATACCAACCTAGTATTGGGATGACACCATTCAAAACATTGTATGGTAGGATGTGTAAATCACCTTCATGTTGGTGGGAGTCAACAGATAAGGTGATACTAGGACCATAGATGATAAAAGGTACGTTGGAGAAGGCAGAGTTGATAAGAAAAAGGATCAAGATGGCATAGGATAGGCAGAAATCGTATGCTGATAATGGGCGAAAGAGGTAAAATTCAAAGTTGGTGATCTTGTATTTGTGAAAGTAAAGCCTCTTTAGCATGTGATAAGGTTTGGAAGCTCAGACAAATTGGCACCAAGATTTATGGGACCATTTAAGGTGTTGGAACGTATTACAAGATTGGCTTATAGAGTGGAGTTACCAGATAGAATAGCTAGAGTTCATAATGTTTTCCATGGTCACGTTTGCAAAAATGTGGGCATGACTCGGCTAGGTAGTAAACCTAGTTGTGGGAAATAGTGTAGTACTAATGTAAATGGTTTCAAGGCTACTTAATACCAGATGGGAGTGAATAGTGTTTTATAACTTCTGTAAAAAATTGAATTATTCCAAGATTTAAATTCAAACACATATAATCAACACAGACGGTAGTCACGGACATATATAAATGCAGTAAAATAAAGTAAAAGCAAGAGATATGACACCAGGAGTTTTACACTAGTTATGATTAACCAATCCTACGTCTAGTCATGTACAGTATATCTATAGAATTCCTTTGCAATGCCTACTTTATACAGTTAGCAAGCAAACCAAAATATATTCTTGATTTCAAGACAACGAGACACAACCTCTTGATTTTTGAGTTTAGGGTAGACTCTCTTGATTTAATAAGGCAACAAGACCACCCACTTCATTTGAAGGGACAACAAGCACATCTACTTGATTTGAATGGGTAAAAAGCACGCCCAAACAAATAAAAGTAGAGGGTTGTTTATTCCAAATACAAATAGTTGTACTTTATATACAAAATATCTTATAGCCCTTTTACAGCACTTTGATATTTGAATTGATGAGTGGATACTTTCAAATTGATGAGTAGATTAAAGAGATTGAATGTTTTGAGTGAATTCGAAGAGTATAGAAAGTGGATTTTGTGCAATATATAACGAGAATTTGGAGTAAAAAGATATTAGAGAAAATAATTAGTAAAATTTGTTTTCCAGTCCCCTTTATATAATGTTTGAAGGGCATGCTTATTCGTGGAGTGATGTAACCAAAAATCATAACTATTCAAAATTCAAAAGTTGCCTCTCCAACGGTACATATGTCAACGTACCTATGTAGCCTATATTGACATACTCGTGTATATTTGGAAAAATCAAGACTGCTCATAATGTAGCAATTAATGTTTTAGTTGAAAATTAATTTCTAGCTCGCTAAAGTCTTTAGAATAGTATGTTTAGCTAGCAACAAGCATCATCAATTGTTAGCGCTTCAAAATTATTTTTAGGTTCCAACACTAAACTAAGGCTTAGAAGTACAAATGTTATGTCTGAAAATCCTATACATAGCTCCATTACTTATGTGTCAACAGTTTCATTTAATATATCATAACGATAATGTTGTTCCTTCTAAATGATGTGAACCCATATCTGGTATTACAATTGGATTGCTACTACAAAAGGATATCACATTATTCAAAAGACATGCCCAATTATCATCATTTTCAAATTGCAAAGAAGAGTTTTCATGATCAGGATTGAATGAATTCCATTCAAGATATCTTGAGACTGTTATTGAAAAACTTGACAAAGAACTTTGGTGGTTTCCATTACTTCGACCATCAAGTGCAATACGAAGGCAGATTGAAATGTATTCACTATGTATGGGCTTATACAAGCTAAGTAAGGTACAAGCTAAAGAGTAATATGAGCTCCAGTGAGTAGAAATTGGTCGTCATAAGATGATCTTATGATTAGTACTGATACTTATTTGTGAAGTTCCACTCAACATCATATCTTCAACTTCTTTTCTTGTAGTTGTTTCTAGTTGTTGATTTCTTTTAGAAGACAACTTGCTAAATTTAAAATACAATTTAACAATTGAAAGAATAACTATATGTCACATAGTTCACCGGAAGGCCTAATCAATGCAAGTTATAGTCGATACGCAAAACAATGCACATAATATGCATATGGACATTCTTCTAAAAATAGTGCTTGTAATCCACCCAAACATCTCTCATGTTATTAGCACCATCATATCATTGACCTCATATATTTTGAAAAAGTACGTTTGAATATGCTTTCTATAAAGTTTGTGCGGTGGTATCTTCAACTCCATCAACATCAAAAAACCATTCTCGAATACAATATTCACGATCAATAATCTAATAACCATGGCTATTTGCTCAATATTTGATTCATCTTGTGACTCGTCAACAAGGATACAACATTTAGAATCATAAATCTCTCCACAAATTCTTCTTCTCGCAAGATCACAAATGATTTCCACAATATCATTTTGATTTTTTGATGAAACATAAGAAGCATTTCAAGGAGCATTTTTTAATATCACTTCTGCAGCTTGATTAGAAAGTGAAGCTGTATACTTGAGTAATTCAGGAAAATTTCCATGATTAAAAGAATCAGTAGATTCATCATTTTCTCTAACCGTAAAACCTTAACATGCAAGCCATAAGATAGCCTTAACCGAAGTGACGACACACAGTCGATTTTTTTCTTTCAATTTTTGATTGTAAACTCAATTGTTTTTCAATAAGGGGTTGCTCAAGTAATCTAATAAACATTACACTATTTGAATGTAATGAATTTAGACCTCCTTCATGCTTTTTGAGACAACAATCTTTTCCACCAACTCTTTTCCAGCTATTACACCCATTACAAATCCATGTATCTTGTTTGTGATGTTGAGAAATATTTTTATCAAGTAGAAAACAAGGAAAACAATAAGCTTTTTAAGTTGTTTCGGAATACTCGAGCCATTTATGATGTTTGAACCACTCAAATCTCATATGACGTCTGTCTTCGTTTCTTTTGAAATTTTCTTTTGAATCAATTTGACATGGTTCCATTTCGACGTAACGATGATGAATTGCATCTTGATCATTTAATGATATAACCATATTGCTTGACGTAATCCTAGATCATGCTTCATGGTATCTTCAGTTTTGTGAATTTTAATTGGATGCATTTCACTGTAGGATCTAAGCTATTTAACTCCAAATCTAAAGGAGTATTCGGAGATGATGTTCCAATATTATCAAACATATTTATGAGAATAAAAATAAAATTTTCATTGGTCACTTCGACATAGCTTCAAAGTTCAAACAACACACTTTAATAACAAAAATATGATTTTAATACTACTTTTGATTGAATAATTTACTTTGTTAAACATTTTCTTAGTCCATTTTCAAATCAAAAAGGAAAGAAATTTAGTAGTAAATGAGATGCGAAATAAATGAATTAAAATGCATTAAACAATTTTTATGAGCAAATTGGGGAACTTTGAATGATTTAATTGGTAAAAACAATAAATGAAACAATCTTCAAGTAATTTAACAATAAAAAAGACAACCTTCACGTAATTCGGGTAACTTAACTATAAAGAGACAATCATTGTATGATTTAATTCAACAAATCAATTAAACAACAAATTAGTGGATTAAAATAAGGCAAAAACTGATAAGATTAAAAGTAGAATCACCTGTAAAACTTCAAAACAAATAGGAAATTTTGATTCAATCGGATATGAAGGTTGAATTCAAGAACACCAACATCGATAACATGGAATTTAGGGTTGTGGGTTGGACCTCTTGTTTGCCATTTTCAACATGATTTTGTTTTCTATATGTGCGACTTTGTTTATCTAAGGCTATGGATGAGAAGCTATGCGCGATTTTGTTTTATGGGCTGCGCTGAGATGCTATATGTTATTTCTTTTCTATATTTTTTCTATGGAAATCTTGGGTTGGGCAACGACACACCCCACCCTACATCTGGTCTCGTCACTAATTATGACTAAAATGTATAACAAATATATGTTGTACGCACAAATTACAAACAAATACAAATTAAAAATAAATTACAACATAGATTTTATTGGGGACTTCGACCCATCATTTGGATCTAAAGATAGATTGATGTTGATAACTTCCCAATCTTCATTATCCACTTTCGCTTTAGAATTCGAACATTCAGGAGCTTTACTTTGAACTTGTTTGGTGAGATTATATATGAAACTTTAAAGAGAATTGAAATGTGTTTCTTGTTCTTTGATCATTTGCATTTGACTTAACCCCAGTGTCATTGATTGCAAAGAACGAAGCAAGGAGCATTTCTAAAAGATCGAAGAGTTTATTCTAGATTTCACTTATTTGTTTTGAAAAGTTGTTATTTGAATTCATTTTTATGAAAATAAATGTACAGAAAGGAATGAGATAAGATGTTTAATTGTTCTCTGAGTTTTTTTGGAAGAAAAATCATTTTATAGAAGTGAAATGTCAGATTGGTAACCAATCCCTCCAAAAATTAACTAACTTTTGAAATTCAAAAATTCTGAAAAACTCTAGTGTATGTCAACATACTTATGTACCCCATTGTCGATATATATGCAGTAATTCATATGATTTTTTCGTTTATATTTTATACTATCTTGGTTTATGATATCCAAAGAATAAAAGAACAATATAAATCAACAAAGTTAAGTCTCTAAGTAATTTTCATTAACAAAAAGAAGGATACATGAGCATTAAAAAAACCAGTAAATGACCTAAATAAAACTAAAAAGACATAAAACTAGAGAGTACAAGTTAAGAGATCTAAAAATATATTGATCAAGACATAAAAATTACCAAGCTTTCTAATAATCTTCCTAAAGTATTTGTCCACCTCGAGAGGCTAATAAACTTCTTACTAAAGAAACGTTTAAGTTACTTTTTGTTTATTGAGAATTCTCTTAGTTTTAAAGAATTTTTTGTTGGAATAGTGGGATGGATTGTCAAAGCTTTCTAGAGAAATGTCAGCTTCCTCTGCCTCCTCTTCTTCCTCCTCTTCAGTTTCTATACTATCACTTTCTTCTTCTTCAATCTATTGCTCTTTTTACCTTGTCTATCTCTCTTTCTTTTGATTTAGAGGATTAGAATTCAAGAGGGATGTGCATGAGAGAGAGTTTTTTTTATAATATAATTTATGAGGCAAATATTTTCACCTTTTAGATCACCAAAATAATTGAAAATTCTAGTAAGATACACATCATGTTAAAATGTGTTTTCATGCCTAGAGATTTCTTTGGAACAAAGTTATCCAAAGTCACTTAATCCTAGTTTATATCATATTTTTCAAAAATAGTAAAAAGAGCTTTGAAAACTTTTTGAGTGGGGTTGTTTTAATTTCTTGTCCTCAGCGTAATACTTTGTTGCAAAATAAAGCTCATTGGTCTTGCTTTAGACCCAATATTTTTACCTTTAAAACCGTACTCTTCACCATTAGAAATAAATTATGCATAACTTCTCTATTACCATAATCAATTTCAAAAGTGGAGAGGCCATTTCCACTAATTTTACAATAAAAAATTTGGCTCAGAATTTCACAATCGAAAATAATACTCGTGACTTTTACATTATTTCAAATTCGATCGGAAAAAAATTCCATTCAAATTAGCTTAAAATGTTTTAACCAAATTAGGATAATAATCAAAATCATTTTGAGATAAATCAATTAAACCAAAAATATCATTTTCTAAAGCAAGATCCTGTAAAATATAAGAATAAAATTCGTTAAAATTTGCAAATTTTCCCGAAAAGACTTTCCATAAGTAGCATACTCAATATAAGTTTCAATAGACCCTTAATCATTGAAAAGTTGATTTTTGGTTCTTTTGGTAAGCTTAATGGCTTTGGATGAAGAGGGTTGATTTAAAGAAGACAATATTGAAATGTTTTGTAGGAAAGAGAATGAAGGATAAGTTAGAATATTGAAATAAAGTATGAGTAGAAAATAAGACAAGAATGAGCGAATAAATAGAACTTGAATTTGTTGAATCTCTGTTTCTAATGTTTTAATGATGACAACTATATCATCATATATTTCTAGTTTATAAGTGTATTGCAGATGAAAGATCCACAATAAAGAAAATATGACCATCAAGATTGATCGCATTAGAAATTCACAAGTCATCTTCATCAAATTGGAGTATGTGTATGACCATAGAATTATTTTTAAAATCTCTTTGGTATCTCATATACACATATACACGCTTTCATACATAACTGCTCACAAAGAATGTGTTTATTTCTATGCTTCGACGGAGCAAAAATAAATATATGTACTTTTTTCTAAGTTTACTTATTTCAGTCGACTAAGGTATTTTCTCAGTCGACTGAATCTTCAAATTATACTATTCTTCTAGTTTTTTAAAATTTTGGTGTGATCTCTTCTTCCCTTATTCCATTGACTGAATTTTATACTCAGTTAATTGAATGTTGCATAACAACTAATTTTTGAAGGGTCGCGATGAAAAGTTGCAACCTTTCTAAACAGTAGTAATCATCTACGAAGGATTACAACCTTTTGCTACACCTCTTTGATTTCTATAGATACACTACAAGATTAGAGTTCAAGCTTAACTTGCTTACTTAATATCTATGTATTCTCTGATCTCTTTGTACTCATTGCAATTAAATATTCACTAAAAGTGCTTCCATAATCACAAACGATACCAAGAAGATTATAGAAAGAAGTCGATATCTGTGTTATTTGGAGCACGTCAAAGAAACTCAGTTATGTTAGCCTATTCCTCCATGTGAAGTGAGAGTTATTTGGTTAAAAGAAATACCCAAGGGGAGCTTTGGGAATGGACGTAGGACAAGAGGTATGAACCAGTATAAATATCTGATGTGATTACTCTTATTTACTTCGTATTATAAATAGTTATATAGTTTTGGTTAGATTAATATATATATATATATATATATATATATATAAACATAAGCCATGTAATATAAGATTCACATCTCTTATATACAAATTACATTATATAAAGATACTGTAGCAACTTTCAATTGGTATCGAAACACGTTCATTTCAATCTAAAATAACACATAGTTGAAAAATCATTAATATGGCAAGTACTTTCCAAGAAGGTTAATCATCTGCACGACCTCAACTATTTACTGGTTCTAACTATGCTAATTTATCAACTCGTATGAGAATTTTGATGGAAGCAAATGGGTTAGAAATATGGATAGCAACTCAAAATAAATATGAAGCACCTAACACCGACATTAGCACTTGGACTAATGCAGAAAAAGCGGCGGCATTTAACAATGCCAAAGTTATGAATGTACTATTTTGCTCACTTGACAAAAATGTGTTTTCACGTGTCATGCATTGCACCACTACATGTGATATATGGCGCACTTTACAAATTGCATACAAAGGAACAACTAAAGTCAACCAAACTAAAATCTCGATTTTACAAAACCAATTTTCATCTTTCAAAATGAAAGCAAATGAATCAATTATTGATATGTATGCTAGATTTCAAATAATTCAACACGATCTCATGGCACTTGGAGTTATATTCACATATTTTGATTTAGTCACATGAATTTTAAACTCTTTGACAAATGAATAGGAAAGAAAAGTTTTATCCATCGAAGAAGTTAATGATCTTTTTCAACTCAAAGCCGAAGAGCTGATAGGAAATCTAATGTCGTATAAAGCTAGCTTGCAGGCAAGAAAGGATCAAAATCATGAAAAGAAAAGCATAGCATTCCAAGCAAGTAATGAAGATTCAGACTTAGACAAAGATGAGATTGTTATTATTGCCAAAAACTACAACAAATTCAAAAAGTTCAAGAAGATGACCAGATTTCAAAATGGTAGGAAAATAGACTCCTGAAATCAAACATCGATTGAATGCTATGAGTGTGAAAATTTTGGCCACATGAAGAAGAATTGTCCATAGCTCAATAATGATAAAAAGAAAATCAAGTTTGAGAAATTTAAGAAAAAGAAAAGAGCTTTGCAAGTAACATGAGACGATCCAAATTCGTCTTCTTCATTTGACAGTGATAGTGAAATCGACTCGAAACAAGCAAATGTGTGTTTTATGGCTAACACTGATGAGGTATGACCTAAACTTACTTATGATTATCATTGAATTAGATGATAAGTATAGAGAAACAAAAAATTAAATAAGGAATATATAGGAAAGTTAACTAGAGCAAAATTAGAAATTGGATTATTAAAAGATGAAAAAATAATCTTAGAAGAAGAATTAGAAAGTGGAAAATAGGCACAATGACAAACTTTAAAAAAATTATGGCAGAAGGACAACAAGTTTCATTTTTGGCCAAAGGACAAACTTTGAAGAAAAAAATTAGGCTGAAGGACAATGGTAGTTATAGCTAGCATTTTGTACAGTGCAAAACTAAATATAATGCTCATTATAACTAGCATTTTGTGTAGTGCAAAAACTGAATATAGTGCTGGTTATAACTAACATTGTTCTTCAGCCTAATTTTTTTTTAAAAGTCTGTCCTTTAGCCCAAAAATGAAACTTTGCGTCCTTCAATCTAATTTTTTTTCAAAGTTTGTCATTTTCCCTAATTCCCTTAATTAGAAATTACTCAAAAATTTTTACAACATTGTTATCTCAAAATGACAGTATATTAAATGATTTATAAAATTATAAGTTAGAAAAGGTTAATTTTGAAAAAGAAAAGCTAGAATTACAAACAAATTTAGATTCTAGAAACATTGAAATTTGTGGTCTTAAAAGTAAGTCGGATAAAATATCAAATAGTGTGACAAAATTCAACAAAGGAAAACAAAATTTAGACAATTTGATCAAAATATCTAAACCATCTGGAAATTGAAATGGATTGGGTTTTAAAAGCAGACAAAAATCAAAGAAATATAGCACATTGTACATCAAATTCAAAAAGCCGAAGTTAGAAACTAAGATTAAGAATTCATAGAAAAATATGGTCAAAATATGGACGTTAAAACAATAATAAACTTATTAGGCAAAAATATATTGATGAGTATTTAAAGAAAGTTGTATATAACAATAATTACATTTCTAAAAGAACCAAATCCTCGTGGACATGGCTACCTTCTTCCACTAACACGTAGGACCCAACACAATGAATGTGGGTACCAACTAAAATTTTATTTTTTTTGCAGGTACCCAAAATTAAAATAAAAAATAAAGGGAAATGGACACTCGATAGTGGTTGATGTAAGCATATGACTAGAAATGCTCATACGTTATCAAAAATAACATATATCAATGGTGGCACTGTGACATTTGGAGATAGCTCAAAAGGATTTGTCATCGGCATTGAAGAAGTCATCAATATCAATATTTCTAATTCTTCTATTATTACTAATGCTTTGTTAGTAAAAAATTTGAAACATAAATTATTATGAATAAGTCAATTACGTGATAGAGGATTTAAATTTGATTTCAAGAAAAACATATGTAATATCTTTGACCAAAACAAAAATCTAATTTTTGAAGGATTCAAAAATCGAAACATATATGTTTTAAATATGAATGCCAAAAACAGTATAAATTTATGCTTAGCTACAAATCAAGATGATCCATGGTTATAGCATGGATGTTTTTTTTATACAAATTTTTAGAATATTAACAAATTGGTTAAAAGTGAATTTGTTAGAGGATTTCCAAAAACTAATTACATGGTTAAAAATTTATGTGACACTTGTCAATTGGAAATTTAAAAAAAAGTTGTTTTAAATCTAACAAGGAGATTTCCATAAAGCAATCTCTCGAACTGTGCCATCTTGATTTATTCGGACCAACTCAAGTACATTCAATAAATTATAACAAATATTTTTTTGTAAATGTTGAAGATTTTTCAAGATATACTTGGACATTATTCCCAAACGTAAAAGTGACATTTTTGAAATGTTCAAAAATTTTGCTACAGGAATTAAAAGTTTGATAAATTTAAAAATTAAAAAAAAATATGAAGCAATCATGGAGGTGAATATGAACATGAATTATTTACAAATTTTTATAAAAAAAGGGAATTAGTTGTAATTTTCATGTCCACGAACACCAGAACAAAACGATGGTGTAGAAAGAAAAAATTGAACTTTACAAGAATGTGCACAAACCTTACTAAATGGTAGTAACCTACCAAATTATTTTTGGGCCAAAGCCGTTGCAACTGCGTGTTATATATATTGAATCGTGTAACACTTAGACCAATAACTAAAAAACGCATGCTATGAAATATTTTTTAATAAGAAACCTAAAGTTTCGTATTTTTAAGTATTTGGATCAAAATACTTTATTCTAAACGCAAATGATTGTCTAGGTAAATTCGATTCTAAAGCCGATGAAGGAATTTTAGTTGGCTGTTCAGATAGAAGTAAAGCATTTAGAATTTTTAATAAACAACAAAAATTATAGAAGAAAGTCTTCATGCTACATTTGATGAAAATTTTAGAAATAATAAAAATGATGATGAAGAAGTTATAAATAAAACTAGTATACCTATACATGAAAATAATAATAATATCAAAACAATACTGATAATGTAATAACATCATCACCTAGAATAATAAATGACTACCCAATTAATAATATTATCGATGATTTAGAAACAAAAGTTCAACCAGAAAATAGTTAAATCAAATAATTCATGTTGCATTTATATCAAATCTTGAACCTAAAAATTATGAATAAGCATCAAAAGATGATTTTTGGATTATTGCAATGTAAGAAGAACTAGATCAATTTGAACGAAATGACGTATGAAAACTTATACCAGGCACAAACGATTAATTTGTAATTGGAATTAAATGGATTTTTAATAATAACGTGGGTGAAAAAAGAAATATTGTTGGGAATAAAGCAAGGTTGATAGCTCAAGGATATAATCAAGAAGAAGGAATTAATTATGAACACATATTTGCTTCGGTAGCATGTCTTGAAGCAATGCGAACATTACTTGCTTTTGCTTGTCATCATAATTTTAAACCTTTTGAAATGGACGTAAAAAGTGCATTTTTAAGTGGATTTATAAAAGAAAAGGTGTATGCTGAACAACCTCTGCTATTTATATATGAAAAATATCCTGATCATGTATTTAAACTTAAAAATGCTCTATATGGTTTAAAACAAACACCTCATGCTTGGTATGAAAGATTAAAACTCATTTACAAAATTTCGGTTTTCAAATTGATAAAATTGAATCCACTTTATTTATAAAGCAAAAAAAAATAGCAGTACAAATATATGTTGACAAAATTATATTTAGATCAACTAATGAAAAATTGTATACTGATATTTCTAACATCATGAAAAATGAATTTTAAAATGTCACATATGGGTGAATTAAACTATACCTTGGGTTTGCAAATAAGCAACTAGAAAATGGAGTTTTTTATAAATCAAGAAATATACCGTCGAGATTTATTAAATCGCTTTGGAATGGAAAATATCTCAAGCAAATCGAATCTTATGAGTACTGCTCTACATTTAGATAAAGATGAAAATGGAAAAGATTTTGATCAAAAATTACCGAAGTATGATAGGATCTCTGCTATACTTAACAGCTAGTAGACTAGATATTACGATGAGTGTATGTTTACATGCACGGTTTCAAGCACAACCAAAGAAATCACATCATTGAATGGTCAAACGAATTTTAAGATATTTAACCAACACTAAAGATTGCGGTCATTTTTACCCCAAAGGCAACTCGTTCGAACTCGTGTCATATAGTGATGCTGATTTCAGGGGTTGTAGAACAGATAGAAAAAGCACAAGCGGCACATGTCATTTTATTGGTCAATCTTTAGTTTCATGGCTTAGTAAAAAAACAAAACTGTGTTTGCTTTGGACATGTGACGCTGAATACATCTCAACGGCTTTAGCATGTGCATTAGTTATCCACATGCAACAAACTCTTCTAAGTTTTGGTAAAATCATAAAAACTTCCCCTATGTATTATGATAATAGTAGTGCTATAAATTTATCAAAGAATCCTATTAATCATTCTTGAGCAAAACAAATTGATAATCGTCACCATTTCGTAAGAGGTAATGTTGAAAAAAGAATTATATCACTTGAATTTGTGAATACCGAAAATCAAATTACGGATATTTTTACCAAACCACTGAATGAATCAACGTTTTTAAAACTAAGACAAGACCTCAGAATTTTTTCCTATAATTTATTAGTAAATTAAAACTTATATAACTTAAATAATACACACAAAATAATTTTGTAGAAGTATTTAAATTTTTTTTCTTTTTATCCATGCAAAAAATAACCAACAATAGATTTTGTTAAAATTCTATGGTTAGAATTCTACCGCCTTAACAAATACACTGCTAAAAATGGAAAACTACCCTTATATTAAAGAAGTCTTATGTAAACTAAGAACATATATTCTTAAATTCAAAATATTACACCATTTTTATTCAAAATGTCGTCTGATTACGACTCCGCCTATTCGAATATCGATTTTAGCTCACCTTCATCAGATAACACCTACGTATCTCCAACTAAAGCAATACCTCCATCAATTTGATCAGCCTCTTAACATTATTGCATCACCCATATATCATACCGGCGTTTCTCTTAAGGAAAAGAAAGCCAAACGAGCAATTGATTTGGAATTGACATCTCTCAACACCAAAGCTGATGCAATATATCACTATCAATAAGAAATAATAGGAGTTCAAGGAGAAATGTATTACAAACAACGTCGTCAAGGATCTCTTCTTAACTTTCTTGAAAAATGTATTCTAGCAGTATGTGATCATTCACCAACAAAAAAATACATTCATCAAAAATCCCTTCGTTTAACCGAAACTCTTATAAAAGCTTATAACATTACTCTAAAAAAATGATGCAAGCCAGGAATATCAAACAAAGACTGGATAAATACTCCAGCTCGCCCAAGTTGGTCTCCAAAATGTCATTTGATGAAGAAATAAAGGTTGAGCTGAATTCATGGGACTTACAAGAAATTAGAAAGTCGAATTCCTTTGACAAAAAATAAAAATTTATGATAGCGTTACATCTAATTTTTTGGCTTATATATATATATATATATATATATATATATGTTGATTAAATGTACATTTGATTTTAGAAATAATTATATTCTAAAAATCGTTCAAAACTAAAAAAATACTTGCTACTAGCAGGTCAGTCGATTGAAAATAACATTCAGTCGACTAAACCATTTAACTCAACCTTCTAAAATTTATTTTAGTCTACTGAATTCCATCATTAATCTTTGTATGCAATTTGACCCATTTTAGTTGACTAAAATCAATAATCAATTGATTGAAATTGTTATAATGATCTCTGCCTCGAAAATGACCAATTCAGTTAACTGAAAATTGATTTCAACCGACTGAAACGTGCCTATCTGCTTTTTAAAATACCTCAAACCGTCTCTTCTCTTTATTCCATTCTCAATTTTTTTTCTCTAAATCAATTTATCTAAGTTATTCTTCCTGAAAATTGATGGCTCCATGTTAAAAGCTTCCCGTTTCGAAGAAGAGAGCATACAAAGGCAAAGAATTGGCTGGTCCATTTCATCTTGAATTTACTGCGGATGAAAAATTGCAACAATGATTGGATGGAAGTAGAAAGTCTCTTAACTACTTCAAAAAATTAAATGATAAGCGCATATTTTAAGAAACTTTTTACAACATTTTGATTTTTTTTGTAAAATCCTGCTTTTAGAGGCCCAAAATTAACAGCTATGAATGTTGTAGTCATCCATAGGTGTCATTTCTGGGTGACCGAAATCAGAATCATGAAACTATTGGAAAAACAGAAACACACGAATATGAAAAAATTTAAACTTCAACAAAATAGAATTTCTCATTTCTTATGAATAATATTCAAATAATCCCAGACGTTAACCACATTCAAATCACATATACATATACAAAATATGATAAGAGCGACATATGAAGATGTCCCCTTATGATGATTAGATAACTAATAAATATGAACTTTACAGTTCTTAGTACATCATAGCGGAAAACACAAAATAGCTCCTATATAGCTAACACTGCCTCATGCACGTCTCCAAAAGATTATTCATCAAAAACCTGAAAGTCTCCCACTCTTAGACCACTCAAATTAATTTTGAGTACCCGAGAGTTTGTGGAGAAGCACAAACTTCGAGTCAGACAATAAGTCTGGTATGAATAATCCTCTATTATCTCTTATCATAAATAGATAGCCAATGAGACAACGCTGCATAGAGGAACGGGTTTCCCCTCACTAGTATCCAAAACAAAACATCAAATCATTTACTATGCCCCTGCACCCAAAATGATTAGTCCTAACATAATATGAAATAAAACCATAAATAATATATATTGGACATCCCATACACCCATTTATTAGATATCCCATCTAAAAGCAATTTATTAGAGTTCCACTCTAAAATCTTTAGAATGACCATCCGTCAAAATTTTATTAGGGCTATCCATCCCAAATTCATCAAAATAAATGCGAGATTATCCATCATACATTGTCTTTTTTTATAAAAGTTGGTGTGGGCTATCCACCACGCACTCCATAGTTTTCCTAGGATGACTATGAACCCATGGGTGCCAAATCCCAAGGCTAACCATCTTTGGAAAAACATTCTTTACTTTAGAAATTTGATATGGGCAATTCATCGCACATTCCATGGTTTTCCTAGGTTAACCAAGAACCCAACACTTGGCCAATTGAAAATATCATGATCCCCATGGTTATTTATTAAAATTCATGATCCCCATGATTACTTATTTTCCCTAGGTATGCCCCCTGTTTAACCTATTTCCATTGGTAGCTCTAATTAGGTTAAATTAAATAAGCATACATTGATAGCCCCAATGTATATTTTCGAAAGCATATTTCTGTTCATAAACCCAAACAATGTATCAAAAACATTAAACCCACTTCGGTGTCCCTAAGGTTTATTAACATCCAATTTATATAAGTATCCCCCTTACATATCCAAACAAAGATAAGTATTTTATGCTATAATCCTTCGAAGTAACCCCTTCAAATTAGCAAAGTTTTACTTAGGAAAAATGTCTAAAATAGCCCTTCCAAATATCCCATTCGGAAGCAAATAAAAAATGATCTTAAAAACTTGGTTTAAAGAAAACCCTTTAAAACCCTTTCGAATGAAGCCCCATTCAAAAGCATAGTAAAAGCTTTAAGGCACCCCTTCGAAAGCATTAAAACACCCAAAGATAGCCCCTTTGGAAGCCTTCCGCCTTTTTAAAACATCTTTATCCTTGGACTTAATCGGAAGGGTGATGGCTCACCTTTCGACTTAGTCGAAAGTTATAAGCTGGCGGCTTAACCCTTCCTTCGAATATCCCATTCGAAGGCATATAAAACATAAAGCAAAATGAAGTAAGAAGCACCCCTTCAACTTTTCCCTTTCAAAGTTCTGAGTCGAAAGCACCCCTCGACTTCATCCCTTCAAAAGCAAACATCTCCTTCGAAATCATTGCTTTCGAAGGCATCAAAAATTTAGATTTTAAAAACAGAATAGTAGGAACAAAAATAGCCCCTTTCGAATTCCTTCCTACCCTTTCGGCTTAGTCGAAAGTAACTCCTTCGAAGGCATTAAAACTTAATATTTAAAACAATGGGAGGTTCAGAAGTAACCCCTTCCTTTACCTCTAAGTCGAAGGTTCTAAAACATATTTTTGGAAAACATTTAAAACAATTCTCTTAAAGGTTTAAACTTTCGAAGATCCCCTTCGAAACCCCTTCTTGAGTACAAATTTTTTATCTTTATATAATGGGAGTCGAAAGATCCCCCTTCGAAACCTATTAATTCTAAAGCATTTATATTTCCATTCGAAAGCCAAGGAAGCAGCCTCCATCCTTCGCCTCTCTTCCTTCCGACACCATTCCTACCTTTCGACTTAGTCGAAAGGTAAATGCGTACCTTCCGACTTAGAAAAAAGGTACCTTTTGACTTAGTCGAAAGGGTGAAAGCGGGCTATATAGTCGAAAGCAATTCAAGGCCTACGGAAGTGATGGTTCCACTTGCTTGTCTAAATCTGATTGGTCAAGAGGCTTACTCCTGTACTTTCGATTAGTAAAAAGTACTAAATAGTCAACCTTTTTCTTAAAATACTATTCTTCTTCCTCAAATAATTTTCGAAAGCAATTTCCCTAAGAATTTAACCAATTTGGAAGCCATTTTTCAGTTTAGCTCTTGGGCATAAATAGTTTAATTACCTTAGTAAACCACTAAGGAAAATCCTCAGAAATCACCAAAAATCCTTTAAATCATATACTTTAACATATTAAAATTGCAAAGCCTATGGAGATCAATATAAATTGGAATTTAATCAAAACCGAAATAAACTATGTTAATTAGCCCATTAACATTTAAAAACACCTATGTCTTATCTAAACAAAGGTTTAAATGGTTATATCCTAAACAAAATCACAAACCTGAATCGGGTATAACCTATAACTGATCCAAAAATAGAAAAATGAGATGACAAACATGATTATTCACCCTGATTAGTTAACTGGAGAATGAGATAATTTGCTATCTTTAATTCCTTAGCTTTATCTTCAATTTATTGCTCTTCTTGGAGCTTTTAATGGCCAACCGAAATATAAGTGAAGAGTTATGAATGAGAAAGTAAGAGTTTATTAAGGTGGAGGAGGACATTTATGCTAAGAAATGTAGCCCCATTTTCAAATTTACCCCTTAGGAAATTCCTCCTTTTTAATTTAGTCAAGTCTTATTTTAGTTCATTCATTAAGACATGGCCATTGGATTTATTAATCTCGTCTCCCTAATTATTCATATTATTTTATTTTATTTATTAAATTAAATATTTTGAATAATGTTAATTAAAATTCAAAGGCATTACAGCCTCCTCTCTTAAAGAATTTCGTTCTCGAAATTTCAGCAAGGACAAAATAACAAGCATATAGCTCATGCAAGCAAAGCTAGTATAACCTACCAGCCAAATTCTATATAAACGTTATATAGAACATACCATCTAAAATAGTCCAGGAAAAGTATCCCTAATCCTGTCTTCTGTCTCCCAAGTATAGTCCTTCACATTTTCGCTCCATTGAACTTTCACCAACCTGACTGTCTTGTTTCTTAACCCCATCTCATCTTTTGCCACAACACGAACTGGTTGCCTCAAAAGAGTCATATCTGGTTCCACCACTAATTCCTCTAGTACCGTCCGAGCGATAGTAGTTTTTAGATCATGAGCATACTTCTCGAGATGAGAAACATCAAACACATTATGGACCCCGGCCAAACTGCTCGGCAAATCTACTCGGTATGCGAGTCTCCCAATCCTCTTTGAAATAGGAAATGGTCCAACATATCTCAGTGCTAGCTTCCCAGTCTTCCTGAACCAAACCACACCTTTCACCGATGATACCTTGATGAAAACTCTATCTCCAACTGAGAACTCGAGGTCCTTATGCCTTTTGTCTGTGTAACTCTTCTGCCTAGAAGGAGCTTCCTTCATTCTTTCCCGTATCAACTCGATCTTTTCTGTCGCCTCTCGCACCTAATCTAGACCAAGGACCAATCTGTCTCCGGTCTCTAACTAATATGCTGGTGATTTGCATGGCCTTCCATACAAAGCTTCGAAAGGCGTCGTTTCTATAGTTGTCTGATAACTATTATTATAGGAAAACTCCAGTAAGTGCAAGTGATCTTTCCAAGAATCATTAAAATCCAGCACACAAGCTCTCAACGGATCTTCCAGTACCATGTTGACTCTCTCTGTCTACCCATCCGTTTGAGGATGATATGAGGTACTCGTCTTGAGCTTAGTGCCTAACACACTCTGCAGGCTCTTCCAAAACTCCCTAGTAAACAAAGCATCTCTATCATTGATGATACTACTAGGAATTCCATGCAGTTTAACGATGTTCTTCATGAACAACTTAGCCAAAACAAGTGCCATCTTGGTTAACCTTACGGATTGAAATGGGCACTCTTGATCAATCTGTCCACTATAACCCGTATACTTTCATTTCCTTGGTTTGACCTTGGCAAACCGTCAATAAAATCCATGGATATCGAGTCCCACTTCCAAACTGGAACATCCAAAGGCTGAAGCAAACCACTATTCTTCTGATGTTCAGCTTTTACTTGTTGGTAGTTCAAACACTGTTTTACCCATAAGCCAACATCCCTCTTCATTCCTTCTCAGAAGAAACTTCTCTTCATATCCTGATACATCTTGGTTTCCCTAGGATGAATCGTAAACTTAGATCAATGACATTCCCTAAGAACTTCCTTCCTAAGGTCTCCAACATCCGGAATACATAATTGTTCCTTCTTTCCCAACCAACCCCTATGATCAAGAATAAAATCCTTTAAATCACCAATCTCAATTCCATCTTCTAACCTTCCAATCCTCTCGGCTAACACTAGATCCTCTTTCTGCCTAGAAGCAATTCGTTCGATCAAAACTGGTCGAACTTCCAAACAAAACATCATGGTGATACTCCGACTAGATCCAGCGGGCGACCTCAACTGCACACTGCAAGCAGCCACTGCTTCGAAATCTTTCCATTCTACCAACATAGCTAACACCACATTCTAATGTTTTCTGCTAAGCGCATTTGCTACCTTAATTCCTTTTCTCGGTGTATACTCGATGCTAAAACCATAAGCTGCAACAAACTCCAGCCATCTCCGCTGTCTCATGTTCAGCTCCTTCTGAGAGAATAAATACCGTGGAGACTTATGATCTATAAATAGCTCAAACCTTTCTCCCAAAGTATAGTATCGCCACACCTTCAGTGCGAAGATTACCGTTGCCAACTCCAAATCATGATTCGGGTATCTCACTTCATGCGGTCTAAGCTATCTAGAAGCATAGGCAATAACCTTTCCATTCTATATTAGCACAACACCTAACCTAGTTCCACATGCATCGGTGTAAACTACCAACCCCTGATTCCCATCAGGAACTACTAATATGGGTGCATTGGTTAACAAATGTTTCAACTTAAGGAATGCCTCCTCACATTTGTCAGGCCAAACAAACTTCACGTCCTTCCTGGTTAGCATAGTTAAGGATGCCGCTATCCGCGAGAAATCCATAATGAACCTTCGGTAGTATCCTACAAGTCCAAGCAAACTTATAATCTCGCTTACTGTCTCTGGTCTTTTCCAATTATTAACAACTTCGATCTTATTTGGATCAACTGCTAAACCTTCCTCGGAAACTACATGACCAAGGAACTTCACTTCCTTCTTCCAAAAGTGACACTTTGAGAACTTCGCTTTCAGCTGATGTTGCCTTAGCGTCTCCAAAACTATTCTAAGATGATCTACATGATCCTTCTCATTTTTAGAATATACCAAAATGTCATCAATAAAAACCAACACGAACCTATCTAAGTGCTCTCAAAAATTGGATTCATCAAATACACAAAGAAATTTGGCACATTAGTAAGCCCGAATGGCATAACCAACCACTCGTAAGATCCATATCTGGTCTTAAATTCCGTTCAAAAGAATATTGTCCTCTGTCACTCTTAGCTGATGGAAACCTGCCGCCGAATCCAGCTGGAAAACACTCTGGCTCCACTCAACAAATCGAATAAGTCATTGATCCTTGGCAAAGGATACCTATTCTTGATCATCCTCTTATTCAACATATGATAGTCGATACACATCCTTAACGACCCATTTGGCTTCTTCATGAATAACGCGACCGTTCTCCAAGGCGAACTGCTTGGCTGGATGAAATTTTTTCCTTCCGATTCCACTAGTTGCACCTTTAATTCCTTCATTTCAATTGGTGACATCCTACTAGATGGTCTACTTAGGGGTTCAACACCCAGTACGAGATCTATCCAAAACTCGATTGCTATTTTCGACGGCAAGCTCGAAACTGGTTCAAACACATCCGCAAACTCTCTTCCAACATAAGCCTGCTTCAGCTTTGCTTCCGTTCCCATAGCACCCAATAATGCATAAGCATTTCCATTAGAACTCCTTACCGAGTAAATGACCCAGTTATGGCTATTAGGGTGTTTCAATGATATTTCCCCCTCTTGGCAAAATATCCTAACATCATATCTATCTAACAAATCTATACCAAATATAATCTCGAAACCCATGAAAACAAAAACATATAAACTGCATGCAAACATATAACCTAACAAATCAAGTTCTAACTGGTCATATCTCACTCCCGGAGTTGCATTCCCTCATATAGGATTCGCAACCCTTAAAGGAGTAACAAGGTATAAAGGTTCCAGACATAAGCAATCTACCAAATACCGAGATATAAATGAGTCCAATGCACTGTTATCAAATAGTATCCTAACCGAAGTACTATGAATCATAAGCATACCTTCCATCACAGCTTTTCCTTTCTCAACAGCCGTTGGCCTATAGGATGACAGTTCCAACGCAAAGACCTTTCCCTTTCCATCCTTATCATCCTCGGGACACTTGTCCTTGTAATGCCTCATCTAGCCACAGTTGTAGCACTTCACATTCGACCTCACCACAACTACTCTTCCATCGCCCGAGTGACACTCATTAGCATAGTGCCCCTTCTTGTCACGCTTGTAACAAACAATATCATCCTTGCTCTTCTTAGATGCTACCCCTGACTGGGCACCTTTCTTATTGAAGAACTTCCATTTCTTACCCTAAAAATTCTGAATCTTAGTTGGTTTTCCCCTTCTAAAAGTAGAAAGCATCTCTTCATTCCGAATAGTCATCTTGACAACAATATGACATAAATCCTGGAGGCTTGGCATGGTTTCTCTGGCGATCTCGGGATTCAACCCCTTGATAAACTTATCATTCCTCCAAATGACTATATCCAAAGTAGCATATTCGTAACTGGACAACCCATCAAATTCCGTAGCATACATAATCACCGATTTGTCTCCCTAGACCAAATCTGCAAACTTCCTTAGCAATGCTGACTTGGCAACCTCAGATAGAAATTTTTCTTCGAACCTCCTTCGAAATTCAGCCCAAGTGAGGTCTTCCTCTGACTCACCTACGGTAACTATGTTCGACCAAAACAATATTGCTCCCTGCAATTGCCTTGAAGCAAGTCTTCTCTACTGCATATCCATCAAACCGAGATCTATAAATATCCTTTCACAATGCAATAGCCAGTTCTCCACTCCTACTGCATCCTCAGTTCTCGAAAAATCCTTCCCCCCAAGACTAGCATAATCCTGCTCAGCTTGGCATGGATATTGCCAACTGGGGCCACCAGATTAGCTCCTCCATCATTCCTTATAGCCACTCCCGCAGCTGCTCCAGCTTGCATCATATTCATGAAGAACTGATACATTATCCCTATATCAACCGGTGGAATCTCAGCACCAACATTAGCATTTTCATCTAGGTTTGCATTTGCCTGTCGACCTTGGTTGCTCTTAGTATTGGGTCGAACATTTCCATTAGTTGCGATGCGTGCTCGACCTTGATTCACTCTTCCATTTTCTACCTCCATATCTTACTATCCTACTACTTGAAATCCAATCTTTGTAAGATACAGAAGAACGGCCTAAGAGAGTGAGGAATACATACTTAGTATTTATAGCAAAGTACACAGACGTTACTATAAGCTTACCTAAGCCCAACTATATTTTAGATTCGTTAGATTATGCATTAAAAATCATTAAGGTTTAAATTCCTTTTAAGTACATAAACCAACATTAGCTTTTTGGAGGCCTAAAACTAACTGCTACGGATGCTTTAGTCATCCATATGTGTTATTTTTAGGTGACCGAAATCGGAATCTTAAAACTATTGGCAACACAGAAACACAAGAATATGAAAAAATTTAAACTTCAAAAAAGTAGAATTTCTCATTTTTATGAACAATATTCAGATTTAATTACATAATCCCAGACGTTAACTACGTTCAGATCACATATATATGTACAAAATACGATAAGCGACATATGAAGATGTTCCTTATGATGATTAGAGAACTAGTAAATATGAACTTTACAATTCTTAGTACATCACAGCGAAAAACACAAAATAGCTCCTATATAGCTAACACTGCCTCCTGCATGTCTCTGGAAGCTTATTCGTCCAAAAACCTAAAAGTCTCCCACTCTCACACTGCTCAAATTAATTTTGAGTACCCGAGAGTTTATGGAGAAACACAAACTTCGAGTCAGACAATAAGTCTGGTATGAATAATCCCCTATCATAAATAGATAGCTAGTGAGACCACGCCACTTAGCGGAATGGGTTTTTCCCTCATTAGTATCCAAAACAAAACATGCAAATAATTTACTATGCCCCTACATCCAAAATGATTAGTCTTAACATAATATGAAATAAAACCATAAATCATATATACTGGATATCTCATCCACCCATTTATTAGATATCCTATCTAAAAGCAATTTATTAGAGTTCTCCTCTAAAATCTTTAAAATGACTATCCGTCAAAACTTTAATAGGACTATCCATCCTAAATTCATCAAAATAAATGCAGATTATCCATCATACATTGCTTTTTTTATAAAAGTTGGTGTAGGCTATCCACCGCACACTCTATAGTTTTCCTAGGATGACTATGAACCCTTGGATGCCAAATCCCGAGGCTAACCACCTCTGGCAAAACATTCTTTAATGTGGAAATTTGATGTGGACTATCCACCGCACATTCCATGGTTTTCCTAGGTTAACTAAGAACCCGACACTTGGCCAAGTGAAAATATTATGATCCCCGTGATTATTTATTAAAATTCATGATCCCCATAATTACTTATTTTCCCCAGGTATACCGCCTATTTAACCTATTCCCATTGGTATCCCAAATTAGGTTAAATTAAATAAAAACATATTGATAGCCCTAGTGTATATTTACAAAAGCATATTTCTATTTGTAAACCTAAACTATGTATCGAAAACATTCAACCCACCCTGGTGTGCCCAAGGTTTATTGACATCCAATTTATACAATGAACTCCCTTACATATCCAAACAAAGATAAGTATTTTATGCTACAAACCTTTGAAGTAACCCCTTTAAATTAGCAAAGTTTTACTTAGGAAAATGGCTAAAATAGCCCTTCCGAACTCCCATTCGGAAGAAATCAAAAATGATCTTAAAAATTTGGTTTAAATAAAACCCCTTTGAATGAAGCCCCATTTAAAAGCATAGTAAAAGCTTTAAATACCCCTTCGAAAGCATTAAAACATCCAAAGATAGCCCTTCGGAAGCCTTGCGCATTTTTAAAACATCCCCACCCTTGACTTAGTTAGAAGGGTGAGGGCTCACCTTTTGACTTAGTCAAAAGGTATAAATTGGTAGCTTAACCCTTCCTTCGAATATACCATTTGAAGGCATATAAAACATAAAGCGGAACGAACCTTTCGAAGTTCTGATTCGAAAGCACCCCTTCGACTTCATCCCTTCTAAAGCAAATATCTCCTTCGAAAGTAATCAAATATCTCCTTCGAAAGCATTGCTTTCGAAGGCATCAAAAACTTAGATTTTAAAAACAGAAGAGTTGGAACAAAAGTAGCCCCTTTTGGATTCCTTCCCTTCCTTTCGACTTATTCGAAAGTAACTCCTTTGAAAGCATGACTTTCAAAGTCATTAAAAACTAAACTTTTAAAACAATGGGAATGTTCAGAAGTAACCCCTTCCTTTTCCTTTCCTACTTTTCGACTTAGTTGAAAGGTTCTAAAACATATTTTTGGAAAAAATTTAAAACAACTCTCTTGAAGGTTTAAACTTTCGAAGATCACCTTCCGAAACCCCTTCTTGAGCAAAAATTTTTTGTCCTTATAAAGGATCCCCCTTTCGAAACCTATTAATTCGAAAGCATTTATATTTCCATTCGAAAGCCAAGGAAGCAGCTTCCATCCCTTTGCCTCTCTTCCTTCCGACACCATCCTACCTTTCGACTTAGTCGAAAGGTAAATGCATACCTTCCAACTTAGACAAAAGGTACCTTTCCACTTAGTCGAAAGGGTGAAAGCGGGCTATGTAGTCGAAAGCAAGTTCTGGGCCTACGGAAGTGATGGTTCCTCTTGCTTGTCTAAATCTGATTGGTCAAGAGGCTTCCTCTTGTACTTTCGATTAGTAAAAAGTACTAAATAGTCAACCATTTTCTTAAAACACTATTCTTCTTCCCCAAATAATTTTCGAAAGCAATTTCCCTCCATATTTAACCAATTCGAAGTCATTTTTCAGTTTAGCCCTTAGGAATAAATAGTTTAGCTACCTTAGCAAACTGCTAAGGAAAAATTCCCAAAAATCACCAAAAATTCTTTAGATCATATATTTTAACATATTATAATTTCAAAGCATGTGGAGATCAATATAATTTGGAATTTAACCAAAACCGAAATAAACTGTGTTAATTAGCTCATTAACATTTAAAAACACCTATGTCGTATCCAAACAAAGGTTTAAATGGTTATATCCTAACCAAAATCACAAACATGAATTGGGTATAACCCATAACCAATCCAAACATAGAAAAATGAGAAGATAAACATGATTATTCACCTTGATTAGTTAATTGAAGAATGAGATACTCCTTAGCTTTATCTTCAATTTATTGCTCTTCTTGGAGCTTTTAATGGCCGACTAAAATATAGGCGAGGAGTTATAAATGAGAATGTAAAAGTTTATTAAGGTGGAGGAAGAGATTTATACTAAGAAATGTAGCCTCATTTTCAAGTTTACCCTTAGGAAATTCCTCCTCCTTAATTTAGTTAAGTCTTATTTTAGTTCATTCATTAAGACACAGCCATTGGATTTACTAATTCCATTTCCCTAATTATTCATATTATTCTATTTAATTTATCCAATTAAATATCCTGAATAATGTTAATTAAAATCTAGAGGCATTACGTTTTTCCCAAATCAACATTGAAGATCTGGCCCGTGAACATAGACTTTTATCTCTAATCGATGCTAAAAAGAATAAGGTGAAAATTTATCCCTTTTTAATTAGAATGTTTTATGCAAATCTTCATGGTGATTTTTACAAACCTCCATATGATAACGATGATGGGAAATTGTGGAGTAGTGTTTTGGGGGTTGATATAGTTTTAAATGTTCATGACTTAGAAGTTATTCTTGATTGTAATAACTTTGGTGCAAAACTAGAGGATATCAATCACCATAAAATGGCTTATGATGAAGTAAGTTACCTTTCCCACACTAAAAAGATAGAAAACGTTTTAATTAATTTACGGCCTCAAGCACATGTAATTAACAAAATGCTCTTTCACACTATTCTACCCCAAACAGGAAGTTATGAATAAATGTATGACAAAAATTATAAAGTCTTGTATGCGATTTACTCAAACCAAAAGTTAAATTGGGCTCGAATCATTCATGATGAAATTAAAAACTTTCACACCCGTACTCATCACATAATATTTTATGATGTCTACCTAACGAAGATCTTCACTCATTTTGGAATCAATGTTGACACGCTTCAAGACTTACTTCATCCAAAGATTATGAACCAAAAGTCTATTTCTCTGATGAAGCTTCCATCTAAAATGGAGAATCTTCCTCCGTATCAAGAACATGTTTCTCGTCTTGTTCATGTAAATATAGGACAATCTTCAACTCGACAAGTAGAACAAGAAGAGCTTCAACAAGAAAATCCGAAGAAAACCCAATGGAGTATGGATAGTGATTAAGGAGTTGCTTTGTTCAAACCTTCTAGGAATATAACTGCTTCGGACGCAATTCTTAAAAATCAAGAAATAATCTTCAATAGAAAAAGAAATTGATTAAACGCCAGCGAATTTTTGAAAGTCCACTTTCGAATTCTTGCAGAAGATTTAGAACAACCTTACTTCGTGTTTCCGTTCATCTTCACCATCTAGTATGGAGCTAGAATCATAGACACTTAGGAAATACCATCTACTACTTGTTTTACGCGTATCTAAATATACAGAACTCCTTTCTATGTGATCTTTTAGAACTCCTTTCTCTATTTTTTATTTGCTTGCTTGGTTGAACTTATGTTTTTGTCTAAATGTATGTGTATGAACTTATGTTTCTATTTAAATATCTGAATATGTAATCTCTTATGAACTTAAGTGTTTACCCTTGGGTAACTATTATCTCAATGCCAAAAACTTTATTTTTGTTGAATACAAAGGGGGAGAGATTGGTTATAGGGGAAGCCTATGTATAAAAGATTCAAGATTCATTATATATATATATATACGCCATCATAAAAAAGGAGGAGACTATTGAATCTCTATTTCTAATGTTTTAATGATGACAACTATATCATCATATATTTCTATTTTATGAATATATTGCGGGTGAAAGAGCCACAACAAAGAAAATATGACCATCAGGATTGATCACATTCAAGAAATTCAAAAGTCATCTTCATCAAACTAGAATATGTGTATGATTGTAGAATTATATGTAAAATCTTCTTGGTATCTCATATACACGTACACACACCTTCATACATAAATGCTCATAAAGAACGTGTTTATTTCTATGCTTCGAAAAGACAAAAATAAATTTATATTTTTTCTATGTTTACTCATTTTAGTCGATTGAGGTATTTTCTAAGTCGACTGAGGGTAGTCGACGGAGAAAATACTTCAGTCGACCGAACCTTCAAATTATATTATTCTTCTGTTTTTTTTTAAATTTTGGCACAATCTTTTCTGCTCTTATTCACTTGACTAAATTTTATACTCAGTTTTCTGAACGCTATATAATGGCTAGTTTTTGAAGAGTCATGATGAAAAGTTGCAACCTTTCTATGCGGTAGTAATCATCTACGAAGGATTAAAACTTTTGCTATACGTCTTTGATTTCTATAAATACACTACAAGATCAGAATTCAAGATTAACTTGCTTAATTTCTATCTATGTAGTCTCTGATCTCTTTGTACTCTCCGATCTCTTTGTACTCATTGCAATTCAATATTCACAAAAACTACTTCTATAATCACAAATGATACACTTTCACATTATCAATGAGATTATAGGAAGAATTGTCCCAGCAGTCAATATTTGTGTTATTTGGAGCATAAAGTTTGTCAAAGAAACTCAGCTGTATTAGCCTATTCCTTCGGGAGAAGTGATGGTTATTTGGTTAAAGGAAATACCGAAGGAGAACTTCGAGACTGGACGTAGGATGGGAGGTCCGAACCAGCATAAAATATCCTGTGTGGTTACTCTTATTTACTTTATATTATACATAGTTATATAGTTTTGCTTAGATCGGTATACACACACACATAAGCAATATTATATATGATTCACATCTCTTATATACAAATTACATTATATAAAGATCTTGTAGCAACTTTTAGAATTGTCACATGACTGGCTTTTCAAATTTTGTAATTGATGCGGAAGAGAGGATATTTCAAAAGCTTAAATGTTGAAAAGATTCCCTGAATTTTTCTAGGTGTGTCGACATACCCAAGTGACATATATCAACATATAGACCGAAATTTTAAAATTTAAAGAAACGTTATACACACACATACTTATCATTATTATTATATGTCCATTCCTATATTAAGTAATTTCCAGAAAAAAATAAAAAATATGAAATATACCGATTTTGTTGTTTCCTTTGCTTGATTCGATTAATCTTCCATCACTGTGAAACACATATTGATATATTCAATCCAAAGTTGCATTGTAAGCCATTTTTCTCTTTTTGAGTGGATCGACATTTGGTGAATTCTTTGTTTTCTTCTTAAGCGGACGGTCTCTTCGTAGATGATTGAATTCACCACAATCATAATACTTAAACACAACTCTGTTTTCTTGTTTTCTATTTTACAAAAGTTGTTCATCTTTCTATATTTTAATTTTTTTTTGAAGTTTCAAGTCATAAGGGCAATCTCCTCATCATCATCGTCCCCATCTAAATATTGATCATCGGTTGTAGTATTAAAAACAACTGATTTCTTTTTGGTCGTCTTATTTTCCCTCCAACCCCACAACGGTGTTTTATATGATATTAGATTAGCAATTGATTCTTCAGTTTTCAATAAACTAATATCATTGGCTTCCTCTATTACTAGTGTCTTTCAATCCCATTCAAAAGAGGGTAAATTAAGCATTTTTATAACTTGATACTCTTTTGAGAATTTTCCCTAATGATACCAATGAATGAACTATATCTTGAAATCTAGAATACATGTCAGAAATAGACCCACTTGGTTTCATTTTTAAAAGTTTGAACTAGTTGGTTAGCATGAAAATCTTAGTTTTACCAGTACCCTCATTTGTAACTTGCAATGTTCCCTAAATTTCATTAGCAGTCTTACAAACTGAAACTCGATTAAACTTATTTTGATCCAATGAGCAAAATAATATATTCATGGCCTTAGAGTTATTGAATGCTTGTGTCTTTTGGTCTTGTGTCCATTTGAGTATTCAGTTTGGGGTTTAATGTACTCACTCTGTATAGTGTTCCAAATATCTAAACAATTGGATTGTAAATAAGTTTTCCATCCTACGTGATTAGTAAGTATAATTACTACCATTAAATAGTGGGGGGGGGGTCTAGCAGTTGATTGTCCTTCTACAAAAGTATTAAAAAAATGTACTACTAACGTTACTAGCCATTTATACTTTTCAAAAATCAAATAACGAGTTTTTGAAAACTTAGTGCTCTGATCCCAAATGTGGAAAATGGTGTGGTACTAATGTGAATGGATCTTAAGCTTATATTAACACTGGATGGAGGGTGAATAGTGTTTTATAACTTATATGAAACTTTTTTGAATTATTTAAAGATTTAAATTCAAACACAGATAATCAACATAAATAGGCTGTCATATATATATATATATATATATATATATATATATATATATATATAATGTAGTTAAAATAAAGTCAAAGCAAGAGAGATGACACAGGATATTTTACACCGGTTTGAATTAACCAATCCTACGTCCAGTCCTGCACAATGTATATACAGATTTCCTTTGCAATACCTACTTTAAACGGGTAGCAAGCAAACTAGAATACAGTCTCGATTTCAATGCAAGAGATAAACCCTTTTGATTTTTAAGTTCAGTGTAGACTCTCTTGATTTAATCGGACAATAAGATCACCCAATTGATTTGAACGGGCAACAAGAAAACCCACTTGATGTGAATAGGCAATAAGCACACTTACTTGATTTGAACGGGCAACAAGCACACCCAAACAAAGAATAGTAGAGAATTGTTAATTCCAAATACAAATAGTTGTACTTTGGATACAAAATATCCTATACCCCTTTGATAGCACTTTGATCTTTGAATTGATGAGATAGTACTTTCAGATCAATGAGTAGATTGTAGAGGTTGAATGTAGTAAGTAGAGATTAAATTTGAATGACTTTGAATAGTATATAAAGTGAATTTTGTGAAATATATAATGAGAATTTGGAGTAAGAAGACGGTGGAGAATGTAGTTAATAAAATTCTTTTTCCAGTCCTCTTTATATAGTGTTTGAAGGGAGTGTCTTTTCATGAAGAGATGTAACCAAAAATCACAACTATTCAAAATTCAAAAGACACCTCTTCAATGGCACATATGTTGACATACATATGTAGTCTACATCAACATACTCATGTATATTTTGAATAACAAAAACTCTTTAAATGTGTCGAAAGATTCTGAACTTTTGTAAAGTCATTCAAGCATAGTTTCTAATTACTTTAATATACAAAATTCTTATAAAATATTTGTAAAAATATATTTTGAAAATAAAATAAATAATTAGATAAAATAAATAATTTGATAAGAAGTATTCAAAGAAAAAAGTTGTTATTCAAGGACTTTAACAAATTAACCTATTGTCCGTTAACTAAAAAAATATATTCTTAAACTCTTCATGTCTTCGTCATTAAACTCACGAGTCTTCAAATATCTTGATCATCTTTGAACCTTGATCTCTAGTAATTTTATCGATCAATCTTCAAACTCGATAATCCTGTACTTGTATAAACCTGTATAATATCATGCAAAATATTTTATACAACTTGGAAAATCATTAGCACCTATATTTATACGGTTGTTGTTATCAAAATCAATATCTATGATATTAATATTAGTTAGTTGGAGGATGTGGAAGTAGAAATTAAAGCAAGTTCGTCTAAAGGACCTACACGGATAGTGGAGCATGGAATTCAAAGGCCGAGAAATAAAGTAATCAATCCAGTGAAGGTGCAATGGGGAAATGATCTAGCAAAGAGTACATGGAGCCTGAGAGGAAGATTTGGGAGTCTCATCCTTAACTCTTTATCGGTATGTTTTTTGATTGGTACAAATTAGTAAGAGTTAGATTTGGTTGCTTAGATTGGATGTTACGAATTAGATGCTATGGTATATGCTATTTCTTATGTCACTAAAGTTGCATTCATATAGAACTGCCAGTTTCATAAAGGACTACAGTGCATCATGCTTACTATGCCATATCTCTACATTCATATAGGATGTATTTGTCACATTTATTACATAATGCTAGATCCATATCAGTTATCATGCTCCTGTTCATCTTATACCTTATTTGGATATCACTGTATGTATGTATAACTTTGTTTAAATATGATGTTTACTTTAATATAGAAGATTGCATTATACAGTTAGTTATATGCATGCACGAGTGATACTGGCGAGAAATGAAAGAGTGAGCATCTATTACATTTCCATTATTTTAGAATTTCAAGAACAAAATTCTTTTAAGTGAGCGAGAATGTAAAACTTAAAATTTTTGTATATAACTCAAATGATGATAATAAATAAATTTGAAATTTAATTGGAGGGTAATTTGATAAATTTTAATAGAAGAGAAAAATAGTAATTTTTGCAAATAGTTGATTATATAACAAGAGTCATACCATTGCATGGCTCTCGTTTTTCTGGTTAAAATAGAGTATTTGCTTGTCCGAATCGGATGTCATATAAGTCAGATATTAAAGTTTTATTTAAGTGGTCTGGGTTCGGGGTTAAATTGAGCCAGACCCATGGTTTGAGTTTAAATTTGAGATGACAGTTCGGATTTCTCATTTCTCATTTAAAAGTAAGTGCATTCAATTTCTCATTTCTGAAATTCCATTGGTCCATCTTCTTCCTCCTTCCCTCATCCAAACATCAAATCATCAATACTTAACGAAATTTAATAAGACAAGCTACATTGGGTTCGTAACAAGATTCTCTAACATTTGGAGTAAGAGTTATAGAAGATTACAAAGATTTACATTTCTGAAAATTTGAGACAGCGGGCGAATTCAAGTTTCTTTGGCTTGGAATTGGTGAATATGGCTACTTCGACCCTTATGTAATACTATGATAATGCTATAGGATGTTTTAAGGCTATTTTAGAATTCAATGATAAAGTAAATGGCCTAAATGATAAAATATGAAACTATGAAATGGAAATACGTACTCTATTTACAAGAATTTTACTAAGACCTGGTTTTAAGACCAATTCAAATTAATTCATCATAGAAACTATAATTTGATGGTATAGATAAGTTAGGACCCTAAAAACATGACAGGCAGCCTACAAATATGATATAGAACCAACAAAAAGATGTATAAAGAAAATAAATCAAAATATGGAACAAAGTAAAACAAAAAAACTTCGAAAACCCATTTCTGTGTTGTAAAGCAGTGCATCTGTGGGTGCACGCCGGTTTATCGGTGGACCGCCCAGATTTGGTATTTGGCGTTTTCAAACGCCATTTTGACGTGTGGCGATCCGACTTTTTGTGTGATGTTTCCTAACGATTCTATGGTAATTTCTTGATTTGTGAAGTGGCTATTTGGATGCATAAGTTGATGATAATGTTCAAGATAGGTTGTAGTAAATGGGGCCTTGAAATGACCCATGACATGTGAACATGTACGGGTGTTTAGTTTTGGAATTTCTTAATGTAAGAACGTAGTCGATGCAGAGCTGGATGACAAATGAGTATGTGTAGCCTTGGTGATAACGATAAATGCGGATATAGTGTGTTCGGCCTCCAAGCGAGTAATTAGTGATATGAATAAATATATGGCCTTAAATCAAAACCGTGTAACAATATATATATATATATATATATATATATATATATATATATATATATATATATAGTTTTGGACGATGAAGGAACACCTGAATCTTGTGGCGCACGCGGTGGGTCCTTGATTCATGGTATTAAAGAGGTGTTATCCTGTAGAGCATCGGGGCTGGTCCAGAAGAGTTTTATGTAGACAAATCGACCTATAGCACACATGCAAGACCAGGCATATCGCATTTGGCGAGTCCGAATAGTCCTAGACTTGCAATCCTTTACTGCAAGGGGCGAGAACGGATTACGTTTAGGGTTATTAAGATAGTATAATATCGTTATGTAGCACGGTGCATGCCGTTCCAGAAGATATTATACTTTGGCTTAAACCATGTTATACCACCGTCATAGTTTTATGAAAGTTTTTGATTGGTTTCACTTATTCAGACATATGTCTGACCCACTCTAATATTCTTTTTATCGATATTGTTCAGGTTGATGGACTTTGGAAACGTGATAGATCCAGAGATAAGATCTGTATATGTTTTAAATATTGTATATAAATTAAATAATCTGTAACAAAAGACAAGGTGTGACAGTGTGTGATGTTGTTGGGATTTGGATTTTAAAGACCTATGCTATGGAATCGGATATGTTATTAACATATGTATTCATGCATTTTGATATTTTACGTGACCATTCGCCGTGAGACTCTAAAATTTATTGGAAAATATAGTTTTATCGTTTGACCTCTCTATGTATATTATATGTATATCTTCCGACGACTTGCCATTTCGGGACTTTGTTCTATAGTTATAGGGTTCTGAAATGACAGATTATTACAATTTAAATGGCTAGAAAAAAGGAACTGGATGTCAATAATAGCACATTAGGTTCTATACCGTCTAACATAACCACCAAGATAGGTAACATGAACTAATTGAAAATAAAATATATCATTGTACACATAAAATGCAACTTTATTACGAAAAAAGAAATCAAGTTGAAGTTAACCTGTAAGATAACCAAGTGATGGAGGATCTTAGATGATGTATGTAGACGACGAAAAAGGAAAACAAATCACACCATTAGTAAGGATAACGTAGGCTCCCCCATGGTAAAGCTATTTTCATGAAGGTTACCTGAGGTAGGAATATATAAGAGGATAATGATGAGGTACAAAGTAAATGAAGAAATGAAGAGACACGAATTGTCTGAAAATGAGAAATGAATTAATAAAGATTAATTAAAGAAATAAATTATATTGACTGGTTGAGATTGCTTTAAGCAATTAATAAATGAGATATTCGGTCTAAGGGTGAAAAGTGCAAAATAATTCTAGAATTGAGGAGAGATTAGGATTTGAGCAGAGAGCGAATGGTAAGAGAGAACACGAATGATCATATGTTAAGTTTCTTATATAATAGAATATATAGATAGATGTGTTTGCTTGATGTACACTTTTATCTCTAAATTATCTCTTTCGTTTTACACAAATTGCATCTTAATATGTCAATATAGCCTAATAATTGTAGTATCGATTGGCTTAATCATATTGCTTTGTAGACTAGATAACTATGCTACATCTTAACATCTAATGTTTAAACACAATTTTGACAGTATAAAAGATGACATGGGAATGCGTCACGAATCCATTTCATTTTCTTTGCATCATGAATTTATGCTAGTCAAATGTTAGCGAATAACTTTTTTGCTATAATTACAAATGAAACATAAATTTCTTCGAATAAACTATATCAGATACAATTTTTTTGAAGCAATTGGTATTCTTAGTTATAGTGGAATTGACTACATTGTTTATTTTAGTAAACTTCTTAAATGCAATTTTTATAATGTTGAGAAGTGGAGTTTTATTGGCGGTTTTAATAAGTGATTATTATTTTGTTAAAGGGAGAAACACATTGAATAAAGGAGTTGATAGGCTAAAGGGTAAATTTAAAAGACAGTTTATTTATAAGGAAAATGATAAATTGATAATGTTGTTTTTATATTACAAAATGCCATCACAATGCCTGTATACATATTGAATGAAAAAATGAAAAATTTTAAACCAAGGAAATAAAATAAAGTTTCAAAATGTTAAAATTGAAGTTTCAGATTAGACTTCATAAATGATTTTGTTATTTACATCTCTTTTTAGATCTTCATCATTAGCGTATTAAAAAATCTTAGGGTCCTTTTGGTTTCTTTTTGAGTTTTGTGTTTTGCATTTCCAAAATTTATTACGAAATATGAGAAAAATGGAGGAAAAATATTAAAAACTTTGAGTCATTATGATGATGATGGAGGGACGATGAAGGGGATGAATGATTAAGGGATAGATTGTTTTCAGTACTTTTATTATTTTTCAAAACACGAAAAAACAAAATAAATTTATTTTTCATTTTGTATGTTGACTTTATTTTCAAATTGGTTGTTTTTTTAAAAAAAAGCATGTGCCGTGCGTTGTTTTGTTTGAAATAAACCCAAAAATAAAAATGGCAATCCAATCGCAGTTTTAGGTTCCGATTATTTTAACTTTTAGGTCGCGTTTTCGTCCAAACAAAAAAGCGTACGACTCATATATTTTCTGAAAAACAATCCATTTGAAAGATGAAATCAACGTACAAGATCTTTTGAGAAATTCATTCATCCGTCTTTTCTCCATCATCGTCATGACACCTTAAATTTTATACATTTTCCTCTATGTTTTGTTATGAATTTTGAAATTCTAAAACGTGAAACATTCCAGAAACTATGACAAATTTTTTGTGAGACGCAAATCCATGCTCTCTCGTGTGCAGGGCCGGTTGGGGGAAGGCCCAATAATAGGCGCAATCAAACCAGTTTCTCATTTCTCAACAGCGAGAGAAAAACAAATTCTAGAGTGCATCCCGAATCGCAACAACTGCAAAACCCTCGCCGTCGACGTAGCCACACTGCTCCAGAAAACTACTGCGCCGCACAACCCTAGAGCCATTTATCGCCACTAATTCAGAGCCTACTCGCTTTTTCTCTCGCTGTCCTGCTCCACGCCTGCTGCCCCTTGCCTGCTCGTAGACTGTGAGGTAATTTGTTGAAAGGTTTCATCTTCAAACCTTTTGTTATTGCTTGATTTGGATGATTATCCCGCTGTTTGCGCCACTGATTCAATTGATTATCTAATGTGGATGTTGGTACTTCTTTTATCTAGAAGGGTTTCTATTTGGAAATTGAAAAATTAGGGAAATAGGGATTGATACATGTGAATTTAATTGTTCGTCTATAACTATTTGTAGAATTAGTAAAATTTTAGTTTGTTAAAAAATGAATTTTCAAATTGTTTGTGTTCAAATTCAATAGTTAATTTTACTGTTGCGATTAGGTGTATCAAAATTAATATTCTTATAATTGATAGTGTTAAAACTTATTTTATTTCATTAAATTGAAAATTTGTAGGATGGCTCAATCTCTAATATGTTTCAAGCAAATATTAAAAATCCCAATCTTCAAGTTCGAGTAGGATTGAAGAAGGCGATCAAAAAGAGAATATTGAGATTAATGAAGTGATAATAAATGAAAATATTGAACAAATGGTAATATAGAAATTAAGAGGCTATTATAAATGAGGAAGAAAATGTAAATGAAGAAGAGAATGTAAATGAAGAAGACATTTATGGTAATGGGAATGATGTGAATGAAGGTGTTAATATTTAGTTTCTAAATGTAGAATTTGTATTTGGAGTCTTGTACTGCTTGGATACCATACAAAATCTACAAAAAATAGCATCGGAACTTTGATTAAGCTTGATATTTTAAAAAACAGTAAAAAAAACAATGCCAAAATTCCAATTTCGCATAAAATGGCATTCTCTATAGCACATAGTGCAAAATAGCGCAAAGTGCAGGCTTTTCGTTTACCTATGCTATTTCTAGTTAACTACGTTTCCTAAAACAGAGATTAAATGCTGCCTTATCCTAAATCTTTTCCCCTTTGTAATCCCCTTGTAATTTTGTGTCGATCAATTTTTCGTATTTTTTTTATTGTTTTAACTGGCAGACAACGAGAAAAGGCCCAAAACCCCAATCTGCAATCTTTCTATGCTCAGTTGTCCTCGACCATCTAATTTAGTTGCTTCAATAATGGCGGATCCGGTTGCTACCAACAAACCACCGATTGAAGCCAAAACCCGAAAGGAAAGAAGAAAGTACCTGAAAAAGTTGAAAAGAAAACAACTTCGCAAAGAAGCAGCAATAAAATATCGTGCAGAAGAAGAAGCAAGGCTGAATGATCCTGAAGAACAACTAAGGATAAAGCTAAAAGAGCAAGAAGAGGCTGAACATACCGAAAGAGGGAGAAGAGAGTTTGAGGAGCGAGAGAGGCTATGGATCCAAGCTGCAAATAAGAGGAAGCAGGAGGAAGAAGAAAAACAAAAGAATATTTTAGAACATACAGACAAGCCTAAGGTTTTATTTTTGAACGATATAGTTTGTTTCCACTTATGCAAAACATACATTTTTCATCATAAGATTTTTTTTTTCCCCTTCAGAAAGGTAGAATCAACTTCTTTACGTTGGCTTATCAAGTCATTATTCTGGTGCATTATTAGTTATGCCTTTTAAGTTATCATTTAGGCCATGTTTGGGGACAACTTATAAGTAATTACGTATCAGCAACTTATTAGAAATTTTAAGTTATGAGCCATAGGGTACTATTTATTAGTTATCGTACGGAAACAACTTATTTCATCTCCTTTTAGCTTAAAAGCGACTTCCTGAAATAAGGGTTTTGTGAACTCTTATATTCTGACTTATATGCCATTCTTCTTTATATTAAAAACAACTATTTCTTGTGGTTGACTCAATTAAAACTTGATCGAAATAATTTTTAAGTCATTATTTGCATAAACTTACATCTCCTTCCACTATAAATCAACATATAAGTCAATATTTGTTACCAAACTCTTTTTTAGAGAAGTAGCTTAAAAGCAAAAATACCTTGAAGTGGTTCCAAATATTCTGCAGTGCAGTTACTTTTATCAGAAATAACGTGAAAGTCATTTTAACTGGCTATGAACAAACAATTCTGGTAATGCGTTATGGTTCCTTCTGTAGGTTTGAAATTTTACCTGTTTGAAGTTAAGAATAAAGTTCTCACTTTTCAGCATTAATATCAAGTAATACGTTCTTCAAATTTACATGTAATAACAATCAGAAGAGTAATGTACCATAAATGTACCAGTATAATAGATTGCAACATAATAATATTCTGTTTCTAGTTCATGAAAAATACACAGTTTATCAGCAGTTAGCCCCCTTTTAAAACACTGTGTATTCTCTATTTCCTTGTGTATTTATAATCCAACAGGCAGAAACTGCAGCTAAGTTAGAAGAAGATGATGAATGGGACTATGTTGAAGATGGTCCTCCAGAGATCATCTGGCAAGGTAATGAGATCATTATTAAAAAGAAGAAGGTTAAAGTTGCGAAGAAAAGTATTGATAACGAACCTGAAAACAAGGTTAGAACTTTTGATCCCAGTTTCACACATCGAAGCGTATTATTTGATTTTCTTACTGTATTTAATAGAAATTTGAGCATTATGTAAGTGTACTACCGAAAATATTTTACAGGATGTTGATAGACCTACATCAAATCCACTTCCTCCCCAGCCTGTAGCTTTTGCTTCTTACAACAAGGGGCTAGTACAAGATGTTCTCGACGACGTTGGTCAGGAAGTTCCAAACTTTGGAACTGAACAGGTATACCTAATCATCTCAATGGATATTGTGCTAAGTTCCTTAACTCATACATATTTTTGTATTAGACCCTGATAAATCTCATTATATTATTTGAAGTCAACCAAAGGACCGTGCTACCCTTGCATATTGTATCCTAGTACTGCAAGCGGTTTTGAATTGTAAAACTGCTCCTTTTTTTCTGTTTTTTCCCCAAGGATCTTACAATGGATTATCAGATTTATAAAATGTAGGTTTTACATAAAATTTTAAAAATAAAGCCCAAGCCTATTTATTTATGAGCACACTTTTTTTTGGCAGGATAAAGCTCATTGCCCTTTCCACCTCAAGACCGGGGCATGTCGATTTGGCACTCGTTGCAATAGAGTTCATTTTTATCCTGACAAGTCTTGCACGCTGCTTATAAAGAATATGTACAATGGCCCAGGTCTTGCTTGGGAACAAGATGAGGGGCTCGAGGTTTGTTAGCCCGAAAATTATTTGGCCGAAATTGTATCCTGTTGATTGCTTTTTCTCATCACGAGAATTTAATTTACAATATTATCCCATACGATATACCATCTAGTCATTCATAATTAAATTCTTGACTAGTGCGTATCATGGAAATTCATAGTTATGAAAAGAGCACCATGGCACATGCCATGTTGCAAGGTGCGACTTGACGTTAATTGCATCTTTAGGCCCCATGTTGTGACACACAGGAGAAGGCGCAAGTGGCGCCCAATACACGTTTTTTTCTCTTTTGTTTTTATTTGTTTTCATGATCCAAAAACGCACAAAGTTACTGTTCTTCGTATGACTATATTTACAAATTAATTTGTATCTTAGGTTCTAAAGGATGGCTTTTTCCGTATATTCTCTTGCTTGAAGACATATGTAGTTATTACGTAAAAAATTATTTTTTGTGTAATATTCGCAAACCAAAATGTAATATAACATTGATCTTGTATCTACATACTAATATTAAGCTTTGATGTATTATATGCATGTATAGCTGCGCTCGCGCGCTCTAGCTATGATATTGTAATGTGACATAAGATCTAAATTCTAGATTTTTGTAGTTCGATATAATCAAATATACTAAATAATTGTTTACAAAAATTATAAAGTAAAAAAATGAAATTTATATTAATCATATCGAAGTAAAATAAAACAAAATAACATTTATAATAACACCACACGAAGCCAAATATAATGAAATACCATATATGAAATCAACTATACCATGGTTTTCAAATTGGGGTTCATATCGAACATCGTAAAACTCAAACTTTAAATTGAAAAGTGATTTAAGTCGTAAATCATGGATTCAAATGGTCCACAGTTTAAGGTTTTATACACTTTGAAATTAATTGTGATGTTTGAACTTTACATTTAAACCTAAAACTTCAATTTTCTCTCGTTCCAATTTTTCTGTTTAGAATATATTAGAACGTGAGTTGTGGATATAAATATGCATATCAAATGTATAAGTATAAGTTGAACAATTTCTCTCTTGCGGATTTTGATTGAGTTTGAATCGGAATGTAAATTAGATCGTAAAGGGAGTGATCCAATCCGAATTGAGATTTAAATTATAAGATTTTTAAATTTTTTGATAACAATCTATACACTTACTTGAAATTTAAATGCTAAACATTAGCTATAAGGCGCAAAATTTTACTTTAAACAAGTGATTAAATGTTGCAATGTAATAAAGTTAAATGATATTCTATGCTTATGACATTATGTATAATGATATTTATGTGAAATGATCAAAAAAATAATGTACAAATATTTTTGTATCTATTAGCAAAAAAATATAAATTATACCAGCCTTGTTTGATTATTATGTCTATTATTATTATGATTATTGTTATCATCATCATCATCATTTTATTTTTTGTAATATACATGCCATAATGAAAAAGGCACACATCGTTTGCCACACCGTGTGGGAAGAGGGTCAAGAAAGATGTTGCATCTTTTTCTGCCGTACACCATTAATAGCTATGTGGATATAACTTCTGACATTAACCTATATTTGATAGTATGTTATCGAATATAACCTTTACGGATTTGAATGATCTAGTAGAAATTGCTGAAAGGCTTTTCTTTATGTATCACGGTTATAATAGTTGGAAATTTTGTTTGAAATATAAGCAGTGGCTTAGACTTGAAAGCCTCCAGGCGCACTACAGGAGACGTTTAGCCTCTGAGGTGCACGAAACGTCCAACTCGCAGGCCTCAACCAGTTGAGGATGTGTCTCAGAAGCTAAAAGCTATTGACTATGGAACAATTGCATTATTGAAATCCTAATCAGTTCGATCCAGCATCTCAAAATAGGACAAAACAAACACAAAGGAAGCAAAAAAAATTTCTTTTTCATTTTTTATGAACTAATCTAAATTCGAAATCGGTTCCAATTAGTAATCAATTTCACAAATCGATTCCTGATTGGAATTGTAACATAAATCAATTCCACTGGAATCGATGTAAACAATTAGGGAAGTGGATTCCATTTCTGGAATCAATTTAACTATGCTTCTTTTTTTCTTTTTCAAAAAAACCAAAAAAAAGAAGGGAGGACTAGAGGAGGGAAGAAAGGAAAAGAAAAGCATAAATGCTTACATGTTACTTGAGATTTGAGAGATAAATATTACCTGCCATTGCTACAATTAAATAAACGACTATTTATTTCTAGTATTAAATAATTACATACATAGAGAATTACAAACATAATTACTTGAGAAGCGTTGAATGAATAATGTAGTATTTACCATTTATACTATTACTCTTTAATTTAACAATTTTATTGAATTATTAATTGGTATTTGGATTGTTTATTTCGACATTTAGATTGTTTTCTTACATGTTAACTTGTTATTCGAAAAATATACGCCTCTACTCATCATGCTTTATTTTTCATCTCACAAGCGCAAGATGCCTTGTGCATGCCTTCACTTTTTAAAACATTGAATATAAAAAACTGATAATGATAAATATTTGGATAGTTTTATTTACATACACAAGATTAGTTTGATAATCCACATTTTAACTTTAGTAAGTTAATCTACTAGTTGTCCAGAAGTTGATCCACGATGGATTTAACTTATATGGAACTTCTTTAAAATATCATCTTTAAGTTTCAAAATACACAGCCGTCCCTCTTCAAAAATAAATTTTAAAGAACTCTCTGTTTTTAGTTTCAGCATATTTGCAGAAAAATTGGAAATATTTGCACTTCTTAAAAAAAGTCCGAAGAAAAATGTTTTGGTTATAGAAATATGCTATTAAGTTCAGATTTAAGTTTAAATAAAAACGAATTTTTGTTTACCGAAAATAAAAATAAAGGTGCAATTTAAAACTTGTTTTTGAGGAGGGCTTTCTGCATATAAAGCTTGAAAATAAGGGACGGATCCTAATTTTCACCGACTAATAAATATGTATATTGTAAACTGTTAACCCGTCTTTTATCAAGGACATAACCAGGCGGAGTCAACCTAACCAACTTCACGACTATCGGGGCTGAAATATGATGAATTCGGTTTAGAGGGATGAAGTTCACCTGGATGCGCCGTTTGGCATTGAGATGAGGTTATGCTGCTCGACATTGTGGTGAGGTTATGCCGTTCGGCATTGAGGTGAGGATAGGGTCGTTCTGCATGGGCGGCTTGGCCTGGAAGATGGAAGTCGCTCGGAATGAAAGTCGCTCGGCATGGAAGACGCTCGACATTGGTGAGACGGCTCGGCATTGGTGAAGTCAGGGTCGCTCGGCATGGGTCGTACGACATGATCTCCCGGTAATGACGGTTCGGCACTGGAGGTTGTTCGGCCTAAAGGTTTGGCAAATGAAGCCTGGCCTTGGTTGCCGTTCGGCGTGCGTGGGTCGACATCAAGTGGCCCGGTGTTGGAGTATGAGTTACGGCTCGGCCTAGGTGGTACGACAAATGCCGCTCGGCCAGAGATGAAGGATGTACATGGCTCGGCTATGGCCTTAATGGGCCCGGACTATTAAGGAAGCCCAACAACTCAAAATTTGCCTATAAATACAGCATGCAGGGGTTCAGAAAAAGAATCTTCTTCTTTCGGCTCTTTGTTTTCTACTTTCTAAGGCTAAGACTATCCTACCAGTTTGTAATTGTAGTCAATTATTACATCAATAAAAAGAAATTTCTGGAGTGGACGTAGGCCGGAGTCAGCCGAACCACTATAAATTTGGTGTTTCGCTGCTTTCTTTTTAATTTTGACCGTTCTTCACATTTAAACTCTCTACATATATTCTATCAGTGAACTGTGACTGATATTTGGTGCTTTCATCTGGATTTGGGGGTTAGTGACCAATTTTGGCGCTAACATAAACCAACATTTTTTATATTTTCTCCTCTCGGCATACGTGGACTGTAACTTACCCATTCACACATCAGCGTCTCTTCATCTTCTTTTTATTTAATTTTGGTTTGTTTTTGTGAATATTGTGGGAGTTACTTAACTTTTAACCACTGCTGTAAAAAAGTTCAAAAACATAGTGCATACACACGACCTCGATCAAAAATGAAATGAAATTAATTTCAGCAAATCTTTTGAAAAGTCATCTGATCAACCGATTATCCAGTACACAAGCTTTTGTAGTAGTACCTGCAACTTACCTCACGTTATGCATGGTTAGTTGTAATAAGAATAATAGAACTTCTTCGCTGGAAAATTCCATTACAGACTTCTTTGGTTTCAGAATATAATGATGCATAGTTGCTGACCCTGTTTCTCATTCACGATGTACTTGCGAACTGTTCGAATTGTGTTGCAAAATTCATCTACTGTCATGGGTCTCCACAGTAGACCTCACTGGCATCTTCCTGTTCTGTAATCTCATGAAGTTGACCGCGAACCAGATCCATTTAATGAGTAAGCACAGTAATTTGCTGAAGGAACGCCAACTTATCAAGGGAGGGAGCGGGGGGGGGGGGGGGTACGGTCAAAGATTGTGTTCATCCCAGATTTAAGATGATTTGAGAACGGAGGTGAAAGTAGTTGGCATGTACTGTGCGAGTGGATGAATAAAATTATTTATTGGTAGCTTGTGCGAGTGGATGAATAAAATTATTTATTGGTAGCTTGATTCTACTGGCATATCTAGGCCTGTAAACATATGCAATCGGATAGTGCCGTATCCGTATCCGAAAATGAAAATCCTAATCCGTATCTGATATCTGCGAATATCTGTCGAATATTATCCGTATCAGGCTTAACGGAAAAATGTATCCAAAAATATCCCAAAATTAATCAATATAATGCATATTTCATTTTTTTTACTGAAAAAAAGATGGAAAAACCTTGTAATACATAAATTACATCAAACTATCAGTAGCTAATTCAATCACACAAAATCCATACGATAATATTGTATATATAAATATAATCCATACGCAAAATCCATAGGCTAATTCAATCACAACAAATCATAAAAGCAAACATGCATCACACATCTTCTTAATTGTAACAAATACCAAAAAATAAATATCATCTTCATAACATACATATAGCCTAAAATATTGCATTTTTTCCCTAAAGTGGTTAATGCTCCAAAACCAAAAGTACTAAGTTGTGTATTAATAAATAAAAAAATTTCTTGCGCAAGCTCCAAAATGAGCTTAACCATATCATTAATACATGTATTAGAAAATGTGAAATATATAATAGAAAAATGAATCTTGACCATATCATACTGAGAGTACATTATAGCATTAAGAAACTAATATAAGTTTAATTCATATGGTAACACAACCAATGAAGCACCTTAACCTTATAGAAAAGCTCACTATGATTTAATGATAATATGCATTTAATTTATCAACGTTGCTAAAAGAGTAAAACAGCCACATTGCATGAGCTTGCTGTTTCAAACTGTTATTTAATTCCTCAAGGAAAATCTTACCTGGAAAGATGATGCGAAATCTTCTGAGCAAGAAAAACTTCAATAACTAAATCTTACCTAGAAAGCATGAACATGACAAGTAAGAAAAACTCCAACTGAACATGAACAACGTATGTTTATGAACATTTTGTATGTTTATGAGGACTTACCATTACCTTCTAATGCGAAGCATGTTTATAATGAAATCGAAGCGTCATCTACAAACTCGACATTATGACCTATTAGAAGGAGGAAAACAAAGCAATTATAGCATATATGGGATAATTATTGTGTTGAAACATGTAAAAAAATATAATAGTTCTACCAATATCGGATGACAACCAATCCTTTATACAACTCAAAGCTTCTACAATATCCGAAGATAATGAAGATCTACTCTCGAAAATCAATCTACCTCCACTACTAAACGATGATTTGGATGCTACGGTTGATACCGGAACGGCTAAAATATCACGAGCCATCATTGCAAGAATTGAAAAAGTTGGACAATTGGTTTTCCACCATGTCAAAATATCAAAATTGTCCCCATCCTCACCCATGTGTAACAATTCATCTTCTAAATACTTATCAAGTTCCGTTTTCAAAGCATGTGAGCTACTAACTTTTTGCTCAACATGGTTTATCTACTTTAAATCCATTTTTGTTCTCTTTTTAGAACTAACATTAGAAGAATTAAAAGTATCACATGAAGAATTGGTAGATTGCCCCTTGGAAGAAGAGAATTCCATTTCATATAAAGAAAATAGAGATTTCAAAGATTCATGAATTTTTGCAACATGAACTTGTGAATGATCACCGTATACCGCGTCAAAGAAAAATTCAATGTAAGTCATTTTATGACGGGGATTTAAAATCATGCCAATACTCATCATTAGATTGCAAGTGTTTCGATACTTATCAGACTTAATCCTCTTCTTTTGGGCCATACGTTGAATATACTCATGTTCATTTAGCTCTCAAGTTAAAATACTTTCATAGACATCTCACACGCTTTTAAAATATAAATTAGCCGTAGGATATTTAACACCCGAAAATTTAAGTGTAAGTTCGTAAAATATTTTTAAACATTCACATATTTCTTTTCCTATTTCTCATTATTCATTTGATGGCAACCATTTGTAATCGTGGGTTAAATCAACCGATCGTTCAAATGCCGAACGTACTTCAAGAGCACTTTCAAGCATTAGATATGTTGAATTCCAACGTGTTGGAACATCATAAGACCCTCCTTTCCCAACTAATCGAGTTTGAGCCAATGCATTTTTTCAATTTTGTTTTCTCATTTGTGATGATTTTTTATAGTTGACGCTTTGTCTAATTTTTTCAATAAGACGTTGCACCACTTTTAATCCATCTTGAACAATCAAATTTAGTATGTGCGTGCAACAACGCATATGAAATAATTCACAACTAAGAGGCAGCGCATTTTTACCAACTAACGATTCTTTTAAATTTTTTATCATGACATCATTATTTGAAGCATTATCAACCGTAAGTACAAATAAACTTCTTATCGATATTCCAATGCAATACTTTTGATTTAATAGAAACACTTAGTGCAGATCCAATGTGTGGAGGGGACAAATCGTAATAAGCAATGACCTTTTTTGTAGTTTCCAATCATCATCGATAAAATGACAAGTTATGCAACAATACCCTATGTTTTGATGTTCAGATGTCCACAAATCTGTAATGAGGCTAACACGGGCTGACAAACGATCAAAAATTTCTTGTAATTTGTGCCTCTCATATTATTATGAAGTTTTAAAATATCACATCGAACTGTATTTCTAGAAAAGAATTTAACTGTTGAATTAACACTCTTAACAAATTCTTGAAAATACACATGTTCGGTCATGTTAAATGGATAATCATGTTTAGCAACCATACGTGCAAAACACATTCAACTTCTATGTTAGATCAAACTTTCAACTTCATAATTTAATTGGGTTGTTTGGAGAATTTTCGGTAGTCAATAGTTGTTGTTCAGATATTTTTACACGGTCGGGATTTTTTGGATATGATTTTAGATGATTTTTCAAGTGAGTTGTTCCCATTGAAGTAGCTCCATTAAATAATCTAGTACAATGTTTACAAGTGGCTACTACTTCTTTATTAAAATCTTTTCATACATCGGATTTCAAAATTCTTGTATTTGAAGGTCCGAATTTGTCGGTAGAAAGATTTTCAGATATTTGTGTGTTCGGCAAAGTAGAGTCCGTGTTTCGCAGTTCTTCTATAACTACAATGTCGTTAGCACAACAAACATCCTTGTTACTACAACTTGATGGGGTGTTCGTCATTTTAAAACTCTACAATATCAAAATAAATAAATTTCGTTACTAAGTTTCAGTACCAAAATTTTATTTTAATTTATAAAATCCTATCTTCATTTTAATTTGTAAAAATAAAAAATACTTCTAATTTCTTGCTTTTGATAATGTTTATAACAGTGACAGCATACAATTTAGAAATGAAAGCAAACCTTCTTTATGTTATAATAAACATTATTAACGGGGTGACAAAGGTATAACATCAAAATATCATAATCAAAATGTTAAAAAACTTACAAATAACGCAAATAGTTGTTAAGCTAAATCTTCTAATTGCTTGCTTTTGATTTTTTCCCCCTTCTTTTGCCTATTAACGCCTGCATAAGTACAAAACCCAATGTCCATGTGCTGAGGCCATAACAAGCTCTTTGACAAAAAAAAGTCGGGTAACAATAATCACAAACCAAAATCAAGACTAAAGTTTATATACCACATAGTACAAACATCGTTAACTAAAATATTAAGAGTTGCAGTGCTTACATATAAAGGAAACACTAATACATTCTTCATTTTGTTCTCAGTGCTTAACCATTTTTATTGCTAATTCTTTTTCATTGATGTTCATTTTTTCTTGCGTTTCAATCCCTCATTAATATAGCAATAACAATAGCAACAGTTGTAGTTTACAACTTGGTGCATACATTTTTAACAGAGATCAAATTGATTCTAGTTTTATTTCAAAATTATTTGCTATAATTTTGGTATCATAAAAAACATAAACTAACGGCTTAAATCAATTGAATGAAATATTACGTGAGCTTTATAGGTAAAAATTCCACATATGGGTTTCAAATACTTTAGTTGTAAATTGTATCATTACTGAATCGTTACTTTAGTTGCGTAAAATTTTCAAGTTGTGCATGGTTTTCATCAATTACTACTTACTTTCGATAATGATTAAAACACAAAACCGCTAAGGTATGAATTAGCTTACAAATTGAATTGTTATAGGCTTAGCTTTGTTAATTATTGCAGGGACGACCTTATATTAACATCACCTCATATTAACATCTGCTGAAACTGAGGAGCTATCATCAGCTGCCCGTGCTTCCTCATACTAGTTTTCTGATACATATTGGAATGGTTAATTCTAAAAATTTCAGATCCTAAAACCAGAATTTGTATTATCCCAACCACATCCGAACCGAGTATTTTTGAAATATGACCAATTCATAAATTCAGTTTAGTTTTATCGATTATCAATTCAAACCAAAATTTAAGATAACCTTAACACCAACGAGCATTAAAACAGGAATAGGATTTAGTGATTAATCAAACGGAGCTTAATACAACGTCAGTTGACGCTATAATGTCAGGAAAACTTTAAACCACCGAACTTTCAAAAGAAAATCAGACAATCTTCAGACATGAAAACTTTAGCTGCGTAAATTATCAATTTGTGCATGGTTTTCATCAATTATTACTTACTTTCGGTAATGATTAAAACACAAAACTGCTAAGGTATGAATTAGCTTACAAACTGAATTGTTATAGGTTTAGCTTTGTTAGTTATTGCAGGGACGACCTTATGTTAACATCACCTTAATGTATTATGCACCGTTACGAACTGTATAATCAAAAAAAAAAAAAAAAGACTGAAAGCTTATGGAGTGCGGCGACGGATGCAACAGCTGCGGGTTTGAATTATGGAACTAGGGTTGGCAAATGGCAGCTGCGGTCGAACGAAATTGGAATGGAATTATGGGATCTTGGGTTTGAAGCTTTGAACGAACGGTCAGCTGTCTCTTTTTCTTTTTCTTTTTCTTTTTCCTTTTTCAACATACATCTAGATCTAGGGTTTGAAGCGCCGTGTGGAAATTGGAATGGAATTTGGGCCGGGCCAAGTGATAATGGGTTGTATTTTGGTGAAATGAAGTGTATTTATATTAAATTTATGGATATAAAATAACATGTATATATATATTTATTTAATTTCAAACCGGACGGATATTTATCGGATACGGATACGGCCGTATCCGTATCCGAAATATGTTTCGGATATCGGATATCTGCTTTTCGAATATCAGATATTTTTCATGTTTTTGGATATGGATGCGGACGGATTTTGGATATTTCAGGTATTCATTGCATATTCGAACCCTATAAGTTTCCAGTTTGATAAAGAAATTGTCAAATTAGTAATTTATTGGTAACCGTAATTTGATGTAAATTAAATAACTAACAAAAATTTGATTTTATAGCTGTACTGTCAAACGTTATATATATAAATGTAAATATAAATATAAACATAAATATGGCTTCGTAGAGATTAGGTTAAACTTTAGTTACCTTGTGGTTGATTGTATGAATTCCGGTGGAGTAAATAATCACATAATCTGTTATCAATTTTGGTGATAATTGTGACATTTTTCAGCTTACATCTCATTTGATATTATGAACAATTTTACTTTACACAACAGACTTTGTTTTTCCTGTTTTGTATTCTTTGACCAAATAAACACCAGTAAAAACTTCTCAAGGGACACTCAGCTGGAGGCATGATTTTCTTGGCATTGGTTTGAGGACAAAGGCGGGTCCTAACTTGCTTCTGTATCCTATATATTTATGCTTGAGTATATATCATTGCAAAAGCAACCATCAAGTTTGATACAATAGGTCCTTGACAACCATTAGTTTCTGTTTGATCCTAATTTTATAATTGATAGCACTTTAAGGTTAGTGTATAAGTGAATGAATGTTTAGTTAATAGCTGGCTCACTTATGATGCATTGCTGATAAAAATGAATCAATGTGGGCTATTTTATGCACTTAATAATTGCATTTATTATCTTTGTATTCTATAATTTTGTGGTATCAGACATAATTTAATTTTGTTATAGTAGGTACCAATTTAAGTGTGTTAGAAATGAAAGCAGCAAATAAAAGGTAGTTACTTGGTTTTCCATTGACTAATTGACCAGTATATTTTGATCTCTTCCCATTTCAGTATACTGACGAAGAGGTGGAACGTTCTTATGAAGAATTTTATGAAGATGTGCACACTGAGTTCATGAAATTTGGAGAAATTGTTAATTTCAAGGTTGCCTCATTATAACTTCAGCCTCTGTTTTTCCACCTTTTCTCCGTTAGTGATATGATTCTGTATAGGTGAAATTTTAGTATCAAAATTGAATTGTTATGATTGCTAATTGTTTCTTATTTTATTTTACTTGAAAGTAAATACAAACTCTTCAATTCTAGGACAAGTCTCTGTGGTAAAACCTAAATTCACATTTTGTGTCATCTGATTGTGAACAACGAGCTGGCAGTCAATGGTTTATGCTGTAAGCAGTGCATTAATGCATTTTAGATTTAAATATGATTTGTATAGCAGCAAGTTATATAACTTGTCTGGAAGCAAGCTCTGACCTTTTTTATGAAAACATCTTCGAATCTGGCTGTAAATAGTCGGTAAATTTAGTTCAACACAAAGAAAGTTCGCTGATCCTGCTTGTGATCATGTAGTAGCAAATTCATGTGCGTTAATGTTAACCGAACCCTTTTCCCCCATACCACCTTTTGATTTTACTCATATTTTTTAAATTGTAGTTGATGTTGTTCTAAACTGAGAAACTATCATAATTGCTTGTCTTTACATTAACAGTGTTAAAGCTGTTATACGTGATAAACCTTTAAATCCTTCACCATTTTCTACAATACTCAAAAGCATGATGATGGTCATGTTATTTTCAACCTGATAGAAGATATTATCATTTTATTATTTATTTATATGATGATATTTAAGTCAGTGTTAATCATAGTGTTAATCCATCCCATTGTAGAATCTAAATGTTATTTTAAAATGTGAAATTATCTCCAATATTGAAATTTGTCTTTCTTTATTGGTCCAGGTTTGCAGAAATGGCTCATACCATCTACGTGGAAATGTTTACGTGCACTACAAGTCCTTGGAGTCGGCCATTCTTGCATACAACACCATGAATGGTCGTTTTTTTGCTGGGAAACAGGCAACATTTGCGTTAATTTAGTCCCTTTATTTGAACAAACTCGTCTTTTTTCTTCTTCTTCTAAGGAATCTTAATCACAAATGTTTGTTTCTGACACAGCTGACATGTGAGTTTGTTGGTGTAACGAAATGGAAGATAGCAATATGTGGGGAATATATGAAATCAAGGCTGAAAGTGTGTTATTTTGCTACTTTATTTTGGTATCACAATAGATGCTCTGATACAAATGTTTGCACACATAAATGAACTTTTATTTTACGTTGTATATGAGCAGACATGCTCACGTGGAACTGCTTGCAATTTTATACACTGTTTTCGCAACCCTGGAGGGGATTATGAATGGGCTGACTGGGATAACCCTCCACCCAATTACTGGGCTAGAAAAATGGCTGATTTTTTTGGCCATTCAAATCAATCGAGCTGTGAAAAGAATATGGAACTGGAATCTTTGGAGAACAGAAGAGATTCCAATAGGAAGAGAACACCCATATATTCCAGGTATGTTGTTCGTTATGCATGTGCAATTGCTTTGTATTTCTATTTCTATTTCGAATAGTCTGGCTTGAATGTATGAAGTTTTCTCTCTCCCATTTCTCATTTTTGCTCAAAATATCAAATTGATTGTTTTGTTGTTACTCGTGATATTGTTTGTTTAGTTCATATTTCATAGTGTCAGAGTCCATCTTCAACCCAGGTAATGCTAGTATTCTAGACAAATTTAGCTTGGATCATTATTAGTTGCACAGTTCTAAACGTAAAAAAAACATATTGAACTCATGTAACTTGATAATAAATACATCTAACCAACTAAGTAACTAGTTATTTTACTGATAGATGCAACTATATGAAGATTGGCTTTGGCATTAGACATCTGGATTTTGGAATAAATAGTTTCACAACTCATGGAAGAGTCTATTTTTACTTTTGTAAAAAAATAATAATAATTCATTACCTAATTTTTTTTTGCAACGGTAGTGGATAAACACCAAGCTGAATACTTGTGATTACTCTCTCTCTCCCCCTCACAGACATGCGTGCGTATATTATTGCTATATACATCATGGATGACAACACTAATACAATCAACGTGTGTTTGAGTGATTTAAATTTACGTAGTCTGGTCTGATTATTTTGAACAGTGTGTCAACAGACACGATTAAAAAGATTTGAGATTTGACCCTGATTTTGAAGTATCCGTGGTTCTTAAGTTTTCGAGCCATATTTTTTCACTGTTAATCACCCTTAGCTTTTAAATATCTTGTATCTACTAGCAATAAAAGAAAGTCATTACATATAATTTGATGGTGTCTTTTTAAAGCACTAAAATCATCCTTTTTTATTTTAATACTTGTGCTACTTCAAAACTTTGTTATGAATGCAGTTGATTTTTTTTTAATGATAAATAATTATTATCCATTGTGAAAACTTATATTTAAAAATAAGTCGTTAAATTTAACCAAAAATTATAAATACGAACCAGAAGCAAATATTTAATAATAATAATTGAAATGGTAATCGAAGGTATATTTTATATCTTTTCTTTATTCTACTAATATTATCAAATCTTAATATCATTTACAAATAAAATCTAACAAACAAAGTTCTTTTACAAATTCAAAATATACATCCACAAATGCTATCAAATCTTAATATCACTTAAAAATAAAATCTAACGGTTAAATTATTAATTAACCGTATAAATAAAAATTCGAACTTAATTTTTTTTAGATGTTGCAATGTAGAAGAAATAAAATTTAAACCAACAATAAATGGTTTCAATGCAAAAAAGGGTTAAATATTTCTACAAATTATTTTCTCCTGAATGTGCTAAACATCAAGGTTACAGAACTCGGTTTCGGTCTCGGTTTCGGTCATTTGAAATTTTATAGGTTTCGGTCAATTTCGGAAATTTCGTTCGTTTCGAGTTTTGTTTCGGTTTCGGGTTTTGTTTCGATTTCGGTCCTGATATCGGATTTCGATCTTTTTAATGAAAAATTAACGATAAACGATATAAATTCATATAGAAATATAGTATACAAATGTTACATACAATACTAGTACATTCAGAAGCTATTTCCATAACCCCTTTTTCATTCAATAATCAAGTCCATTTATGTATATAATATTAAGTCCTTTTTATTGAGCCTGTAAAGCCCACAGCCAAACAATTACCCTTCTCTTTGTTCAGCCCAAAGCCCATAGGAAGGCAAAAACTCCCTCATAGGAAACAAATCACCTGCGCAGTTGACAAAGTAAAGTAGAAAGGAAATGAATCATCGCTCAGAAACGAAATATCGGCCTCAACCCAAAAAAAAAAAAAGCTCGAAGAAAAATACAAAGATCGAGTACGTCGCTTTGGTATTCTCTCAAATTTGGTCAAATTCCTCTCCGAAGGTTGCTGAATTTGCTATGCCTTGGTATGAAAACCGCTCAAATAGGAATTTCTTTTTGTTTTGCTTTTTCTATTAGTCGATTCTTCGTGTTTTTTGTTGTCGCTCTCTTCTTCTACTTCTAATTATGTGATTTCGATTTTTTTTTTCTTTTTTTTTGTGATTTTTTTTTGCTGTTTGGAGCGCGACGGGATTTTGCCCTAATCCCGTCCTGCCACCGGCCGGAACCGGCACGAGATGGTCGGAATCTCGTGGTTCCGGCCGGAACCTCAAACCATGCTAAACATATACAATTTGTAAAAAAAAAAAAAAAAACTCACGCACGAAGCGCGTGCCGTAACGCTTGTTTTGATATAAATTGATTAAATTCAGTTTAAAGGACATGCAATAGATGATATTTCTACTCACATTGTTTAGTTTACTGGTATATTATATCGTCAACCAACTTCTTAATGCTTGTCTTTTCTTATCCGTAGGAGGCATGATTCAAGAAGTACTACAAACAAGGAGGTAGAAAATCATGATAAAATCAGGGATAGACATAGCTCAAATAAAAGTGATCGATCTAGTAGAAGAAATGAAACAAGATTTGCTGATAAGCATGATAGTTCGGATAATAACCGTAGAGCTAAATGCCGCAGTTATTATGAAGACGAAGGCATGCCTGAGGAAAAGGATAGAGAAATAACTGAGAAGCACAAAATCAGTGAAGAAAAGAGCAGTAGCTATGAGTCACATAGAAGACATAAGAGAAGCAGCAGAAGAAAAGAGGATGAAGCAGACAACTTTGAATCACATAAAAGATACAAGAGAAGTTGTAGAAAAGATGAGATATCTACTCACAAACACGAGAAATCAGAAAGTAAATACAGGTCAAGTAGACATCTTAATGGGAATGTTAGATCATATCAGGGTGATGGAAGAAATGAGAGTAGCCATCATTCTAGTGAAGAATATCATTTATCCAAGAATGGCAATGATCTTCACGATCGTTATGTTGGCAAATGCTGCTCCAGCGATATTGATTCTGACACAGATTACGATAACACGAATAAAGCTGGATATAATGATGGTAAACGTTCTTCTGATGAGGGAGACGGATATAAAACTGCTAGAGATTTACCAAATAGACATTCTTCTGTCAAACGCAGTAGGGAAAGTTGTGAGCGAAAACATGAAGTTAGCAGTTCTAGTTCTAGTTCTGATGAATCTTTGGGTAGAAGAGCCCAGAAGAGAAGCTCAAGAAGACGAATTTGAGGGGAATGAAATTTTTTTGCTCTTTATTTCTTATCCCTTGCTGCGTCTACATGTAATCATAATCTTGTAATTTGGCTTAATGTGTTGAACAACGCTGTTCAAGTTTTGGTAACTTTGAAAATTGTGTTAATATAAGTAAGCTGCAAGAGGTTTTTAGTGTTCATTTTCCACTGTTGAGTGATCACAATGGGGATAACGTTGCGTGAATCTTAATCTCTATTTTGAAATTGCTACCAAAAAATATTGGTGTTAGATTATCTCTCCTAATAATGCAATGCTTTGCAATGGTGAAGTTTTTTTGAACTTTCCAACCAACCCTTTAACTTACTACCGACAGAACTAAATACAAAAAAAAAGGATGAGGGCATATCTATCAATTGTCATACTTACGCTCTAATCCCTACTAAAATTTCAGCCGTTTGTCAATAATTCTCCTCGCTTTCTGCTCTTCCCATTTTCTCGTGCCAATGTTTTATGCCCCAACCGTCTTTCACAAAATTCTCGTTCTTTCCTTTCTTCTACGGACTAAATCGACTTCTACAAACTAAATCGATATGCTATTCATATCGGACACGGATGCTCAAAATTGAGTAGTTGCGGAAAAGGTTCGACCCGGTTTCATGGCTGGACTGTGCTCTCTTCTACCTCCAACCCGGTGATGTTTGGCACTGAAATACAGCGTATCTCCATACTGATTTGCTTTTCAAATTCAACAGTTTCAGGTGTAAATCGACGAGCTAACAAACTGTGATTTAGGTAACCTAACTGCGATTTTTTTTCCAGGGAGGTGGGGATTCGGGTATGGTTTGGCTTCGGATCTGGCGTGCTCAGGTCCGGATCTGGTGGCGAAGTTAGTTTCAGGTTCAGGGTGAAGGTGGGCGTCGGAGGCTACGATGGCTTTGTTTGTTTGAGGCGCGGTGGAGATAGAAGTGTCGGCAGTGGACTGCAGTGGTTTTGCTTTGTGGTGCTGAAGGTATTAGGTTGCGAATCGGATGGAATAGGTGATGATTGTAACTCATAAGTGAATTTTTGTTAAATATAATGAGTTACCTATGTCTAATATTCTCATTATGCTCAAATTTGATAAAAATATCCATAACATACAGGTAAAACTATTGGTTGTCATATGTGGTGTTTATGTCACTTTATATGTATCTAATTATTAATAAAGTTTGTTATTTGTACCATCAGTAGCTTATATTGCATAACACATGAAGTTATGTTTATTTGAATTTGCTGGATATGCTCATGCTTGGCAACAAACTGAAAAGAAATTCAGTTGATAGGATAACCACGGTTGGATCTACCTATCATTTGGCATAAGCGAACATATTCAAAGGTTATTCGGTTATTCATTTGAACACATCATTTGTTCAGCACATCCAAGATATATTATGAAATTATAAAATATTTCTAGATAGGAGAAACTAATTCAATATTGCTTAAGATGGTTTGGACATCTCCGGTCTTCGAGGCACCTGTGTGCGTTGGAATCATTGGCCGTATCATTTGCTCAAAAAGAAGTAGAGGTCGACCAAAGTTGATATGAGGGAAAGTTATTAAAAGGGACTTGAAGAGTTGGAATATAGCCGAAGAGCTGGTAACGGATAGGAGCGCATAGAAGTTAGCGATCCACGTACCAGAACCCTAAGCTATGAGTCTTATAAGTGTTAGATTATAGGATTAGACAAAAAGAGCCAAAGACGCAGCGTTTGGTCTTTGACCAGTGTTACTATCAGCACCTTTATTACTATTTGCACTGTTACCATCATTTTTGTTTTTTATTTTATTGTATTTATTTATTTATTATTATTATTATTTACATATATATGTATTTCTATCTTTATTTTACTTAGTTACTATTATTATTAATTTACCTATTTGATTTAATTTTATCATTGCTATTATTATTGTTATTGTTATAACTTTTAAATTACTTTTGTCATTTAGTTTCGGGTTCCATCTCTAACCGACGCTAACTTGTTTGGAAATAATGGCTCTGTTGTTGTTGTTGTATAAGATATTTCTAGAGAAACATGAGGTAGAACTTCATCCAAGACATTTATTCATTGGGTTGAATTTACAAGTTTGCTATATATTTCTTCATTGTGTCATCACTAAGGATAAAATTTCTTGAGTTGTTCTTTAGTGGAGTAGACCATGCGAACAAAATTAGCATGTATTTATGTGTGTATCTTGCATTTTCGTTTTACTTGATTATTTTTAATTTGCTTGAACTTTTTTTTTAGATTTATGAAAAAAAGCTCCGAAGTTTCTTCAGGTCCGTGGGAATAGATCAAGTTTTCAAAATTATTTGACATGATTCAGACTGTAAGTCTAAATTTATCGCAAGTCACTGTTAAAGTTAGCACATGTTTAGGAATAAGTCTTCCTAATTTATTGGTCAAGAAATAAATTAGTGGCTTAAGTTTAGGAAGTAGTTAGTTATTTTATTTTTCTATTTAAAGCCTTTTATTTTCTATCGTTTAACAATCAAGCAATACAATGTAGTCTATTTCCTTTTTAACGTTTAATCTCTCTTCCTCTTCTCTGTATCAAATCCTAACATGGTATCAGAGCCTGGTGAGGGAGAGAGTAGTCTTTGAAGTGATGTTGTATGGTCTGCATCGCAGTAGTTCGATGGGTAGTCTTTGAAGTGATGGTGTGTTGTGCTATGGGTAGTCTTTGAAGTGATGCGATGAAGTGTGTCAGGACAAGATAGGTTTGTGGTTTGTGGTGGTTGCTGTCAAAAGCAAGGCCAGAATGGCAGGTGAGGTCAAGGTTGTTTGTTGTGGTTTGCAAATAAGTTTGGTGGAAGTTTGTTATTGCGGTGGAATGATTGATGAAGAAGTTTGGAGTTGCAATGGTATATTGTGTGATATGTGATGTATATGGCAATGCCACAAATGTGTAGTTGCAATGGGAAGGCTTTGAATGTTTTGAATGTCTGATGGCAATGCAATGGAGTTGGCTTGAGGTTCTGGAGGTTGTCACCAGTGGTAGGTGGAAGTGAGGTGATGGTTGATCAAGTAGCGTGATGGCAAGGCAGTGGCACAGTTTTAGGGTTTTGTGCAATGGTTGGTTGGAGGAAGAAGGCAACAGGGTTGTAGGTGAAGGCAGTGATATGAAACAGCAGTTGTGTGCGGTGATGGAAGTTGTATAAGGTAGTCGTGGTTTGTTTGGGAAATGAAGTTACTTTTGTTGATGGGCAGAGCTGATGGTGAGTGTAGCTATCAGTGAATGGCAGTGGAAGTTATATGAGTGTCGATAATATAGAAGAGAAGTAGTAGACAGCAGAGGAGATGCTGTTGTGATTGCTTTGCACTTGTGAAATGAGGTAGGAAGATGGATGGTAGACTGTGAGTACGTATTGGTCAGGGAATCGAATTGATAAAGTGGCAGTAGAAACTGTGGCGTTGCCAGTAGCAGATGTATGAATGTAATGTTTGGATGGTATTGGTTTGTTGAAGTGTTAAAGGTGGAGATGAAATAGAGAGAATGACAGTGTGGAGATATGGCAGTTTAACATTGTGGAACAAGGAAGTTTTGAGGTTATGGGAGAGATAACAAAGAGTGTTTTTGAGATTAGAAACGAGAATTATTGATGTAGAAGAGACCGAGGCCATTGATGCAGAAGCTGGCTTGTGTGTGAGTTATGGATAGTAAAGAAGACGATGTCGGTTATGAGGTTGGACATTTATGGTGAGTGCTCGAGAACTGTTTGATGATATGCCTAATAGAAGTAGGCCGAGTGAGGATGATTTGGTTTTGTGTCATCCAACAAGTAAGGAAGAAGAGCTGCGGTTCTCACTTGTTGGGGAGATGACAAATACAGTAGTATCAGGGATGACCCGAATGGAGAGGTCAGTGGATCCCTTAGAGGAAACAAAAAGTATTTGTTGATGGTTAAAGTACCAATCAACGTAAAACAATTGAGCATGCCCAACCAGATAGAGACGAGAGTTGTGACCGAGTTCGTCTATACAAGACGATGAAGAAATTGTGTTGTAAACTGAATATTAGTACATTCAGTTTAAGGGAGGGTGTTAAAGTTAGCACATGTTTAGGAATAAGTCTTCCTAGTTTATTGGTCAAGAAATAAACTAGTGGCTTAAGTTTAGGAAGTAGTTATTTATTTTATTTTTCTATCTAAAGCTTTGTATTTTCTATCGTTTAGCAATCAAGCAATACAATGTAGTCTATTTTCTTTTTAACGTATAATCTCTCTTCCTCTTCTCTGTATCAAATCCTAACAGTCACAACAACATGAACCTATAAAATTTGATTTTAACATGTTATCACATTTAGTAATTGTTGCTTGGTGTCCTTTTAATTTACTAGATGTCAACAGATATTGGAGCACACATGTTGATACCTGCAATCCATGTTTTAAAAATAACACAATTATAATGCACGTGGATCAAATGAATGTAAATAGATAGATGTGTCAAAAATTGAAGTAGAACATCAAAAGTTTATACTTACCTTACATAAAGTCTATATTTTTTCTCACCACTGATATCTTTCCTGTTTAAAATTACCCACATAGCTCTAAGGTGGAGGAAGTTGCCAAGGCATATGCTGCCACCATCAGTTTCAAGGAAAAACCCAACTTTGCGTATATTACTCTCCACGTTGATGGTTATTGGCAGCACCAGCAATTAGGGCAGTATAATTAAGTCATTATCTTCTCCTCCGATGGTTCCATTTGAGAATTTTAGGTTTATGTTCTAGCTCATTTTCATGGGAAGTGGGCAAGTTTCCAAAGTACAAACCTCTGGCATCATAAGCTATGAGTTGAATGATTCTGATTCATCAAAGGCAGTTGGGGGGCCATGAGAGATTTTGGTTATGCTTTTCGACTTTTTGAAGCTTAAAACTATCTACTAAAGAGGTAACTGAAAGCAATCTTCTAAAAAGAGCGAGTGGTGATTGAGGATTTGACTTTGTAAAATATATATGATGTAAATGTCCATTTTACCTTGTTAAATAAGATCTCCTTTGGATGTTGTTGCTTCTTTAAGCATTTGCAAACCTTAAAAATTAAATATTTGATAGTAAAATAAAATAAATAATATATTATTCATGAGCAATGTAAGCTTATGCTAGGTCGATTGGGTAATCAAAGTTTGTTATATTTTTCTCATCCTTCGTGTGATCATTGAATTGTGCAACAAAAACATGTTAAGTAAAAGAATTCCAGTTTGACAATGCAGTTTCACAATTCATTTACAATTGTGTTTTTCCCCAAACATAGTGGTGGCAGGAGCACAACTTCAGCTCCATTGGTATCACAGATTCACAAAGCAGATTACTGTTAATTATTTGTATTCTTTCGTAATAAGTAGGATGACTATTATTCAGCATAGCCTATATTTTCTGTAATATTTAGGCTTGGAGGCCGTCTAAATTTGCTAGGGCATTTAAAGCCAACGAAGTTAAGGAACTAATTTACACTGTTAAAACTGCACCTCCCAAAACATTAATATATCGAACATCTTTATACATATACACACTTATATACATATATGTACATATATATACATATATGTATATGCAGACCCGGCTCGATCCAGTTGGTTGCCCCAGCCAAACCAAAATTTTTAAGCACACGTAAAGTGCTAAAATCACCTAAAAATGGAAGAGCCAAGAATTGAACCTAGGTTGTTTTGTTCAGTGCTGAAACCAACTACCACTAAGATACATTATCATTTGTTTAGTAAATGCAGTAAAAACATATACTTATCCAAATTCATAAATTGTTGCCCCCTTCCCCGTTGCCCTAGGCGGTTGGCTTGCCAGCCTTGCCCTAGGACCGGTGTAACGACCCGTAAATTTTCAATAATTGAAATTGTTAATTTAATGAGATTTTGAAAATTTAAAATTGAAGAAAATAAAAAAATTTGTGTAAATTTTTAATAAAAGTTCTGATGCAATAATGAAAATAGTTAAGAGGAAATGTAGGGTTATTTAAAGTTAATAATTTATGAATTGGAATGAATTTCCAATTTAAAGAAAAGTAATTAATTGTTACTTTATGATGATTTATGAAATAACGGAAAGAGTGAATAATAAGTGATTATTAACAATAACGGAAGGCGTAAATGTAATAATGGAATAATTGGAAATCAGTTACAAAAATTTATAATCTAATATTACGTTGACGTAACTAAGGTAATTTTTAATGAATTGAATGCAAGTCAAATCAATGGAAATAATGCAGATGTATACTTAGTTAAAATTGAATATATGAAGGAAAAATGTAAGCAGTAAATTTAATTAAGGAATTCAAAATATAATAAATGGTTATTGAATAGAATCAATGTCTGTTAAGTAATTATAATGTGTGTTGTTGATAATAAACGTACTTAAATGGTAATAAATTGAATATAAGAAAACAAAGGCATTTAGTGAATTAATCAATGAATTCATGAAATAAAAATCAATGTTCTGTAGGTAATTATAATATTTTTGGAAGTGAAAACTTATAAAGTATGGAACCAAGTAAGTAAATTATGGTAAGATTTCAATTGATAATTAATAAAATTTAATGTGAAATCATTTGCAGTTAATTGACTTAATTGGTACAGTTAGGGTAAATTTGACTTGTCATTTGAGATTTTTAATTCCATAAGACGTAACCAATGTTAATTTTTTTATAATATAACAAGTGGTGGATTTTAGGAGTGAAAATCAAGATTTATTAATTTATTTCCAATTTAAAATTCAATAAGTGAATTAATTGCAAATAAGTGGAATTTAATATTAAATTTTTACGTTAATGGAAATGTGGATGAAATTTGTGGATATTTATGTAATAACTACGAACCAATGAAAATTCATTCAATTGATAATAGGATGAGAGCGGTGTATGTAATCAATTTCAACACTTCCATTCGTGATAACTTAAGTGTAATTTAACGTCAATGGAGTTTAATAAATTAAAATGGGTAATCAATTGAAATTAATCTAATTAAAGGTTATATTAGTATAAATTAGGGTAGTAATGGGTAGTAATGTATTTCTAATGGTGTATGAATGAATTGATGATAAAATCAAAGGAAATGATATTAAGGTTATTCGTATTGGACAATTTGTTGAATTATAAGAAATGGAAATAAATTTTTATCAATATATTGGAATTTAATTTCTGATAATAAGATAATTGCAATTAAATGAAATTGGATTAGCTAAATAATACGTTATTTGAAATTTAGCTGGAATATGAGAATATTTAATGTAATAGTTGAATCCAATGTTAAACCCTTTTATTTGACAATAATAAATGGAATAATTATTAATTTGTTTAATTTAATGGAACCATTGGGAATTTTATTGATAATTTTTGAATATAATGAAGTTTAACGCTGAAATTGATAAATGAATCAACGTTAAATTGATTTTCAAATTGGTTTAAATCATTGTAAATGATTGGAAAATTAAAAATGATAAGAATTGACAATTATCGAATTGAAATTGAAAATTTGATTAAATTAACTATATTCATTTATTTAATTAATATAATAATAGGCATTTTGGCCACTGACTCGGATTTCGACGAAACAAGTTTCATCGAATCCGTAATGGTGAATTATTGTATGGTTTCAAGTTTCGTAGCGATCGGACTTGTCGTTTAATCGTACGGACTCAAAATGCCTTGAAATTAATGAAATTGAAATCAATTTGAAAAATATTATTTTAGCATTACTTCTTCATACAATGCAATTTGAACCTGAAACCTTTTTCATCGTGTTTAAAATATTTTAAAACATTTGTTTTGATATATGAGTTGACCCAATTTCGTTCCGTTGTCAGAACGGGCTTTTTGGGCCACTTTGTCGTTAGCGCGTATATCTATCAACCCGATCCATCTATTTTATTTCAATTTGCCTATATATATCCAGCTATAAACCCTAGCAGCCTATATCCCTCATTTCTATACGTACAGAAATTTCTGTGCTCTTTTTCCTCAATGGCTGCAAACCCTAGATCCAATTGCAAAATTCAAAAATCAACCACAAAAAATTCAAACTCCTCAGAAAAAATTGAAAGAAATATATATTGAAGCTCTCAATGAGCGTAATATTCTGGTACAGTTCGTTTTTCGAATCGATTCACCGGTTGCCCAGAAATTCAAGATGAACCCTGGCCGTTCATAGGCCACAATATCGATCCAACGGTAGATCTGTGATTTGAAGGTGATCGGGTTGTGCTGCACTGTAGTAGACGTCGAGAGACGTCGATCTGTGCCGGTCGTTCGCGCTAGTAGGCTCCGAGTTCACCAGATTTTGGCAATTTGAGTGCCGCGGTCGCGTGTAACTTGAGGCACCAAGAGGGGGCCGCAACATCAGGGAGGGGTCGGCTTGAGTAGTGGAGGTGAATGACGTAGTTGGATCGAGGTGAAAGGCATCTGGGTGGCGGCGAAACTCCATGGTTGGTGGCGGCTCAGATGGGTTCGAACGAGCGATAGCGTTAGGGTTACGCGCGTGACGCGATAGAATTGTCAACGGCTGACATGGAAACTTGTTAAGGTTATATTATTTTATTTCTGTTTCTTTTTATTTTTGATTTCAAATCTTTTAATTCAAATAACTTTCACTTACGAGGTCGAAATCATGCGCGGTTTTCTCTGCTAAGTTCGTATTGAAATTCCAGACATTTTGGCGCTGGTTTGGACGGATTCGGAGACTATTCAATTTTTGGGTTTAAATTGGATTTAAATTCAATTTAAATTCAAAAGGTGAGTGTTTTAACCCACTCACAACTTCTGAAATTTCTTTTGATATATGATGTGATTTAAAATTTAATTATGGTTGTTTGGCAAATTTTTATCATCATCTTAGTTAATTTCATTTATTTAAATTTAATTGCTATTTAATTTATTCATTGCATTTAAACTACCAGTTAAATTTGTTAATCAATTATTCATTGCATATAAACTGCCAGTTAAATAGTTATTTAATTTATTTTTGAATATAAACTGCTATTTAATACCTATTGTTTATTATCCGTTCTATATTGATGCTATTGTTTGAATTTGATGATGATTGTGATAAATGGTTGATGGTTGATATTGGATGAATGGATGCTGTATTTATATTGTTATAAACTGCAAGTTATTATGCATTTTCATCTCATTCGGGATTGCGGTTTGAAATGATATACAACTGCATTTTTATTTTTAAATTGCGGATTGAAATGATAAATATCCGTATCACTTGACCATAAGATAGAAAATTATATACAAGCACCGCGATATATATATATATAATTATTATTTTTTGAAATAATTTTTCTATGGTTTTGTAAAGAAATATATATGGTTTTATGAGATATTGATTTCGGATATTTGATAAAGGTTATTTTATATATAGTTAAATTCTTGGTTTTAAGCTATATATAAAATTGTTTAAAGTATGAAGTAAGTTTAATAATAAAGTTGATTTTATAAAAAAAAATTATGGATAAGTGCTTACTTAAATTATGTTCTAATATAGATTTTATATTGATTTTATAAATCAAAGCTGAGAAGATAGTTTTGAAATTGATTTGTGATTTTATTTAATTAAGATCTAATTGAAATTTAGATTTAAAAAGAATATGGTGTTATAACTAAATTCGGGTTTAAGATGATTTAAGTGAATATATCTAGTCTAAATAAATTGAGGAATATTCAACTATTGAATTTGAAAGTTCTATTTAATGGATACTGGATTTATTAAGTAAGATTTTCAAAACTGAATAATAGTAAAGTGAATTCGGCATATATATATACATATACATATATATATATATATATATATATGAATTAAAAATTTAGTTTGAAATGGTGGAATATTGAAAACTTTGAAATACATGGAAAATTAAATGGTTTATTTGGGAATTCAAATCTGTATTTGGAATTGATTTTAGAAATTTAAAAAGCTATTTACTTTATAAAGTAATTTATTATTAAACCATTTAGGTATTGAAAATTTTGTTTCGAAACTATGGGTTTAAGGTATATATATTTGAAAGTGCTATGAATTTTGAAAAAGTATATATTTGAAATAAAAATGATATCATATTGATTAGGGTTTTAAAATAGAAATGATATCGTATTTATATAGTTTTGAAATGGATATTTATTCTGGTTTTAAAGTATAAACTATTTTGAAATGACCGCGGTGTTATAATAACGTTTGGTTGTTAAAGAGATCGGGATCGGAAGTTGTCATACTCTCTGCCAACTCCGAAAACCACTTTAACAACCGTGTACGTGGTGGAGATTCCAGAATGAAGTAGGATGGTGGCGGCGTTTCCTTTGAGGTAAATACGTTTACCCGACTCCCGTGAGTTGGCATAAGGTGGCTAAAACATGAGCGATTCTCAGGCCAATGAGGTCATTCCTCTGATCGGACGCACTCCTTCGATATTATACTCTGACATTTGGATTGATTCGGTGGCCACTTTGATTTTTGATTTTGGGGGTGTTGTTCTAGGTGGGCGGTAGTAGCTGTTACGCGTTACCACCAGCCCGGATGCGTAATTGGTATATTAACCCTGACATTGCCTAGTTGTGTCGTGTCACCTACTCTAGCGCGCCTTGTACGAGTTTCTATTTGTGTCGTACCTATGGAGTATCCTCTGGTAGCCTCCCGATCAGGAGGTATTATGGTACTGTATAGACTATTGGCATTATTACGTATTAAGGTGGAAAATGTAAAGTCTTAACGCTATTTAAAAGTAAGTTTATTGTACTAATAGACACTATTATAATAGCGAAATATACTACGTAGTTAATAGTTTAACGGATCCTTAGGAGATGTAAATCCCGAGCATCTCTTGAGTTACTGCACTCATATTTATTTCTGTTGATTTAACTCACATAAGATATTTTAGTTCTGACTCGAGTGTTTTGCCTTTTCAATTCACTCGGGTTAGTCCGAGCATTTCAGGATTTGGAAGACCATATTCTGAAGGACGAAGAAGAAGAAATTATTATTATTTATTATAGTATTCCACTACATTCCTACTGTTCCGCTGCATTGTTATTGGTGTGTGTAACTCTGATATATGTTGTATAAGTATAATCGAATATTTTGTAAAACAGCTTTATAAACTGTATATTTGATTATTATATTTTATCGTTCCGCTGCAAGATTCTAATTTGTTCTTTTTCTTTCTCTGCTTTTTCTTATTTATCCCATAACAATCCGTCCTTCCGTATGGTTTGAATCGGCATGTGTCGACTTGAACCGTGTGAAAAGGCAGGATGTTACATCTGGTATCAGAGCTTTGGATTAGCGATAAACCTTAGCTTTGTGGGGTTTGACTCTTTACTAATAGGGTAGTAATACCCTATGGGAGTCGCTGAGTGTATATATATGAGAGAGCGTATTTGTTAGTGTTATAAAAAGGTTTTAATATTGTGTTAATTTTTTTCGTTTTGTATTTATAAATTCTGGTTGGTGCATGGGACGCTATGACATCAATAGGGATTTCTAAGCACTTAATAGGACAGACCGACATAATATTTGGTTTTAATATAGGTGAATGAAATAATTTTGCCTATTATATTTTCTATATATATAAAGGAAATTTTTATAAAGGTTATATTTGGTTGTATTATATTGGTTGTTAGGTAATGAAATTTTTAAATAATAGTTGAAATAAGATTGAAAATAAAACAAATGAAAATTAAGAATTTAGAACTTAAGTTCCGGGGTTTTGAAAATTTCTTTTGAATGATTTTGGCATATAATAATAATATTATTTAGAAGTATTTTCTGATATAAATATTTCAATATAATTTGGAAGAATTGATTTAAAGAAGATTTTGGAAAGAAATAAGTTGTACTCCCCTCTCTGTCGCTAGAAAATAATTTCGGTGATGGCGGCCGCATCATCGACGTTCATTTTCGAGTTTCTAAGTGGGAAGACCACTGTAGTAGTTTTACTGCAGATTCATTTTGATAAACCAAATATAAATTTTAAATTGTTTTAATTATAGTTGGATATATAAATTATAAGTATATATTTAATTGTTATTTTAAAATGATTTGAAATATTAACCCGGTATTTAGTTCTTTAGTTTCCATTGATTAATAGTTTCAATTATTGTAGTGAAATGAAATGTAACTAATTTATAATTGAAATCTCTAATTAAAATAAGAGATTATATGATAGGTTATAAATGAAATAACAAGGAAGTTGAAATTTATAATAAATAAAAGCAAAGGATATAATTATTGAACCTCTAAATTATTGAATATTAGATTAAATTTTTTTTTTGTTGATAAATTTGTATAATTTTCAATTACGTTCTTAAAGCATATATATAACTTACCATATAATAAAAGTTACAATGTTAATGAGAAAATGTAATGGGAAATCTTACAAGTAAAGCTTGAGGTAATGAAAGTATTTAATGAATTTGCTGTTATAAATGAGAATTTAATGTTATAAACTTAAGTATGACTGAAATGACACCAATTAAATATAATGAAAAGATTAAATGAATCACCTTAATAAATAAGAAATTGATGTTATAGAGTTATAAACTTAAGTTGTAATTGTAATATTTCTAAAATTTAATATAATAGAAAGGTAAGCACTAAGATAATAAATAAGAATTTGGTGTTGTAGTGGTTATAAAGTTAAGTATAATTGAAAGACTACTATTAAATATAATAGAAGGCAGGTATTGTAAGCAAGAAATTTTAAACTTAAGTAAATAAGTTGAAGTTATTTCTAAATAAAATTGTAAGAAATAAATAAAAATAAAAAGATAAATAATTATATGAAAGAAAGAAATCAAACAACAAATGGATGAATGAAATTAATAGGAATAAACTAAATCTGTTGTTTGAAATAGTTGTTGTTTGTTTTGGTTATGGTTGTTTGAGTAAGGATACTTTAAAAGTGTCTGGATGAATAAATAAATCTATTTAGTTTCATCAAAGACTGTTGAGTAAATGGTGCACTTAGTAGTTTATTTTTCATTCTGTACAATATGAAGTTTTGAACCCAAACAACTGTTTGTTTTGTTTGAATGAATGATTGAATTATGTTGATTCTGTATGAAAGTTGTATGCTGTTTGTTGCAATTGGTGGTTGAATTGATTGTTTGGTTGTGGCTAAACAACTTAAATATTTCATTCTATATAATTGCTAACTCTTATCAGATTGTATAAGTGAAATACATGTTATGGAAGCAATTGCTACTGCATTTGGTTTCATAATATAAGAGTAAATTGCCCGACAAATAGGTACGTTTTCGGATTATGGATTTATGGAGCTATTATATTATTATTTTCCCGTGTCGGGATATATATTATTTTGGAAAATATTTGTTGTATATTGTTATATTGATAATATATTTTTTCCCGAGCCTCTCCGTACAAAGGAGACTCTGCCAAAAAAATTCGTAAATTTTGGACGTAGAAAATATTTGAAAATATTTTTCAAACTTTTATTAATTTGAGTATTAAAAGGATTTAATGGGTATAAATTGGTATGTTTTATTTAAATTGATTATGTAAATTTATTTGTTCATAAATTTAATATTTTAAATAAGATATATTGATCTCTTAATTCTTTTTTTCCCTTCTTTTTCCTTTTCGGGGACGAAAAGTTTTGAGTGGGGAGAGTGTAACGACCCGTAAATTTTCAATAATTGAAATTGTTAATTTAATGAGATTTTAAAATTTTAAAATTGAAGAAAATAAAAAAATTTATGTAAATTTTTAATAAAAGTTGTGATGCAATAATGAAAATAGTTAAGAGGAAATGTAACAGGGTTATTTACAGTTAATAATTTATGAATTGGAATGAATTTCCAATTTAAAGAAAAGTAATTAATTGTTACTTTATGACGATTTATGAAATAACGAAAAGAGTAAATAATAAGTGATTATTAATAATAACGGAAGGTGTAAATGTAATAATGGAATAATTGGAAATCAGTTACAAAAATTTATAATCTAATATTACGTTGATGTAACTAAGGTGATTTTTAATGAATTGAATGCAAGTCAAATCAATGGAAATAATGCAGATGTATACTTAGTTAAAATTGAATATATGAAGGAAAAGTGTAAGTAGTAAATTTAATTAAGGAATTCAAAGTATAATAAATGGTCATTAAATAGAATCAATGTCCGTTAAGTAATTATAACGTGTGTTGTTGATAATAAACGTACTTAAATGGTAATAAATTGAATATAAGAAAACAAAGGCATTTAGTGAATTAATTAATGAATTCATGAAATAAAAATGAATGTCCTATAGGTAATTATAATATTCTTGGAAGTGAAAACTTATAAAGTATGGAACCAAGTAAGTAAATTAATTTAGAATATAAATAGTAATTAATGTACATATTTGGCAAATATAATTAAACGGTATGAAATGAAGCATACATTAATATATTGTAATATAAGCCAATGTTAATTACACCCATAAATGCCAATTTATTTAATAGCAAGATTTTTAATGAAGTAAACGGATTTGGTAAGATTTCAATTGATAATTAATAAAATTTAATGTGAAATCATTTGAAGTGAATTGACTTAATTGGTACAGTTAGGGTAAATTTGATTTGTCATTTGATATTTTTAATTCCATAAGACGTAACCAATGTTAATTTTTTTATAATATAACAAGTGGTGGATTTTAGGAGTGAAAATCAAGATTTATTAATTTATTTGAAATTTAAAATTCAATAAGTGAATTAATTGCAAATAAGTTGAATTTAATATTAAATTTTTACGTTAATGGAAATGTGGATGAAATTTGTTGATATTTATGTAATAACTACGAACCAATGAAAATTCATTCAATTGATAATAGGATGAGTGCGGTGTATGTAATCAATTTCAACACTTGTCCATTAGTGATAACTTAGATGTAATTTAACGTTAATGGAGTCTAATAAATTAAAATGGGCAATCAATTGAAATTAATCTAATTAAAGGTTATATTAGTATAAATTAGGGTAGTAATGGGTAATAATGTATTTCTAATGGTGTATGAATGAATTGATGATAAAATCGAAGGAAATGATATTAAGGTTATTCATATTGGACAATTTATTGAATTATAAGAAATGAAAATAAATTTTTATCAATATATTGGAATTTAATTTCTGATAATAAGATAATTGCAATTAAATGAAATTGGAATAGCTAAATAATACGTTATTTGAAAATAAGCTGGAATATGAGAATATTTAATATAATAGTTGAATCCAATGTTAAACCCTTTTATTTGACAATAATAAATGGAATAATTATTAATTTATTAAATTTAATGGAACCATTGGGAATTTTATTGATAATTTTAGAATATAATGAAGTTTAACGCTGAAATTGATAAATGAATCTACGTTAAATTGATCTTCAAATTGTTTTAAATCATTGTAAATGATTGGAAAATTAAAAATGATAAGAATTGGCAATTATCGAATTGAAATTGAAAATTTGATTAAATTGACTAAATTCATTTATTTAATTAATATAATAATAGGCATTTTGGCCACTGACTCGGATTTCGACGAAACAAGTTTCATCGGATCCGTAACGTTGAATTATTATAGGGTTTCAAGTTTCGTAGCGATTGGACTTGTCGTTTGATCGTACGGACTCAAAACGCCTTGAAATTAATGAAATTGAAATCAATTTGAAAAATATTAATTTTAGCATAACTTCTTCATACAATGCAATTTGAACCTGAAACCTTTTTCATCGTGTTTAAAATATTTTAAAACATTTGTTTTGATATATGGGTTGACCCAATTTCGTTCCGTAGTCAGAACGGGCTTTTTGGGCCACTTTGTCGTTAGCGCGTATATCTATCAACCCGATCCATCTATTTTATTTCAATTTGTCCATATATATCCAGCTATAAACCCTAGCAGCCTATATCCCTCATTTCTATACGTACAGAGACTTCTGTGCTCCTCTTCCTCAATGGCTGCAAACCCTAGATCCAATTGCAAAATTCAAAAATCAACTACAAAAAATTCAAACTCCTCAGAAAAAATTGAAAAAAATATATATTGAAGCTCTCAATGAGCGTAATCTTTTGGTACAGTTCGTTTTTCGTATCGATTCACCGGTTGCCCAGAAATTCAAGATGAACCCCGGCCGTTCATAGGCCACAATATCGATCCAACGGTAGATATGTGATTTGAAGGCGATCGGGTTGCACTGCACTGTAGCAGACGTCGATCTGTGCCGGTCGTTCGCGCTAGTTGGCTCCGAGTTCACCAGATTTTGGCAATTTGAGTGCGGCGGTCGCGTGTAACTGGAGGCTCGTGGAGGCGAATGGTGTAGTTGGATCGAGGTGAAAGGCATCTGGGTGGCGGCGAAATTCCCTGGTTGGTGGCGGCTCAGATGGGTTCGAACGAGAGATAGCGTTAGGGTTACGCACGTGAGGTCGATAGAATTGTCAACGGCTGACGTGGAAACTTGCTAAGGTTATATTATTTTATTTCTGTTTCTTTTTATTTTTGATTTCAAATCTTTTAATTCAAATAACTTTCACCTACGAGGTCGAAATCATACGCGGTTTTCTCTGCTAAGTTCGTATTGAAATTCCGGACATTTTGGCGCTGGTTTGGACGGATTCGGAGACTGTTCAATTTTTGGGTTTAAATTGGATTTAAATTCAATTTAAATTCAAAAGGTGAGTGTTTTAACCCACTCACAACTTCTAAAATTTCTTATGTTTGTTAAATTGATATATGATGCGATTTAAAATTTAATTATGGTTGTTTGGCATATTGTTATCATCATCTCAGTTAATTTCATTTATTTAAATTTATTTGCTATTTAATTTGTTCATTGCATTTAAAATGCCAGTTAAATTTGTTAATCAATTATTCATTGCATATAAACTACCAGTTAAACAGTTATTTAATTTATTTTTGAATATAAACTGTTATTTAATACCTGTCCGTTCTATATTGATGTTATTGTTCGAATTTGATGATGATTGTGATAAATGGTTGATGGTTGATATTGGATGAATGGATGCTGCATTTATATTGTTATAAACTGCAAGTTATTATGCATTTTCATCTCATTCGGGCTGTTTAAAATGATATACAACCGCATTTTTATTTTTAAATTGCGGATTGAAATGGTAAATATCCGTATCACTTGACCATAGGATAGAAAATTATATACAGGCACTGCGGTATATATATATAATTTTTTTTTGAAATAATTTTTCTATGGTTTTGTAGAGAAATATATATATGGTTTTATGAGATATTGATTTCGGATATTTGATAAAGGTTATTTTATATATAGTTAAATTCTTGGTTTTAAGCTATATATAAAATTGTTTAAAGTATGAAGTAAGTTTAATAATAAAGTTGATTTTATAAAAAAAAATATTATGGATAAGTATTTACTTAAATTATATTCTAATATAGAGTTTATATTGATTTTATAAATCAAAGTTGAGAAGATAGTTTTGAAATTGATTTGAGATTTTATTTAATTAAGATCTTATTGAAATTTAGATTTAAAAAGAATATGGTGTTATAACTAAATTCGGGTTTAAGATGATTTAAGTGAATATATCTAGTCTAAATAAATTGAGGAATATTCAATTATTGAATTTGAAAGTTTTATTTAAAGGATACTGGATTTATTAAGTAAGTATTTCAAAACTAAATAATAGTAAAGTGAATTTGGCATATATATATATATATATATATATATATATATGAATTAAAAATTTAGTTTGAAATGGTGGAATATTGAAAACTTTGAAATATATGAAAAATTAAATGGTTTACTTTGGAATTCAAATCTGTATTTGGAATTGATTTGAGAAATTTAAAAAGCTAATTTACTTTATAAAGTAATTTATTATTAAACCATTTAAGTATTGAAAATTTTGTTTCGAAACTATGGGTTTAAGGTATATATATTTGAAAGTACTATGATTTTTGAAAAAGTATATATTTGAAATAAAAATGATATCATATTGATTTGGGTTTTAAAATAGAAAAGATATCGTATTTATATAGTTTTGAAATGGATATTTATTCTGGTTTTAAAGTATAAACTATTTTGAAATGACCGCGGTGTTATAATAACGTTTGGTTGTTAAAGAGACCGGGATCGGAAGTTGTCATACTCTCTGCCAACTCCGAAAACCACTTTAACAACCGTGTACGCGGTGGAGATTCCAAAATGAAGTAGGATGGTGGCGGTGTTTCCTTTGAGGTAAATACGTTGACCCGACTCCCGTGAGTTTGCATAAGGTGGCTAAAACATGAGCGATTCTTGGGCCAATGAGGTCATTCCTCTGATCGGACGCGCTCCTTCGATATTGTACTCTGGCATTTGGATTGATTCGGCCACTTTGATTTTTGATTTTGGGGGTGTTGTTCAAGGTGGGCGGTAGTAGCTGCTTCGCGTTACCACCATCCCGGATGCGTAATTGGTATATCTACCTTAACATTGCCTAGTTGTGCCATGTCACCTAGCCTAGTGCTCCTTGTACGAGTTTCTATTTGTGTCGTACCTATGGAGCATCCTCTGGTAGCCTCGCGATCAGGAGGTATTACGGTACTGTATAGACTATTGGCATTATTACGTGTTAAGATAGAAAATGTATAGCCTTAACGCTATTTAAAAGTAAGTTTATTTTACTAATAGACACTATTATAATAGCGAAATATACTACATAGTAAATAGTTTAACGGATCCTTAGGAGATGTAAATCCCGAGCATCTCTTGAGTTACTGCACTCATATTTATTTCTGTTGATTTAACTCACATAAGATATTTTAGTTCTGACTCGAGTGTTTTGTCTTTTCAATTCGCTCGGGTCAGTCCGAGCATTTCAGGATTTGGAAGACCATATTCTGGAGGAGGAAGACGAAGATATTATTATTATTTATTATAGTATTCCACTACATTCCTACTGTTCCGCTGCATTGTTATTGGTATGTGTAACTTTGATATATGTTGTATAAGGATAATCGAATATTTTGTAAAACAGCTTTATAAACTGTATATTTGATTATTATATTTTATCGTTCCACTGCAAGATTCTAATTGCTCTTTTTCTTTCTCTGCTTATTCTTATTTACCCCATAACAATCCGCCATTCCGTATGGTTTGAATCGGCATGTGTGTCGACTTGAACCGTGTGAAAAGGCAGGATGTTACAACTGGGCCTGTGTATATGTATATGTGTATATATATATGTTGGGATTTATGTGCTAATATTTTTTCCCGTTCACACTTTGTCAGTTTTCCCGTAACACGGTCATGCTTTAAGTCCACCATTATACTGTCTTCTGGCTGTTCTAATCTCACTTTTCTAAATTGACAACTGAATTGTCCTCTACAAACACTTAGTTGATGTAAAAATTACATCTGTACCAACTTATTTTACTAATGTCTGTGTGTATATACGTATATATATATATATATATATATATATATATATATATATGTTGGGATTTATGTGCTAATATTTTTTTCTGTTCACACTTTGCCAGTACCAACTTATTTTACTAATGTCTGTATGTATATGTATGTATATATATATATGTTGGGATTTATGTGCTTATATTTTTTTCCATTCATACTTTGTCGGTTTTCTCGTAACACTTCCATGCTTTAAGTCCACCATTCTATTATCTTCTGGCTGTTCTAAACTCACTGTTCTAAATTGACAATTGAATTGTCCTCTACAAACACTTAGTTGATGTAAAAATTGCATCCGTACTAACTTATTTTACTAATGTCTCTATATATTACCATGTATAAAAGATCAGCTTTTAGGCACATAAATTGAAATAACGTAGGGAAATTATTTGTTTGAAGCTGTTAATTATGTATTTGGAATTATTAATTTTGATTGTACCAGTCTGGCACATTGATTTCTACAGTCCGTGCAACTTTAAGTAAAAATAACTTTATATAAAAGTATACATCGCACGTATGTGCATTTAACAGCTAAGGATATTTAGTTTTTATTTGATAAATAATTATTGGATATATATGTTATAAATGCAAAATCTTTAGTGGTCATAATACTTTTATTTCAAGTAGTTGGTTGTGGTGTTGCTTGAAAATTGATAATGAAATCCATTGATAAGTGGTCAGTAAGAGAATGGTGGTTGAGATTGTAAACCAACAGTGAGATTGAAGCGGGTATTTCGAGAATTTCAAAAAGATAAAATATAAACTCTATTCATTGAATTCTCTTTATTAATAGTAGCGATGTGTAAAATGATGAGCAGTAGCACGATGGAGAAACACACCTGCTCATTGAATTGAGGTAGTTGGCTTACTTCAGCTCCCCCATTAATTTTCGATAAAACATTGACAAAATATAGAGATTTGACAACAAAATGAATTCATACGGTAATTTTTCTCCAACCTCTGGTGTACCAGTTATCGTGCCCACGGTAAACGCTGGGTAGCCAAGTGCGAAGCGGATAACTGTTGAAAGCATCTTAGTAGTAAGCCCACCCCAAGACGAGTGCTTTCCTATTCCGACTTCCCTAGAGCCTCCAGTAGCACAGCCGAGACAGCGATGGGAGTGGACATTTAACATAGTTTTCTTCGCAACCAACCAATTTTACACAAGTTTGCCTTGTGCACGTCCACCAGACATGCCTTCGTACTTGTTATTATAAAGAAGAAAAGTTAATTAGTAGAAAATTACATTAATTGTTAAAAGAAGTTGGCTAAAGTCATGGTAACCATAAGCTAAAGGGTGAGCCAAGGAGGAAAAACAAAAGGAGGAAGAAAAGGAGGATAGCAGATCTTCCAGTATGATCATAGGAAAAGTGGTCACCATGCAACTAATGGAGTGATAAATTGACATATGAAACTCTTGGAATGGTTAGTCGTAAACTCAAAAATAATAGGTAATATTTAAAATAAAATGAGATTTTTATTTATTCACTAGTTCAATCCATCAGTTGAAAACTCTTTACCATTTTAAAATAAAAGGAGATTTTTATTTATTCAAAAACATATCAAATATCATTTAATTATTCATAAAAAGAATTCTATATTCTTCCAGGGTTTAGAAATTCTTTCAATAAAATATAAATAACATTTATAATGAAAAATCACTTAAAACAATATTATTATTTTCATAGTATATTTTACGAAGTGGAAAATATGCACAACGACAAACTTTGAAAAAAAGTAGGCTGAAGGATAACAAGTTTCATTTTTAGGCCAAAGGACAAATTTGAAAAAAAATTAGACTAAAGAACAATGCTAAATATAACTAGCATTTTGTACAGTGTAAAACTAAATATAATGCTACTTATAACTAGCTTTTTGTATGGTGTGAAAACTGAATAAATGCTAGTTATAACTAGCATTGTCCTTTAGTCTAATTTTCTTTCAAGGTTTGTCCTTTAGCCTAAAAATGAAACTTTGTGTCCTTCAGCTTAATTTTTTTTAAAGTTCATTCTTGTGCCTAATTCCCTCTTTTATAAAATAGTTATATACTTCATTTTGCCTTTAAACCAACTCCAAACTTTTTATATACTATAATATCGATTTAAAAAGAATTCTATAATCAAAATAAAACTATGTTTACGAGTATATACGCACGCCCAGGTAGGCCTGCATCTAATCACAATGTCTTGTTGCTAGATTACCTGCTCCGTCCTTTTTAGTGCTTCATGGTCAGTAGTCTCTCATATATCACTTACGTTGTATTTTTTTCTTTTTAAAATTCACATTTTGTTGAATATACTCGTTAATATTTTTGTTAAATTTGTGATTGTGAAAAGAATACACGTTAGATGATTAAAAAAAATTCAAAGTTTGAATCAAATATGTGTTTACTTTAACCTTATGATACCATAATTTGCATAGGGTTAGGAAGTTAAATTTTATTTGCCTGGCTAATTCTTCTTCAAGAAAATGGAACTTCAACGCTGTTCAAAATGAATTTTATTTTCCTATTAAGTTTGTTCTTTCATCTTGGAACATCTTGTGGCTTTGCTACTAACTATTAAAAATTATTGTTGGCATCTTTGGCAGGTTTTATACTCCTTTTAACATTACTTATCACATAATTTAGGCATTTAGCTCATTAGTTTGTTTAATTTTCGTACCCAGGTATATCTCTATATGTTGATAGCTTTAAACTCTATAGCTAGTTCTCTATGTAGCTTTTTAATTTAAAGTGTAGTGGTAGTATGCGATGATGTTCATCTTTTAACGTGGGATATAAGTACATTAATATCTCAAAAATAAATTTGCCTTATTGACATCAAAATGATTTGTACTTTGCCAGATAAGTTTGGAACCACTTTATCACTCGGAAATAGAAATGATACAAATTCATGCTGCTGTAATGAAGTTTATTTTTTTCTGCAATACAATGCAACAAAGAGTATATTGCTACTTTATATAATAGCAGTGTACATAAGCAAAATAATAAACTGGTTATTGGGCTTGTTAACTTAGTCCACTCATTCCCGAATAGTACCAATATAAAAGGTTGTCGTACATATTAAGCAGTCTTCGTAATCAGTCATGTAAATGTCGAAATGGACATGTTCAAACAAAGAACATATGCGTAGAATCCCTAAGAATAACCATATAATGGCAGTTCCTGTCATGGATAGCAGCGGAAATAAAACACAATTGACAGACAACTACAGAACTTCAATTTATGAGTTACTCTGTAGACTTTCCATATTCATTAAAATAATCTTAGTGACGACTATAGAAAACAAGACTAAATTTTAAACATTAGAAGCATTTACAATAAACAGTAGGCGGAGTCGATTCATTGTATTTCCCCTCAAATATCCACTTATGTTGAAATATGCTTAATGTAGCAAGCTTTGAATCACCATTGAAGACACTGTTCTTGCATTCTGGTGGAGCAACCATTTTTAGTGCTAAATAGAATCTAACACCAAATTGAGTAATCATACTGACAGCAACAGAAGCTTATGTTGCTTTATAATTTTTTGTTCCCAACCGTGTATGATCTGCTCAAACTGTTCATGATGTCTGGTCACAAATTAACCATGCCAGGTTAGAAGTGATAAAATGTAAATAGAATATGCATTCAATTACAACATGTAAACAAACTGATTACTTAGATTACGAAGTCGATATATCGTTAATCAGAAGAAAAAAACATGCTAATACCGAATTTCATGCACCCACTACATTATTCAGCAATGAGGGCAATATTTATTTATTCATGTATCAACAATTTACTGTTGTTTTCTAAATATCTTCATCCATCATTTTAATACATAAACTATCAACATAAGCATTATACAAATATAACATGAAAATCCAGATATGAACAAAATAACGTGCAAAACACCTCATCACCTACCAGAAATCATCAGTTACAACTAGTAACTGTATAATTCCCATTTGATGACTCTGTTAGTATGATGTTAATTAATATCATAGTTAATTGACATATTTGAATGAATCACACATTCATATGGACTTCTAACTGATACTGAACTTCCAAGACATAAATTATTACTTTGTTCATAACTCATCTTCATGAAGAGTAATGGATATTGAAAAAACTACATTTGTGTAGGAAAAAAATTAAGAAAACTATACTAAAGCTAATTTATATATTTCATCTCCAACAAAAGAACACTAACATTCATCACCGGGAACAAAAAATAATGTCCAAATTACTGCAAATAGGGATAAAATTCAAAAGATAACATGAGGTAAGATGTATAGTAACTATACTATAGTAACTATAGGTGTAAGGATCAAAGAATCAAGTTAAAGACAACTATAATGTAAATCCTTTTACAAAAATGAAAAGTACAAAATCCACATAAAGTAATTAGAAAAACTGAGTTTTTGTTTATCATGTTAAATCTTCCATCCAGATTCAAAATAAAATTAGGTTATACTAAAAATTACATAGACATGAACATATTATATATTGATGTCATTGTAGCTACTTAACATTATAAAATATATTTTGTTTTCAAGGTATTTTGTATGTGAATTGAGAGTGAACAACAGCTAGGTACCGCCCTAGCATTCTATATGGAAATTCATAGACATAAACATATTATATATTTATATATCATCACCCGGCTACCTAATAGAGTTAATCTCTACTGTTTGATTAAATACACGGAGGAAGGCAAAGTTAGTTTAGTGACACCAAACACATGGGATGAGATTGGGTTTTTCTGGTAGGATAAGATAGAATGAAGCTGAAGGTAATGCGTGATGTGGAAACATAAAAGGTATTTCGAGAATTCAGAAAGATACGATGGCAATCCTGTTAGTTGAATTTTCTTTATTAATAGTAGAAATAAATAAGTAGAGATATTAAGGAGCAAAATAACAAAGAAGTGTAAAAATGAAATTTATATTTAAAAAAGGTATCTTTGGTTCTATGTGATAATGGGTCATTTTCTAGTATTAACAGAAGCCTTTTTTTATTTAGTTTTGAGTTACAAAAGCCATGTTTTATTTAGTTGAGTTTTTATCTCTTTTATTTAAGATAATAATATGTTTTCCATTTATTATAATAATATGAAGAATAAATTGAGTTAATATGAAATCTTTGCATTTGGTGTTAAAAGTAACAACTGCATGAAAAAACTTTTAAGTATTTGAACCATACATCGTAGCGTTGAATAATATATAAATTAGGGGGAAAAGTTGAATAGTATTTAACAATACATATCCTAAGAGTACAGATTTCAATAGGTTTCCAATCATTCATAATGCATATTTAAGGTTTTGTCTAGAAGTAAGGCTTCAACCAAAATAATAACTCAAGAGATGTACATCGTATTGCTCTGATGGTAAGGTTTTCCTTTGTTTTCTACTGCTAAGTGTATGTCAGTGCTAGGTGTATGTCATTAAACCGCTCATGTTGGAAGGGCTAATTGTAGTGCAATAGGTCACCATCAATCAACTAAATATTAGTAATTACTTGCTTGAATGTTTCAGCTACAATAATGTAAAGATAAGGATGAACATAGACGACAAAGGTTTGGAAGAATAATTATAATATATCTTTTGCTTAAAATTCGAATCTTTAACCATTAACTATTCAGCAAAAATCACAAAGTAATAGGATAAATCAATTTATCTCATATAAATAATAGTTCAATTGTTATTGATTACTTATTTATCTTGAATCTGTGTGTTTAGATAATGGCATCCAATTCCAATGTCCCACCACATGAGTTTTTTCCCAGCATTGTTTAATTGATCTGAATAGGAACAGTCTAAAAATATAACACTTGGATCCACGTTTAGTTTTATGTGCTGCGACGTGATCGAAAGCATATCGTTTAAAAAGTTTACAAAAGGATGTTTATTTGAATATTAAAAATTATTTAAAAGCTACATTACTTTAGCAAGATCATTGGTCAACATTATTATAACCCATTATTAGTCATCACCAAAAGTATACATTGTAAAGAAGTATACCTTGGAGTGAAAACATAAGGTAAGAGAAATCACTTGCCGCTTCAGCTGTCAGATCGATGAGCAGTGAGTCGTCTTGTTCGTTCATCCAGTCGCTTACGGTGGAAGGCATGTTGATGTGTAGGTCAAATCTAGGCATAAATGGAATCAAGGATGAATAGAGAGGCTGCTGTGGAATCGAAGATCGAATTTGGTGCTTCGCTGGTAAGGGAAATCGATGTTGAAAGAGCTTGTCGTGAATGGTACAACGTTGATGAGATTGAATTTGGGGATGAAATTGGGAAATTTGTGGACGAACCTAGAAAGGACAAAATTAGGTTTTAGGAGGGGATGAATGAGAATGGGAGCAATGAATTTGATGGGAGGCAGCCGTAGAGTGCAGACGTCGCAGGCGTAAGGGTATTTTTGAAATTTCAAAAAGACATCGTGTAAGTTAATGCAATGAATTTTCTTTATTAGTAGTAAAGATTCATTGTAATAACATACAAATAATACTAAGATATATTAGTCGAAGTACACTTTCCATAACATTTGACTTTGTACATTTATTTTCATTAGTTTACAATTCTTACATGTGTATTTTGAATCAAGTTTTGCACCTTGATGCCAAAGATATTTAACACCATAAACCTAAGACCTTTAAAATCATAGTCTAAAGACCTTAAAACTTGGTTTGTGATACTTGACAAAAAATATTGGAATTTATCTTGTAGAAAGAATATATATAGATTGAGATAGCGATGTAAATAGGTTACGACCATAAAGAAATCAATAAAAGATAATGAATAAATAAAGTAGAGAAATATAATAAATTTTCAAACCGATGGCGATAATAAATGTTACTTCTTAGCTTACATGTTAATTTATACAGATATCAATTTACAAAAATTAATTGCGATGTTTTTGATTAGTTAACATATTATGTAATATATGTTGTAAATTGCAAAACGTGCTAGTTGTACAAATTAATGCCAACTTTTGTAGCGAGTTACAGTAACGAGACCCAATTTATATGGCTAAAGAATTTAATTTACGTAGCTAAAGAATTAGTCATAGTTTTGAGGAGTGTATCAAATTCGTCTAAAGCCATCTCTAAAATACTTACAGCAATACTGATTCAAAAGAATTAACTGATTTGTTGTAAGTAATGGTAGATATATTGTAAGAATAAAATCATATCAATTATGAAAAGTAGACTAACATTATTTGTTGTAAGTAATGGATTAAAAGATGTGTACCGTAATGGTTGATGACATGTCTAGTTTGTCCATTGCATATACTATAGATACAAAAGGCACAGAAAATCCTAGAAGCTGTGGAAATGTTTTAACAAAATTTCTTTATTCCATGTATTATAGATTCACCTGTAGGTAGCGTAAAAGAATAGGTAAATACACCGAGGATATACCTTGGAAAATTGATGATGTATGTAGATGAAGATCAAATTAAGTACCTTTATTCCAAGCTAGTCAGTAGAACATCTTTTTAGACAACATTTTTAGTAAAAGTTTCAGTTCGTCCAACAATATGTCCCTTTTCTACCAACACCTTGGTATTAGCACTTGAAACTCCTCGTGAAAGTGCCACATATAGTTGTCCATGACCAAATACATGCTGAGGTAGAAAAATACCGGTATTTTTTATCGTTTGCCCTTGTGCCTTGTTTATAGTGAAGGCAAAACATAAACCAATTGGAAATTGTTTCCGTATTAACACAAATGGTAAATTCAATTTTTCAGGTGGCTTTAGTGGGATTCTTGGAATGAAAACTCTAGTACCAACATAATGTCCGGTGATGATTTTAGCATCAATGCAATTCTTATTGAGTTGTTTACATATAAGCCTCGTTCCATTGCATAATCCAATTTTAGGATTCAAATTTCTTAACAACATTATCGGTGCTCCAAGCTTTAATTTTAAACAATGTGGAGGTAGCCCGCCAGGAGTGATTGAGTTTAGAAATTCTTATTGGTATGAATTGTGAGCATCGTCTTCACTGCATCATATGAATAGTAAATGATTTCATTTTCAGGAAATATATTGAGTACATGTTCATTGAGCTTGTCGACATATTCTTTTAGTGGTGTAATTAATGCTCTATTAACTATGTACTCTTTATCGAATGCATTTTTTGATAAGTTAGGAAAAATTGTATCTATCATCTTTGTCGGTGAATTAACATCAATTTTTGATGTTATGACCATATTTGTTGGTAGTCGAATCATTTCTTCATCGATTGAAGGTTCGGTGCCATCTCCAATTTGAATTAGAAATTTTGAATACGTGATATCATTTGCTGCTCGTATGTTTTTCTTTAAATGCAAACTTTTAAATTTTTCCCATAAAAGTGATTTAATGATGCATGCATTAATCGCTTCATTTCTTGTAGCTTTAGGCACAACTGGCAATACTTGTCGAAAATCTCCTCCCATAATAAGGATTTTACCTCCAAATAGTTCATCAACATCCATTATATCTCTCATAGTTCTATCAAATGCCTCAAAATCATAACCATGTACCATTGTAGCTTCATCCCACATAAGAACAGTTGATTGTTTTAAAAGTTTTGCTAATTTTGACTGTTTGCTTATTGAGCATGTTGATGTCGCTTTTGGTTGTAATGGAAGTTTAAATCTTGAATGTGCAGTTCTACCACCAGGTAGTATAGTTGCAGCGACACCAGATGTAGCTGTTGCAATTGCAATACCACCATCTTTTCTAACCGTTGACAGAATAGCACGGTATAAATATGTTTTTCCCGTCCCTCCAGGACCATCTATAGAAAACAAACATTTTTCTTTTTTTACAATTGCATTCATAAGTGTATTGTAGGCCTTCAGTTGTTCATCATTCAATTTTTCAATAGCTAGTAAATCATCCTCGGAAATAGGAATCGCTAACTCTTCTTCTATTAGCTCTGAAATTTTATCACATTCATCACAATCACATGTTCTTGAGATATTTGGAAAATCATAATCAGTTGTGCTTTTGTTGTGTTGGAGAAGTAACATGTTTAAATCTTTCAAAAAACGATTTGTTAGAAGCATTTGGTTCGTAGTACTTGAATTTCGGTAATCTTCTACCATACGATTGAAAAACTCATCCCATAACCTTCGCACATCTGATGGATTGCAGAAAACCAAGATAGTAACAAATAATGCTCTCAAAGAAACTGGCATTTTTGTAATTGAGGCTTCGGTCAAACATTCTTTAATGCTATCAGCATTTTCTAAAAGTCCTCTTTTCTCAGAGGCTTCTTTAAATGTTTCACTTCTAACTTCGTCAACTGTAAGTAAATTATTAAAAGAAGTCGGTCCTCTAATGTGATTCAAAAGTATTCTTAAGAAAAAACATTCTCCTTCTGTAGGTAGGACTGTGTATATTCTACCAATCACCCTTATATTAGATACTCTTCTTTTCCATTTTTTTAATTTTTAATCCAACAATAGTGCTTTGGAAATTCACGACATAAAAGTTGCATTGCCTGTTCATCAATTGAATTTGTATAGAAAAATACTGTCAGCATCGTGTGTACGTTGCTTTCATCGGCCAAAACTTCATTGATGGTTTGATCATTGGAAAACAAAACACTTTGTTTTTTTGGAAGATGTATTTGAAGACGTTCAACTGATGGATATATCTTGCTAAGAGAGAACTTAAAAATCTTCCACAATGCTTCTGAAGCAGAAATCCACCTTGTATCTATAATTGTTGTATCTCATCATAGTTAGGTCCATATCGAACTTGCATTGTAACTCGGTCTGGACCTTTGTAGACATATTTGTAAATATATTTAACGCTTTTTATACTACTACATATCTCTATATTGATGCGACAGTTATATTTACGTAGTAACCAAGGATTGTAAGGTACAACCCATCTGTTATCTACCATCAACTTTTTATTTCTATCAATAGGAATAGATTTTCCAATATCGCGTCTTCTGTAAATTGGGTATGAATCTATGCCTTGAATAGTCACATTTGAAAATTGTTTTGGATACTCTCTTTTGCAACTACCATTTTTCATGCAAGGACAATTTCGATTTTGAGTACCACATGGTCCATGAATCATTCACTTCATTACTGCCACATGTAACTCTGATTCTTCGTTAGAATCTGGTATTTCCGCTCTAACAATTTGATCATATTCGTCTGGGTTAGTCAATTTGTCTTAATCTTTGAAGATAATTAGCATATGAACATGTGGTAAACCTCTTTTTTGAAATTCAATCACATGGACGTGAGCAGCTACTTTTCCAAGCGCTCCTTCAGTGAAAATATCTTTTTTTAATTCCTCGTATTTTGCACAAAATATCCTTATTGTCAAATCCGGTCTGTCTTGGGGGTCTTGACCGGGTAGCAATTCGGTAACAATTTCATCCCAAAGTGGATTGCATGTCATTGTAATGAATAAATCGGGTTTGCCATACTTATTTACTAAAGCCATTGCATCTTGATATCGTTGATACATATCACGTGGACAACCAATATAAGAAGAAGGTAGTATTGTTCGTGTTCCACCATTACCTAAATAAGAGAATTTGTTAAAAACATCATAAATATGAAATTTAATTACGTAAATGTATAAAAATGTACTTAATATAAGAGTGAGTTTTCAAATTCAAAAACTATGCACTTGCAGCATTTTCCCTGACGTTTAAAGCATCTAGTAATCCTTGGTACATTTCAGCTCTGATGGTTTTTTGATTGCTCCTATACCATCTTAGCCTGCTGGTATCTATCTTAACATAGTTATCAACCACGTATTGTTGAAACAATCATCCGCCTCGAAGAAAAAGCGATTTATCATTTTCTCGAATCTATAAAAGAACATTACATATTGATGAATATTAAGACGTAAAAAATATAAATATATAAAACGTGTTATATATTAAATTGTATATACCTTAGAATATTAGCAAAATACTCACGACATGAAAATTTATTGCCATTTTCATCCTGACTATTTATATCCCATCCGTAACTTCCATACGGTAATAAAAGTGGATATTGCAATGGATCATAATAACCAGCTGTTTCAGGAATAGTTATGAGTTGTCCATAGTTTGTCTCAACTACAATATATCTTTCATGTATTTCTTCATTTTCCGCTCCTTCTACCCAAATTCCAGCAACTTGTGAAGAAGTTGGGAGAGTATATTGTTTTTGATTTGAAGATTGTTCTTTTATGACTAACTTACAATGTTGGATATTTGGTTTTTGTCCAAGTTGTCGAAATACAGCTACAAATCTATTATATGTATTAAGAGCTTTTTGCAACTTCTCCACAATTTCTCGTATCAGAGTATTATTTTCAAACAATCGATTTTCGACTTCGTGCTCTGTATCATATATGTAAAGTTGTAGAAATCTTGGACGATCATTGGATGTAGATACCAAGCTACCTATTTTATGATATATATACTACCTTGAGCACGGAATGTATATGCTCCATCTCTTCCATTAGCTAAGTTCTCATCAACATGTACTCCCATTGATGTAAATGCAAATATATGATAAGCTCATATGTTTTTTCTGAAGTATTTCCCTTCATCTGATTGGTCAGTGTACAATTCAAATATCTCATCCGGTGATGAAATTGACTGTAAAATTATTTTTCCATTTAAGCAGCAAAAACTATTTGATTCCCGATAAAAGAGTTTTGCTTGGCAATATGTACATATCTTTGATTGTGGTAAATAGAACTTCTGAAAACCAGAATGATCTGTAAAGCTTCTTGCACAATTATGTCTTGCGGTAGAACTTTGACATGGTTGATTAATTCTGTTTGTTCTTATGGTTCTATTCCAGTCATCTTTATGTTTAAAAGGTAATGTAGCAATGTCTTCTTGTTCTTCATTATTCATTGGTCCACTAAGATCTTGATCTGCTTAAAAAATTTGATAAATAAATTTTGTAAGTTTTTTAACATGAAGTGACTCGATAAACTATGTAGGAGATGAATTTAATATGACTTGGGTTCATAAATTATACTTTGATTATATTAATAAATATATTATTATATGATGATAATGAAGCTACTTGTACTACTTGTTTGTGTATCATTATATGCATTTGTACATAGGCAAAATAAACTTTGGTAAATATATAACTTTTATTGTTCTCACAATATAACGTACTGAATTATAAGGAATAGTTCTCTGAAGTAATACCTTGAATATTATGAGAGCAAGGTATCGAAAAAGAACTACCGGTACTACTTGCTTGCGATGCATCATCATTGATATTCTTTTCGACTCTTCTAGATTTTCTACTACGATAAAAAGTACGGTATTGTTCACGTTTTGCCTCTTTGTCTTCTTCAGTCATTAACTTTTTTCCTTCTTTATAGCGAATACGACGGTGCTCTAATTGTTTTTCCCTTTGTTCAGAACTTAATTCAGAACGACGGTCTTTTTCTTTCGGCCTTGATTTGAGCATCCAATAATGCTTCTTGATGAGCCCTCTCAATGATTCTAAGGCTTCTACGCAGTACTGGGGGTGCTTGAGTACATTGCATTTCTTGACATTGGTTTCTTTCAATAATTCTCGGACTTCTACGGGGCAATAAGGGTGGTATGCAGTTGGATTCAATTTGGTGACGTTGAACTTTATTAATAATTTCCACCCTTTGTAAGTTGGGGACTTGGTTAGCTTCCATTGTTTGATGTTGAGTTCTCTCGTTGATTCTAGGACTTCTACGTGGTTTTAACTTAGAAAATTGATGCCTTCCATGAGTTGATGACGAAATTCACAAAGTTTCAAATGGAATTCGTTGACCTATAATGCTTAAAAAAATATTCAATTTGTATTATAAGTGAACATCACCATTTATGCCTTAAGAGCTAAGTTGCATATATTTATTAGTAAAACTAAAATACCTAATATAAGTAATAATATGTTTCATAGTAACAGTTGGAACATGCTTTACAACATGTAGATGTAGTATAAAATATGTAAAAGAATTTTTCATAGAATGTGAAGTAATTGTAGTTAACAAAATAATTATTTAACAAAAAATATATTTAACTTATATTATGCAATTAGTAGGTGGGTAATGTTATTATGAATAGAATATAAAAATACATATCTTCCACAGACATCATCGTATGTAATGTTTGAATAAGCTAAAAGAATATGAGATATCAACAAACTAAGTTGCTTTCGCTATTCAATTTTTACCAAATTTGAATTTCCAAGACGTACCTCTTGAATAACAATCAAAGTTGAGCGATGAAGACAAAAAAATTCTTCTGATAATATAAACTGCAGAACAAAAAATTGAAAGTAAGACAACAAAAAAGAAAAATGCAAGAGAACTTAAAATATAATAATGCAATAATAAGAAGAATAATTTTGTAATAATGCAATAATAAGAAACGTAAGGTTTTAACAATGCAGTAATAATCAAGTGTAAGCAGTATCACAGAATTTTTAATCGCATATTATATAATTGACTGTAAAAGAAGATGCATGTTAAAAATAAGTATAGCTGTTTTTGGTGAATGAAAGATATTTGGTTGCCTTATTTGTTAATGTCCAAATGTCTCTGTTAAAATGCATACAACTCCTCCCTTCTGTCTAAAACAAATTAAAGCCTTCTGAGACTAAAAGCTTTAATTTCGACAGCACTTCACTTCTTTTCGTCTACACATAACTTTGCATCCAAGGGTATATTCATATTGTGTTTTCTAAAATAAATTAAAGTCTTTTAGGCCTAAAGACTTTAATTTGTTTTTGTTGTATTTGTTAAAATAATATATAATGGTTAATTTCACATGTCAACAAATATATATATATATATATATATATATATATATATATAACACTAACAATAAAATATATATTTATTCAAATTTGGATAATATGTGATTATTAAAAATTGGGTTGCGCATAAAGTGCATTCAAAACTTAATATTACCTACAATATTCATAAGCATATATAGAGAAACTCCTTAGCAATGTCGTTGATGAACAATACAGAGAATATGCACCTCTTTGTCCAGTAAAAGACCAGAAAAGATGAAAATCAATTAATGGTATAAAGATAGCAATGGCATCAAGAAAGCTCAGCACGAATTTATCATACTATGAAGAAATTACACACATCCAGGTGGACATGCATCTAATCACAATGTGCATGTGTAAATTTAGCAACATGGTTGTGTAGCATTATCATATACTATGAAGAAGAATAATGAATCTCAAAGTCGTGTTTTCATTATATATCACAATGATCTTAAAAGTAATATAAACAAATGGAATAATGTCAGTAGTCCAAGTAGAAGATTGAGTTTCAAGCTTTAAATTTTGTTCTTCGACCATATAAATAATTAGCAGCAGACTCTTTTTGTCCTTTTTGTGCAAATGGAAAATACCCTTTGTGTTTTTCAAAAGCAGCAGACTCTTATGACTTGTAGGTTAATGACACATCCATTTCATGCTAGCCATATTCTTCATTTCGTGCAAAAGAATTCAAATCATTTTACTTTTGTATTATTAGGATCAGTTATCTTTTGATTGTACCAGAAGAGATATGCATTCGTTTTTATATGTGTTCTGGCTTGGAGATTTAATTTAGTCCAAGCATCACGACCATGATATCAGTTTATATTTGTGGCTTTTGAAGTAAATTTATATCGCAAGTTAGGGGAATATCTCTTCTTCCTTTGTCTGGATTACTGGTCTTTACAATCTTCTTTTTAGTAGCAACCATCAACGCTATTATCATCTCTGCCCTCGTATCTTTGGCTGCAGTTGGCTGTTTTCTGGCAATTATCTTTGCACGCCTAACAGCCTTTTACATTGGAGCATTAACACTGGCTATATTTGTAATATCAGCTACAATAATATGATGATCATTGTTGTGACTGTGGCAACTAGTATATGCTATTATTTCTTCCAATTTCACTTATGATATGCATATGATAGTACTATTCCATTTCTACATAGAAGGTTCTTAGCTCATTATAATAGTTGATGATGGCATGTGTATTATGCGTATTATAATTGGTTGATGATGACATATACACATACATGATGACATATACATATACACGCAGATACACACATGTATATGCATGCATGTATGTATTGTAAACCAAGATACTTGACAAAATATCATAATATACAATTCGAATTGCAATGCAAAAGTGAATAGTTCTGATAATAGCAGAATGTTTTATTCTTCCTACAAACGAATATTCAATTTGTATTTTTTGGTACAGGGTGGGCTGGTTTCTTTTGGTTGCTTTGGTTAGGCTTGAAGAGAAGTATGGAGGTTGCAAAAGATTTGCTGGGCTTCATGGGATCATTTTTGCCCAAGTATCCTAGCTCCGAAGAATGTGAAGATAAATCGTTGACGTCTCCACTTGTTGAAGTCAAAAAGCTTAACTGACCTGAGATTATTTGCTAAGACAACTGGCGCATATCTATATATATTTCACCGAACCTTACCAGTGGATACAATGTAATATGTTAATGAGTGCATGAGGTGTTGGTGTTAATGGATACAATGTAATATGTTCATGAGTGCATGAGGTGTTGGTGTTATTGTTTACTAGAGGAAATAGACATGAACAAATATTACTGGAAAACATGGGGGCTCATTTTACAAAATAAGAAGAATAAAATAAACCATAAAACCCACCACATATCTGACGGTAATCAGCCAAAAAAACTGCATAACATGTGGTGAATACAGCAAACCTGCATGTGCAGCCGATTCACTTCTACAATTAATTAATGGGCCAAAACGTGAGATCAACCAATTTGCTGCTCTCTTTTTTCTGTAAAGTAATCAACAAATTACACTATCCAACAGTACCCATCTCTCACTTTACGCTATACATACCCCCTTCACTCCCCAACACTTTTATATTCAGCAATCTTTTTTCTCCTCTTATACTTAGCTACCTACTTAACCAATGACTAACACATCTAGTCCTTCCAGAAACACCCTCTTCCTATTTTCACTTTACTACCTCACCTCCTCCGTCTTTGCAGACAACTATGGCTGGCAAGGCGGCCATGCCACATTCTACGGTGGCGGTGATGCCTCTGGCACAATGGGTAATTTTATTTGATTTAAGGATGTTTTATTGCAATTACTTACCAAATATGGTTATTGACACCGATTAATGTAATAATAGGGAAATCTGTACAGTCAAGGCTACGGAACCAACACTGCAGCACTCAGCACGACCTTGTTCAACAACGGACTCAGTTGTGGATCGTGTTATGAAATGAGATGCAATGATGACCCAAGATGGTGCTTACCCGGTTCCATTATCATCACCGTCAGTAACTTCTGTCCTCCTAATTTTGCGCTGTCTAATGATAATGGAGGGTGGTGCAACCCACCGCTTCAGCATTTTGATATGGCAGGGCCTGCTTTTCTCCAGATTGCTTAATATCGTGCTGGAATCGTTCCTGTCTCCTTCCGCAGGTAATTCTTTACTCATTGAATTCATTTATTCTATAAGTTAACCATTAATTTAGATGAGATAACAATAATAGTTACCGAAATGAATTTCGCAACTATTTAACAACTGGATAAAAATCAGAGGAGTAGAATCTGTATAAATTGCATATACAGTGATTTTAGCAAAGCGAAGTTATCCAAAATACATTGTTTAACATACAAATCGGAGGAGAAACAAAATCACTTATGTTTAAGAAACTCCTTTTGTTTGTAAGATCTAATTATTAAAAAATTGCCATACTGCATAAACTGCATTATTCCAAGCTTATTTTTTTTTATTTTTTTTGGACATATTTGATTGAAACAACAGTCCATGTATCTATAATATTAGTATATTTTTGAGTCACGTTAATACCAAAATCTTGAAAAAATAAAGAATGAAAGGTTAGCTTAACTATGAACTTAATCAAATAAATAATCATGACTCAGTCAAGTGGATGTCATCTAATATGAAGATTATGAACAAAATTTTGTAAATAAGCATAACAAAACCCAATCTTTGCAATCAATCAAGCAAGCACCAATAACAATAATTCAAGAACAGAAGGCGGACCTGTAGAGAAGACCAAAAGCAGTAGGTAAACTCGATCGATCTGAAAATCAATTTTCCAAGATCGATAGGTTGAAACGAAGTCGATGTGGCAAATAGCAAAATCGCGAGGAAGAAAGAGCTGCCGAAGACGCCGGAGCAGAGCAACGATGGACGCAATTACGAAGATGCATGGTGGCGATTTGAGGAACGAATTAGGGCTTTGAGATGCATTTTCAAAATTCGTAGGCGTCTGATTTATGGTTTCTGTGATTGTTTTGGAGCAAGGGGTATTTTGCGCAATGGAAAACGTTAAGTAGAGAAGCCATATGGAAGGAAAATGGAGGTAGGACCGAGGGCAATATTGGTATTTCAAAAAGACACCGAGTAAATCTGAATTCTCATTATTAGTAGTAGAGATATTTATAATTAAAAGTAAATTATTTTTTTTGGAACTAGGGAAACCTGTTCAATCACTACCGACCAGCGATTCCTGAACAGTAAACCTAGGGAATAGCCGGAAGGCCCGCCACAACCAACTATTCCGAGCAGCCAGACCTTTCGGTTGGCTTGGGGCAGGAGGCGTGAAAATGAACCGGATACCTCCCAAGTGAAAAGTCGTTTCTCCTCCCACACAAGGTGGGACTCGAACCCCAAACCTCCCACTTGGGAGCTTTAAATATGAAAATAGGTAAATTTAATAAAATTCTTGTAAATTATTTATAAAATACTTTTAATAAATTTTTAAAAACCTTAAATATTTTCAAGGCTTTCCAAACACCTAATAAATCAAGCAAATAAATCAATATCTAAATGTATAAATTATAGAGTGAAATTACTCTACGAACATATTAATCAAATATCTATATAAATTTACCTAGTGACTCTAGCTGAGTTTCGTCAAACTTTAGTCATCCTTCCATGAGAGACATTACCATACAAAAAAATAGTTTAATTTACAATCGGACAAAATTCCGTTTACAAATTGACACTTTTAAAGAACAAAGTCAACCAACTTCCAATCAGTCCTAAGCAATCAATTCAAGTAGTATATCAATCAACTAAGCAATTCAAGTAATAATTGAGATAATTATATAAGTAGTGGAATATAGAAAAAGTTTTGAGTATAAAACTCATCGAAAACTCCATTGAAATCCTATATCGCCTCCAGACCTAGATAATAGCAACTCCTCCCTTTGCCAGCACCAATCATTTCCTTCATCGCTTCCAAACCTGTACGCACAACCATGGTCGAGCCGCTTACACCCATCTTTGCTATCACGAATGTCAGTCGTGTGTCGCCTGCACCTCTTCCATTGACAACTACTCCAACAATATGTCTGAAATCCCATCCTCCTCCCAGCATCGACCAAATGCCATCATCATGGCTCTCGCCTTCAACGCCGCTACAGTTTGCTCCCCTTCAGCCGAGCCTACCTCTAAAGTTCGAGCGCGTTCTTTTTTTTCTTCTCAATTTCTGAAAATAGAGAACTGGGCATCGATGGATCATAAGGGGTTCGGGCTTGCAAAGTAATAAGGAGAGATTCTAAAATAAGAGAGAAAGGTGCGAATTAAAATGGGTTTGTGCTCTATTTTAAATCAACAAATTTTCTTTTCTTTTATATAATCTTTATTTATATTGTAAGTAAATTTTAATTCAATTTAAATTGATCTACATCTCTTTTTACAAGTTATACTTCGATAACAGGACAATTCCGTTCAATTCAACGCTTCTTTAATTTTAATTAATTATTCATTGTATTTTTATAAAATAAATTTATTTTTAAACTATTTCAACAATATATAAGAATTTTTTGTGCTTTAGAAATATTTTTATATTAATTTAATCATTTTATTCGATTTTAAAATATATTATCTAAAAGGATTTTATTAATTTAATTCAATTTATTAAATAAATATTTATTAAATAAATATTTGTTAAATAAATATTTATTAAATAAATATTTATTAAATAAATATTTAATAAAGTAATATTTTATTTTCATAAATAATAGTTATTGAAATCAAATTAAAACGTCTTATTTTAATTAAATTTATTTATTATTACGGCGTAGAAAGCAAGGTTGTTATAGTTGCCCTTCAACATAAACTGGTGTTACAGCTCCATCTTACTCAATTAAGATGGACATTTCCAGTATGTCATTCAACCTTAACTCACATGTCCTAAGCCGCCTTTTTGGCTTCTAGTAAATAAGTTACATTCGTTACTTTTAACTACTACAACCAATCAGCATTTCCATATTATAGTGGGACAGGGAATACAAACTATTCACATTTAGAATAATTGGCCTGACATAATAGCTTTCCTATCTTCCATCTTGTCTTCTTTAATCCTAAGTTGACCAATGTCCTCTATGTGTGTTTGCCATCTCATTATCTTTTTCTTTAATTATATTACTATCTTCTTTGAAACCAAAATCGCTTGAAAGTATTCTCAAAATTTAGCATTTATTTCCTTTATGCCCTATTGTTTATACGAGTATATCCTAGAATTTGCAGAAATCTACCTTGACACTATTGCCAGGATGTAAAAATAAAAGAAGGGGGATCCCCTCTTCATCGAAAGAAATGAGATTGTTGTTGACACAGTACAAAAAAGTACTAAACTAACAAAATTTTCCTGATGTAGAGGAAATCAAGAAAGCTGCATAAGTGAATATATAACCTATAGAAAAATGTGCTAATCCAACCAATCTTGCTTGCATGATGGAAAGAGGCACTGGCTTATCTATCCATCGAATTAAATTAGCCAAAGGTGTGCGTCCCTTGTGGACTCTTCTTATGGCTTTCACACATGTCTTACCAAATATTCCTGAGTTTTATACTAACATTCCTTGTATTCTACGGGGATTCCTTGTTGCTCCTCAATGGGCGTTCGTAGCTATTTATTCTTAGCCCTAACCTTTACCCCTTCTTACTTAGGCAGTCATCCCTGTCTACTCCATATCAAAGTTGGTTGGTTTTCACTACTCTTTATAAAAAAAAACTTTAAACTTCATAATCATGAAGTGCTTAACTCAAAACTTTTATCTTTAAAATGTTAACTTAGAACTTTTAAAACTATATTTTAGGATTTATAAGGCAAGTTTATCTACTAAGTTCCAAAAGTCATTGATAGATTACCATTTTATTAACCAGTTCAATTCATCGGTTGTAAACTCTTTTCCATTTCAAATTAAAAGGAGATTTTTATTTATTCGAAAACACATCCAAAATCATTTAATTATTCATAAAAAGAATTCTATATTCTTCCAAAGTTTAGAATTTCTTTCAATAATTAAATAACCTTTATAATAAAAATCACTTAAATCAATATTGTTGTTTTCATAGTATATTTTATAAAACAGCTATATACTTCATTTTTCCTTTAAACCAACTCCAAACATTATATATATATATATATATATATATATATATATTATAATATCGATTTAAAAAGAATTTTATAACCAAAATAAAAATATATTTATATTTATAATCAAAAGTAAATTTTTAATAGGATTTTGACAATGCTTGGCCCTACATCCCATGGTGATTTCGACAATGCTCGAACCCGTAGAGGTCCTTACTGCTGCTTCTGAATTCCACCTCCAGGAAATTCTAAGCCAAAAAGATCTTCCTGCTGAAACACAGAACACTCCCGAGCTGCACTGCTAACACAGATGCCAAAGACTTCTTATCCAAAGCTCTTGGAGAAACTCGGACTTCCAACTAAACACATACATCCTTCAGAACTCAGCTACAACTCCAAAGCAAACATACTTCCTTAAACTTGCTCCGAAAGAAAACATCTCCGGAGACTTCCATAGTCACTGCATCTCATCATGCAGCTACTACTCCCTGAGGTATCAAAATACCATCACTTACTTCTGCTCAACCGACAGATCCAAACTCTCAAAAATCAGCTCACACGAGCGCAATCAATCTTACACTTCAAAGACAAACTCCGCACCTTAACAGGTTTCCTTCAGAGATCAATGAAATCCTTATACCAAACTACAAAGATTACTCGAGACGGTATTAGATATATAGTCTCGACAAATACACTTCCAACCTCAAACATTCAAACTCCAACAAATGGTAGTCGTGTTCCTCACACCACTACTCATCTACCATTATAACTTATATTGGAAAACCCGAACAGATAACCCAACCGATAGGTAGAAATATATATATATATATATATATATAGTAATATATAATAAAAATTACATGTACGCTCTCTCAAGAAAGACACCACTACAGAGCCTAGGTATTCACTCAACCTAACGCTCCCTAAGAAAGACATACTTCAGAGCCTAGGTATTCACTCAACCTAACGCTCCCTAAGAAAGACATACTTCAGAGCCTAGGTATTCACTCAGCCTAATGCTCTGATACCAAATGTGATGATCCGACTTTCTACTCCCAGAAAATCGCATCATCTTTAAGAAAGAAAGGGATAGAAAAGAGAAAAGAAAGAAGAGAAGAAAGAAACAACATCAGAATCTACACAGCGGAACGAATAAATATTAGTAATAACAAAATACTTTACATAGTATCACATACATCAGAGATACACAGCATAATCAACTCATACTAGACAGTTATAACACCTGTCTAGTTATACAACTTAATACAACTCAAAAACAACAACTCAGAGAACACACAGCGGAATACTCTATAACTATACGTAGAAGCCTCCTGCTCCATTGCTCCTTCAGAACTCGTCAAGCCAACTTAAAATCCTAACCAGGATCCCTTGGATACTCGTAAAAATTTGAGTACCCAAGAGTTTAAGAAAAAAACAGAATAAACTCCGGGTCAGACATGGGTCTGGTGTGAGTAAACGGTTAAAGTTGCTTAACTTTTAAAAAAACTTTTGAAAGAAAAGTATCGCGTAAGACTTCCCACACATAAACATGGAAAAGTTTTTACCTTACGCTAACCAAAACATTTGATAGGAAATCCGATGATATTATAATAGTGTCTAGGGTTTTCAAATAAATAAGAAATAGCTGAAATTGTTACATGATTAAATTCCAGCTACTAGCCACAAAAGTGGGTAATACAATCAAAACCGTTGGCACTTATTGGATTTTGGATTCCATACAATGGCAGGGCTACTGGGGTACCGCCCGTCACAGTACGTGGCCTAGATCACCGTACCGAGGAGTACTCCCACTCCCCTGCAACACAAGGCCGGGACCATTCCTTACTGAACAGTCCCGAACAAGACCACCCCGGCGATTCTAGCTAGCAATCGCCCCACACAGCCGAAATAAAAAGGGACATCTAGACAGAGATGTATCTCGCTCTCCAGTGGGAGCTACCCACGAAGCCTTGCTGCACCTCCCCTATTTTAGCCATTCCCGGTTGATGAGGCTTGAGGCTGCGATTACCTTTATAGAACACATCTCTTAGAATGCTCATCGTCCACCTGACGATGTGCTGAAAGCATTCAATCCATACAAGTTCGTTCCGGGTTCGAACGAAACCAAAGGCATTATCTCGTTACACTCATTTTGGAATCACCCTCAGAGTTAACGACGATAACCCTTGCACTCTAAAACTCCATCTCGAACCTATAAGTACTATTCCATCAAAACTCATTACGGAATCACCCACAGAGTTATACTGACGTATAGCCCTTACACCTCGAGTCTTCACTTGCTCCACTTGGATTAACGACCTAACGTTTAATTGGAATCGATGTGGTTTTCGGATATCCAAATATGGAAACCCGATCCCGGTCTCATCGAAATCCAAAGCGTGTCTTTTAGGTCCAAGTTGTTTTAAGGTTTAAGTAGTACAGTTCAATTTAATACAATTCAATGCTTTGAAATCACACAGCATTAACATAGATAAATAGCACACATTTATCATTGATATAACCAATATCATACCACAGAATGTCACACATATCATCCATAGATATCAATCCAATAGATATTATCCAATTCAGACATTCAACAACCAATCATCCATAAGCAAGCATTATCAAATCATATCATAATTATTTTAATTACTCAAATTAAATTAACTCCTTAAGAATTAATCACTTAATCTTGCTTATACAATCATAAATTAATTACTAACCTTACTTAATTAATCACTCATTGATTAACTTAATCAATCAATCAATCCCTAATCCAGATTAATCATCCTTTAATCATCAATTAATAAACCTTAATTATTAATCAATCTCCTTTAATACAAAGTAATTAATCCTTAATTACTTTCATAATCAAATAATTAACCTTTTAATTAACTTATTAATTATCCATCTACTATCGATTAATAAACTTAATTATTAATCAATATTTCTTAATACAAACTAATTAATCCATAATTACTCTTATATTTAATTAATTATCCTTTTAATTATTAATTAACTATTAATTAATAAACCTAATTATCAGTTATTAATTAAGAATTTAATTACAGATTACTTACTCCTTAATCACCAGTTAATTAATCATTTGATTAATCCTTTATTAACTGTTAACCCATCCTTAATTAACAGATAATCAATTCTTAATTACCATTTGATTAATCCTTAATCACATTTGATTAATCAATTAATTACCACTTAACAATTTCTTAATTAATCCTTAATTATGGATTATTATCCTTTAATTATTAATTAATAAAACCATAATTATTAATCAATAAAACTTAATTACAAGTTAAGCACTTCTTAATTATTAGTTAAACAACCCTTAATTATTTAATTAATTACTCATTAATTACTTAATTAGTAAATCTTAACCACTTGATTAAATTAAGTTTAATTATACCTAATTACTTGATTAATGAATTCCTAATCATTAATTAATAATCTAGTTAATGATCTTTTAATTACAATTTAATTAATCTTAAATTAATTAATCATTAACCCTTAACCATTTATTAATCAAGTAAATTAATTTCCCTTAATTAATTTTTTTTAATTAATCCTTTATAATTAAACTAATTAATTAAGCTAAATTTCTTTATATTAAATAAATCAAAATTAAGTTATAAAAACCTTTATTAAGACAAAACATCTTCTTATAAATGTTTTAATTACCCTTAACATATTTGCATCATTTACTTTATAACTATCTTTACTTAAATAAATTATTAATTAAGTTTTAAAATAAACAATCACTTAACTTGATAAATTACAGTTAGCAAAACACAAGTTACAACACTTAACAATCATAAGTTTTTAAAAACTATTTTCAATTTGAATTTAAAACTTGTCTTTTATATAAACTATTAAAATTTACTTTCAAAACTCGATTCAAAATTTATAAACAATGTTTAATTTAACAAAACTTCAAAACATCTTAAAATATGTTAAATAAAACATTTATTAAATACATCAAGTAATTTATAAAAATTTTCTTAACTAATTTAAAGTTTCTAAATTTCCAAAAAGAAGTTTTAAACCTTTTTTTTCTTCTTTTTTTAAAAAAAACTGTTTCCAACTTCGGGTCAAACCCATTATTTACTCGGGTCAATCCCGAGTTTCTTTCTTCCACCTTTTTCCAAAAACTTTGATTATGTTTTAAGTATTCAAAAACAACAGGTTCCCAACCCATCATACTCAAGAACACTTCGAGTTTTCCCTTGCCAAACTCGAATGCTACTTCGAGATTACCCATGAATCTAAACTCGTTGACACCAACCACCGCCTCATGCACATGCACGCCACCGTTGGTCACCACCGACCAACATCACCGCCTCCAGCAACCTTCTCAACACCTCGGCATCCAAAATCGACCACAAAATCAAACAAACTCACCGCAAATCGAAATCGAGCACTCTGATGGACATGAACCCAAATACGATCATCAGCAAAACTCTTTGACTCCTCGATTCCGATCACCGGAGTCGTTACAACTCCGGCCGTACCATCCCTTACCTCCACGCTTCCATTCACCAAAATTCCAAGCAGCTCGCATCATCAGGGAAGACGCGACAACCCCAAACCCAACTTCCACAAAAACTAGGGTTAAAGTCTAATCCCGGTCATCGCCGTCGCCGCCGTCCCCTATAGCCACATCCACTATTTTTCTCTGAAACTCCATGACCTCCTTCGCCTCCAGTAGCAACCCCGACCCACCAAAATGCACCAGCCTCCGAAAATTACCCAAAATCAAATTTCCAGGAAAACCCAAATTCCATATCCAATTCTATTTTAAAATTTTGGATTTTTGTCTTAAAAATCATAATTTTGGATGATGATTCAATACAAAATCATGAATCAATATAATTCAAATTTTAATTTATTTCATGTTATAAGTTTTCACTGCAATCTTCTTGTTACTGTAAAATTCTAAACTCATTTTGCTTAATCATATTTTCATAAGCTAGATGACTTTAAAACTTAACTAGTTTGTTTTAAATCCAAAGCTTCAAAGTTTTTATATAAAAAGCTTGAATTTTGTTTATCTATAAAACTCTGTGATCAAGTATGAACAGAGAACTTAATATCAAAAATGCAAATCCTATTGCATTCCCACTTCCAGATGCAGGCATCATCAAAATGAAACTTCCTTTTAATAATTTTTTTTTATATTTTACAATTCTAAAACTTGCTGTTTGAACAACCTATGCTTGAACACCTCAACAAGAAATTTGACTAGAGAAGTATCAAACTGGATTTGTTCTTATTTTACACACTGCAGTTTCAAAAACAAAAAGAAATTAACATGCACACACAATAACACATTCCTAAATACATGCAGTATCATCACAAACAAGCTTCATTATCACAGAAATTATGTAAGCAACAAATTATTAACCTACTTTAAAATTTTAAGTTAATTGTTTACTCACCTCATTTTGACTTTGCATAGAAATTTGAAACAGGAATGAAACCCTCATTTGTTTTTGAAAACTTGTAATTGCAATTTCCAGAAACCATGAAGATTACTGACACAAGCCCTTGCTATAAAACTTGATACCAGATCCCTTTAAAACTGGAACCATGGTGATGATTAAGGCTTTTGAAAATGGGTTGTTTTCCAGATTACATTGAAGCTTTATCTCAGGCATGCAATTCTGAAACATGCAATAGGTCTTTGATTATAAATTCTGGTTTCAGGTATTTGAAAAGGTTACAGGGTTTAGGCATAAGCAGTTATAGAATTGAATTACATTTGTTTTGAGGAAAAGATTACATGATTTGATTCATTTCTGGTTGAGTCTTTGTTTTTAGAAGAGATAATTCAGGTCTTGATTTCAGGTTTGTTTGAGCTTTTACAAACAGAATGTTGCAGGCTTGTAGGGGTTACAAATATTGGTTTGAGGAAATGGTTTATTTCTGATTTGCTTTTTTTTAGAGAATGGTTTTGGTTTCCTCAGTTTTTGAATTGAAGAATAGAAAAAGAATGAAGAGAAGTAGAAATTTGTTTATATAAAGGCTGAATGATTTTATAAAGAAAAAAGAAACAAATTTTTAGAAAAATGCCACTTGTACTAAACTACACCATTTGTCATTCTCATATTTTTATTTACTAACACATGTTAAAAGAACCCCTAATACATTAACACTTGTCATTATTTATTCATATTTATCCTAAAAGAATTATAAAGGCCTTTTTATTTTAAGTAAATTTTCTAATTAAATTTCAAGTAAACAAATACATTTATATATTTATAAATGTTTGCTAAATTTATATAAAATGCAATCTTTGAAAAGAATTGAAACCAAATATGATTTAAATAAAATTTATATACAATATTTCAAACTTGTTTTAAAATGTTATTTCCAAGCCTTGCATTTATTTTATTAAATAAACATAAATCCAAATTTCTATAGATAAATTTTTATAAAAAGAAATAAAACAAAATCTTATTTTTAGTTAAAAAAAACATTATCTATATAATTTAAAATTCAAGCTATATTATTATATTTAAGATGTATGTATTTTCTTGAATTCAAATTTATATTCATTTTCAAAGTCAAATCAAATCTAAAATAAATTTAAATCAATAAAAACAACTATTTTAAAATAAGCTCATTATTATTTACAAATAATATATCCTATTTTAAAATCAATTTATAATCATAATTAAAACATTATATTATTATTACGTGGTTAATTATCTTTGAAAATAACTAATTTATCAATTCAAATAATTTAAATTAAGCGATTATCAGCATTTTAAACTCTTGGAAATTCCGGGATATTACAATCCTCCCCCCTTAATGGAATTTCGTCCTCGAAATTTAAAACAAAGATAATCCATAGTTTTATTTTATTTTCAACCAATTCAAACATACATATCAGCTATACACTATCAATCAAACAAACAATTTCATCCAAACAACCAATTCAATCAAACAACACTAGCTATCCGGACACAGATCCGGATAAACTTCCTAAAATTATCTCGAGTTTCCCCAGTATTTACACAGGGATACTCGCTCTACTAAACCCAAACTAGCTATACTTAAAAGCTACTACTGAGTTCCCACTCAGCTAGATCTATAATCTACCCAAGATACCAGACCACAGACAAGTCTGATCAACAACTAAAACCTTCACAGAACTACTGGTCTCAAAAACCATTGATACCAAAACACGTACTCCCTCAGAGACACGTGAAATAATTTGAATTCCAGTCTTCCAAACTGGCAATTCAACCCTTCAATCCAAAGCACTGATCTCTACAAAAACTTAGAAGAATCCAATACCTCGAAGATCACCTCAAAACCCAATATACTTCGAAGCTTACCAAAACTTATTACTTCCTTTACCAGAGGAAACTCAACAACATCGAAGTCTCCAACTTCGAATTCCAAATTCTTCCGTTACTTAACCTCAAAACTTCCCAAATGATCCGGGCTGCCAACATATCCTTCCCGATCAGCTCAACCTTTGCTGATGCTTCTGAAAACCAACTGGATCACAACAACTCAACAAACTGATCCTCACAAGATCAATCCACCATTAAAACCGAACTCTACTATTAACAGTAGAAAACAACTTCTCCTATCCGGAAAAGACAAAACAGAATCACTCGCCAACTTGCCTCAGATTCTGAAAAATAAATTATGTAGAAACTCTCTAATCCAAAATACTGCAACATCCAGTTGCTTCTACTCAAGTCAACAGCCACCTTGCTTCCGCTGCACAACTCTGATCTGGAGTAGATGAAAATGCCGTAGAAGAACACAGGCACAGACTAAGCAACACATCTTGGAAATAAGGTTCATTAGAAATTCCAAGAAATACAGAGCTGCTACACCAAACAATCAACCTAGGAAACAACCTTCTATCCAGCTGAATCACCATTATCACTCCTGACATCAAGTCGATTCAGAACTCAATCTCCAATGTGGGAAATTTCTAACTCTCCTGAAGATATATCCAGAAAAATCTTCAGCAATTCCATAATTCTCACATCCTCTAGAGATGCTACAAATCCAAGCAAAAGATTATCTGAGATAATTATCAAACCATCGCAAGTCACTTTTGCGATCAACCAATCCAATATCCAAGATACTGTTCTCTCTCCACTTAACAGTTTATCATCGACCAACTATTTCATCTAAGAAACAGGTCCTTACTGCTGCTTCTGAATTCCACCTCCAGGAAATTCTAAGCCAAAAAGATCTTCCTGCTAAAACACAGAACACTCCCGAGCTGCACTGCTAACACAGATGCCAAAGACTTCTTATCCAAAGCTCTTGGAGAAACTCGGACTTCCAACTAAACACATACATCCTTCAGAACTCAGCTACAACTCCAAAGCAAACATACTTCCTTAAACTTGCTCCGAAAGAAAACATCTCCGGAGACTTCCATAGTCACTGCATCTCATCATGCAGCTACTACCCCCTGAGGTATCAAAATACCATCACTTACTTCTGCTCAATCGACAGATCCAAACTCTCAAAAATCAGATCACACGAGCGCAATCAATCTTACACTTCAAAGGCAAACTCCGAACCTTAACAGGTTTCCTTCAGAGATCAATGAAATCCTTATACCAAACTACAAAGATTACTCGAGATGGTATTAGGTCTATAGTCTCGACAAATACACTTCCAACCTCAAACATTCAAACTCCAACAAATGGTAGTCGTGTTCCTCACACCACTACTCATCTACCTTTATAACTTATATTGGAAAACCCGAACAGATAACCCAACCGATAGGTAGAAATAGATATATATATATATATATATATATAGTAATATATAATAAAAATTACATGTACGCTCTCTCAAGAAAGACACCACTACAGAGCCTAGGTATTCACTCAACCTAACGCTCCCTAAGAAAGACATACTTCAGAGCCTAGGTATTCACTCAACCTAACGCTCCCTAAGAAAGACATACTTCAGAGCCTAGGTATTCACTCAGCCTAATGCTCTGATACCAAATGTGATGACCCGACTTTCTACTCCCAGAAAATCGCATCATCTTTAAGAAAGAAAGGGATAGAAAAGAGAAAAGAAAGAAGAGAAGAAAGAAACAACATCAGAATCTACACAGCGGAACGAATAAATATTATTAATAACAAAATACTTTACATAGTATCACATACATCAGAGATACACATCATAATCAACTCATACTAGATAGTTATAACACCTGTCTAGTTATACAACTTAATATAACTCAAAAACAAAAACTCAGAGAACACACAGCGGAATACTCTATAACTATACGTAGAAGCCTCCTGCTCCATTGCTCCTTCAGAACTCGTCAAGCCAACTTAAAATCCTAACCTGGATCCCTTGGCTACTCGTAAAAATTCGGGTACCCAAGAGTTTAAGAAAAAAACAGAATAAACTCCGGGTCAGACATGGGTCTGGTGTGAGTAAACGGTTAAAATTGCTTAACTTTTAAAAAAACTTTTGAAAGAAAAGTATCGTGTAAGACTTCCCACACATAAACATGGAAAAGTTTTTACCTTACGCTAACCAAAACATTTGATAGCAAATCCGATGATATTATAATAGTGTTTAGGGTTTTCAAATAAATAAGAAATAGCTGAAATTGTTACATGATTAAATTCCAGCTACTAGCCACAAAAGTGGGTAATACAATCAAAACCGTTGGCACTTATTGGTTTTTGGATTCCATACAATGGCAGGGCTACTGGGGTACCGCCCGTCACAGTACGTGGCCTAGATCACCGTACCGAGGAGTACTCCCACTCCTCTGCAACACAAGGCCGGGACCATTCCTTACTGAACAGTCCCGAACAAGACCACCCCGGCGATTCTAGCTAGCAATCGCCCCACACAGCCGAAATAAAAAGGGACATCTAGACAGGGATGTATCTCGCTCTCCAGTGGGAGCTACCCACGAAGCCTTGCTGCACCTCCCCTGTTTTAGCCAATCCCGGTTGATGAGGCTTGAGGCTACGATTACCTTTATAGAACACATCTCTTAGAATGCTCATCATCCACCTGACGATGTGCTGAAAGCATTCAATCCATACAAGTTCGTTCCGGGTTCGAACGAAACCGAAGGCATTATCTCGTTACACTCATTTTGGAATCACCCTTAGAGTTAACGACGATAACCCTTGCACTCTAAAACTCCATCTCGAACCTATAAGTACTATTCCGTCAAAACTCATTACGGAATCACCCACAGAGTTATACTGACGTATAGCTCTTACACCTCGAGTCTTCACTTGCTCCACTTGGATTAACGACCTAACGTTTAATTGGAATCAATGTGGTTTTCGGATATCCAAATATGGAAACCCGATCCCAGTCTCATCGAAATCCAAAGCGCGTCTTTTAGGTCCAAGTTGTTTTAAGGTTTAAGCAGTACAGTTCAATTTAATACAATTCAATGCTTTGAAATCACACAACATTAACATAGATAAATAGCACACATTTATCATTGATATAAGCAATATCATACTACAGAATGTCACACATATCATCCATAGATATCAATCCAATAGATATTATCCAATTCAGACATTCAACAACCAATCATCCATAAGCAAGCATTATCAAATCATATCATAATTATTTTAATTACTTAAATTAAATTAACTCCTTAAGAATTAATCACTTAATCTTGCTTATACAATCATAAATTAATTACTAACCTTACTTAATTAATCACTCATTGATTAACTTAATCAATCAATTAATCCCTAATCCAGATTAATCATCCTTTAATCATCAATTAATAAACCTTAATTATTAATCAATCTCCTTTAATACAAAGTAATTAATCCTTAATTACTTTCATAATCAAATAATTAACCTTTTAATTAACTTATTAATTATCCATCTACTATCGATTAATAACCTTAATTATTAATCAATATTTCTTATTACAAACTAATTAATCCATAATTACTCTTATATTTAATTAATTATCCTTTTAATTATTAATTAACTAATTAATTATTAATTAATAAACCTAATTATCAATTATTAATTAAGAATTTAATTACAGATTACTTACTCCTTAATCACCAGTTAATTAATCATTTGATTAATCCTTCATTAACTGTTAACCCATCCTTAATTAACAGATAATCAATTCTTAATTACCATTTGATTAATCCTTAATCACATTTGATTAATCAATTAATTACCACTTAACAATTTCTTAATTAATCCTTAATTATGGATTAATTATCCTTTAATTATTAATTAATAAAACCTTAATTATTAATTAATAAAACTTAATTACAAGTTAAGCACTTCTTAATTATTAGTTAAACAACCCTTAATTATTTAATTAATTACTCATTAATTACTTAATTAGTAAATCTTAACCACTTGATTAAATTAAGTTTAATTATACCTAATTACTTGATTAATGAATTCCTAATCATTAATTAATAATCTAGTTAATGATCTTTTAATTACAATTTAATTAATCTTAAATTAATTAATTATTAACCCTTAACCATTTATTAATCAAGTAAATTAATCTCCCTTAATTAATTTTTTTAATTAATCCTTTTTTTTTGGCAAGGCCGACGGGGTTGAATGGACCCCGACCATTTATTGCAGCACCAAAGAATTACAACAGAATAAACAAAGAGCATGGCTCGAAGAACACAAAGGGGAACTAAGTGCTACAAAAAACTGGAAACTAAAAGAAGAAAAAAAAACAAAGAATAAAAAACAACAAGGGAATGACTCAGAACGTTTGGTTAATGTCTAGAACGAAGGCAAAAGAAAGCAATTCCAGAGAGTCACTGATCTCGTACATAACCCATTTCTTCATCAAAAGCTCTGGTTTCCTATTGTCATTATCATAAACCCGAGTGTTTCGTTCTCTCCAAACCTCAGCATTAAATCTCTTCATCACTGCGTGAAAATTTCTCCTAAATTCTTTCCTGCATCCCGTTGTCGCACGTATAATGTTCCATTCATGCTGCTTATCATTTGAAATATTATTTGTGAAGACCCGCAAATCCATACTCCTTGAATATACACTAATCTCCATAGATTAATTCAAGATGAACAGAAATACGAATTCTCAATGTTTTAAGAAAAAGAAAAAGACAGAAGAAGAGAGAAAAAGATAGAAAATAGAGAGAAAAGAAAATAGAAAATAGAATGGAATAGAAAACAACAGAACAATATCAGAATCTCACAATCGCAGCGGAACAACATATAATAATAAATGAATAATCTTTAAACAAAGAACTATATCAGTTATTACATTACATTTCATTACATCATATCATCAGAGTGTACAACATAATAACATCGAACAGCGGAAAAGAAATACTATATACTAGTAATACGCCATGCCATCCATCTTGCCTCCAGCAACTCCAGAATATCCTGATAAACCTTAGTTCTTGACTGCCCGTGTGGAAATTGGTGGGCACCCAGAGTTTAGGAAGGAAAACAATAAACTCCGAGTCAGTCATGTGACTGGTGTGAGAACTCAAAACAGTTTATTTATCTTTTAAAATCAAAATAGAGGAATATTTTTAAAGTCAATTCTTTCCATACTCATTTATTAAGGATTTGCGGGTCTTCACATTATTACTTCCAAGCCTGGCCATAACCGAATACCATAGCTGATTAACATCCGTGCATTCGAATAGCAAATGCACAGCTGATACAACTCGGTCATGGCATAAAGTACACATAACATCGACATTCATACCATAGCTCTCCAGTTTTGCTTTAGTTAGGTTGGCACGTTGTTGCATTTTCCACAGTAATATGTTTTCTCTCATACTATTTTCCTTATTCCATGTTCTCATTCTCCATTTCCTTCTAGGCTTATCAGTGTACTTCAGCATATACTTAAGCACATTGTTAAGTAGTTTACATTGTTCTAATTTGCTGACGTGGTAACCCCCACGTACAGTCTATGCTCCAAAGTGTATCATCACTGATGAACACTGGCATTGATCATTTCTATTTTCATTCTCCTAGTCACTGCTTGAGAAGAGTTCAAGTAGTTAGGAATCACAACTGAAAGTGGTGTTGTTTCACAATTGGATGAACCTTCTTTAGATGGGGGGGGGGGGATGGCTTGACTGGGGTGTATTGGTAATGAAGGTGAGGATGGAAGAGAGGTTGGTGACATGATTGACACTGGAGGGGGTCTGTATGCATTTGGAGGTCTGATTTTAGAGTATACATTGAGTGGTGGTGGAACATTTCGGTCACCAATAACTTGTTTGGGAATATTCAGAGAACCCAGTTTGCATGAGTGATCGTGTATGTGCATGTCCCGACACATTTCATTTTCCTTCCTGTGAAAAGCATTCATTTGTTTTTTCTTCTTATTTTTCTTATCACTTGTATTATGCCCCTGTTTACTTCTACCTTCACAGCTCGACCCGTTGTCTTTACTTTCAGTATCACTTGTTGTGTTGACTTCTAGAATGTTTACTTCATCAAATATTTGCACCAAATGATCCTCCTTGCCTTTTGGATTTTTGGTACTAGTTTTCTTTTGAGCATTTCTTTGAACAATTTCATTTTTACCTTCGACCTCGTTGTGTTCATTTAAACTTTTACTTTTCTCGTTCACACGCAGTTGTGATTCATACATTTACCTGAAATATCCTCAGCTTCCAGTTCATTTAGAACTTCAAATCTGTTGTGTTGCAGAATACTTTATATTAATACATCAACTTCTTTATTCACCTCTTGCGTTTTTGGTTTCTCCACATTCATTATGTTTGCATCCTCCTGATAGTTGACTGTCATAGTTCCACTCCTTTGTATATCACCCCGGTCATCAGTAGTATATTGCACATTTTCCTTCTCCACTTGTTCATTCTCCCTATCCTTCTCTTTAACATTAATATCATCACTAGTTTCTTCTTTCTTACCTTCACCTTCCTTCTCTTCTGTTTGATCCAAATTAGCTTCCATCGTAACTACTTTTCTCTTTCCCTGTACACGTTGCCATTTTCTATTAGTCTGCTTGCTGTTTGGTCTCACGTTATTATGGACTCTGAACCTTCCAGCGTATCCTTCTTCGTCTTCCACTACACCATTTATTTTTAGCTCTTTCACATCCTTAGCATCACAGTTATCTTTATTATCGCAGTTCTCAGTTTTGTGACCAAACTTCTTGCACATAACACAGACATCTGGCCTCCATAGATATTCAACGTAAATTTTTTGATATCCTCCCTCAACCAGTTTAACTAAAAACTCCTCAACCAGCTCCTTCTTCGGCCTTACTTCAATCAGGTACTTTGCATAGTTCAGCCTTTCTTGCTTCTCTGTCATTTCATCCATACATAACAATTTACCCAAGTGACTACTTAGCCAATTAATTCCTAGGGGAGACCATGCAAATATAGGAAGATTATACAAGTGAACCCATACTGGAACTGAAGCGACAGATCCTGTGACATTACTCACAGCCGCATCATATGGTTTTATTATAAAAAGTTTATTATTCATAATGATAGGGTCACTCTGCAGTATTGATCTCCTATCTTCACTACAAGAGAAGTTGAATAAGAAGATTATACCATCCTATTTACTGAAACATCACCTTTAAGTTTCCATAAGTACTTTAACTTCTGGACAACAGCTGAATACGATAGTGGTTTGTCGAGGAAAAAACCGACTAGTGTTTCATTCCAGATGGCTGCTCCAGCTTCAATAACTTCAACAGGGGGAACTAATGCTTCATCTTCATACACTGGTGATAGGTCAACAGGGATGTACTTCCCAGCGTTCCTCGGTTTGCGTTTAAACAAGGAAGTCCATTTCCGCTCTCCAATATCAGAGGGAAGGGGGAATCGGCCTGAGCAATTAGGGGCTTGAAAGCTGAAGGTTGTGGATCAGGGGGGTCGAGGTGTGGGGAGGCTGATAGAGTAATGACAGGAACAGATGGAGTAGTGAAAAGGACCGTCTTGGAAGGGGGAGGAGGAAGTACAACAGGTGATTGTACGTTGAGAACAGGGGAAAGGGGTGATACGGCTGAGTTGACCGTAGGTATGGTAGGAAAAGATGAGGAGACGTGAGAGGAAAGGAGAGGGTCAGGTGGAACAGACATTAATTGAGTTTGTTAAATCTTATTGTTAAACTTTGGGGCCAAGGAAACTTAAACTTTGGGGCCAAGGAAACTATGTTTCTCCTGGCCTTTGGTTAGACTGGTTTTATAGTGCCCAGACCACTTATGTCTCATTATTGTGGCCGCTGGGAATCGATCCGGTGCCACTACAACACAATGTAGCAACATCCACTATGTCGAAACCACTGGACCACTTATGTCAAGTTCTAGTGGTCCAGTGGTTTCGACATAGTGGATGTTGCTACATTGTGTTGTAGTGGCACCGGATCGATTCCCAACGGCCACAATAATGAGACATAAGTGGTCTGGGCACTATAAAACCAGTCTAACCAAAGGCCAGGAGAAACATAGTTTCCTTGGCCCCAAAATTTAATTAATCCTTTATAATTAAACTAATTAATTAAGCTAAATTTCTTTATATTAACTTAATCAAAATTAAGATATAAAAACCTTTATTAAGACAAAACATCTTCTTATAAATGTTTTAATTACCCTTAACATATTTGCATCATTTACTTTATAACTATCTTTACTTAAATAAATTATTAATTAAGTTTTAAAATAAACAATCACTTAACTTGATAAATTACAGTTAGCAAAACACAACTTACAACACTTAGCAATCATAAGTTTTTAAAAACTATTTTCAATTTGAATTTAAAACTTGTCTTTTATATAAACTATTAAAATTTACTTTCAAAACTCGATTCAAAATTTCTAAACAATGTTTAATTTAACAAAACTTCAAAACATCTTAAAATATGTTAAATAAAACATTTATTAAATACATAATGTAATTTATAAAAAATTTCTTAACTAATTTAAAGTTTCTAAATTTCCAAAAAGAAGTTTTAAACCTTTTTTTTTTAAAAAAAAACTGTTTCCAGCTTCGGGTCAAACCCGTTATTTACTCGGGTCAATCCCGAGTTTCTTTCTTCCACCTTTTTTCCAAAAACTTTGATTATGTTTTAAGTATTCAAAAACAACAGGTTCCCCACCCAACATACTCGAGAACACTTCGAGTTTTCCCTTGCCAAACTCAAATGCTACTTCGAGATTCCCCACGAATCTAAACTCGCTGACACCAACCACCGCCTCGTGCACATGCACGCCACCGTTGGTCACCACCGACCAACATCACCGCCTCCAGCAACCTTCTCAACACCTCGGCATCCAAAATCGACCACAAAATCAAACAAACTCACCGCAAATCGAAATCGAGCACTCTGATGGACATGAACCCAAATACGATCATCAGCAAAACTCTTTGACTCCTCGATTCCGATCACCGGAGTCGTTACAACTCCGGCCGTACCATCCCTTACCTCCACGCTTCCATTCACCAAAATTCCAAGCAGCTCGCATCATCAGGGAAGACGCGACAACCCCAAACCCAACTTCCACAAAAACTAGGGTTAAAGTCTAATCCCGGTCATCGCCGTCGCCGCCGTCCCCTATAGCCACATCCACTATTTTTCTCTGAAACTCCATGACCTCCTTCGCCTCCAGTAGCAACCCCGACCCACCAAAATGCACCAGCCTCCGAAAATTACCCAAAATCAAATTTCCAGGAAAACCCAAATTCCATATCCAATTCTATTTTAAAATTTTGGATTTTTGTCTTAAAAATCATAATTTTGGATGATGATTCAATACAAAATCATGAATCAATATAATTCAAATTTTAATTTATTTCATGTTATAAGTTTTCACTGCAATCTTCTTGTTACTGTAAAATTCTAAACTCATTTTGCTTAATCATATTTTCATAAGCTAGATGACTTTAAAACTTAACTAGTTTGTTTTAAATCCAAAGCTTCAAAGTTTTTATATAAAAAGCTTGAATTTTGTTTATCTATAAAACTCTGTGATCAAGTATGAACAGAGAACTTAATATCAAAAATGCAAATCCTATTGCATTCCCACTTCCAGATGCAGGCATCATCAAAATGAAACTTCCTTTTAATAATTTTTTTTTATATTTTACAATTCTAAAACTTGCTGTTTGAACAACCTATGCTTGAACACCTCAACAAGAAATTTGACTAGAGAAGTATCAAACTGGATTTGTTCTTATTTTACACACTGCAGTTTCAAAAACAAAAAGAAATTAACATGCACACACAATAACACATTCCTAAATACATGCAGTATCATCACAAACAAGCTTCATTATCACAGAAATTATGTAAGCAACAAATTATTAACCTACTTTAAAATTTTAAGTTAATTGTTTACTCACCTCATTTTGACTTTGCATAGAAATTTGAAACAGGAATGAAACCCTCATTTGTTTTTGAAAACTTGTAATTGCAATTTCCAGAAACCATGAAGATTACTAACACAAGCCCTTGCTATAAAACTTGATACCAGATCCCTTTAAAACTGGAACCATGGTGATGATTAAGGCTTTTGAAAATGGGTTGTTTTCCAGATTACATTGAAGCTTTATCTCAGGCATGCAATTTTGAAACATGCAATAGGTCTTTGATTATAAATTCTAGTTTCAGGTATTTGAAAAGGTTACAGGGTTTAGGCATAAGCAGTTAGAGAATTGAATTGCATTTGTTTTGAGGAAAAGATTACATGATTTGATTCATTTCTGGTTGAGTCTTTGTTTTTAGAAGAGATAATTCAGGTCTTGATTTCAGGTTTGTTTGAGCTTTTACAAACAGAATGTTGCAGGCTTGTAGGGGTTACAGACATTGGTTTGAGGAAATGGTTTATTTCTGATTTGCTTTTTTTTAGAGAATGGTTTTGGTTTCCTCAGTTTTGAATTGAAGAATAGAAAAAGAATGAAGAGAAGTAGAAATTTGTTTATATAAAGGCTGAATGATTTTATAAAAAAAAAGAAACAAATTTTTAGAAAAATGCCACTTGTACTAAACTACACCATTTGTCATTCTCATATTTTTATTTACTAACACATGTTAAAAGAACCCCTAATACATTAACACTTGTCATTATTTATTCATATTTATCCTAAAAGAATTATAAAGGCCTTTTTATTTTAAGTAAATTTTCTAATTAAATTTCAAGTAAACAAATACATTTATATATTTATAAATGTTTGCTAAATTTATATAAAATGCAATCTTTGAAAAGAATTGAAACCAAATATGATTTAAATAAAATTTATATACAATATTTCAAACTTGTTTTAAAATGTTATTTCCAAGCCTTGCATTTATTTTATTAAATAAACATAAATCCAAATTTCTATAGATAAATTTTTATAAAAAGAAATAAAACAAAATCTTATTTTTAGTTAAAAAAACATTATCTATATAATTTAAAATTCAAACTATATTATTATATTTAAGATGTATGTATTTTCTTGAATTCAAATTTATATTCATTTTCAAAGTCAAATCAAATCTAAAATAAATTTAAATCAATAAAAACAACTATTTTAAAATAAGCTCATTATTATTTACAAATAATATATCCTATTTTAAAATCAATTTATAATCATAATTAAAACATTATATTATTATTACTTGGTTAATTATCTTTGAAAATAACTAATTTATCAATTCAAATAATTTAAATTAAGCGATTATCAGCATTTTAAACTCTTGGAAATTCCAGGATATTACATTATTGCCGAGTTTACTATTATGGATGATGAAATGGAATCCTAGGAGGATGAAGTCCTTAAATAGCAAATTTCATGGATGAAGCTTCAAACAAGCATGACTCTAGTGCAAGAGTAGTATTGCTAACACCCGAGGGGAGGAAGCTAAGCTATGCAGTGCGTTTGGGGTTCAAGGCAATGAATAATGAAGCCGAATATGAAGTGCCGATAACAGGATTGAAGGTATGTAAAGAAATGGGAAAAAGGTTGTTGTGCATGCACAATGACTCTCAGTTAGTCATACATTAGGTATTGAAGGAGTTCCAAGCTAAAGAGCAACGTTTGGTGGCTTATCTGACAAAGGTGAATACTTTGCTTAACGAGATGGAGCACTATGTGATTAAATACATTACACATGAAGAAAACCAGGATGCATATGAGTTGGAAAAATTGGAAAGTTTAGGAGATGGACCTTTGTTAGGGTTAGTACCAGTTGTCACCCTGCTTAGCCCCAACTTTGAGGAGATGAACGGATTACGACTGTATGACGCCGTTTATAAAGTACTTTAGCGAGGGAGTCTTATTGGACAATAGGAATGAAGCCAACAATATCTTGCGGAAGGCACCTCACTTTATTATTTAAGATGGTGCGTCATATCGAAGGGGATTTTCTAACCCACTACTAAGGTGCATAGCCGGAGGAGAAGACGAGGAGGTGCTAGAAAATATATATCAGGGTAACTGCGAAGACCACACCGAGGGGTAGACTCTAGTTAAGAAGGGGTTACGATGCAGATACTTCTGGCCAATGCTAAATCATGATGCGATGGAATATGTGAAGAGACGTGACAAATGCCAACGGCTACAAAGATCCCAAGATTGGCCCTAACCAAGCTGACTCATATAGCTAGCCCATAGCCCTTTGTGGTCTAGGGAATAGATCCGATCGAGGAGCTTCCCACGACTAGTGGTGGGGCTAAGTATGATATATTGGCAGTCGACTACTTTACTAAGTGGGTTGAGGTCGAACCACTTGCTAAGGTGTCGTCCGCCAAGGTTATAATTTTTTAGTCAAGAATGTAATATGTAGGTACAGAGTTTTTCTCCAGATCATCTCGGAAAATGAATTGCAGTTTGATATTGAGAAGTTTACCGACTTCTGCCGATAGCATGGAATAAAGAGGAGTTTCTCTTCAGTGGCATACCCCTAGAACAACAGATAGGTGGATGTGGTCAACAAAGTTTTGAAGACCCTTATAAAGAAGCGGCTTGAAAAGGAAAAAAGAGCGTAGGTGGATGAGTGTAACAACATGCACCCCATTGGGCCAAATTTTTTGCTAAATCAAAAATCCAAGTCCACTAAAGTACGAATTGTTGGTTTAGTATCCTGTATATAAAATAAATGAATGCATATCAGAGCACTAATGATATAACTCATAATAGAACAATCAAATATAATAAGTTATATAGTTAATGAACAAGATTGAAACTTCAAATGTCTGGTGCCTTGTCAGTGACGAGCATGCCAAAGGAACCTATCTATCTAAGCTATCTTATAGGTTGAAATGAGGAGGGGTCCGGAACAATGTGTAACGTCCCGCCTTTTCGCACGGTTTAAATCGACACACGTGCCAATTCAAACCATACGGAAGGGCGGATTGTTATGGGGTAAATTAGAAAAGAAACAGGGAAAGAAAAACAAAATAGAATCTCACAGCGGAAGGATAAAATATAATAATAAATGTACAGTTCATAAACTGTCTACAAACATTTGATTCTTCTTTATACAATAAATATCAGAGTTCACATACCAATCATAATCAATGCAGGGGAATTAAATAGTGTAGTGGAATAATAGTAGGTAATAGTAATACAAATCTTCGTCTTCGTCCTCCAGAGCTAAAACTTCAAATCCTGAAACGCTCGGACTGACCCGAGCGAATTTGAAAAGACAAAAACACTCGAGTCAGAACTAAAAGGTCTTATGTGAGTTAAATTAACAGAAATAAATATGAGTGCAGTAACTCAAGAGATGCTCGGGATTTACATCTCCTAAGGATCCGTTAAACTATTTACTATGTAGTATATTGCGCTATTATAATAGTGTCTATTTATAAAATAAACTTACTTTTAAATAGCATTAAGGGGTTACCCATATAACCCTTAACACAAAATATATTCTCATAGTCTATACAGTACCGTAATCTCCGCCGTACTGGGCGTCGTCAGAGGGCACTCCATAGGTATGGTACAAAGTCAAAATCGTATAAGGCGCGCTAGGGTAGGTGACACGACACAACTAGGCAATGCCAGGGTAGATATACCAATTACGCTTCCGGGTCGGTGGTAACGCATAGCCGCAGCTACCGCCCACCTCGAGTCACACCCCAAATCAAAGAAATCAAAAGTGGCCACCGAATCAATCCAAAAGTCAAAGTATAATATCGAAGGGATGTGTCCGATCAAAGGTGCTACCTTATTAACCCGTCAATCGCTCCTGTTTTAGCCACCTTATGCCAACTCACGGGAGTTGGGTCCACGTATTTACCTTACAAGAAACGCCGCCACCAACCTACTTCATTCTGGAATCTCCACCGCGTACACGGTTGTTAAAGTGGTTTTCGGAGTTGGCAGAGTATGACAACTTCCGATCCCGGTGTCTTCAACAACCAAACGTTATTATAACACCGCAGTCTTTTAAAAACAGTTTATACTTTAAAACCAGAATAAAATTATCCATTTCAAAACCCATAAATACGATATCATTTTCTTTTAAAACCCAAATCAATATGATATCATTTTATTTCAAATATATTTCTATTCAAAATCATACCACTTTTAAAATTTATAATACCTCGAAACCAAATATTTGAATTTTAACTTTCAAACACAATACTTTGAAATCCATAGTTTTGAAACCATAACTTTCAAACTTAAATGGTTTGGATATTCAACAGTATATAAAATAAAACAGTTGAATTTAAAATTTCTTTAAAAGTAAATAATTTCCACACCTTCACAAATTTTTATTCACTTTAAATTCAGTCTAAACCCAAAACTTTTAGATTCACTTTCAGTTTGAATAAAACACTTCGATTTCAGTATTTCAAAACTTCGAGAATTTAATGAATTTCAAAACTAAGGTTGGAAATTTCAAAACAACAATTCATTTTCCCATTATTTAGTTTGAAAGGTTTATATGATAAATCCATAACCATTTAGAATAAACTAAATTTATTAACACTAAAATTTCCTTTCATTTATTTATGCTAGAATTATTTATTAAATCCAGTTATAAATATCATACCTCAAATTTCCAATTTTAATAAGTTTACATCAACTTATGGAGTTAAATTTTCAAATAAGCTCAATTCCAATAAAATCTCCAATTTATTTTTCAATCTTAGTTTATTTGAATCATTTATAACTCTATATATATGCAAGAACTTAAACTCATACTAAATCGTATAATATAAATTATCAAATGCCATTCTTCAACTTATTCATGTTATTTAGCAGATTTATACATAGCTTAAATTCAACAATTTAACTTTGTATGTATATATATAAAAAATATATTTATATCATATCCAAATTTAATATTTATTTAACCGTATCATATCCAAACCATAAAATAATTTCAAAAATAATTATAATTATACACACACACACACACACACACACACCGCGGTGCCTGTATATAATTTTCTATCCTATGGTCGAGTGATACAGATATTTATCATTTCAATCCGCAATTTAAAAATAAAAATGCGATTGTATATGACTTCAAACCGCAATCCCGAATGAAATGAAAATGCATGATAACTTGCAGTTTATATAAGATAGAACACATCATCTATTCACCCAATATCAATCATCAACCAATTTATTTCAATCATCATTAATTTATTTCAATCATCGTCAATTTAAACAAACATCAATATATAGCATATGCAAAATAACAGGAAATAAATGACAGTTATTAACTAACAGTTTATATTCAAAATAAATTTAATAACTGTTTAACTAGCAGTTTTATGCAAATAAATAAATTTTAACTGTCAAATTTATATGCAATTATAAAATTAATTAACAGTCAAATTAAATAAATGCGATTTAACAGAGATAATGAATAAAACATGCCAAACAGCCATAAATAAATTTCTACTCATATCAAAAATCAATTTAACAAACATAAGAAATCTTAGAAGTTGTGAGTGGGTTAAAACACTAACCTTTTGAATTTAAACTGAATTCAAATCCAATTTAAACTCAAAAATTCGACGGTCTCCAAATCCAACCAAACCTGCGTCAAAGCCTCCGGAATTTAAATACGATCCTAACAAAAAAAATTCGTGTGAAACGGATAATGTATGAGAAAGTTACACGTGATAAATCACTTGAAACAAAATTAAATTTAAAATAAAACAAAGCAACTTACACACTAAAACGTGCCACGTCATCACCTATTCTCTTCCATCTCTCACGCGTTGACCGAAAACTCCAGGCATCACGCTATTTTTTTTTCAAACCCAAAAACCTCTCCCATTTCAAACTTTGACCGTCGATCTCCCCCACCACCGGCCACCATCGGGCCGCCGCCTACCACCATCGAACTCCCCCTCGAATGCCTCATCCATCCTTCCACCCGCGGCATGCCCACGTGGCCCCAGAGTCGGCCGCCGTTGCTTCAAAAATTAGGGTTTTTGAACCCTAATTTACCAATTCCCGCCGCTATAGATCGATTTACCTCCAACGACTACCACTAAAATTCTCCCCTTCACAATCTCTATCAAACCCATATCTCAATTTTGCCAATCGCTTACTCGATTAAAAACCCCAATTTGAACTTTGACCGTGATTTTAGGACGATTCGAGCATCGTATACAGAAACGAACACCACCAGTAGATTCGTGTCGATGAAATCTACAACATATAATTTTTTGAGATTTTTCTGAGGACTTTGAATTTTGACTTTTGATTTTGAATTGAAACTGGATCTAGGGTTTGCAGCCATTGGAAATGAGGAGTTGAGGGAAATGAACGTACAAAGAAATGAAGATAGATGGAGGCTAGGGTTTATAATTGGGTTTATATAGGTAGGTTAGAAATTTGAATAGATGGATCGGATAAACAAACGTGCTAACGCTAATGCGGCCCAAAAAGCCCGTTTCGACTCCGAAACGAAATTGGGTCAACCCATATATCGCAATAGGTATTTTAAAATATTCTGAACGCGATGGAAAAAGTTTCACGTCCAAATTCCATCGTATGAAGAAGTTATGTTGAAAACAATATTTTCAAATTGATTCCAATTAAATCGATTTCAAGGCGTTTCGCGTTCGTACGATCAAACGACAAGTCCGATCGCTACAAAACTTGAAATCCTTCAATAGTTTACTGTTACGGATCCGATGAAACTGGTTTCGTCGAAATCTGAGTCTGTGACCAAAATGGCTATTTTTATATTAATTAAATAAATTTAAAATAAATAAATTTAAAATAAATAAATAAAATCCAATTTTATACTTAGATTCTAAAATTTACTCATTTTATCACTTTTAAAATTCTTAATCATTTTAAAAAAATTCCAACAAGTTTAGATGTCAAATTAAAGAAGGTAATTTATAAATTTCAATATAAATCCTTAATTTCATTAAATTCCCAAATTATAAATAATATCCTAAAATTCCGTTTAGTTAAATAAATAAATTAGTATTCCATTCATTCTTGTCAACAGATGGATTTAAATATTGGATTCCAAATTATCACACAAATTTATCACATTATCTTTATTTCAAATAATGAATTAATTAACTATATTCAATCTCATTTAATTGCAATTAAATTCAATTATTAGACTTTAAGTTTCCATATAAATAAATCCTGATTCCCATTCTTAAATTCACTATTTATCATATTACCATCCTGGGTACCTTTTTTTTAATATATATATATATATATCCAGATACTTTAACATTTTCCAATTGTTTATCTCAATTGCATAACATTAAATTTATATTTATTGCAATGGTTTCTGATTTAATTAAACGAACTAAGTATAAAACTCATAATAATTGTTGTAAAACTCTCAATCCCATATTTATAAGCTTATTATTTCCACTCAAATATTATAGATATTTATAGGTATAGGTTTTTATTCAGTCATTATTTATTATATATTAATTAGATAAATTCACTATTTAAGTCCGTTTAAATTTATTACCACATACCCATTTACCTTTCCCATCAAATTTGAATTCCATTCAATTAATATAACAATCACTTTCCCATTCACATCTTATTATCAACCCACAATTATTGCAATTCATTATCTTATATTGATTTTATACAATTACCATTAACTTTACATTCAACTTCTATCCAATGTATATTTATTCATCAATCAAATTCGATATTTACTTTTCTTTCCTTCTATTTGATAAATAACCTAGTATACATTTACATACATTCATTTCATTCCATTCATTTATGGGTATTGCATTGAAATTTAATTTATTAGCTAATACCAACATTATTACCATTAATTACAATTGGATTCCCAATTTTATTCAATATCCTGAATAATTAACATATATATTAATCAAATCCTTACATTTGTTTTTCTCATATTCCATTTAAAATCAAATCATAACATTTAAATGATTTTAATGAATTGGAATTTCATTCAAGTCGTAAATTATTAACTTGCAATAACATGATTCCTTAATTTATTCCAATTACCGTTTACACTCTTTTATTGCGTTAAATCAATTTAATATTTTCATTAATTTCTCATATTAAATTTTATATCCAGGTAAGAATCCTTTTTCTACTTAATTCAATTTGGATTTTATTCAAATTTCTATAAATAGGTTTAAGTCACCATTTACATAATTTATTTTAGCCTTCATTTTAACATTTATTTATCCCCTTTATTGTTTCTACTAAAATAAATTACAAAAATCCTATTTAAATAAACAAATTAAATTGTCGAAATTTACGGGTCGTTACACAATGTTCTGGTGACAGGTAAACTATGCACTTTATACATAACACTAGTTTATGCGGATTGTCTTCCGTCTCTTGTTATGTCTTTTCATTTTCAATTAGTCACCTTAACTTTACATACACATACGATACATACCATCTACTTGTAGTAGACTATAGCTATGTACACACACACATAACACCCTCGCCGTATCATGTTGTCATCGCCATGTGTACCGAGAAACTCCCGTAGTGCATAATAATGATTTACAATAATTTAACCACGTTCTATGTTGCATTTTTTGGGATTTTCCTATCTGCTTTCTAGCTTTAGACTCGGCTCTATAAACTATAAATATGGTGGATTCAACCCCACCGGCTATGGATTCAGCTCCACGGGCTGCGCCACGCACGTTTTGAAAGAGCTCTCTAATATGGTTAACTAGTCTTGCCTCCTAACAAACAAACTAGCAAACAACATGGAGATGCATGGCCTAACGTGGTTCGTATACTATTAAGCAGTGTAGCCCATTAGTTGTAACCTCTGACTTTCTTATAGGCCGCTAAGAATTGATGACTTTCTCGACCTATGTGCAGCCCTACTCGGTAATTTGGTACCAACACATGCAGACATAGCGTCATTCTTCGCTCACCATCCGATGTAGATTGCCTATTGCAATCAAGACAGTACCTCATTTCCTATTTTATTGAAGCAGACCCCCTTTTATATCGGGGTATTCCTTTATCTATACACAAGCGTATACTCTCCGCGGTACCTACGGTTGGATATGTCTTACATCACTATAAGGTATATACAACTGCTGGTAGCTTCTTGTGGTGGACATACTTCTATTATGTAACACTACTAACCTCACATTCCAACGTATTCTAATGACTATGTCATCCTTATTAATTTAATCATTTATTAACTTTAACAGTTCATACATGTCATAATGGATACTTAAGGTAATATCTTGATTCATTCTTAGTTAATAATGCTGCCTTCATAATTTACTATAACCATAGCTCATTACTTCTTAATGTGTTTATATCTTAGTTGGTTTAAGACTATTTACCGCTTTCTTTTTAAAAGATTTACAATGCTTTTATTTTTTACTTTCTTTTACCCTTTTTTCCAATTCCTATTCTTATTCTCTTTTTAACATTTAACTTCTTCTTGGGTATTCCACAATTTCTTTTCCTTATTTAATTCCCATCTTTATCTATATCATGCATCTATTCCCTTAAAATATTCTTATCACATTTATATCTTTTTATTTAACATAGATTTTTTGCATTTTAATGCATTGGAATTACATCTCCTCCAATGGAAAGATTTACATTGTAAATTTCTATACCTTGTCCATAAAGGAAGGTTTGTGTTGCATTTGGAATTAGAAGGAATTATCTCTTTATGTAGTTATTGAAATAGATAGTACTAAATTTGATAAACATCCCTATTTTATACATCTCTTTCTTTTTAAGTGTATTCCTTATCATTTCAAACGATGCACTTTTATTTATTTTAAATTTGATAATGTATAGAAATTCACATTGCAACATCTTAGATTTCAATGAATTCTAATACCACCTAAACCCCTAAAATCTTATTGCGATTTCTTTATTTTACACTTATTTTTTAGTATCCATTTTAAATAAAAAAATCTAGAATTATTACATCATTCATAATTTCATGGTATATTATTATTCGATAATAAATTTAGGGATTGCCAATACCTACATCTTTTCCAAATTTACATTCATATAACATATAAATATATCAAGTTAACAATTACAGAATATCTTGGGCAGCGTTTATAATTTCATTGCATTTGTATAGGTTTAGCCTAGAACTCCAATTTACATTTCAAGCATATAAGAATAGATCTACAACGATATAAATATAATATTATACAAAAGTATATAATTATTCTCACTCACCATTTTAGCTTTTCCAAATCTCCAGATCTAATCACCGTTATTCTACTTTGACTCCATTTTCTCCCTATTTGGATTTATACACCGCAAGCTTATATAGATTATTAGAGATCTAGATTAGAAAAAATATTTGGAGTTTGATTTGCATTTTAGATTCGTATTTACAATTTACATTGGTTTTGGTGATTTGAACCTATTTTCTTCCTCAATCAACCTCTACATTTCTCCAGTTTTATAGACAAATAAACCAGAACTATTTCTAAGAATTTAAAATTTTGAAGGAGAAGAGAAAATGGTAGAGCTCCGACGTCGCTCCGAAAATGTGGGTTTAAAAGTGAGGGTCTAGGTATATATTTATAGGGGTTCAAATCAATATGTGCCATTTGATTAAACTGTTTAAAATCCAGGTTGTTTAGGCCAACGTTTGTTGTCAATTTTGCCCTGGCAACAGTTGACCGCACATGGCCTAGGGTTGACCGCTATCGGTTGACCGGGGTGCTTCTTGAGACTATGCCGTTTATAATTTATGCTTTGATTTGTTAATTTTATTGCTTCTTTTGAACGATTTTGTTTGTTTCAATCCTTTTAAATCCGATTGCAATAGTTTACTTGCACTTATTTATATCTTCTCAGATTTGATTTAACAATAAGTTTCTTAACGTTTAATTATCCATTAACATCAGTAATTAGCATTAATTAGCTTTATTACCATAATTACATATATAGTTATGTCCGATTCAAAAACTAATAACCTTTTCGTTTGAATTTCGATCGAAAAACTTTATATATGAAAATTGATTAAAAAATTGCCACATACCCAACGGTACATGTTTCGCAGCAAAAATTTGAAGTTTGCAATTTTTTTATTTTTTAGCATTATTGTTTATTTATTAAATTTCTTTTTAATTCATTGTTGTAAAATCATGGGGTGTCACATTCTCCCCCCTTAAACGAATTTCATCCCTGAAATTTCTCAAGGACCGAACAATGTAACATAATGTACAACCATTCTAAACTAACTAACCAATTAGTGTACAAATTTTTTTTGCAACCAATCATGTACAAGTGCACGGTGTATCACAATACATATGATATATATGCAGAATAATTCTAATTGGTGCCTCCTACTTGAATGCATTCTTTTAATTCAATTTCAAAAATATGGTGCAACATCCTAAATATATTGGCAGCTCTATGTGCATGCAGCTTTTGAAAGCCGAAACTTATTTTTACATCCAAAATTTCCCACACTTCTACGAAAATAAATATAATTTAACCTATTTTGCATCCAATACCAACCATCCAAAATCCTAACACACCATTGCTAACATCCAAATTTAGAACAAAATCAATTTTCTAATCCTACTTTCTTTATGTCAGGACAAGGGCTTGGATGGAAAATTCCATATTCCAACCTTTTTCTCTTGGGTACCTAATTTCCAACCGCACTTTGGAATCTTCTCTTTTGCTCCCAATCCTTTTTCAAATTTTCTAAGTACAATTTGCATTGTTAATTTTTATCTTAAAGTTTTAAAATAGGGTATATATTAAAAATCAACTTTTTGTTCGCTTTTCGACAAGGTATATAGGAAAAGATTCCATAGCTAAAATAACTTCCTTGTCACTAACCATATTTTATTTTACTGCCACTTCTGCTGCATAGTAAAATCTATACTGACCAAACCTTCGACCGTTCCCCCATATCAAGTGCAACGACCCGTATTTTACGTATCGAAGGATCGTAAAATATTTTTATTTTATTCATATGAGGTCGTATGATTCTATAATTTTGGTATATGACTCTTAGAAATATTTTACACACCTATGATTTTTTTCGAATTTCTATCTGAGCATTTTGACTCTGAAAATCTTATTAGACTATAGCTTTTGATGGAAGTCGAATTTGGATTTCAAACCCATTCCACTGCTTCAGGACGATGATTTTCCATTCCGTAGAGTGGTCATAATAAAAAAAGACTTACGGTTAGTAAGTTATGCTTGTTTCAAGTTTTAAAAGCCGCTGACCAGAATTAGTGTGTAATTAATTAAGCCTATTAGTTGGCCCATTAGTCTAATTAGAGATTACTATAAATAGTGGTTATGGAAGTCAAATTATAACTTTTCTCTCTCATTCCAAATCAGGTCAAAACCCTAGTTAACCCAGAATCCATCCTAATTCATCCAAATTTCTCCCTAAATCAAACTAGATTATTGATTAATGATTAGATCATCAATTAGAAGACATAGATCATCGATTTTCATGATTTGGGGTGTTTTATTCGCTATTCGAATTAGATCAACATACAAATTAATTGAATTCGGTAACTGGTGAGTGGTTTATGCCTTCTTTCCATCTTATCCATGTTTATATGATAGAATTGCATGATTTAAATGTGATTTTGATAGTAAAACATTTTCTAAAACCCTAATTATATATTAACTATGCCTATGATCTAAATTGAGTTAGAATTCATCTTATTCATGTTCATATATTCTTGATTATATGTAGATCTATGTTAAAGATTAACTTGTTTGTCTTATTTACATGAATTGCATGGTTGAATGTATGAAATTGCTTGTTATGCTATGACTGGATGTTATGCTCTGGTATTGTTTGTTAGTGTTATGGATGCAAAGAAAGATTGGTTGGTGATTTGGGCAAATTAGAGGCAAAATTGGTTGGAATTGGACGAAACTTGGAGGGAAAGCTCTGGAGCATGGGAGGAGATCGAGGTTCAAGTCGCTAGTCCATAATCTTTAAGTACAGAAGTCGGTATCTACATGAGAGGTCAATATCGAGTTCTGTAAAGTCGATGGTTTTGGGGAATTCAAAAGCAAGGTTAGTAGAGGTGACCCAAGTCAAGGGATAGGTGATTGGCTAAGGGTTGAAGGCCATGCCAACTTTTTTTTCTAGAATTTGAAGTAGGTGCTTTGGACTGAGAACCGAGTTGTTTGGATGGATAGGTCGGGGTCAAAGCATCTAGGCGTGGAGTACTGGAAGCAAGGAATGGGAGGAAAAACATGACCAATAACTTGCTAAGGGGAGAGATCGGTACCTAAATGATAGGTCGATGTCGACTTCCCATGGTGAGTCCAATGAGGGTGAAACTTCTGGAAGGTGAAGTAGAGGTACTGTAGATCATGTGGGAGGTGCTGGCTCGTTTGTATCAGGGTTGGATGGTGATGTAACATCATGATGAAAAGGTAGAGTCTTTGGATGTTGGCTTGTGTTTGGAGTAAGTTTCGAAGTTGGCGTCTCAGTAATGGAGGGAACCATAGGATCGGGGAATGTGGAAGGGTTCCTTATGAATAATGGAAACTGAATTGAGCAAGAAGGGCTCGGTATCCAAATGGAGTAGAGGTGGGCTCGGAAGTATGTGCTAAGGAATTGTTACCGCTCGAAATGTATTCTGTTGTACTCGAAGCAAGGGTATTATAAGGGGATGACCATGGATTGATAGCGAGGATCCGTATACCCTAGACCTGTGGCTTTAGGTCTAGTGTTTGGCTTTGGGTTGCAAAAACACGTATCTAACTTTGGGATGCGAGATACGATTATGCCATAGAGAACCGAGGTTTCCATTAGTCCCTAGTAGAAAGGAGGCCATACGAGCTATCATATATTCAAAGCACATAAAAAGTGATGGTTATGATTGTTTGATGAATGCTATGATTACTTTGATTGTTTTCTTTAGTAAGCTATCACTCATCGGTATCGGGGGAGTAAGTACTGGAAGGAATGCATGGAAGACTGATATCCTTTATTTGATTTATGATATATCTTTATGATATTATAGAGTAGCATATTATAGTGTTATATGCTAACTTTTGGTAGTAGGGATAGATCAGGTATGGTTCGTGTACACTTGTTCTTTACCGTATTTATCTTTATATTATTTCGAGATTCATTTACCACTCACACCAAACTGTTGCAACACCCAAGGTTTTATGCTTTGTCTCTTTTTATCTTGGGTACTCTTAAATAAGAAAACTGGATAATAGGTCTAGGTGACGCAATAGTTGTTCAGAGGACGAGTTGGTTGGAGCTATATTGTAATATATACATATATAGAGTCTAGACTTATTCCGCTATGTAGCACTGAGGAGCCTTAGCAGTGACTTCTTACCATTTGTATTTGAAATAGTTGTTGAGTTTGTTTCCATTGTATAAACTCTATTATTGATGTATAACTCTGTGGATATTATACTTTGATGATGACAATCTGTTCACATTGTTATTACTATCTCTTCTGTTGTATATGTGATATTATAATTTATCATGTGCTATGAGATATACAACAGGTTACATGCTTCATTTTTTCCTTCTAAATCCTAATGATCATCCTATATTGGTCGAGCACAACAACATCACACTATTCATATACTATTGGTGCCGGTGATATAAGGTGGTCGTTACATTTGGTATCAAAGCTTTGGTTACACGATTAACTGAAGTTGATACCATGATCCAATAAAGATAAGGAAGGTGTTATTGACTTAAACTGAATCAAGTGTGTATATGTATATGAGAGAGAGCGTACTTGTTATAAGCTTGGTTTTCAAAGCTATATAATAATATATTATATAGTATAAGTCACATGCACATGTGCACTATAGGCACAGTTTTTTTTATGAGAGACTGGTCATTCTTGGTACAGATAAAAATGAATCGGCATGCAAGAAATGCTGTTTGGAATGCTGCTTCAAGAGTAGGAGTGGGATTAGGAGCTGCTACGCTTGATGCCCAAGCTATGTTTAATGCTATAGTGGCTAATGTGATGAGCAATGCTCCTGGAGTGGTGATAAGTGGAGGTGCTCTGGTGCAAGCGCCTAGGGCTAATTTCTCCAAGTCGTGCAAAGATTATTTTACTCTTGGAGGGAAGCCCTTTCATAGGATGGAGTCAGCCATAGAAGTGCAAGACTGGTTAGATACTTGTGAGTGCATCTTCGGTGATATGGAGGTGGAAGATGCTATGAAGAGGAAGTTGGCTTCGAGACAACTTCAGGGTCGAGCTATGAATTGGTGGAATGCCGTCATTATTACTACTCCAGAAGACTAGTCTTCTTGGGATCATTTTTAGACAAGGTTTGAGGAGAATTTTATTGCGACGGCCCAGAAGTCAGGTTTGTTTAGAAAATTTATTGATCTCAAGTAGAGAGAGATGTCAGTCTGGGAATATGTTGTGGAGTTTGACGCGCTGTCAAAGTAGGGGATGTCATTCATAGACACTCCCTTGAAAAAAAATGAGAAATTCCTCATAGGATTGGATGACTATCTTGGAGGGAAGCTAGTGGACCATATGGATGAGCCATTTGAGAAGCTAGTAGAGAAGGCACTACACCATGAGAGATTGTATCCTAAGGCTAAGACTGCCATTATTGTTTTCAATGAGAAAAAGGAGCCAAAGCCACAACAAGACGATGAAGGCAAGAAGAAGTGGAATGGGAAGAGGAAGTAGCCTCAGGGTAAGGGCGACAAGAAGAAGGGTAAATGGGAACCTACTTGCTTTGGATGCAATGAGAAGGGTCATCTAATTAAATACTGTAAGATGAGTGGGAAGAAGAAAACTATAATTGTGATAAGCCCGGGCCTTTGAAGAAGAATTGTCCGGAACTGGTAAAAGATAAGCAAATGGTGAAGGCATATGCTTTGAATACGGTCTTGACTTCGTCGATTGCTCCCTCGCGAAGGAGATGGGAAAGGGAGTCGCTATTCAAGGTATGCTTTCTGTTGGTGATGTTGTTATTCGAATATTGTTTGACACCAATGCTTCTTATTCATTCATCTGTAGTGACCTAGTAGATTGATTGAGATTGGAACCTGAGATAGTAGACTGACCCATAATCATTACAAACCTAGTTGGAGGCTTTACTAATTTTTGCTTGGTTTGTAATAGGGTAGTTTTATCGAGTCGTGGATGTTGTTTGGTTTGTGATTGTTTTGTTTTGAAATTTGTTGGGTTCGAGATTATCTTGGATATAGACTAACTTAAGAAGTATGCATCCATTATGGGTTGTGAGAAGCTGTTGGTGACAATTGGAGATGTGGATGTGCGAATGGTAGTGATTGGCTTCCTACCAGACGATGGGGGTGATGGGTAGCTTTCTATATTCGTTTGAGATTTCATAGAAGGGATTGTCATCTGTGCCCATCGCTAAAGAGTATCCAGATGTTTTCAAGGAAGTGACTGGATTGCTGCCGTGAAGAGATATCGAGTTTCAAATAAACTTGATGAAGGAAGCCAGACCGATAGTTGTGCCATTGACGTGTATGGCATCCAGAGTGCAGAAGGAACTAGAAATGCAAGTGAATGAGCTATAGAGGGAACAGTTCATTCAAAGGAGCATATTTGAGTGACATGCACCTGTAGTATTCACAATGAAGGCGGATGACTATTCGAGGTTATGTGTAGATTATCGTGAGATTAACAAAGTGATAAAGAAGAACGAGTACCCACTCCTACGTATTGATGACTTGTTTGATTAGCTACACGGTGTGAAAGTATTCTCCCAAATGGATTTGGCGATGGGACTTTCACCTGCTTAGAGTAGCGAAGGAGATTGTGCCTATCACTGCATTTCGTACGCCGTCGGGTTTTTATGAGTGGTTGATGATGCAATTTGGGTTAACCAATGCTCCGACATACTTTGTGGATCTCATGAATCGGGTTTTCAAAGACCAGCTGAATAACTTCATGCTTGTATTCATGGATGATATTTCGATCTATTCCAAAACTGAAGGGGAGCACAAGATGCAATTGAGCATTGTGCTAGAGATATCGAGGAAGCACAAGTTGAGAGTGAAGTTCTCTAAGTGTCACTTCTAGAGAGAAGAAGTGAGATTCTTAGGTCAAGACATGTCAGGATAGGGTATAGTAGTGGATCCTGCAAAGGTGGTAGCGTTCCAAGATTGGAATCAGGCCAAGAATGCTATGGATGTGAGAAGTTTCCTAGGATTGGCGAGATACTATAAATGCTTCATGAAGGACTTCTCAAAGGTAGCGGCACCGTTGACCAATTTGACGAAGAAGAGTCAGACCTTTGTATGGGATGCAAAGTGTGAGCACGCATTTGTGAGTCTGAAAGAGGATCATTTTTTGATGGATTCGAAATCACTTCGAATCGATCTCAGATCAAGTCGAAACTTGGTGGGGTTGGTTGCGTGGGCCCACTCACGTGCCAGAAAAAGTCTCCTGAAGTTTGAGCGAGATCTGGGCCTCCAACGCCTATAAATAGCACCCTGAAGCCTTCAGAAAAGGGGATCTTCCGCCATTGAACGTCGAGACCCTGCCGGATTCAATTCCATACTTCGTCAGCACTGTTGTAATCAGATTTGAAAGCTAGCATCAGTTGTAATCTGCTGTAATCAATTGAAATCATCAAGTTAACATCAATAAAGACATAAACTTCAAAGTGGACGTAGGCAAGATCGCTGAACCACTATAAATCCTGTGTTTGTGATTGTTATTTGGGAATTATTGTGATTGTTATTGCTCAGATCTAAGTTCTATAATTGATTGTTGCTGGTTTGCGATCATAAACGGGTGCTTTCATGATATTGGGTGTTTGTGGTCAATTTTGACGCAAACAACGTCATGAAGCCTTTAATGCTAAGATCAGATTATACCTTATCAAAAAAGTTACAAACAACACCAGGCTATTGAAGCTTTCAGCAAAAGAAACAAATTTTCAAACCAAAAGCTTTACCAAAAGCAAACTAAGATAAAAAACAGACCAAGATAACTTATACATGCCATAATTTATTCATTATCTTTACTGCTAATAAAGAGAATTCGTTGAATAACTTGCTGGGTGTATTTTTGAAATTCCATATTTACCCTTCATCTTTTTTCCCATGAGCATCTCGCATCCGCGTCCCAAACCTATGTAACCCTAATTTCCTTTCGCTCTCACTGTAGGGAAGAAAAAAAACCAAATCGATTTTCTCCCCTTTTCACCAGCGGCCACGATTGCCGATTATTCACTAGATCTGCTCAAATTTGCTTCGTCTTCCATTACGCTTCCTTTGCCGGTAATTATCAGTACATTTTACTTTACTACATCGGTTACAAGTACTATCTCCATTACCTGCAAACCCATTTAGCTCTGTATGGCCAACAATGGCGGTGAATTCCAAAAGCTAATTTTCTTCAACACTCTGTATGGCCAACTGATTCAAAATCCTCAATAATGCAATGCTTCGTCTTGAGGTCAATTCTACCATTGAATTTCCCTTCCTTTTGTGTTTACTGTAATTTTCCCATAAATCTTCAAGTCTTTGCTTATTTGAACTTGACATGTTGTCACATGACCCTAAGATTTTAACCTACCACTAGCTTTTGCTTTAACCTGACCTTCATACCAGGCACGGATTTATTATATTCATGTTTATTAATTTCATATTTGCTTTATTCTGTTCTCCTGTATACCGCTGTTTATAATTTCCACTTCGTTTCTTTAATCCTGCCCTTTCTCGCATTTACTGTGCTTTGTACTTCTCTTTAGTTTATTTGGATTTGATTTGAATTAATGCACATACCATGTTTGTTGTCCATCTACATTCCCTATTCCATTGATTTCTCATCAGTATATCTGCAAGTATGGCTATTATGGGTACCAAATAAAATAAGTGGCCAGTGAAATCTTCCTGCAAATTGAATTGATTTATAATCATGCTTAATTATTTTGTCATCTTTTTTTCGGATAATGCTACATTTACATGTTTTTTCTTCAACTCTTTATTCATACTTTGGACATTTTTTCTCTGTTCAGTGCGTTTTTCTGTAATGTTGGTTCTTTTTTATCATGCTGCTCAATTGAGCATGAAGTCACATTATACAAAATAAGTAATTTGTTCCAAAAGAAGAGAGACAGTAACACTCTAACCATATGAATTTATGAATTTCCACTTAGCTCTCCGTAATTAAAGAATTTCATAATATTAAGCTTTTGAAATGTCTTTATATGCAAACCCATTTTGGTTGTACTCACTTAATAAATCAATTGTGCATTTATTTTGATAAGGTAAAAATTTAACAGCATTAAACAATATCAAAATACCATTTACAATCAAAGGATGTATTATTTTTATTTTTTATTTTTTAGTGCATGAAATGAAACAAACTCAACATGATGTGTGTACATACATTTACACTAAACAGAACAAGTATGAAAGAACGCTGGAAGAGCTAAAGCAATTCAAAGAGACATGCAACCCATTCGACAAAGGGTTCTTTGAACATTCAACTCAGTCTACGACCAGCAGCAGCTGATGATTGAGAAGCTCAATCTCCGGAAGCTCAAGCTCGACAAACGTCTAAGGAAACTCAAAGCATGGAGAAGGATCTCGAGCATCATATTTGCGTCGGCCTTCGCAGTGGCTGTAATATGCTCAGTGGTGGCAGTTACAGCCGCAGCTCCTGCAGTTACAGCCGCTTTCTCAGCAGCCACTTCTGTGCCTCTCAGGTCTATGGGAAAGTGGTTAGACAATCAATGGAAAAAGTTTTAAAAAGTATGAAAACACCCTGAAAAGTCAGAGGGAGGCGGTGACGTCCATGCAGGCTGGAACGTTTATTGCGATAAAGGACCTGGAAAGTGTGAGGGTGCTGATTGAGAGGTTGGAGGTGAGGATAGGGGCTTTATTGCAAACCGCAGAGTTTGCAATAGAGGAGGACGAGGAGGAAGGGGTTGGGATTGCTGTGGATGAAATGAGTAAAATGTTAGAGGGGTTTATGGCAAATGTGGAGGAGATTGGTGAGCAGGCTGATAGGTGCTGTAGGGACATTAGGAGGACAAGGACTGTTGTCTTGCAGAGCATTATTAGGGGTCCTTATTAGTTAAGTTTAGTTTTTATGTTTTAGTATGTTGTAATAATAACTATAGTTTCCTTTGTTATATCATTTGCATTTTAACTTGGTTTAGTTTAGTTTGCCTCTATTAGTAATGTTAGAGCTTGACATCATCTTTTCCAGTTCATTATCCGAATCAAGAAGTTAAAGTTGGTTGTGAGATATTTGTTTGATTTGTACATTTTGTTAGTTATAAATCATATCGAAACTACACCTAAACGAATTACTGAAGTGCAACTATGGTTGTATCCTCCTTCAATCAAATACCACCGTTACACTTTTCACCTTATTTCGTGCATTTTCTGCATAGTTCCATTTGCCTAAATGTTGTATTTTACTATTCCACTTTTTAGTTATTGCTGCATAAAGATGTATACATGTAAAGATTGGTGAATAAACAGCTCTACGTCAGTTTGTTTTTAGTTTTTTTTCTCACGCACGGCATTATTTGTTAGCTAAATGTTAGTTCAATGCTTCTTTAGGTGAAAGCTGTTCAGTTGCAAAAGATCTAGAATCGACAGTAGCTGCAAATTCTGTCTACCAAGATAAAACAAACATCTTTTCAGTTAGATTTCTACTATGCTCCTTTTATCACGTTCTCTAAGGATGCAATATTATGATCGCAGATCGCGTATGTAGCCCATATTAGCATCTGTTATATCTCATTTACAATTAAGTATAAATATGCAGTGAAGTAATACTGCACATAACTTATGCTAAGTTTATAAATAGGTCTGAAATTAGCATGACATATGTGAATGTGCGTATTTCTTGCATGAAAATTAAGAAAATGACTTATTTTGTTTAATTGGTCTACCTACTGCATACTTGCCTACGGTGATTTGTGCATAACATTTGTTTCTGTTTTGAATGTTCATTGTAGTCATTTGTATTTAAATGTCAGCATATGTAAATTAAGATTGATATTTAGTTTTTGCTTTACAAACTTTTGTAGCTATTTATTCATGCAAAATGTGGGACGAAGAGATATATGGTAAGCGATGCAATTTATAGTTCTTATGTTTTTTATGTCCATTGTTGAGATGTAGGTGGATAAAACTTATGATAATAGAAATGGATAAAGCTTGATGGCATCTCTATCAATCACTATACCATGGCATCAAGTGTTTTTGGTCACTAGATAAAGTAATGGAAAATTCATAAGAGTAGCCGGTGGAGTTGACGAGCCGCTACAAGTATTATTGAGCACATAGAAATTATGATCACCCTCTATACTATCTGCAGAATCCAATATTTCATTGCTGTATATGTTGTATTATATTCAAAAACTCCTTCATATCTAGACATTTTTCTAGGTGCATTCACAGTCTGTGTATAATCTGTTTAAACTGCAATTAATGTATTTTATGGAGTGTAAGGAACATGTTTATAGTCAGGATTTCTATAAAATATGCATATTGGTATATGAAATTCTGAAATGGTAATCTTATGTTTCAATGGAGTAGATGGGAAATGTATAGAAACATGTTTCCTCTGTTTTGCTATCAAAATATAAAACTATTTTTGGATATATGCTTATGAATCTCAAATTAAGATTCTTTCTTATGATTTTTCAGCATGAAATTTTCGATCATCTACAAATTATTTGCATTGGTTCTCTGAATTGAATTGTAGTTAATTTTCTATCATCTACAATCTACAGGACCTATTTACCATAAATAGATTAAGGTAAAGGAGGAAACGTTAGAGTATTGCTAAAATCCTTATCAACTTGCGTAGAACATTAATATCATATATTGTTCGATTTATTTCTAGGATTTTGAAGGGCGTAGTTACCAATTAATTACATAAATATACCACAATAATGACTAATTAATAACTAGAAATGTGTTTGCTGTTTTTGATTAACGATTAACTATTAGATTATTAACACCCTTAATTTATGATAAAAGTAAACTATGTTCCTTTTCATTACATGTGTTCCTAATGGTTTAGTATTTATTTGCTAACCTTCATGGTTGTGTATTTTAAAACTTAAAAATGGTGTTTTACAAAAGTTTTGAAAATTTAATGAATTTGAACAAAATTGTTAATGGTTAACTGCAGTATATGTGTGTATTAAGTATTAATATGTATGATATAACACAATTGAAACATACAAATTTTGAATGACATATATCAAATTTAAAATTAGATGATCAATATATACTTTTTCATCATTTTTTATTTATGCATTTCTTCAATTTATAACCTCATCGTGAAAACATTTAACGTGTTTACTCATTATAAACAACTCATGTTTTATTATTACATCTTCATTGGTTTCGCAGATCGATATATGATGACAATAATGATTATTTCCAACTTTAAACTATCTTAACTGCCTTATACAATAATATTGTTTTAAATTATATTTGATATAGAAATTTATTGTGTCGTAATAATTAGTTGACTGTTGTCAGGGGCAAAGCTTCTGCTTGGCCACCAAGGGCAACTACCCTTGCTGAAATAGTGAAAAGCGTATACCTATAATTTAATACTAGGCCCTATGACCAGACTTGAAAAGAAAGTTATAGGTTTTTTCCTTTTTTTTTATTTTTTGAAAAGATTTTTGTCTAGATTAAGGCCCAACAGCTTTTAACTTATTTTTTAGTCAGTATTTATATACTAAAATATGATCCTAGATAAAATAATGGGCTAGCTCTACCACCAAGTCTACTGCATTTGCTCCTTTGTTTATTTCACGTACATAGCGTGCTCCTGTATAATTTAAGCCACATAAGGTTTAAGTAGCACTACAATAATTTAGTAATAGGTCTTATCTCAACTAAACCAGAAAATGAATAATACAATTTTGTAAATGTCGTGAAGTTATTTCGACGCTAATATCAATCATTTTTTATTCTATATTTCATGTGGGATCTTAGTTTTATATCGTTTTAATTACACACGTACAATTTGGCAAACAAAACTATATTTCTTCAAATTATTAGATACTATATATTTATATTAAAAAAATTTGCATCGTTGCAATGTATAGTGCCATAAGTTATACAAAAAAAATTGTGACCGTACTATCGGTACGGGCTTCATTGTTAGTAGTAAAGATAAAGATGTACGATGAGTATTTTATTTAATACTCAAGTTTTTTAATGAGCAGACCATTACAAATCGTTCGTTTATGAATCTTGATTAACAATTATAGTTCCGAAAGAGTGCAAACAGTTGACAGAACATTGACTTATTATACAAAATAAATTGTTAGAACCCTCCTTCCAGCAATACCACATTAACTTCAATAACTTTGACTACGGATTCAAACACAGTTGAATCTAGAAATAATATGTACGATGATGCATCCCACTGACTACAATTACTTGCTGTTTATAGGGTTAATTCTAAATGTCAACCTTACTTCCCATACTACTCAGTTTCCTCAACTAAGGGAAAGCAACAGGTGGAACAGGTTAGTCTAGCATGTTACGGTAGATAAGTTTTAACCACATTTAAGTAATCATTTTAGAGTTATACTTTCATGGTATAGCATGTAAGTTGATGGAAATGACACTATATTGTTAGAAAATATACTTTAATGGTCATATATGCTTTATAAAATAGTTGAGAATTTTCATGTTCGGAAAATAAGCACAATACAACCAAATGTACAGTTTTCCTAGGAATATATCAACCAGTGCACCTTTCTAAATTATTAAGGGCTGACTACTTTGTTGTTGTAAAGCCAGATAGTAGTTTAGTTTCGCTTCTTCTTCTGTTTTTCATTTTTTTAAAATATTTTATAAACAAGAGTCAAATACCAGAACCACGAATAGAAGTTCATATGTATAACAAAAGCCACGGTGAAAGTCTTATGCATTTAATTCTCCCTATTACTAGACAAGATTAGATAAAAGAACAGATACAAGAGATGAAGCCATGTTGTGAAGTCATGATGCATATAATATGTTTCAATATTAGCTAAAAGAACATATGTATGTATAAGTACAAGTATCATTTTCATTTCCAGTAGTATAAAATAAACTAAAATAAAAGAAACGAATATTAAAACTTTAATATTATAAAAAATTGGTTCATGGCTGTTCTTCAGTTGTTTTGGTCTTCTCAAATGCTACGTTAGGTTCAGTTTATGCAGACAATGATACTGTCAAATTTACTTTTAGGAGTATAACTATAAATGCATGCACACTGTGATTTGCAGGCCCACCTGGGCGTGCATATACACTCGTAGGTAATAAGTGAAATTGTAATTAACCACTTAATTAATTAATGAACGATTAATAGTTAATTATTCAAGTAATTTAATTAAGAATTAAGGAAATAATTAACAGTAAATTAATGGGTATCTGTTTTATTTAGATTGTTAATTAATAATTAAGAAATAATTACTCAAGTGATTAAGTTAGATAACTTGATTAAGAAAGTAATTAAGTAAATAATGTGAATAAAGTAATTAAGTAATTAAGCAATTAAGACATATATATTAATTAAGAAATGATTTATTGATTAAATAGTTTGAAGGGAAATAAGTGATTAAACAGGGTTAAGAGATTAACTCTCAAGTAATTAAATTAATCACAATAAGAACTTAAGACGATTGCTTATGGATGTTGTATGTGTAGAATATTTGCTTGTGATGTCTATTGATGATATTCTGTGATGCTCACTGATATGCTACAATATATCCATGGCAATTGTGTATGATTTATCTGTGGTAAATGTTATATGAATTCAATCATTGAATTAAACTGTTTAAGTTAATTAGACAACTTGGCCTTTAAAATGGCGTTTGGATTTCGATAAGACCGGGATCGGGTGTCAATTTGATACTCCGAAAACCACATCGATCCAAAATTAAATGATAGGTCGTGAATTCTCAAGTGAAGATCGAGATGGTGTTTTCAGAATACAAGGGTTATCGTCGTTGACTCTGAGGGTGATTCCAAAATAAGTGTGACGAGATAATGCCTTCGGTTTCGTTCGAACCCGGAACGAACTTGTATGGATTGAATGCTTTCAACACATCGTCAGGCGGACGATGAGCATTCTAAGAAATATGTCCTATAAAGGTAATCGTAGCCTCAAGCCTCATCAACCGGGAATGGCTCAAATAGGGGAGGTGCAGCAAGGTTAGGTGGGTCATGCCCAAGCAGGACGAGATATACCCCTGTCTAGATGTCCCTTTATTTCGGTTGTGTGGGCGGTTGGATATGCGCACCAACTGCGGGGTTATCTTGTTCAGGACTGTTCAGTAAGGAATGGTTCCGGCCTTGTGTTGCAGGGGATTTAGGGTGGCTCGGTACAGTGATCTAGGCCACGTACTGTGACGGGCGGTACCCCACTAGCCCTGCCATTGTATGGGATCCAATTTCCAATAAGCGCCGTACGTTTTGATTGTGCCCAACTACGTTGGAATGTGAGATGTAAGCATTTCAGCTATTTCTGTATTTTACTTGAAAACCCTAGACACTATTATAATATCAATGGATTTCCTATAAAATGTTTTGGTTAGCGTAAGGTAAAAACTTCCCTGTATTTATTTGTGGGGAGTTTTACGTGATACCTTTGTTTTAAAAGGTTTTCAAAATTAAACAATTTAAACCCTTTACTCATACCAGACCCATGTCTGACCCGGAGTTTATATTTTGTTTTTCATAAACTCTTGGGTACTCAAATTTTTACGAGTAGCCAAGTGATAGGTTTGGATTTTGATTCTGGAGGAGTTGGAGCGGGAGTTTCCAGACGTATGTAGATATCTATCTAGTTCCGTTGTGTTAGTTGATGTATACTGTATCTCTGATGTATATAGTAACAGATGTATGTACGATTGTCATGTGTATTGATATTGTATAATTCTGATATATGTAAACTATGTAATAGTCATGTGATATATTATATTTTGTTCCGTTCCGCTGTGAGATTCTGATGTCGTTGTTCTTTCTTTTCTATTCTTTTCTATTTCTATCCCTTTCTTTCTTATTGATGATACATCTTTCTGGTAGTAGAAGGGCGGGTTATCACAGAATGTGATAAATAAATAAATAAATAAACAAAATAAATAAATAAATAGCGTATTTGAAATGATTTTCAAGAGATTATTTAAACATATTTTTGAAAAGTCAATAAATATTAAAATTTTCCGCAAACTGAAATGTCTTTTTATATTTTACTTAAATAGAATTTATAGAAGAAATTAATTTTTTTAACTTCAGTTAAAATGGGTTTTAGTAAAAGGATATTTCTTTGGAAATAATAAGAAAATAGAGCACACATGTAACTTGCCAAATTTTTTTGGTAATGTGAAATTTAAGTTTTAAAATTCTTTTAAAAAGGTGGACAAAAGAAAGTGCTAGTGGTTTTAAATGGGGTAAAAAGAATGGGAAAGAGGACAAGAATCTAAAAATAAAGCGGTAAGCTAGTGCATCGCTATGGGCAGATTGAAGTTATTCAGAATAGTCGGGACGAAGATGAAAATGGTGGCAGTGGAATGAAATAATGTTTAGTTATAATAAATAGTTTATATTTGACCCTACACAGATAGAGTCCAGGTTCAAATTGGGCTAAAAATGCCATGAGCGGTCGACTGCCTGGGATCCATCGGTCGATCGGTAGCAGTCAACTACCCCTAAAATAACCAATCGACCAGTTAGTGGGTTTCAAACACGACTCGAACCTCAAAAGCGACATATAGTTACGTTTTGGTTGAGCCACCCCTCATTTCCTCTTGTTTCTCTTATTTCTCCCTTTTGAACTCCTCCCTCCTCCTCATTAAATCAATCGATGCCACATCCCCCACCCTAAGCAACACGCGTCGACGACTCCAACATCCTTCAATAACCCAAAGGTTGCCAACGCTACACCAAAAAGCCCCCAGATCTAGATCTGAACCCAATTATCTCCCCTAAATCAAATCATGGCACCTCCCTAAAGTAGAATCTCCTCTCACTACCTAAATCTGAACCTGCAAGAAATTGCCTAGCTTCAAAAAGATGAAGAAAATATAAAAGGCTACGAAGCAACGACGGACTTTACTTTTCTACAAGGTTGACCATGAAGTTTGGGGACTTCAACATTTATGGTTTGGATGAATTGTTCACAGCTAGAGGATTGTTGTCGATCCTTAGCAATAGGACATTTGAGCGGGAATGTTACCCGCAACGCAAGTGTCTACTTGATGCTAATCTAGAGCATTCATTTGACAAGGCTGACAACAAATTTACATTTGAGGTGAACGGGTTGGAGGTCCGGATGATCGATGAACAGTTTGGATGTATTCTACACATCCCACATCAGGAGAGGATTTGGTGGATATTGAAACATCCGATCTAGCAATTCTACATCAGATCTTCCATACGGGAGTAGGTGTCAAGCAATCAGACAATATGCGGGACCAACCCCGTATGGCCACTTGCATCGTTTAGCCTAAAATCATCCCCAAGACAAGGAGTTTTGACCAGATCTACTCCTTGGAACAGAAGGACACTGTGACGACCCGAGTTTTTGACATTTGTAATTGGGTAATTAATTGATTTTAAATCACTGAAACATTGATTTTATTAGTCGAACAAATAAAATTTTGATAATTTAAATATCTGGATATATATAAATAAATTGGTTTAAAAACTATATTAGATATTGAATTATAAAAACTTTGAATACGATGAATCTTATAGATACAAATTACATGTATATATATAACTTTACCATTTAAAATTCAAGGTAGAGTACAATTGTGTAAAAATAATATATATACTTGGAAGTTTGTATGTATGTGAATCTATATATATAATAAAGCCAAGTATATAAAAATATATTAAGTATAAATAGGTATATGATATGTAAATAGATAGATATGTAAAACATATAGGTAAAGGTAACTATGTACACATATATTTATACATAAAAATAAAAAGGAAAAGATATGTATACATTATAAAATCTATACAAAGATATTTGTAAACATAATAGGAGACAACACCATAAGTGCATTTTAAAATTAAATCTCTTAAAAATAGCAAGTTGAACTAAAGATAAACAGCCTCCATACTTCCACTTGTCTCTTTATACTTCCACTTGTCTCTTTTATTTCATTTTTGAAACTAAGTAAGTTGAACTAAAGATAAATAGAAAACAATACCACTTTTTTTCTTTTCTCAAAACTTAAGAAGAATCGAAGCAAAAATCTGTCATTTAGCCAACTAAAGGAGATCAAAAGCAAAATCCTGAAGCAGAGGGAAAGCTAGCAGCTTTTATAATCAGGATATTGCTCTCAGTTCAACAAATTAAGGTGAGTAAAACAATTTTCGATTTGCTTCCCTAATCACATATCTGCATTTATATAAATATTGTTTGGGTAAAGAATTGGGCTTATTTAAATGAATGGATACATAGTAATTGTACGTGAGAGTCATTTAAGCTCATACATCAGAATTAGATAAGCATTCCTCTTGTAGATCAGAGAGATGATGTTCTTTCTTGGGAAAGTCTCTGTTTTTTTCTGCAGTTAACTCACAACTTCGAAAATCAATTTCTCATTTTATAAGAAATTTTAAACTCGATTTCGAAATGAAAGTTAATTGTATGAGAATAAAAGATAACTTAAATTTTGTTTCATAAATTTCATTATGCATAGAGTAGGAAAAACCAACCAACTTTTACAGGAATTGATTAAATACGATCAAAGTCCGATCATCCTGATTTAATGTTTGGGTTATGTATACTTGTTCGCATTTGGGAAATGTGAATTTTAGGCTTGGTCTAGCGATTTTTAACATCGTGGAGTAAAAGAAAAGATGAGTCGAACATGATTGGGAAATGGGTCGATTGCCGGTAATGGGTTCGATGTCGGGGTCGGAGCTTTGTCGTGAAGGAGCGTGGGATGATGGCAAGCTTACTAAAAATGGTGCGGTGGTTTATAAGGTTGTGGGTTGGAATGTCGAACTCGATTTAGGGTTTAAGCTCGCGGTTGGTTTCTCAAGCGATTTCGGCATCGTGGTGGAAGAAGGGGGCTGCGGTATGGGGGAGAAAAGAGGAGGAGGCCGTGGCAGGACAATGAGAGAGTTTTGGGAAACTCCAGTGGGGGAAGATGTCCGGACGAGGCGAAAGAGGGGGACGAATTTGTTTTCTGGTTAGGATGGAGGGTGATGTTTCGACTTAGAGGTTGTCGCAGGAAAGTTGGGTAGCTAGTGGGTTTCAGGAGTCAAAGTTGACGCAGGGAGTTGGTCGGCGACGTTTCGTCGACGCGTGCACGTGCATAATGTGTTTCCGGTGCAAGTCGAACTGGTAGACTGGGGAAAAAAATTCTGAAAAGAAAGAAGAGAAAGGGAAGATAGGGTTTTGGGCCGAAGTATCTGGGCCAATCCAAAGTAAAATGAAGGAAAGAAATAGAAAAATATAGGAAAAGAAATAAAAGAAAAGAAATAAAAAGGATAAAAGGGAACAAAAGTAAAGAATAAAAAAATAGAAATAAAAATAAAAAGGATGAGGATAAGTATAAAAACATAAGTATAAAAGTAAAAGCATAAGTTTATAATAATCGAGCTTTCCAAAAATAAATTCGCTAACCATTTCATTTTAATATTAAATGTTTTACTTATGTCCCTAGTTTAAATAAAGAAATTTAAAAAACCTTGTTTACTTAAATATTATTTGGTTTAAAGGTTGTAAATAAATTGTTTTAAATTAAATTAGTTAGCTTAGAATAATTATATCATATGTCCATTATTTAACTAATTTCTGAATTTAGTTAAGTAAAATTAAATGGTGTAATTAAGTATATGGTTAAGGAAAGCAAAATGTTTTAAACTTATGATTAATCAAATTTTTTATGTATTTTATATATTATCTAATTCCATATGTTTAATTAAAAATAAACAAATGGCTTGTAATTGATTAATGTCAATTAAGCATGATTATAAGTGATTTATTTATTTTAAATTAATTTTACGTTTGTGGTCTACTTAATCTAGCCTACGAATGATTAATTTGAATTGAATGCTTTGGATTGCTTAATATTTCTAGTGTGATTATTTTGTGATATTCTGTGATATGAAATGACCTGAATTTAACTATTGATAAAATGTGAGACACTTATTTGAACAGATATTGTGATGGAATCTTTTTGTGAATGTTGACATTTTGAAATTGAATTTTTTTGGCTTAAAAGATGGCATTTGGATTCGAAGGAACCGGGATCGGATATTAGCGATATCTGGGACCACTTCGGTTTAATAAGAGCTATAATTCTTATAGATTTGATTTTAGAATCTAATAGGCTGGAATGGAATAAATTAAGTAAACTTGGCCATTTTAATTAAGTAACCGTACCTAGATATTATTTTTAAGTACAATGGATATGTGTAATAAGTGGTTGGCCAAAATAAGATAAGAACTCGTAGGAATGTTCGAGTTTCCCGGGCTTTCAAAGAAATTTATAACCTTGGTATTTCATATTAGATGGGTTTACTCACGCTGGTTTCCAGCCTGACTCGAGTGTTACTTTATTGTAATGCTCGGGTCAGACCGAGTATTACAGATTTTCAGGTTAGGATGTTCTAAAGTTTAGGAGACGAGCTGGATGGCAGGGACATATGGAGTATATTCTGCTGTGTATTTGAGTTTGTATTGATAGTAGTCAGAGACAAGTTGTTACAACTGTCCAGTTTATTTGTGAGTGGTTGTACTCTGATGTATTGTATGTAAATTAACAATTACAGCTTTCTTTGTGTAAATGCTATTATTTGATATTATATTTTGTTCCGTTGTGATTGTGAGATTCTGTGCTGTTGTTTTATGTTTCTTCTTCTACCTCTTTTCTTCTTTACCCTAACAATCTGGAATTTCAACCGTTCGATTGCTCGGTACTTTTACAGTGAACGTATTAGTGTCAAATTTTCGGGGACCAAAATTCTGGGTCATAACATTTGGTATCAGGACGAGGTTAAGGGAGAACCTTGGCTCTTGTGGATTGCTCATTAGAGTTATTAGTACCCTAAAATGAGTTGAGAGTATTATATGAGAGCGTACTTCTTATTTTCTTGTATAATGAGTTTAAAAACGGTTTTAAAAATGATATGCTTATAAGCTTACATTTTGATATATAAAGCAATAATTTTTCTAATTATTATAAGATATTAAGATAAATGGGTTGTTGACTATTGAAGTTGAATAAGATCATTAGAATTTAAGTGGTAACATATATATAACTAAATAGGAATTGGATAATATGAACTACACAATAGGCTAAGCTAGAAATAGATTCAAACTAGAAACTAATATCCTGAAATTTATAGAAGTATTTCAAAGTGTTAGAAGAAACAATAAATGATATTACTCAGAATATTTTTGAATATAGGAATCTTGTTTAAAACAAGAGTTGATTAGAAAATTTCAAAGGAAATTGTTTTGAATTAAAAATCCAGGATGGCTTAAAATTTAAGGGTGTGACTTGATATACAAATGAAATAAATATGTATATATGTGGATATACATAATATCAAAGTTGGTTTGAATTAAATACTAAGTGTTGAAATCTAAAGTCTCCTTAAGAATGAGATGTAAAAACCCAAAGAGAAATAAGTTTTTAAAACTTATAAGAAGAAAGTAATATTGTTGGAAAATTTAAATTTGAATGGAGAATTTAAATTTGAGGAAAGTTGAATGGATTAAAATTTAACTCAGGGAAAAGTTAAATAAGTTTGGACCTATAATCTGAAATGGGAAAATTTCAAGATAAAATTGAAATTTAACTTAGGGAAGTTAAATAGGTTGAATTGAAAAGGGAGTTGTGTGTGATCTCAAAACGGGTTTGAATTGTGGAAATTGGTAATGAATGCTATTGATAGATGTTTTGGATTAATTGGATGTTTATTGCTTTGACATATCCTGCCATTATCCTGTGTTATAGGCAGTGTATATATAAAACTGCAAATTGAATTACTCCAGTAAAGTTTAGAAGTGGATCGAAATGATACACATCCCTTGCTAAAATTAAATAGAAATAAAACTTTCGAAATGAATTGAAATTTTGAAAATGAAATTACTTTGAACTTAAGATTTAAATGTTAAAAAGGAATTTGTAAACTAAAATTGTTAAGAATTGGGTTCAAAGTTAGAAGTTAAAATTGGGTAATAAATTTGATTCCGAAGATTAAATTGTTTAAAAAAAAAAGATTTGAACTCTTACTTGAACCTTGAAATAAGTTAAGTAAAAGTAGTTTAAATGAATATTAGAAATTTGGACTCAAATTAAATTGTTTAAAGACTTAGGTTGTTAAAGTAAAAGTAAAGGTTAATTTGATTTAGGGAATTAAATCAACGTTTGAAAATTTAACTCGAATTTGTGGATAATATGTAAAAAAAGAAAATGGCGACTGCTCCCTCTACTTCTCCAAGATCTCTCTTCTTCCCGCCGCTTCCATTATCTTCGCTTGCTATTTCTGAGGCTACCGCTCCTGATTATCTTCATCGTCGCTCATATGCTCAAGTGGTTAAAGATCACCTGCCTGGGAATTTAATACGCGACGCGAAACCCCAGATCTCTTTCAAGCGATGGATTGATTCCAAAGTCAACAGATCCTTTTGTTTTAGATGTGGTGATAGTAATCATTTCGCATCCCAGTGCCGTGATCCTATTAGGTGTTTCTGCTGCGGCAAGTTTGGTCAGAAGAGTGATAAGTGTTCGATCAAATCGTCCTCTTCGGTTTCGTCGGACTTCTTGGTCGAAAATGGTTTTCAGTTTATGCTTAAAATCATGCTTTTGAAAAGGTTTATTCATGATCATCTTGGGCAGTTTCGATTTGATGGTTTTAATCTCCTGGAATTATTGTTATTTCACTTTAATGTTGTTAATGCCCCAAACATTGGCAAGTTATATAAAGCTAAATTTGGAGATCCAGAGACTTTTTTTGGTTATTCTGATTCCTCACCGAATGAGTCATTTCCCTCTGATTATTTGGCAATGCATGGTTTTCAGTTTGTTCTTAACTTCATAAACTTGAGAGGTTTATTAATCAGCAGTCTTGGACATAGGAGATTCGATGGTTTGATTTTACTTGATGATCTTTTATCCCACTTTAACAACATAAACTCCCCAAATACTGATAAGGATGATCTTGTTATTAGTGGCGATTCAGAGATGCTTGTTGACATGTTGGACTTTTCGGTTTCTTCTGAGACAGAGATGGATACTGATGAAGTCATTCAAGAATCTGTTAGGTTAGATCCCATTTTATTTGATCCAGATGTCGACCGCTGTTTTTCTTCTTTGGATAATGACTTGTTTAGTGGATTTATTCATCCTAAATCCATAAAAGGTTCTTCTTCTCATCTGGAACCATTCAAGATATCTACCAGTAATAGATATGCATGTCTTGATTCAGACTTTGTCTCTGAATGCTCGGATTTTGTTGGTGTGGATAGTGTTCAATATAAAGAGTTTTCTGCACTTTCCTCGGTTGATTCTTTGGGTTTCATGTGCTCGGAATGTGATGGTTCTCCTATTTGCTCTGTCTTTGAATTTCAGTCCATTGCTCCAGTTTGTGATCAATTTCCTCATAATGTTGTTGATTGTTTTGATGTGTTGGAAGTGAGGCAACTAGTGGATTTGCCTGTGGTCTCAGTTTCTCCGAGTTGCTCTATTTTTTCTGATTTTAATAACTGGGTTGATGATATTCATTTAGAAGGTGATGGTGTTGATGAGTGTTTGCCGTTGCATCATTCTGAAGTTCCTCTTGCTTGGCTTTTAACAGATGTTTCTTCTTCAGATGAGAGTTCGACATTGTTTGTAGATGATATTTCACACATTGATGAGATTTTTCCTAAAAGAGATTCTGTGCATGTTATGCATGAAACACTTGGATCTTTTGATCAGATTGGTTGCTATTCAGAGCATAAATTCCCCTTCTTGCCTAGTGAATCTAGCGAATCAGCTTTGGTTTATTACTCTGGTTCAGATGGGCTCCTAGCATTGGATCAGTTTCATCCTGTTGTTAATATTCCTTCTTCTGCTTATCTGAGTTCGACCTTTTTTCAAGGGGATTATTGTGATAGTGCTGTGGCTTGTGTGGATTTTGCTGATACTACTGTTGGAAGTGTGGGTTCTGATGGATTATTATCTGATTTGTATGTTGAGGCTGTTGGCATTTCAGTGCCTTCTTTTGCTACTTCGAAGAGAGGCAGGCGTAAAAAGCATGTCTCTTCGAGTGGTTTGGTTCGTCGCAGTGCCAGGATTAGAGGTAGTCGCTCTCAGTCGATGGGTGAGTTTCCTAGTTCAAGCACTGCGAGCAGTGTTTTGGAACCAGGCTCTAGTATGCGTTTGGATTTTGGTAGCGTTTATTCTTCTTATGCACTTGGTGATTTATCCGCTTCTGAGTTTAGTCAGTTAGCTGGTAGCTCTGCTTTTATTTTTTCTGATATTGAGTTAGATCGTGAGTTTATTAGAAGTAAAGAACTTGATAGGGCTAAATCTATGGGTTTATGAGAGTCATTAGTTGGAACATTAGAGGTTTGAACGACCTCAGTAAATGTGATAAAGCTAGAATCTTTTTTAAAGATTATTCGATTGACATTGCTCTTCTTTAAGAGACCAAAATAGAATGTCCTGATTTTCCTTTTTTTAGAAGATTGGGTGGTTTTCGTTTTAGAAATTGGGTTTTTCTTCCCTCTTTGGGCTCATCCGGGGGCATAATGATTGGTTGGAGAGATAATCTCTTTAAATTTCTTCAGTGTATTAAGAAGCAGCACTCTTTACACATCATCTTAATTAATCTGTCTGATAATTCTTTCCTTAATATTTCTAATGTTTATGGGCCTAACTCTAAAATTGAGAGGCGGATTCTCTGGAATGAATGCCTCGAGTTTAGGTCTTTTGCCCCTGGTCCTTGGATTTTGGGGGGAGATTTTAATGTGACTCGTTTTATTGGGGAGCGCTCTCCTTGGGAAGGTGATTATTTGGCTATGGAGGAATTTGATCAATTTATTACTCAATGTAATTTGATCGAAATTCCTCTATCCAATAGATCTTTTACTTGGAGCAATAATAGAGAGTCTCCCTCTTTTGCTCTTTTAGATAGATTTTTCGTTTGTGATGATATTGAGGACAAATTTCCTATATGTAGAGTGTCAGGATTACCTTATACCCTTTCTGATCACTGTCCCATTATTCTAACTTGTGATAGTCATAGATTTTTGAATAATGTTTTTAAATTTGAAAAAATGTGGTTTTTAGAATCAGGTTTTTCTAATTTAGTCATCAATAAATGGTCCTCTATGAGTTTTTATTGCCTTAAGTATAGAGGTAACTCAGCCAAAGCTTTTGTGCTCAAACTTAGAAATCTCAGGATTTTTCTTAAAAAATGGAATAAAAATGTTTTTGGTAGTATTAAAATAAAAAGGGATAATATTCTTAATGAATTGCTTAAACTTAATAGGATTGAAGAATCTAGACAATTAAATATAGGTGAGAGGAATGTCCTTAATAATTTAAAGAGGATCTCTATTCTATTCTTGAAAAAGAGGAAGTTATGTGGAAACAGAGATCTAATTTTCACTGGATAAATGAAGGTGATAATAACACTAAATTCTTTCACAACCTAGCTAATAATAGAAAACGTAGTAATACAATTAATTCCATTTTAGTTAATAATGTGGAATTAGTTGATCAAAGAGATCTTAACAATGCTTTTACTGATTATTACAAAGACATTTTTGGTACCAAAATTAAACATAGAGTTAGTGCTAGATGGAATGATCTTTACCCATTCTCCTCTAACATTAATCTTTCTGATTTAGATTCCCCTTTTACTGAAGAGGAAATTCGTAAAGCCATCTTTGATTTACCAGGAGACAAATCTCCTGGTCCGGATGGTTTTCCTATTTTCTTTTATCAATCTTTTTGGGAGGTTTTAAAATTAGACTTTGTTATCCCATTTTTTGGTCAAAACTAGAATATCAACAAACTGGCAAGGAATGATGGATGTCGGGATTGAAAATCGATTGGAAGCGAGGCAAGAGTTCGTTCGGTATTCGAACTCCCCCTGGTTCATTCGGCATTCTCGGATCCGAAGGCTCATTCGGCATTCTCGAATATGAAGGGATCATTCGGCATTCTATAAGCTCCATTCGGTAGTACCCTCACCAAACCACCACCTCTCCACGCCACTGCCGAATCACCCCTGCCTCCATTCCACTGCCGAATCACCCTTGTCTCCACTACCTACCGAACCAACCATACCAAACCAGCTGCCGGACTAACTACTGCCGAACCAACCTCCTCTACCTACCATACTACCGAACCAACCACCGGTCCAGCTCCATCTCCACGCTACCACCGGTCCAACCTACCACCGAACCCCTATCTCCACTACCTGCCGAATCACCCATGTTACCACTCACCGCCGAACCAAGACGCTGCCGAACCAGAATGCTGCAAGGCCAGATTGCATCAGCCCAAGCCCACCAGCAGCTATATACATCCAAGACCTCCGCCCCCAGCCTCACTCTATAAATAAAGGGGCAGGGGTACAACAATGGAGGAGAAGTTTGAGAGCTCAAACCTGGAAGGAACTTTCAAACAACTTTCATACACTTGTACTACAAGCTTTATACTCGTAATCGGATTGGAAAAGGAGAATAACATATAAAGTGGACGTAGGCACATTTTGGCCGAACCACTATAAATCTGTGTGTCTTTTACAGTTCAGTCCCTGCTTTTTACGTATTTGCATAAACCACCTAAATCATTACGAACAACATAAAATCAACTAAATCATACAACTTGGAGTTGTTTGCCCATCTTTTGTGCAAACGTATTTGGGTTATTTGCTGAGATCTGTGATTTGTGTTTGAATATCGCTGATTTATATTCATACACTGGTGCTTTCACGGTATTGGGTGTTTGTGACCATTTTTTACGCAAACATTTTGGTGCTTTCACTGAGAAGGACCAGCACCCGCTACATCGGATAGAAGTTTGGATTTGGAAGACAATGACTAGGCAAAACAGTAGAAGGCTAAGGGCTGAGAGAAGCCAACAAGGAGGAAGTCAACAAGCATCCTCCGGAGGTGAGGAAGGACCGGCTTCGATCTACATAACCCGGGATGAAATGGAAGCCATAACAAATTCACTGCAAGAGAGGTTGTTGAAAAGTCAACAGGAAATGATGCAAACTTTCTTGGAGCAAATGAGAGCTGCAGGGATGCAGAACTTAGGAACAACTACAACGACTGTGGATGCAGGACAAGAAGCTAGGGTTACGGAACCCAATGAAGGACAGGATACGGAGCCAGGTGGCAATCAACAAGGGCTTGGGGGCAGGCCCACAGGATTCAACACAGGAGAACCTTTGGAAGGAGTTCAACAGGCTAGAACCAACGTTGCTACTAACGAGCTACACGAAGAGTATGTACCGGAGTTCCCTCGGGGGCAACCTTCGACAGACAACGGTGGATTGGTAGATATAATCAGGAAGACTGTGCGAGGTGGTTTGACCAACGGAGACTTGGAAGGAGTAAACAGGAGTCCGTTCACTCGGGAAATAAGGATGGCTCAGAATCCACCTAAGTTCAAGCTACCTAGCGTGGAGGTATACAATGGCAAGGAAGACCCTACGGATCACTCGATGAGATACACCAGACACATGGAGGTGCTGGGGGCATCAGAGGAGGTGATGGCCCGATGCTTCCCTTTGTACTTGACGGACTTAGCTGCGATGTGGTTCAGGAAGCTGGAAGAAGGATCTATCAGGACTTGGAGGGAATTGGTGGAAAGGTTTTTGGGACAGTTTCGGGTTCATGTCAAGAGACCGAAGAACGTGATGACATTGACATCGGTAAGGCAAAGGATGGATGAATCGCTTAGAGCTTTTCTAACTCGATTCAGTGCCGCAGTTGCTTCGGTGGATCAGCCCGATCCATCGATGGTTTTAATGGCAGCAGTATCAAGAGTCAGGGAGAACTCGGATTTCAAGGTATCTCTGATACGAGATCCCCCACGGAATCTCGACGAATTCTTTCATGAGGCAGAAAGGTTCCTTCGACAAGAAGATGCGAGTATGGATTTAAAATTGAAAAAGGTTAATGCAGTTGAGGTGGGAGGACCATCCAGCAATGGTTCGGATAAAGACAAAGGAAAAAGGAAGTTGGACGGTGATTCTGGAAATGCTAGGAAGCAATGGAAGGATCCAAAGTTTTCCACATACACAGGATTGAACGAGACACTGGAGCGGATATACCTGGATACTCGAAATCGCCTTCACTACCGGAGGCCGGCTAGGAGAGAACCAACAGAACGGGAAAGGACATCGGGAAGGCACTGTCTCTTCCATGATTTGGATGGACACGACACCAACAGCTGCAGGCACTTAAAGGACATAATTGAGGAGCATGTGAGGAATGGACAGCTGCCACAATATGTTGGACCTCGGAATGCAACAGCGAGGCAGGAGCAACCACCGCCTGCCTCAAGCTACGATGGTGGGAGGCCCAGGAATGATGGTCGGTTGATCGTCCCTTGACCAGGTTAATATGAAATAAGTAGCAAACTATTGGCAAGCAACCAAGTCATTTACACATGTACGGGGACGGAGATGGCCCCTAGGCATGCTCTGAATGATAATAAGCCGCGATGCTATGGTTTGTGAAATTTATCTTTTGCTTTTGGATTGGACACTGCTTTTCTTTTTGGTTTTCGGTTTTGGAGCTTGGATTGAGCTCCTGGTTTTTCTCGCCTTTTGATTTGGATTTTCCTCTGGACGATTATTTTCAACTTTGGATGCTGATTTGGATTTCTAGTTTTCTGGTTTTGGATTTGGATTTTGAATTTGGATTCTGGATTTGGATTTTCGGATTTGGATTCTGGATTTGGATTTTGGATTTGGATTTGGATTTTGGATTGGATTTTGATTGGATTTTTATCTGATTTTTGATAAACGGTCGTCGGGTATGGATTATGCCTGGCAAGGGGTGAGTCGCTTTGCCCGAACGTGGTAAATTGACTCATTCAGGTCGTCGAGTATGGACTATGCTCGGCAAGGGTCCGGAGTGACCAGGATTCGGCCTAGGACTTAGGCCCTATATTATCAATTGTTATTTTCAGGTCGTCGAGTATGGACTATGCTCGGCAAGGGTCCGGAGAGACCAGGATTCGGCTTAGGACTTAAGCCATGGCATTGTACAGTGCCCAGGGACACTGGGCCAAGGTCGTCAAGTGTGGATTACGCTTGGCAAGAACTCGGAGAGGTTAGCTCAACGTCCAGGGACACTGGACCAAGATCGTCAAGTGTGAATTGCGCTTGGCAAGAACCCGGAGAGGTTAGCTCAACATCCAGGGACACTGGACCAAGGTCGTCATGTGTGGATTACGCTCGACAAGAACACGAGGAGGCTAGCTTAACATCTAGGGACACTGGATCACGACCGTCAGGTGTGGATTGCGCTTGGCAAGAGCCTGGAGAGGTTATGGATTTGGATATCGACCCAGAGAGGTCCTGGATTCGGTTATTGGCTATTGGATAAGGATGGTTTGGGGCTCGGTTGTCGAGTTCGGATGGACATGGAATTGGCTCAAGCTTTGGTTATTGGATTTGGAATTGGATATCGACTCGGAGCAGTCAAGGATGATCTACTCTGCCGATATGGCAATGGACCTTGGATATTGGATTCGGAACTATTCAAAACACGCCTTGTTATCACAAGGCATGTTTTGGGGGGCAAAGTGTTATCCCATTTTTTTGTCAAAACTAGAATATCAACAAACTGGCAAGGAATGATGGATGTCGGGATTGAAAATCGATTGGAAGCGAGGCAAGAGTTCGTTCGGTATTCGAACTCCCCCTGGTTCATTCGGCATTCTCGGATCCGAAGGCTCATTCGGCATTCTCGAATATGAAGGGATCATTCGGCATTCTATAAGCTCCATTCGGTAGTACCCTCACCGAACCACCACCTCTCCACGCCACTGCCGAATCACCCCTGCCTCCATTCCACTGCCGAATCACCCTTGTCTCCACTACCTACCGAACCAACCATACCGAACCAGCTGCCGGACTAACTACTGCCGAACCAACCTCCTCTACCTACCATACTACCGAACCAACCACCGGTCCAGCTCCATCTCCACGCTACCACCGGTCCAACCTACCACCGAACCCCTATCTCCACTACCTGCCGAATCACCCATGTTACCACTCACCGCCGAACCAAGACGCTGCCGAACCAGAATGCTGCAAGGCCAGATTGCATCAGCCCAAGCCCACCAGCAGCTATATACATCCAAGACCTCCGCCCCAGCCTCACTCTATAAATAAAGGGGCAGGGGTACAACAATGGAGGAGAAGTTTGAGAGCTCAAACCTGGAAGGAACTTTCAAACAACTTTCACACACTTGTACTACAAGCTTTGTACTCGTAATCGAATTGGAAAAGGAGAATAACATATAAAGTGGACGTAGGCACATTTTGGCCGAACCACTATAAATCTGTGTGTCTTTTACAGTTCAGTCTCTGCTTTTTAATTTACGTAAACCACCTAAATCATTACGAACAACATAAAATCAACTAAATCATACAACTTGGAGTTGTTTGCCCATCTTTTGTGCAAACGTATTTGGGTTATTTGCTGAGATCTGTGATTTGTGTTTGAATATCGCTGATTTATATTCATACACTGGTGCTTTCACGGTATTGGGTGTTTGTGACCATTTTTTACGCAAACAGACTTAATTTGTTTGTTCAATGATTTTTATAATGGTAATCTCCAATTAGGTCGTTTTAATTTTGCTAATGTTATTTTATTACATAAAAAAGTGGGTGCTAATACTTTAAAAGATTTTAGGCCCATCTCTTCGATGAATTGCTCTGTTAAAATTATCTCTAAAGTTTTAGCTAATAGACTTAGTCTAAAAATGAACGACCTCATTGACTGTTCACAATCTGCTTTCATTAAAGGCAGGAATATTACTGATGGTGTAGCGTTTGTTCAACAATATATTAATTTTTGTTGTAAAAATAATATAACTTGTGCTATTTTAAAATTAGAATTCGCTAAAACCTTTGACTCGGTTGATTGGGATTTCCTTATAGAGATTTTCCGTGCTAGAGGCTTTAGTAATAGATGGATTAACTGGATTATTATCTTGCTTAAAACAGGTAACTCCAGTATTATGGTTAATGGTGTTTTAGGTAATAAGATTCAATCTAAGAGAGGTTTAAGGCAAGGGGATCCTTTATCGCCCCTTCTGTTTAATCTAGCAGCTGACGTCTTTTCTAAGATTATTAAAAATGCTGTTAGCAACAACCTTTTGGGTGTCATTGGTAATGATATTTCTAATTTTGGCTTATCTGTCCTTCAATTTGCTGATGATACTTTGTTTTTTTCCTCCCATCTCCCTAGACATATTATTGCTCTCAAGTTTATTCTTTATAGTTTTGAACTATTATCTGGTTTAAAAATTAATTTTGATAAAAGTTCCGTTTTAATCTTAAATGATATTGATAATGTAGAAAATTTAGTTGCTAATACTTTAAATCGTAAAACTATGAGCTTTCCTTTTGACTATCTTGGTTTTGTTATTAGACCTTCGAAACTTAAACACGATGATTGGTTAATTATTATTGATAAGATTAAAAATAGGATCTCTAATTGGAATGTGAGATTTCTATCTAGAGCAGGTAGATTGGTCTTGATTAATTCTGTCTTATCAGCTCTTCCTATATATTGGATGTCTATGCACCTGTTTCCCGACTGGGTGATAGATAAAATAGATAAAATTAGAAGGGATTTTATTTGGAGTGGTGATAACCCTAATAGTAGTTTTAAATGTTTAGTTAATTGGGATACTGTTTGTAAATCTAAAAAAGAGGGTGGTTTAGGAGTCATTAATTTACATAACACGAATTTGTCTCTTCTTGGTAAATGGTTATGGAAATTCAGGGACTTCAGTGATAATGCCATTTGGAAAGATATTATATCTACTTTTTATTACAATGGAAGTTATAATCTATATCATATTAGTTCTTCTAGTTTTAGAAATATATCTTGTTTTTGGAAATCTATATTAAATTGCAATAATATCTTTAACTTGGGTTTAAATATTATTGTTCACTCTGGTAACTGTACTTCTTTTTGGCATGATAGTTGGATTTCCTCTACTCCTCTTAAGATTGAGTTTAAAGATTTATATGATATTTGTAATTTCAAATTTGCGTTAATTTCTGATGTTTTCAATTCTGATAGTGATCCTCCTTGGACTTTCAATTTTAATTGTATTTTAGAAGGACCTACTCTTAGACATCTTTTCTTGCTTTATGCTAAACTTAATCTTTATAATATTGACAATGATAATGACATTATTAGTTGGGATTGGGATAAGAGTAAGAAATATTCTTCTAATTCCTTTTACAAATTTATCAACTTTTCGGGGGTTTCTGTTAATTGTTTTAAATTTATTTGGAAGTCTAATGCTCCTCCAAAATCTAAGATTCATATGTGGCTCATCATTCATGGTAAGTTAAACACTATTGAATTTTTAAAAAAGAAAAATATTAGTATTGACAATAAATGTTTTTTTTGCAACACTTATTTTGAAGATATTATTCATATTTACTATGATTGCTTGGATACCTATTATATTCTTATTAAGACCCTTAATATTTTTGAGTTTCATATTAACTCTAGAATTTCTGATTGCTTATTTTATTGGAACTCTTTTAGATTTATGTTTAATAAGGATTTTAGATATTTGCTTAATACTTTATTCATTATTTCTTGTTGGTACATTTGGTTTGAAAGAAACCAAAGAATTTTTAATAATAATTATCATCATAATTTTGAATTGATTATTTTAATCTCAAATTTCTGCTTAAAATGGATTTCTAATCCTAATTATAAATTAGCCAAAAATAATTGCTTTAAGGATTATCTTAATAAAGTTAGAAATAATATTAACTCATTTAATTTTATCTTCAATTATATTGTTTCTAATAATTCTTTTATTCACAATTCTCTTTCTATTTTAGGCTCCTAAATAGTTTCTTGCTTGTTTTTGTTCTTTCTTGCTTTTGTTCTCTTTTTGGTCTTTATTCTCACATATATGTATATAAATTTTATTTATATACATATATGTGTTTCTCTCTCATTTGTTTTCTAGTTTTATTCTAGGTTTCTTTAGGTCGGATACGGGTTCTTCTCTTATCAGGTTTGCTGGATTGCTTTTAGCATTTTTCAGATTTTCAGGATGGCTCTTCTCAGAGATTCGGATTGCTCCTGTCTTGTCACTTCGACTTCTCCTGGTCTCTCTGGTTTTTTCTAGAGAGTCTGGTTTTCTTTAGATACCTCTAACACTTTAGTATTGGGCGGTGGCCATGCCGGAGCTCGATATTAGGGTGTAATGGGCGGTGGCTATGCCGGAGCTCATTTGAGGGGTTTCTACTTCTTTTTCTTTATTTTTGTTTTTAGTCTTGCCACCTGTCAGGCATGTTGGCAGCTCCATTTTTTTGTTATATATAGTTTTCCATGTGTGCTCTCCTCTTATGTTAGAGGATCACACATTTTTCTCAAAAAAAAAAAAATTTAACTCGAATTTGTATAAATTGTGATGATTTAAAATTTAAAAATGGAATTGGAATTAATTCAAAAGTGGTTTTGAAATAAATTAATTGGAATTTGAAATAGAATTAAATTAATTGGGAGTGTAATCGAAATTGAATAAGTTTAAATTCAAATGGGAACTAATTTGAATTTGGAATGGGAATTGAGGTTAATTCAAATTGAATTGGAATTGAATCAATTTAAACGGAAGTGGAGATTGGGAAATTGAACCAGTTTGACTCTGAAACTATTTTTAAATAAATTGTTTTAAAATATAATATCTTAAATCTATCTTTCCTAGTTATTTACTATACAAACTTTCTTTTTAAAGCCCAAACTTCTTATACTTATTTTACAACTATTTTGAAAACTAATTGCTATTTTACAACAATTTTACGTCTGTTTACAAACTAATTACTATTTTACGACTATGCTGCAACTATCTAACTATTCTACGGCTATTTTACAACTAATAGCTATTTTACAGTTACTTAAATATTTTAAACTTTTCAAGCCATATTCTAAATTCAAGCTGGTCAGAGTGCAAACTGTTTATGATTAAATACCAATTGAGATAAGAATTGAAGTGATAACCCAAATGGAAATTGAAGCAATTGTGAACAAGTGAATAGAAATCAAAATGAATGTGAATAAAAAGAAAATTGATTTAGCCAACAATCAATGAAGATAAATACATAGGATGTACGTATATTATTCTTTTCGCATAACGATTTGATCGAGATTCAAGCATAGAATTTCAAGACAGTATATCGATCCGATTTAGGATTTTTCACTCGATTTTCGACGGAGAACCCTAGATATGGATTTTTGATTGATTCTAGAAATTCTCTATCATAGTTATTGCTATGTAAGGAGAATGACAGTTTCGGATCAAAGAACTGGATCTGAGTTCGCGTTAGAAAGTCGAGTGGACGATACTAGTTTGGAAGTGAAATTGTATGATCGAGTAAGCGATCGGATTTGATATTTCGTACGGATGATATATGTACATCGTACATACTTGAATGAAATAGATATTTTTTGAAAAGAAATGTAAAAAAAATTATTATGTTAAAGGGAAAAGTATATTTTGAGAAATATATGATGAACAAAAGTGGAAGCTGGATATCTCTATGATTGAAATTCACTTTATGAAGAGTAAGTAAGGTAGTAAATAATTTTATAAAAGAAATCAAACTTGAATATTTAATTTGGCAAAAATGAAATGTGTGTGTGTGTGTATTTGTTATGTATGATAAACTACCCTTATTGAAGATGTGATCTTTGAAAAATAATTGAAGTATAAAAAGGATTTTATACAAGTTGGAAGTGATCCAAAAATATTTTGTTCTAGTTAAAAGAATAAACTTATATATATAAATCTATATATATAAATGATTTTATGAAATTGGGAAAAAGGTTTTTGGAACCCATTGATTTTGAAAGGCTTTTGATTTTTGGAAAAAATCAATTTTGGGAATTTGGAAAGCCAAGTTTGGAAACTATCGATTTTGTGAAAATGGAATTTACATGTGATACATATAAAGTATGATTTGAAAGATACTTTATGTGTATAGTATAAAAATATTTTGAGAATGCTGTAGGGAAAAAGGCGCTCTAATTTAGAGTTGAAACATGGTAGGAGATCCACGAGGTGGTTCTGCCTTGAGCCCTAAGGGGGGTTCTAAATTTGATCCTAAGAGGATGTCCAGATTAACTGAAGTTCTTGAGGATTGTGGTTAGGGTAGCGAAAGTCGAGGGCGTTGATGCCTACAGTGACATTGGGGTTATGCTGTAACGACAATGTAACTCGATGTAACTGCGATCTACTACGCTCCATAGCGGAAGTCGAGGGGCAGTGATAGCCTAAGGCCTACGTTTGATTTCGCTGATAGAGTGACGTAACATCAGTAGACTGCGATTTATGAAGAGATAGCGAAAATCGTGTGGCAGTAAGTGCCTATAGACTACATTAGGACTTGATTGATGCAGTCTGCGATCTATGTGGTCTGTGTGGTGAAGTTTCGTTTGGCAGCGAAATTCAAGGGCGCTGATGCCTACAGTTACACGTTTTTACCGTGATGGCAATGTAACCCTAGGTGTAGCTGTGATCTGTGATGGTTCCATGGTGTAATCAAGGGGCGCGGATGCCCATAGTTTTCTATGGTTTTGCCGGGATGGCGACGTAATCATCGTTCTAACTGCGATCCATGGAGGGGGTGATTTCCAAAGCTTTCTCACCGAAAATGTTTTCTACATTTTCACAAAAAGTTTTTCCAAGTATTTCCACTAGGTGTTGAAAATAGGTTTACCAAGTACTTACAGATTTTCAGTCCTATGCCTGATCAACGTATGACCAAATTTCTGTGAGAACAAGGATGGACTTGTTGAGACTTCGAGTTATAAAAAGTATTTTTTTTTTATATAAAGCTATTTTGGTAATATTATGTAGATTTTAAAGTTTTTAGAAACTTTATAATAAAAAAAGTAGAGAGTTAGGAATGTCTAAAGGAAAATTTAACGGATAATTCACATTATAACTTAAAATTCTTTTTTTCTTCCTTTTCGAGGATGAAAAGATTTAAAGGGGGGATGAATGTGACGACCTGGGTTTTTGACGTCTGTAATTGGGTAATTAACTGATTTTAAATCATTGAAACGTTGATTTTATTAGTCGAACAAATAAAATTCTGATAATTTAAATATCTGGATATATATATATATATATATATATATGTATGTATGTATGTATGTATAAATTGGTTTAAAAACTATATTGTATATTGAATTATAAAAACTTTGAATACAATGAATCTTATAGAAATACAAATTACACGTGTGTGTGTGTATATACAACTCTACCATTTAAAATTCAAGGTAGAATACAATAGTGTAAAATAATATATATACCTGGAAGTTTGTATGTATGTGAATCTATATATATAATAAAGCCAAGTATATCAAAATATGTTAAGTATAAATAGGTATATGATATGTAAATAGATAAATATGTAAAACATATAGGTAAAGGTAACTATGTACATATATATTTTGTATATAAAAATAAAAATAAAAAGGAAAAGATATATATACATTATAAAATCTATACAAAGATATTTGTAAACATAAGAGGAGACAACACCATAAGTGCATTTCAAAATCAAATCTCTTAAAAATAGAAAGTTGAACTAAAGATAAACAGCCTCTATACTTCCACTTATCTCTTTATGCTTCCACTTGTCGCTTTTATTTCATTTTTGAAACTAAGTAAGTTGAAAACAATACCACTTTTTTTTCTTTTCTCAAAACTTAAGAAGAATCAAAGCAAAAATCTATCATTTAGCCAACGAAAGGAGATCAAAAGAAAAATCCTGAAGCAGAGGGAAAGCTAGCAGCTTTAAAAATCAGGATATTGTTCCCTACTCAACAAATTAAGGTAAGTAAAACAATTATCGTTTTGCTTCCCTAATCACATATCTGCATTTATATAACTATTGTTTAGGTAAAGAATTGGGTTATTTAAATGAATGGGTACCTAGTAACTGTACATGAGAGAGTCATTTAAGCTTGGACATCAGAAGTAAATAAACATTCCTCGTGTACATTAAAGAGATGATGTTCTTTCTTGGGAAAGTCTCTGTTTTTTCTATAGTTAACTCACAACTTCGAAAATCAATTTCTCATTTCTGTAACAAATTTTAAACTCGATTTCAAAAAGAAAGTTAATTGTATGAGAATAAAAGATAACTTAAATTTGGTTTCATAAATTTCATTAGGCTTAGAGTAGGAAAAACCAACTTCTACAGGAATTGATTAAATACGGTCAAAGTCCGATCATCCTGATTTAATGTTTGGGTTATGTATACTTGTTTGCGTTTGGGAAACGTGAATTTTTGGCTTGGTTTGGTGATTTTTAACATTGTGGAAAGAAAGAAAGGCCGATTTGAATGAGATTGGGCAATGGGTCGATTGTCTGTGATGGTTCAATGTTGGGGATGGAGCTTTATCACGAAGGAGCATGGGATGATGGCGAGCTTGTTAAAAATGGTATGGTGGTTTATAGGGCCATGGGTTGACATGTCGAATTCGATTTAGGGTTTAAACTCGTGGTTGGTATAGGTTGGTTTCTCTGGCGATTTCGGGATCGTGGTGGAAGAAGGGGGTTGTGGTATGGGGGAGAAAGGAGGAGGAGGCCGTGGCGGGTCTATAAGAGAGTTTTGGAAAAGTTCAGTAGAGGAAGATGGCCGGACGAGGCGAAAGAGGGGGACGAGTTCGTTTTCTGGTTAGGATGGAGGGTGATGTTTCGACTTAGAGGTTGTCGCAGGAAAGTTAGGTGGGCAGTGGGTTTCAGGAGTCGAAGTTGACGTGGGGAGTTGGTCGTAGGTAGATGGTGACGTTTCGTCGATGCGTGCACGTTCACAATGTGTTTCCGGTGCAAGTCGAACAGGGAGACTAGGGAAAATATTCTGAAAGAAAGAAGAGAAAGATAAGATAGGGTTTTGGGCCGAAGTATCTGGGCCAATCCTAAGTAAAATGAAGGAAAGAAATAGAATCATATAGGAAAATAAATATAAGAAATGAAATAAAAAGGATAAAAGGGAATAAAAGTAAAGAATAAAAAAAATAAAAATAAAAATAAAAAGGATGTGGATAAGTATAAAAACATAAGTATAAAAGTAAAAGCATAAGTATAAAATAATCGAGCTTTTCCTAAAATAAATTCTCTAACCATTTCATTTTAATATTAAATGTTTTACTTAAGTCCCTAGTTTAAATAAAGAAAGTTAAAAAACCTTGTTTGCTTAAATATTATTTGGTTTAAAGGTTATAAATAAATTGTTTTAACTTAAATTAGTTAGGCTTAGAATAATTATATTATATGTCCTATATTTAATTTAATTTCTAAATTTATTTAAATAAAATTAAATGTTGTAATTAAGTATATGGTTAAGGAAAATAAAATGTTTTAAACTTATGATTAATCAAAGGTTTTATTTATTTTATATATTATCTAATTCCGGTTGTTTAATTAAAAATAAACAAATGGCTTGTAATTAATTAATGTCAATTAAGCATGATTATAAGTGATTTATTTTTTTAAAAAATAATTTGACAATTGTGATCTAGTTAATCTAGCCTACGAATGATTAATTCGAATTGAATGCTTTGGATTGCTTAATATTTCTAGTACGATTATTTTGTGATATTTTGTGATATGAAATGACATGAATTTAACTATTGATAAAATGTGAGACACTTATTTGAACAGATATTGTGATGGAATCTTTTTGTGAGTGTTGACATTTTGAAATTGAATTGTTTCGGCTTTAAAATGGCATTTGGATTCGAAGGAATCGGGATCGGATATCAGCGATATCCGTAACCACTTCGGTTTAATAAGCTCTATAATTATTTATAGATTTGATTTTAGAATCAAGTAGGCTGGAATGGAATAAATTAAGTAAACTTGGCTATTTGAATTAAGTAACGGGACCTAGGTATTATTTTTAAATACCAATGGATATGTGTAATAAGTGGTTGGCCAAAATAAGATAAGAACAGCTAGAAATGTTCGAGTTACCTGGGCTTTGAAAGAAATTTATAACCTTAGCATTTCATATTAGATGGGTTTACTCACGCTGGTTTCCAGCCTAACTCGGGTGTTACTTTATTCTAATGCTCAGGTCAGACCGAGTATTACATATTTTCAGGTTAGAACGTTCTGGAGTTCAGGAGACGAGCTGGATGGCAGGGACGTAGGGAGTATATTCCGCCGTGTATTTGATTTTGTATCGATAGTAATCAGGGACAAGTTGTTACAATTATGCAATTTATTTGTGAGTGGTTGTACTCTGATATATTGTATGTAAATTGACAATTACAGCTTTCTTTATGTAATGCTGTTATTTGATATTATATTTTGTTCCACTGCTATTGTGAGATTTTGTGCTGTTGTTTTCTGTTTCTTCTTCTGCCTCTTTTCTTATTTACCCTAATAATCTGGAATTTCCGACGTTCGATTGGTCGGCACTTCTACAGTGAACGTATTAGTGTCGAATTTTTGGGGTCGAAAATTCTGGGTCGTTACAGACACCTATGTTATTATATGTGATACTGAGGTAAATCGAACCGAGGCCATTATAAGCCATCACATAAGCCCTATACTTGGGACTCGAAGGAGAAATATTGCGTAGTATCATATTTTTAATCGCATCTTCAGACAATATGGAGTTAGTCCCCAAGAGAGTAGGTGCAAACGAAGGCACTTCCTCGGTAGGTTAGGTCCTTCCTTAAGAGGATAGGGATTATAGAGGATCCTGTAGAGATTGGAGCACAATAGGGAGCAGGGAAGGCACTGTCGCAGTGGGCTCCATGGGCAGATCAGAACGTTGTAGGGCCACAACCATAGGGCCTTGAGTATATGGCGATCCAAGATTCCCAGATCTGGATCAAGGCCGTGCTGTATGAGATACGAGTATAGCAACAACGCCAGGGTCATGAGCTTCGATGATAGGTACCATGCTTCAATCATTCAAGGGTCGCGATAGTGGTTCGTGCTCTTATGGAGGGGCGAAGTATCCTCGAGCCATAGTAGTCGTAGGATTATTAGAAGCAGTTGTTACTTTTCTTCTAACATTAGTTTTCTTTTAGGCATTGGGTTATAAGCGTTAGTTGTCCTTGTTTGTATAAAATGCGTACGAAATTATAAGAAATGTTCCTTTTTATTTGTTCTCTAGATTGACTGCTATACTTACTGGAAAACTGTATAAGTAAGGGGAGTCTCATAAAACACACTTTACTAATGCAAAAGATACATACATACATACACATACATATACATATACATATACATATACATATACATATACATATACATATACATATACATATACATATACATATACATATACATATACATATACATATACATATACATATACATATACATATACATACATACATACATACATACATATATATATAACTGGAAGTCAGTAAATTAAACTATAACACATATTAAATTATCCATTAAAAATAAAAATAAAATAAAATTTAACTCCATAAAGTGTTAAAATTTTAGGAGATAAATTTTAGCAAGTAAAGGACCGAAAAGGTTATTGCCAAACAACGGTCATTTTTCCTAGGCTTTAAAAGATGAAATTTATAAATATACTTATGTGTTGATTGTTGTTCTAAATTAAAAGAGTTTTTGAAAATTTACCATGTAATAGGTTTAGGTCAATTGCAAACGTTAACCCATTGACTAAATCCCTATTGCGTGAGATGTGGCTTAATTTGTTTTAGAAAGTTAAAAACAAATACTTTTGAAAATTTTGTTAAAAAACGTTTGATTTTTAAAATATAGAATATTTTTGTAAGAAAAAAGAGATTTTATTTTACAATTTTTTCAATCATTTCAAAATTTTAATCGGAAAAGACTTTGAATGGAAAAGAGATTAGAATGCCATATACTTAGCATAGGAAAAGTCGTCGAGTTAATGAATGCGAATTTCTTTTGTACAATAGAAATGCCGGTATGTGAAATGTAGTTAATGATGAGGGAAAAGGCTGTTTTAGCTTTGGAATTTCCTTTTCCATAACTAGTTAATAAGGGAGAAAAAACTTGCTTTGAAGTAACTCTGTTTTAGAATTTTAAAATAACTTACCTTATATGGATTGTACTTGGAAATGTTGGAAAAGGGATCTGGGGCAAAAGGGAAGGTTCTAAGGTACAATGGAATGGGTACATGGGAGAAGGATGGAAATATGGAATTTTCCATCTAAACTTCTTTTCTAGCATGAGAATATTGTGTTTTCAAAAAATTTGTAGTTTGAAAAGGATGTTCTAGATATTGGATAGTAAGAATTGGATGCAATAATGGTTGAACCATACATTGATTCATAGGAGTGTAGGAAACTGATGTATGAAAAAGGATTTTCGATTATTTTTAAAATTTGCATAAATATAGAACTACCAATACATATAGGTTTCCCATATTTTCAAAATTGTTTTAATGAATGCATTCATATAGGAGGCGTTGATTATCATACATATCATATATGTTGTGACACACTGTGCACTTGTACACTATTGAATGCAAAATTGGTTGCACACAAATTGGTTGGCCGCTTTAGAACGGTTCCACATTATGTTACATGATTCAATTCTTGAGGAATTTCAGGGATGAAATCCTTTTTAAGGGGAGAAGAATGTAACACCCTGTAAATTAAATGATAATTAATTAAAAAGAAATAATGAAGAATTATTAAACCCCAAAAATGGGAGTTGTAAAACGTTAAAATTTGGCTATGAAACTTGCACCGTTGTATTCATGGCAGTTTTCTGATCAATTTTTATATATAAAGTTTTACAATAAGAGTTTAAACAAAAAAGTTATTTTTGTTTGAAGATTTCAGATCGAAAATAACTATATATATACATTAAGGGAAAAAAATATTATTAATTGACATTATTTAATATGATTAATGACTAAGTATATGCATTAACGCAACCGATCGAACCCTTATTGGGACATAGGCCAAACAGCTCGGATTTAATATAATCTAATCTAGCGACTGGGATTGATTCGAACTCATGTAAATACGGGCATAGCCCCTCACTTTTTTCTCATATTTTCTGAATAAATAGCGATGCTCTACCATTTTATTTTATGCACAAACTTTAGAAATTTTCTAAACTATAAATTATATATGTATAAGTGGAGAATGGAGGAAAGACAATAGAGAAGAAAATAAGGTCGATTGAATCGCCAAAGCTAAGGTAAATTGTTATAATGTTATATGTTATTAAACATGAAATAAAAATTGTCAAGTTAGATTGGGATTTTAGTAGTATTTTAATTCATTGTAATGAAGTATGTTGCTATGTAAATTTGTATAAATGATCTAATTTAATAATTAGGTATGAAGGTATAGTGTTTGAAATAACAAGAAATAGGACTAAAAGAAGAGATGCACAAAATAGGGATGTTTACAGTATTTTGTACCATTTATCTCAGTAATAATAGAAAAGTTAATTACTTGTAATTTCAAACAAAACACAAACCCTTTTTTAGATAATTCATAAAAAATTACAATGTTAACATTTCCTTTTGGGATAGAAGTAGTTCTAATGCATTAAAATATAATAAACCCTAAAGGTAAAACCAAATTATTATAATTAGAGACAATAACAATAATTCCATTGTTAATTTGATATACGTGTTTTAAGATAAGTTAGGAAAAAAATTAGCGATGAAAGTGATAATAAGACAATGGGATAAGGAATTTGGAAAGTTGTACTAATCAAAGAAGGGTAGCTATTAGTTAAAAATGAACATTTAAATATAACTAATTGTAGTAAAGTATTTAATCTATTAAATCAAAGTTAAGCAGTAAATGATATTTAATAACATTAAGAAAGTAAGAAGTCAAGGTGATAATGATGTTAATACAGTTGATCATACTTGGAGAGCTGTAAATAAAAGAAATAAAGGGGTATGGAAGCAGAAACAATCAGTGGTCAAGGAAAATAATAAATCAAATGTTGATTCAGTCAATGGTATGGAAGTTGGCAAGGCAATTGAAACTGAAGTTCATCATGTTAATAGTTCATGTCTTTCAGACAATCCTCATTCTTTTGCAGTTTTATATGATTCTTCTCTTGTTACAAATAAGGATAGTATATCTGTCAGTGAAGCTATTACATCTTTATCAACTCAAAATCTTTCCATGTATTCCTCTGAATCTGGTCCTAAGGTTGTATCATCTGTTAGTGATTCTGTTCCTTCTACTACTTTTTTATTAGCTAAAACACTATCAAATCTTTCATCTACATCTGCAAATAAAGTTGTCTCATCTGTACTTCCTAGTGTAACCACATCTATTTCAGCTTCTTGTAGCTCTCAATTTAGTTCAAAATCCCTAATTCCTAATCCTTCCTCACCTTATCTGCATTTGTCTCCACCAAATCATATTTTACTTCCTCCTCCTTCAATATCTAGTGAGTGTTCTGATCTTATGTCAAATCCTGGCAATACCAATGTTGTAAGCGCTAATGATCTCAACAAAGGTAAAGATTATAAACCTCATGAGGTCTTACCTTTATCCTCATCAAAAAATAACTCCCATTATAGGCATACTAGGAAAAATCCTTCACCTTTGTTTCCTCCACTTCCCCATAAATGAATAATATTGCTTTTTGGAATATAAGAGGGGCTAACTTATCATCTAAGCAAATTGAGATCAAAAATCTTATACAGGAAAAAAATATTCAGTTAATGTGTGTTTCTGAAACTAAGCTTGATATTCAATCAACCATTAAGGCTATGCGTTTGATTGCTCCATTCTGGTTATATGATAATAACTTTCTTGAAGCTAATTATGGCAGATTGCTCACTTTATGGAATCCAAATTTTTTCAAACTTTCCAGAATAAATGCTTCTGATCAATATATACACTATCTTTGTACTCACTTGCCATCAAATGTTTCTTTCCATCTTACCTCTGTTTATGCTCAAAACTCATTAACTTTGAGACAAGTTTTTCTGGATTTTCTTCCATCTTTAAACTCATCTTCCACTCCTTGGCTTATTGGTGGTGATTTTAATTGTATGTTTGCAAGTAATCAAAAATGTGGTGGCTGTCCATTATCTCTCAAGGATATTTCTCCTTTAAATAGTGCTTTAATTCAATCAAATCTTATCTCTGCTAAATATCTTGGTTCAGACTTTACCTGGTCTAACAGTAATAGGAGTGGAAATTCTACTTTATGTAAGCTTGATCATATTTTCTTAAACATTCCTTTTCTTCATCTTTGGCCAAAATCTTTTTATCATATCTTACAGCCTTCTTTATCTGATCATATTCCATTATTATTTCATTGTGGAGCTGATGATTTTCGTGGTGGGAAACACTCTTTTAAATTTTTTAATTTCTGGACTAAACAAGTTGATTATCATGTTATTTTAAAGCAGGTTTGGAAGATGCAATATGGAAAGGATCCTCTTACAAATATTATTCTCAAGATGAAAGCTCTTAAATTTCAACTTAGGAATTGGTCTGCTGCTAACTTTGGTAAGGATTCTAAGCTATCGACTCAGATTCGGAATGAGCTCATTAGAATACAAGAAATCCTCAATGATAGGCCTTTTGATGCTATTTTACTTCATTTTGAATTGCAATTAAAAAATGCCCTGGATCAAGTTATACAAAAGGAAGTTTCTTCAATCAAACAGAAAATTCATTTGAGAATGGAAAGAGAGGCTGATAGAAATACTAAGTACTTCCATAATTTTCTAAAAGTTAAAAGCAACCATGAATGCATTTTTCAGATAAAGGACATGTTTGGAAATATGGTGAATACTTTTGATGGAATAAATGAAGCATTTGTTCAGTATTTCACACTTATCTTAGCTCCAACCAACTTTTTCATTCCTGATATCAATCCTCTTTTTGATATTAATCTTCCAACCATAACTGACTCTCAGTCAAATACTCTGATTAGTGCAATATCATATAATGAAATTGAAACTGCAGTTTTTAGCTTAGATAGTGATAGTTGTGGTGTTCTAGAAGGTTTTAATGCACATTTTATTCAGCAGAGTTGGAAAATAATTGGATCAGATATTATAAAGGCCATTCAGCATTTTTTCTTTATAATAACCTCCCTGTTGGACTTGCTGCCACTGCTATTGCTTTAATTCCCAAGATCATTAATCCATCTTCAGTTGCTGATTTTAGGCCAATTTCATGTTGTAATATTATATACAAGATTATATCAAAGGTTTAAGCTAATAGATTACAAATAGTTTTACCATCCATTATCACAAACAATCAAGCTGCATATATTACTGGTAGATCAATAAGTGATAATATCCTTTTGACTCAAGAATTGTTGTATGGATATGAGAGGACAATCATTTCTCGAAGGTGCATGTTAAAATTAGACATTAAGAAGGCATTTGATTCCATTGCTTGGCCTTCAATATTAGCTATTATGTCTAGAATGAACTTCCCAAAACCTTTTTTAGCTTGGATTTACACATGTATATCATCACCAATGTATTCTATTTCGAGGGGGGGTGGGTTGTATGGTTATTTTAAAGGTAATCAAGGTGTTAGGCAAGGTGATCCAGTCTCTGCTTATTTGTTCATAATAGTTATGGAGCTTCTTAATTCTATCTTGATGGATCTTGTAGTTAAAAAAAATTTCCAGCTTCATCCCAAATGTAAAAATCCAATAATCACTCATCTTCTTTTTGCAGATGATCTTATCATTTTTACAAAGCCCACTTACCATAATATTCAATGTATTACTTCATCTCTTAAATTTTTCTATTCAATCACTGGCCTGCAAATTAATCTCCATAAATCAAATATCATGGTTGCTGGTCTAAATTCTATTCAGAGGAATGATATCATAAAATATTCAGGTCTTCAAGAATTGTCTAAGAATTCTTACTATTTGGGTTTACCTATCTTAAGTTCTAGAATTACAAAACAAAATTGTTTGCCACTCTTTGAGAAGATCATTGAAAGACTTCGAGTATGGCCTATTGATAAACTGTCACAAGCTGGTAGGCTTACTATCATACAATCCATTGTTGTGGCTATGACAAATTATTGGACAAGACATTATATACTCCCTGTTAAGTTGATAAACATGATTTCTAGTGCTCTTAACAAATTCCTCTGGCATGGTGATCCTTTTTCTAGGAAGCTCATCCCTATTTCATATTATAAACTGTTTGATTCTAAAAAGAATGGTGGTCTTAGAATAACTAATATTTTTCTATGGAATAAGGCAGCCATGTCTATATACTATAATAAGATCTTTGAATCTGATAGAAATTTATGGTCACAATGGGTAAATCATAATCTGATTGGTAAGAGGAATTTTTGGACTATGCAAATTCCACAAAACTGCAGTTGGAGTTGGAGATGTATTCTTAAGCTTAGGGAAACATTTATTCCTCTCTTATAATGTAACTATGCTTTAATTAAAGGCCTATCATTCTGGCATTCTCCATGGGCTAACAAGGTTTGATTTTAAGTTCTGTTGTTGATTATAATTTGAGAATGAATTCTGGTATTTTTGATTTGGCAACTGCTGATGAATTTATTCATGAAGATTGTATAGTTTTACCATATTCTAGTTCTTTTCAGCTTAGGAATTTATGGAATGTTATTAGCAGTAATCCCATTAAGAATAATGGAAATGTTTTGATCTGGTCAGATAAGGGTAAGCTTCATTCTATTAGGCATGTTTATAAATCTCTCTGTGGAGTTGGTTCTTATTTTCCATGGCATTCAAGAATTTGGAATATTGGTGGAAGTGCTAAAGAAAATTTATTGTTGTGGAAGGTGATGGCAAATGCATTAAATACTAAAGATAAGCTCTGTAGAATGGGTATTATTTCAGAGGATATTTGTGTTCTTTGTACATCGGAATCTGAAACAAATACTCATTTGTTTTTTGAGTGCACTTATGTATTTCAGATATGGTATAGGCTTTTGTCAAATGGTGGATTTTATAAACCCTCACCAGTTAGTTCTACTGAATGGTTTAATGCGTTTAAAGCAACTAGATGGAAGACCAGAATGACTAGACTACTTCTAAAGCTACTGAAGAAGCTGATATATGCAGTATGGACAGAAAGAAATAATAGAGTGTTTGGTATTGCTATTAAAAATTCTTCTCAACTCTATAATATGATTCATGGCAGTGTACTTAGAGTTTTGAAAACAGACTGTATCTGAAGCTAACTTGATTTTCTTGGAAGATTTGCAGATGGTTTTCTTCTAATTTTGTTTAATATGATGTGCCTGGATTCCTATATACTTAAAGATTGTCATTATTTGAAGGTTGAAGGTTCTATCAATGCTGGAATGTGAGTAACTGGATAGCCTGATCTTAACCTGAATCTGTACAAGAGCATAAGCATAGCTAGTTTCTGTTGTGATACTAGTTTGTTTCAGTATATCTTTTTGAGAGTACTTGTCAGATTTTGTTTTTTGTTTTGTATTATTGGTTTTGATACTAGTCAAGTTTAGGGTTGTAACTGATTGTAAGTTGTGGTATTGTAGTTGTTTGTTGTAATGTTGATTAAGTCAATAAAATGAGCCTATGCTCTTGCTTTTCAAAAAAAAAAGTAAGAAGTAAGTTTATGTAAAAGTGTTTAAATATTAGTGATTGAACTTAGGAAGCAAGGTAATTTTTAAGTTAAATTTATTTAGCCTCAGGTATATATTATGACAGGTGTGAATTATTAGATCTAGGTAAATATATAAATTAAATATGAATGATGTAGTTATTATTAACGGTTGGAATATAGGGTCAGTGATGTTGCATAGCAGAATTCTGCCCTCCGAAAAGGGCTACCAGCGGTTGTGCATACATTGTACTGATGTGAGATATCTCCAACTATAGGACCTGTGGGAATATACGTTCACGTATAAGTAAAGGGAATATAACAAAGGTCGTTTGCCTCGGGTTAAAGTCTTAAATGACCAAGTTGAGTCTACTTCAATTCCCATATGGGTACTAAGTAACCAGGTAGTTATTTCTTTGATTGCATTAGGAAATCTAAATGGGTGATGGACTTAGGCTAGGCACGATGCTATGTTAGCAAGGTTGGTACCATATATGCAAGGAGTGGGGATGCACGCATAGGTCGAGAGCGCCATCAGTCCTTGGAGCGGTCATTAAAAAGACTTGGGTTATGGCTTGACGGGCTACACCTCCGACTAGTGTAGGTTTCGTATAGGACATGGACCGCCTCAAAGTTGTTTGTTAGTTTGTTTATTATTAGGAGGAAAGGCTAGATAACCCCTAGATAAGTCTTTAGGATGAATTACAATAGGACTAAATAGTTCTAATGGCGTTACTAGGCACTAACGGGAGGTTACTTGGTGCACACTGGCAATTCGATCTTGACATTAATGGTCGATGCCCAGCACGGTGCAGAAATACGGATACTAGCGGGCAATTTATCCAGTTTCATAGGGGGGTTGTAGTGTATATATGTATATCTATCTACATTTTCATGTGTGTGTGTATGTATATGTATATGCATGTATACACGTATGTAGTTGTTGTATAACTCGAGTAAGTTCGGCGTATCGTACGCGAACATGAATTCAAAATGACTAAGCTTTAAATAATAGTCATAACATGTAATGGAAAACAATTGGCATAAACTAGTGTCATGGATAAAGTATGTAATTTTCTAGTCACCATAATGTTGTTCTTACCCCTCCTTATTATAACATATGCGATAGATTTAGAGGGACATGTACTGGCATAAAGAGGGAACGATGGAAGGATAGATTTCCTTATGCATGCTCGGCACCGACGAGGGTGCTAGAAATCAAAAGTATTAGCCTTGGACAGTATATATACATGCTTTATTATATTTATTTATTCCATTGTGAGTTCTTATCCATAGTCATTGACATACTTTTGTTTATTACAGGATACCAACACCAACAATTCTCACATACTGGACTTGGGGTTTTCGATTTAGTGAAAGTTTGGGCCCACCAAAGTGTGGGTTGTTGCATTGCTGGTGAACAATGGGTCTCTATTACTAATGATACTACTCGGTATCCCATATAGTCTTACTATGCTCTTAATGTATATCTTTACTAAGCTAGCTGTCATCCTTATTGACCTTATCGGGATAAAGTGAGCACACTTAGTCAATCTATCAACTATAAACTATCACCCAAATGCAATCAATTCTCATCCTTAACCTAGGCAGTCCATCAATAAAATCCATAGATATAGTATTCCACTTTCAAGTCGTTACCTTTAAAAGTTGACGTAAATCGCCCGGCTTCTGGAGTTCAGCATTTACTTATTAATAGATGAAGCACTTCTTCACACATTCTTCTATGTCACTTTTCATCCCTTCCTAAAAGAAGACCCTCTTCATATCACAATAATCGTGCCTTCGGGATGAGTTCTAAACTTTGATCGACGAATATCATCCAAGACTTCCTTCTGAAGATCTCCTATATCTGTAACGCAAGGTGTTCCTTTCTTTCTAAGCTATCCCTTCGAGTCTATCTCAAATCCTTTCGGATTCTTAACGTCTTCCCTCATCTTTAATAGCCTAATTCTTTTGACAATTAGTGGGCCTTCCCTTCTTTATTGCAATGATATTCTCTATAAGTGTTGGACATACTCCAAACTTGCCAATATATCCGGATCCCTACTCGATCCAATATTCTACCTAAAATGCACAATGCAAGAGGTCAACATTTCCAACCTCTACATTTGTCAATCATAGTTAACACTCCATTCTGATTCTTCCTGCGCAAAACATCCTTAACCTTGTTCTCTTTTGTTGGCATATATTCCATCCCCAAATCATATGATATCAAGAATTCCAGCCATCTCTAATGTCTCAATGTCTTCGACACAATCTAAGATGGACATCATTGTCTCTCTCATCCATAGAGTACACCAGAATGTCATCGATGAAGACCTACACAAATCTATCCAAATGATTGTGAAAGATAATGTTCGTAAGATCAAGGAAGAAAGCATGGACGTTGGTCAGTCCAAAAAGCATCACTGTCCACTCATATGAATTGTACCTCGTTCGAAACGTGATCATTGGAATACTGTCTTCTGCTACTCTCAATTTAAGGGAACCCGTTTCCAAGTCTAGCTGTGAAAACACTCAATCTTCACTCAACTAGTTAAACAAGTCATCTATCCTGGGCAAAAGATTCTTTACCGTCAACTGATTCGGCTTTCGATAGTCAATGCACATTCATAAAGATCCATCCATCTTCTTTACAAATACCATGGATGCTCCTCGTGCTGAATTATTCGACCTGACGAAAATCTTATACTCAAGTTCCACCTATTGTTTCTTTAATTCTTCCATCTCCTTCGGAGTCATTCTTCTATGCGGTCTACTAATAGGTTGGGCCTCCAGTATTAAGTCTATCCATAATTCGATTTCCCTTCTCAGGGTAATCCCATTACAAGTTTGAACATATCTGCAAGTTCTTACCCACACTTTACTGATCTTATATTCTTGATCGCCATGAAACATAACATCAAGTCCGACTTCTCCTTCATTACGTCCAAAGCTATCAAAACAATTTCTCCACCCCTTGGATTTCGCACGATGGTAACCCTATCTGCAGAATAAATCCTAGCATCAATACACACCAACAAGTCCATTCCTAAAATTACCTCATAACCTATGAAGTCAAATACATATGGGTCATAAACAAATAAGCGTCCACACAAATCAAACTCTGGGTCTATGCACCTTAACTTGAGAGTGGCATACCCACCGATCATACTAACAACACATAAGGATGTAGTCAAATAAGTAGTGTCTAGTTCTAACTATCAACAAAATCTTTGGAAATGAAAGAGCGAGTAGCACCAGTGTCAAACAAAACTCTAACTGGTATATTGGAAATCGAAATTATACCTCCAAGCATACCCTTTCCTTTTCCTTAGCAGTCAATCTAGACGAAGGTTCTTCCAAATCATAAATCTTTGCTTGCTTAGCTTCTGGGCAATCCTTCTTCTAATTGCCAAACCTTTTACATATAAAGCACTTGGCTTTATCATTGTTATATGGCTGGGTACACTTAGTGGAGTAGTACCTTTCTGCCCATAGTTAAAGCAAGTAATATTAGCCATATTTGGCATTTAAGCTCCCCCTCTTAGAGACTTTCTACCATTTTTGATTCTTTCCGCCCTTCTGATAAAATTAAATCGTTTTTGTGCCTACCCTTAGGCTTAACATCAGCCTTCTTCTCTTCTTGAAATAAGCGACTATACCTCCTTGCCATTTCCACCACAATATTGAATAGAGTTAACAAATGTGCCATCACCCAGTGATTCATCCCTTTCCTCAAACCTTAAATGAACTTTTCACTCTTATTCAGCGGATTGTTGATATTCGCCCATCCATATTTCGACAAAGCGTTAAAACACTAGATGTACACTGCCAAAGTCATCATTCTCTATTTCGGCTACATAAACTCCATACATAAAGCACTCTTATAGGATTTGGGGATAAAATAAGCCTTAAATCGCTCCTTAAACTGGTCCTAGGTCATCACTCCTCTAGGACTTCATCAATCACTGCCTCCCACCAGTCCAATGCATCCTTTTAGAGCTAACAAGTTGCCAACATCCTCTTTTGAGCATTAGTATATCCCAAGTCTTTGAAAATACATTCAAATACTTTCAACCAGTTCAACACCTCCAAGGCAAAGTCTTTCCCTATGAACTCCTTGTTCTAAAGCTCTAGAAATGTTTGTTCACCTTAAAAAAGTCTACTTCCCTTGCTACATCCTATCTAGGTTCAACAACTCCAAATAGCTATAGCCTCATCATCCTAATAAATTGGCAGAACAAGACATTCACATCCATTCTTCCTTCAACCGGGGTAGGCACTTAAGTACCAGCTTTAGTATGAACTTTCAGATTTGCCTCCCCTCCTTGGCCATTAGTTTAGTATTGTCATCTCCACTACTAGCATTCGCTTTTATACTTCCTGCAATCAAACTTTATTATGTTGAAACATTCTCACCTTCTGTATAAGCAAGGGTTCGTAAGAAGTAGAAATAAAGAGCGTGGAATCAATCGTAGAGGGGTAGATATATTCTATTATATATCTATATCAAAATACAATTACGTTATATATATAGCGTATTCTCTTCCCCAAGGTATTCATTTTATACTAAATGGGTTTCTACTTAGCCCTGGTTTACTTAGATGTTCCCCAAACCTATGCTCTAATAACAAGTTATAACATCCTCCACTCCGAGACTTAAAAATAGAGGCCGATGATGTCACTGAAATTATTTTCTAGCGACAAAGCGAGTTTGGTATTTTTTTTCCACAATATAAGTAAATAGAGCTGCTAAATGATTTGTTTCATTGCACCAATTTAATATACATAATTCATTATAATAGCTTTAACCTAAATCATTCCCAAACACGGGTAAATAAACATTAAGAAAATAGACTAGTGTGTGTCCAACATATGAAGATGCCAACACATAGAAAACCAATTATAAATCCTAGTTTTACACAATGCAAATCGAGAGTATCATTATTTAAATAGTAAGCCTCTTACTTTATCTTCGGAATCTTTATTCGTCCTTTAAAGGTATCATTATCTAAATGGCATCCTTGTAATTAAATAAAAAACTGAATTATTACTTTCTTAAGTAACTTCTTTCTACCAAACCCTGACCGGTGTCAACTAATTATTGACTAATTGTCTTATTATTTCATATTCTTTTAAGAAATTGTTAACCACCTTAGTTAATTAATTAGTCGATCGGTTTCTCCCTTAATTAGTTAGTGTATTTCTTCATTAAATAATTCGTATAAAATAGAAAATTAATGACAAAATCCCAAAAATTCATCAAAAATCTCTTAAAAATATCTTTTGTTATATTCTACCTCATGTGAAAATTTCAGGTCAAATAATTAATGCTATTACTTTTTATAGTTAATCCTGAATTAATCCTTATTTCCAACTTAGAAGTTCACAAAATATTCATATTAAGTCCAAAAATTATGAAATGAAAAACTCATCTCTATTTTATCGTAAAGCATATGATATAAAAATTAAATTGCATTTGGATATTAATTCACCTTAACTAAAATTTTAAACCATAATTAAAATAATGTTCAAACATTCAAGCACATTAAACACAATTTAGGCTTTCGTTTATGGTAAATTATGAATTTAAACATGTTAGGGAGGGTTCTAAAGAAAGATTTTACTCACCTGGCGTAAGAAATTTATTTGAATCTCTTCTCTTTTAAAAGTTGAAACTTTAATCTTCTCGGCTTGGATTTCTCTTCTTTTCTCTTGAATTTTCTTCTTCTTCCTTATTAAAGAGTGGATGGCCTTGGCTTTTGTTCTTAGGTTTGTTTTCGTGAAAGAAATGAAAATGAAGCTGAAATGAGAGGATATGGCTGAGGAATATGGGCTAGTGGTTTTGGGCCTTATTAACTTACTTCCCTTAACCAAATCCTTCATATTAAAATTTAAATTATTTAGCTTCATTAATCAAGTCTAACCAAGTAGTTATCATTGGTCCATTCTATTAACTTTTAAAGTGTCCAACACTTAATAACAAAATTTCCCTTAGGCATTTCTTGCAATTAAATCACTTTGCCAATTTAATTAATAACATCCCTATATTATCAATTTAGTTCGATTTCCCATATCATGGACCCTCCAAAATATGAGGTGTTACAAGATGACTAGAAATAGGCCAAATGGAAGCTGATATGCTTTAATTGTAATAAGAGGGATCGTATTAGTAAGCACTTAAGGGCCCAATGAGTAGAGAAAGAAAGTGCTTCAACTGTGATAGAACCAAACATATAAAGAAGGCTTGTTTAAAGCCAAAGGGAATAAGCAGAAGTGTCTGCTTATGCGTTGTGTTGTTCCTACCTCGTCGACTGCACTATCAACGAAGGAGAAAGGGAAAGGCCTCATTATTCGAGGTATGCATTTCATTTATGTTATATCTCCATGTATTATATTCTTATTGATATTTGAACCTTTTTACATCTAGTGACATAGTAGATAGGTTAGGGTTGAGTCCTGACTTGATGGGAGGCTTTAGGTTGTTTCGAACCTTTGGATGGTTTGGCTTACTTGGGTGTGGTACTGTCGAGACATAGTGTTATCGGGTCATGGATGTTTGTTTGTGTGTTGCAATTTCTTTGTTTGGATTTTGATGAGTTTGGTGTTATTTAGGGTTAGAGTGAATGAAGGTATAAGAGATTGTGGTGTATTGTGAGATGCTGCGGATGGCTACTGGGATAGCTTGTTGTATTCGCTTGAGGTCTCACACGACGAGTCACCGTCATTACCTATACTGAGGAAATATATGGGTGAAAGAAATATCATGAAATAAAGAAATTATGTTATGTATCAACCTTGTTGCTAGTTTTTATATCTTTGAAAGAGTGACACTCAAAAATCAACAAGGGATAGAGGTGTTAGTGAATAACCTATAGAGAAGCATGGTTTATTTATAGGAATACATCTAAGTGAGGAGTACCTATAGTATTCCCATAGTAGGCAAATGGCTCTTTGAGATAGAATGTTGTACCGAGAACTACATGGGCTTGTGCTGGTACTAGTAGATGATATTCTTGTCTTTTGGTGGCAGGAAGTACGAGATGCACTTAAGGATGGTGCAAAGATATATGGTAGACATAACAATTTAGGAGTAGTGTCTCTAGAGTTGGTGCGATTGAAGTATATCACTGATGATGATTCTTGATGATGGTGACAGCTAGAGCCAGGAGTAAGGTAGACCAAATGGTTAGACCTACTCTAATAGAGCATATTAGAGCTAGTTGGAGAGGGGATGATAGGCAAGCGAAGATCATGGAAAAGATAGAGGTAGGGTCGAGCCCAAGAAGATGACGCGATACGACTCAATCGAGAAGATTGGCTCTGTAAGATACAGATTGATCTTGCTATCCCACTTTTTGACCAGGCAGAATCCAGATAAACTGGATAGATAAAACTTGAAGTTATAAAGGTAGAAAGCCCAAAGAGATACCCTAGGAGTCTAGAAACTAAGCACAGATAAAGCCACAAAGTCAATGTCAAGACCATCATAAATAACAAGGCAATGGGAACCCCAAGTTGGGGATCAACACTGACTCTCACCTGGGCAAAAATATCATCCCCAAATATGACTAGGGTGGAACCCATCTTCTGCTTACTTGCTTAACATGGTGCCAATAACCAATTTTCAAAGTTGGTTTTCAGATTCTATGCAATTCTGCTCTACATGAATGTGTGGAACTACAACTTTGTTCTCCTTCAACTCCATCATTTGTGCTATGAAACAAGTTAAAATTGGTGCAAACAACTATGGAATCTCTAAGCTAACCATAAGACGATCCAAAGAAAGAAGTCGAAGACACCAAAAATGGTGAACTTGGGGATCGGTATCGACTTCCAAATATTTCCAAGCAGGGACCTATTATTTTAGAAGAATTGGTCAAATTCGTGCACAACGGCTTGAAGATATTTTAGATGAGATTTTAGGCCCCTTACCTCTATAAATATGAGGGTAGGGCTCATTTTTAAGGATCTTTTGGCTCTAGTTCTATTATTTCTAATATTCTTGTAATTCAAAAATTCTAAGTGTTGAAGTTGTATCGAACCCCAAGAACTTCTGCCTCCAAAATAGAAATAAGAAACAAAATTACAAATTGAACTTACACCTTGCTTTGGCAACCCACTGTAAGTAATTATATCTTATTTATTTCCTCAATTTCATTTACTTTTCTCCATTTAATCTCTACTACATAAACTTCTAGGTGTTATGTCATTTCTGGTTCAAACATTTTGGTACTTCACTGAATTCTCAGGCTATTTGGATCCATCATCTAGTATTGGATTTTCCCACAACCAAGAGATCGATCCAATTTTTCTTTCCTTTTAATTTCTATAATTCAGATTTCCAACAAATATGCTAAATGCTTTTTGCCTTAGCCCCATCAAGAAGAAATCGTTCTACCAATTCCAAGGCTATTAGTGAAGGTGAGAATCAGAATCCTTAGCAAGGAGATAGAGTTGTCCAACCAACTCAACCCGAGATCTAGACTCCGACTGACGTCGTGACTAGAGTGGAGATGGATAAGATGATAAAGTAGATAGAGAAACATTTCTAGCTCGCCAACAGGTGATGAATAACACGATGCAATAGAGCTTGAGGCTGCTGAATGAGCTGACTTAAAATAGCCGCACACGGAGTAGAAGGTATTCCAGCATAGAATTAGAGAGTTCTTCTTCACCCAAGTGAAGACGAAGGGAAGGAAGGTAGAAGAAAACTCAATATGCTGCTAGAACATTTTCACAAGGAAGAGGACGAGCCCCAGGATCAAATTTAGGAATCGGTACAAAACCCCAATCAAGGCTCGGTATCGACCGCCAAAATGGAGGGCCCAAGACCCATCCTGTGAAAGGCGATATGGAAGTCATTCCTGGACATTCTGGTGAATGTCTGAATTTGAAAAATCATAGTATTGCTGATGAAGCTTCTCACAGGAATCAAAAAGAAGGAATGCTGGATGAATGGGTCCCTTGGAGTTTTAAGGAGCCCAAATACCGAGCACTTCCTAAGAGCGTTTGTAACGACCCGTATTTTTAGCTATTTTAATTAGAAAATTGAAGGTGATTATTGAAGGAAAATGATTATTAATGTAATTTGTTGAATAATTTAATATTTGAAATTATTTGAATAATTGGATAACGGGTTTAATATGATTAAAAATGATTTGTAAAATTCTATTTTATCATATTAAAGTTAGAATGATGTTGTAGAACTTTTAAAATCGAATTAAAAGTAAATTTGTGAAAATTGAATATTTTAATATTTAATTGACGAGTTAAAATAGCCATTTTTCAAACAGTTTTGGATTTCGACGAAACTTGTTTCATCGGATCCGTAATAGTAAATTATGGTAGAATTTCAATTTTCGTAGCAATTGGACTTGTCGTTTGGCCGTGCGAGCTTGAAACGCGTAGAAATTTAATTTCGATTTAATTAAAATAATCGACTTCGAAAAGCTATCTTCCAGATATGATCGAATTAGGCCTTGAAACTAGTTCCATTGCGTCCGGAATGGGGGTAAAACCTTATAAACGCCTGTCGGCACGTCTCGATTAGAGTTCGGATGATTTTGGACCTACCTATATAAATACGCACGCAAACCGAGACAGTTTTATTATTATTTTAATCCAGAAACCCAAATTCTAAATCATGGCCGCCACCTATTCCATGGCCAGAAATTGCCGATCTTCTTTCCTTAATATCTCTCAATCCGTTCGACGAAATCGAAAAATTCCAAAAGCAAAAGTGTAAATCTCGCCGAGCTCTTCAAATCCATACGGTTGATGTATGCTAATTTTTCATGGATTCGTCCAGATCTGACTTGGAAGTGTGTACGTATTTCCTTGGATTGCGTGCAAACGACGGAGAATGACGGGATGAAACTTGGCGCGTAGGTGTCTCTGGTGAAGGGCTTCGTGGTGGCGCTAGCTGATCGTTCTGGAAGTCGACGAGGTGGTCATGAAAATTGCTTGAAGATCGGCGGCTAATGGGTTTGCATACGTGAATTTCACGTTGGGGAAGAAGCACCGGAATCACGGAGATGAGAGCTGCGCTGCAGTGCAGATCCGAAAGTGTTTGGAACTCATTAAAATTTTATGTTAAATCGAACGTCGTTCGATTTGATTTAAAATCGTAAAATCAAGGTGAGTGTTTTATAACGCTCACAACGTACTGAATATCTTTATGCTAGTTAAATTTGACATTATGCATAGTTATGATTTTTATTTGTTGTTGTTTGATAAAATTTAATTATTATATTGATTGTCATTTGAATTCGCCGTTAAAAAAAATTAAATTGACAGTTAAATTTAAATTAAAATTGAATTGCGATTAAATTACCTGACATTGATAAATATGAAATTGCTGTGAATTGTATTGCCTATTGGATGATGTATTTCGATGGATGTTATTGGTTGATATTTAAATGTTTGGATGTTTATTTGTTTATATATATCCTGCTATGCATACATATGACACTGTGATTGATTTAAATGATATATTCATCCCTGACATTTAATTGTAATAACTAATCACTTGGCCATAGGTTAGAAAATTATATACGGACACCGAGTTGGATAAATTAAATGATTTTAAAAGTTGTTTTGAAATTATTTAAATGAATTGATTTTAAGAATAAAATCCAATTTATGGAAATTGAATTATTTTGAATTGGAGCTCGAAATGTTAGAATTTAAACTTGGTAAACGAAATTATTAAATAAAATCGAAGTTTGGATTTAAATTGAAAATTGAAATACGGTGTAAATTTTTGAAAGTTGATTTGTTTTAAAAGATTGGACTTTTAATCAAACTCTGAATATTTCTAAGAAAATTGATATGAAATGATATTTCAAGTTTGAGTTTGGAATTGAAAATTTATTTGAAATTTAGATTTAAATTAATTTGGAATTGAATTGAAATTTAAAGAAATTTGTGAATTGAAATCGAAATTTACGTGGAATAGAAATTTATTCAAGTTGAAATTGGAATAAATCGATTAAATCGAAATGGAATTTGGATTTGATTTGGATAGGAAATTTGGAAAGTTGACCGGTTTGACTTTGGAATTATTTATCAAATAATTTTTGATTTTTTCCAAACTATTTTATATATAAACCATTTTATATTCAAATTATTCTCGATTAAACTATTTAAATATTTTCTATTAAACTATTTTGAATTATTTAACTATTTTAAACTATTTAAACTATTTTCTTAAATTCAAACTGGTTAAAGAGACGGAAATGTTTATATTTAAACCTTTGGTTTAAATACGAACTAGGTTAAATTAGAGATTATAACCTAAATTGAATTCGAATCAAATTTTGAAGTGAAATTGATTTATCGGACAAAATTGATAATTTTGAGTATATGATGATTTTGAAATGGATTTGATTTTAAAGCGAATATGATATTTTGTTATCAATCATGAATCAATTTGAAATATAAAAGAGCCATCAGTGTAATAATACGTAGTTATTAAAGAGACCGGGATCGGATATGGACATACTCTCTGTCGATACCGAAAACCACTTTAATAACTATTATACGCGGAGTGTTGATCCAGAATGAAGTGGATGGTTTGGTGAACGCGTTGACTGAAGAAAGAGAACGATATTGGATGACCATTGACATGACTAAAACAGGAGCCGCGCCGGGCCATTGAGGTTCGCCACCTCTAGCGGACACACTTTTTCGATACCATATCTATTACATTTGTGATTTGATTTGGGTGCACCCCTTGATTTGGGAGTGTTGTTTCGCGGTGTTGAGGTAGTAGCTGCTATGCTCAACATCAGTCCGGATCACGCAACTACTAGTATCCTAGTTGGTATCGCCTCATGTACCTTGTCATACTGATTATCCTATTCACGACCACTACGTTTTGGTTTGTACCTTGAGTATATGGATTGCCCTCTGGTGACTTCCGGTTTTGGGGAAACTACGGTCTTGTATATGCTTTTGGGAATATAAAATGTGTTAAGGGGGATTATGGTAACGCCTTAACGCTATTTTGATACTTTATATTACTGATAGACATTATCTACTTAGCGTACATTACTACCTAGTAGATAGTTTAACGGATCCTTGAAAGGTGGAAAATCCCGTAACATCTCTTAAGTTATTGCACGCACGTTGACACTGGATATGAGATGTCAAACCCCGTAAACATCTCTGACACCGTCACACTCATATTTATTTACGATTGATTTAACTTTCATATGGATATTTTAGTCCTGACTCGAGTGTTTTGTCTTTTCATTACGCTCGGGTCAGTCCTGAGTTTTCAGATTTTTGATGATCTATTCTGGAGGACGAAGACGAAGATTTGGTATACTATTACTATTAATATCTGTGCATCATGTTGTCTGCTGCATTATTTATTTGTTCTGTTGTATATGTATAACTCTGATAAATGTTGTATAAATAATTGTCTAAGTATAGTAAACAGCTTCATGAACTGTTTATTTGACTATTATATTTTATCGTTCCGCTGCGAGATTCTGTGTTGCATTTCCTTTATTTCTTTTCTTTTCTTAATTACCCCAATAACCATCTGCTTTTTTTTAATGGTTTGGAACCGGCATGTGTATTTGATCGTCGGTTTAAACTGTCCAAAAAGGCGGGTCGTTACAGCGTTCGTCGAACCGAACACTTGAGGCAGGACCCAATCACCGTCGTTCAATCGAACTTGTTGATTCAGACTATTTGGAGGATATCCTTAGAAGGTTGAGTAGTAAAAACAGATCCAGGACTAATGATTATTGAGGAACTTATGCTAGTCAAAACCCATTTACGAAGGACATCCTACATACAAGATACCCTCGGGGATTCAACATGCCAATGATATCATTGTACGGAGAAACGATGGAACCTTGGTAACCCTTATTGAAATATGAATGGCATATGGATTCAGCAAGGGCTTCGGATGTTATGAAGTACCACTGTTTTTCAATTGTCTTAGAAGAGGTGGCTACGATGTGATTCAATCATCTTATGCCAAGGTCCATATCATCTTTAATAAATTGTCGCGGAAGTTCATGGAGCAATTCCGTTTGCTCACCTCATGTCCAAAACACGTGATGTCATTGTCCAATGTTTATCAAGGTGAAGGAGAGTCATTGAGGGACTATTTGAATCGGTTCCACAAAGCTGTAACAGAGATAACAGATCTAAAGGAAGATATGATATTGATTGCGCTTTGTAGAGATGTTCACCCTGGCTCGAATTTTGGATATTGGATAAAACGATAGCAACCACTTACAATGAAGCTTTTTATAAGAAAACTAAATAGCATTTGGTTGGGAGGATGGCGTAAGTGTCCACGGAGGACTAATGTTGGAATTTCAAATGAGCCGATTTGAAGTAACATTGTTGTAAAACAATCTAGAGGAAGCTCTAAGAATGTTGATGGGAAAGTTGGTAATTAGAACAAAGGAGGAAAACAAAACAATTATTTGGGCAAAGAAGGGAAAGCCAGATAACTGGAATCGTTCTAGTGCTCAAGTGTGACAAGGATGACCCAAGTAAAGTCTTGAAATTGGACCTGAGCTTCGTACTAGTGTGATGAGGGAGTTGGTTGGTTTTCTCTAGGCAATCCTGGATGTGTTTGTTAGGAAATCAAATCATTAGTTTCGATGACAATAATTATACAATGGAAATCGAATATGCATATATATATATATATATATATATATATTTCTATTTACAGGTAATTGCTAGAGTAACGTCACTAGAGAGACAAGAACAAGGCTCAAAGAACGTATAAAGAGGCTATAAGTCGATAGAATCAGAAGAGCAATGACACAGATACAAGAAAAGCAACATGCACAAGATCAGATGTCTGGGTGCACTAGCCAAACGTCTGAATAAATCCTCTGGATTACGAACCAGACAGAATCAGACGTTTGGTTAATGTACTCAAACGTCTGAAAAGCTACTATATACAAAAAATATATAGAGCCAGACGTCTGAGACATATTCCAGATGTCTGAAATTGAACTTGGTTGCTGACATTCAAATTATAACTGTCACAATTGAAAAGACACCTTCGCTTCTCTTCGCTGCAACTCTTCATCACCATCAGAAGCGACCATAGAACACTTGTTAATGGATACAACTACTCAAGGAATCTCTCTACCACTATAAATAGCATCAAGAATCCAACAGAATATTTCACCTTACTTACTTGCGCTCTTTACTCTAATACTATGATATATTCTTGATCTCTAGCAATCATATACTTGTATTTCACTCTTCCATATATTCAAAACTCTTCAATCGATATTCTCTAGATATATATATATATATATATATATTGGAAGCATTTGTACTTAATAGTAAATATCCGTGTTATAGAACACATACTTGATAACAACAAGCTATTGTAACCAAGCCTATTCCTCCGGGCGAAGTGAGGGTGTTTGTTAGTCGAATTCCAAAGGGGAGCTTCGGGACTGGACGTAGGACGGGAGGTCTGACCAGTATAAAATCCTGGTGTGCTTAGTTTATATTTTGCTAGATTAATGTTATATTAGTTACATTATACAGTTAGTCACATATAGTTGCATGTACACTACACGATCCATCCTATAGACTTTCAATTGGTATCAGAGCAAGGTTTGATCAAAGTACAGTAACACGTTTTTGAATCACTTTAATATGAAAAAGTACTTTTCAAGAAGGACAATCCACAGCATGATCCCCACTTTTTAATGGCTCTAACTATGCATATTGGTCAACACGTATGAGAATTTTTATGGAAGCTAATGGTCTAGAAATTTGGTTAGCTACTCAAGATAAATATAAAGCACCTACTATTGCTATGAACACATGGACTAATGCACAAAAGACATTAGCATCAAACAATGCTAAAGCTATGAATGTTTTATTTTGCTCTCTAGATAAAAATGAATTTTCACGTGTCATGTTATGCATAACTGCATTTGACATTTGGCGTACCTTACAAATTACACACAAAGGTCAAACAAACTAAGATTTCAATTTTGCAAAATCAATTTCCGTCATTCAAAATGAAGCAAAATGAAACTATTGTCGACATGTATTCTAGATTTTAAACTATCCTACAAGGTCTTATGGAATTAGGAGTTAAGTTTATTGATTTTGATTTAGTTTCTCGAATACTCAACTCTTTAACATCGGATTGGGAAAGAAAGGTCTTAGCTATTGAAGAAGCTAATGATCTCTCTACTCTCAAAGTTGAAGAGTTGATAGGAAATTTAATGTCCTATGAAGCTAATTTGCAGGCACAAAAAAAATTAAATTCAAAAAAGAAGAACATAGCATTCCCAGCAACAAAGAATGATGACTCTGATTTAGATGAAGAAGAGATAGTCTTCATTACCAAGCATTATAACAAATTCTAGAAATTTAGAAAGATGACCCAATTCTAAAAAGAAGGAACGTCCAACACAACAAATCTATCTCAAATCAAGTGTATGAATGTGATCAATACAGACATATGAAGAAGGATTACCCCAAACTAAATAATGATAAAAAGAAGAACAAATTTGAAAAACTCAAAAAGAAGAAGGCTTTCAAAGTAACATAGGATGACTCGGAATCTTCATCATCTGAAAGCGATAGCGATAGTGATGGAGAACAAGCTAATGTGAGTTTAATGGCACAAACTGATGAGGTACGTCCGGAACTTAGCTATGACGAATTATTAGAACTTAACATAGAATTAGATGATAAATTTAGACAAATTAAAAAATTGAACAAAGAATATATAGTCAAAATAAATAGATTAGAACTTGAAGTAGGAATGTTAAAAGACAAAAAAATTATCTTAGAAGAAGAACTAGAATTATCTCAAGAAAAAATTAAAAATAATTTGATAGAAAGTGAGTTTATTGCTATTGATTTTGAAAACACTAAAATAGTGAAGGATAATCTGCTAAAAGAAAATGTCAACTTGAAAAGAAATATTGAAATATTGAAAATTGAAAATTTAGAATTAAAAGAAAAATTAGATAAAATTACGAATAATGTGTCAAAATTTAATAAAGGAAAACAAGATTTAGAAATTCTTATCAAAACTTCAAAACCATCTGGTAATAGAAATGGAATTGGATTTATAAATACTTCTAAACAAAAAGGAAATGATGCTAAAATTTAGTTATAAAAAAACTAAAAATTACCTACGTCTAATATGAATATCAAAAATATAAAAATTTGGATTCCTAAGACAAATAATAATTTGAGTAGACAAAAACATATTAATAATTTATTAGGGAATGTAGTCTATAATAAAAAAAATATTTATAAAGGTACCAAACCATCTTGGGTATGGCTACCTTCTCCTAACAATTTGGACCCTAACAAAATGTATGGGTACCATTTAAAACATATTTATTTTGCAGGTACCCAAAAAAAAAAAGGAGAAATGGATACTAGATAGAGAATGCTCCAAGCATATGACCGGAAATTCAAAAATATTATCAAATATAACATACATCGATGGTGGAACGGTAACCTTTGGAGATAATTCAAAAGGATATGTCGTGGGCATTGGAGAAGTCATCAACTCTGGTATTTCTAACTCTCTTATTATTACAAATATTTTATTAGTAGAAAATTTAAAACACAACCTACTAAGTATTAGTCAATTATGCGATAAAGGCTTTTAAATAAATTTTGAAAAAGATAGATGTAAAATTGTCGATAATAACAAACAACTTGTATTTGAAGGTTTTAGAAACAAAAATATTTATGTATTAAACATGAATATAAATAAAATTCAAATTTATGTTTAACAGTCAAACATGATGATCCATGGTTATGGAATAAACGATTTTGTCATATCAATTTTAAATATATTAATAAATTGGCTAAATATGAGCTAGTTAGAGATTTACCTAATATAAATTATAAAGTAGAAAATTTATGTGACGATTGTCAAATTGGAAAATTAAGAAAAGCTCTTTTAAATCTAAAAATAATATTTCTACAAAACACCCGTTAGGATTATTACATTTAGATTTATTTGGACCAACACAAATACGATCTATAAATCACAACAAATATGTTTTTGTAATAGTTGATGATTTTTCAAGATATACATGGACTTTGTTTTTAAAATATAAAAGCGATACTTTTGGTATGTTAAAAATATTAGCTAAAAGAATTAAAACACAATTGGACTTGAAAATTAAAAATATTCGAAGTGATCACGGAGAAGAATTCAAAAATGATCTTTTTACTAATTTTTGCAATAAGAAAGGAATAAGTCATAATTTTTCCTTTCCTCGCACACCTCAACAGAATGGTGTAGTACAAAGAAAAAATCATACACTACAAAATGTGCACGAATGCTACTAAATAGTAGTAGTCTACCAAAACACTTTTGGGCAGAAGGTATTGCCACAGCTTGTTATGTGTTGAATCGCGTAACCATACGTCCTATGGCTGAACAAACTTATTTTGAAATATTTTTTGGAGGAAAACCTAAAGTATCATACTTTAAAACTTTCGGTTCAAAATGTTTTATATTAAAGACAAAAGACAAATTAGTAAAATTTGACCCAAAGGCCGATGAAGGTATCTTTGTTGGATATTCGGATCGTAGCAAAGCATATAGAATTTTTAATAAACGAAATAATACTATTGAAGAAAGTTTACATGTTTCGTTCGACGAAAATCTTTTTAACCATCATACTAATGATAAAGAAGAAATTATTCCACTAACAAATTCTATTAATAATGAAACAAATGTGCAAAATAACACTTTGATATCATCCCCTAGAATTCTTAAGAATCATCCAAAAGATAATATCATTGGAGATCTCAATTCTAGAGTAACTAGAAATCAACTTAATTAAATAAGCCATGTAGCATTTGTGTCAAATTTTGAACCAAAAAATTATAAGAAGCTTCAAATGATAATTTTTGGATAATAGCTATGCAAGAAGAATTAAATTGATTTGAACGTAATAATGTTTGGGAATAGGTACAAGGCCTGAAGATCAATCGGTTATAGGAAAAAAATGGGTATTTAAAAACAAAGCAGACAAGAATGGAAATATTGTTAGAAATAAAGCACGTTTAGTTGCTCAAGGCTATAATCAACAAGAAGGTATCGATTATGTGAAACCTTTGCTCTAGTAGCAAGATTAGAGGCCATTCGTACATTACTCGCCTTTGCAACTCATCACAATTTTAAACTATTTCAAATGGATGTCAAAAGTGCTTTTTTAAATGGTTTTATTAAAGAAAATGTATGTGGAACAACCCCCATTATTTGTTCACGAAAAATATCCCGACCATGCTTTTAAATTACACAAAGCATTATATGGATTAAAACAAGCTCCTTGAGCATGGTAAGAACGTCTTAAAAATCATTTAATTACATCTGGTTTTCTGAATAGGCAAAATAGATACAACTTTATTTATTAAAAGAGAAAATAACGATATTTTAGTTGTACAAATTTATGTTGATGATATTATTTTTGGATCAACCAACGAAAATCTATGTAATCAATTTTCAAAAATTATGAAAAATGAATTTGAAATGTCACATATGGGAGAATTAGATTTCTTCTTAGGTTTACAAATAAAACAACTTGAAAATGGAATTTTTATTCATCAAGAAAAATATTGTAACACTCTATTACAACGTTTTGAAATGGATAAAACTTCAAGCAAATCAACACCAATGAGTACCACTGTTCACTTAGAAAAGGATGATAATGGAAAAGATTTTGATGAAAAATATATCGTAGCATGATTGGTTCTTTACTTTATTTGACGGCTAGGCGACCCGATATTATGATGAGTGTATGTCTTTGTGCTCGATTTTAAGCAAAACCAAAAGAATCTCATCTAAGAGCTGTTAAGCGTATTTTACGTTATCAATCTACTACTAGAGATTAAGGTTTGTTTTACCCTAAAGGATCATCGTTTGAACTAGTTTCATATAGCGATGCAGATTTCGATGGATGTAGAACATATCGTAAGAGTACTAGTGGAACATATCACTTTATCGGACAATCATTAGTTTCATGGTTTAGCAAAAAGCAAAATTGTGTTTCTTTATCTACTTGGAAAGCCGAATATATCTCAGCATCTCTAGCATGTGAACAAGTGATATACATGCAACAAACACTTACGGATTTCGGCAAAATTATCAATAAATTTCCAATATATTGTGATAACACAAGTGCAATAAATTTATCAAAAAACTCTGTCAATCACTCACGAACTAAGAATATAGATATACGACATCATTTTTTATGAGACAATGTTGAAAAAGGAACCATTTCATTAGAATACCTAAATACCGAAAATGAAATAGCAAACATCTTTACAAAACAATTAAATGAACAATCTTTATTAAACTCCGACGTGATTTAGGGATTTGCTCTCTTCATGATCTGCTCACTTAATAATCATTGCTTCATTTAGGCTATGATTAGTCATTTGTTTTTCTATCCACAAATTATAATTAATATTTTATGCACCTTTGGTTTTCTAGATAGATAGTTTTTTTTATAAATTTTCTATAAATATTTTTTTTAAAAAAACTTCTATATAAACAGTTATACAACAAAATATATACACACAATTCATATCTCCTTCAAGAAACAAAATATAGTAATGTCTTCTGAAAACTCTTATATATCCATCTCGACACCTACGATGGATAGCGCAGGTGATACACCACAACGGCTTCCTACACCTACTCCATAGCAGGAACCGACGTATAGGTGGTCCTCAAATCACATGGGATTTACTCCCGATAGCAAGAAGTCCAAAAGATCTCTGTTTGTCTCTCCTACAACAAAGGAGAAAATTGATGAAATGCGTCACTATCAGAAACAACAAATAGATCTACAATGCGAACTACATTTTGAACAAAATGTAACAACACGTCGGCTAAGCTTTTTGGAGCAAGTAGCGATGAAGTTTTGTACGTCACGAAAGAGAGATGTCCATGAACCACTTCCAAAACCTTGCAGTTCTTTGGATCCCTCGTCTTCGTATCGTACTCCTTCGGACCCTTCACCAAGACGATTTTCTATCTTCCCGAGAACCCATGAACGTGGAAATATATGGCCTCCGCTTAAACCATGGAGGACAACAAGTTAGGAGATCGTAAAACTCCATCGCCTTCTAAATAAATTATTTTTGTTATTATATGTGTATCTTTGTTTATTTGTTATTTTGTTTCACCCAATATTACTACATTCTGTTTTTAATAAAATAGAGAATCGAAAAATAAGCAAAACCATTAAATTTTAGGCTATTTTTAGAAAAATTTCCTATTTCAGACGTCTGGATATGGACCTCGAATGTCTGACACTCTGATATACGTCTATTTTTTAAGCACTGTGCATATGTCAGACGTCTATTATGCCTTCCAGATGTCTGAAAGTTTGCTCTTCCTCCTCTAAATTAAAATCAAAAACTTTCAGACGTTTGAAATTCAACCCAGACGTCTGAATTATGTCTCTGCCACAAAGTTTGAAAAAAATTAACCTATTTCAGACGTTTGATTTTTAACCCAGACGTTTGGAAAAACTCTCTGACCATCAAATTTTACAAATTCAATCAAACCAGAAGTCTAACCCAACAACCAGATGTCTGAAGTTATCTACTGTATCCAGTTTAGGGCAAGCCAGACGTCTGATTTAGATTCCAGATGTATGAAATTCAATCGACTCTTTAAATTAACCTAGATAACATCATTTTTTTACATTCATCTCAAATTTTCTCATCTGTGATTTCCCCAGTGACAATTTTTCTCTCAAAAACTTCCTTTTTACGCAATCTCAAATCACAATGCCTCCTAGAACTAAAAATTCCAAGATATCCAAACGAAAGCAAGACCAACCAACATCATCTTCAAATCTTCAAGTTTGCTCGGATGATCAAATTGAAAGATGGATGAATAGTGCACCACATTCAATCAAAAGGTATGAGGATATACAAAAGAGAAAGCTTCATATGGGTCCATTCTATAACCTACTTAAATTTCCAATGTATGATTTGGATGAAATGTGTGAGAATGCCGGACTAGAAACGTTGATTTCCTTCACTCCTAATGACATCCAAATCGATCAATTGGCAATATTTCTTTTCTATGCAAATTTGGATAGCACTTCAGTGTGGAACACTGAAGATGAAGATAACTGGCTCTGGTCTAGCGTGTATGGCAACACGATTAGACTAACTCCTAGCATAATAGGTAGAACCCTAGGATGTTCTGACACGGGAGAAGATTTATACAACATTCCTGATATGCGCTTCAAGCCAAGAAATTGTATAACACATCAAATTTGGGAAGATGAAATGCCAAAGTTTGCCTCTAAATATCTACGTCCAAAAGCACGACTCCTTACTCGAATGATAATCAATACCATCGTTCCACGTATGGGAAGCCATGGGCAAATAACCGAGTTAGAGCACAAAGCCTTATATGCTCTATTTAGTGGAACAAGGTTGAATTGGGCCAAATTCATCTTTGACGAGCTCAAACATTTTTGGACTCGATCACGACCATCAATTATTTACCCAACATATATTATGAGACTTCTTCGTGCACGTAACATCCCATCCTACTTATCAACTTTTGAAGAAATCTCACCAAAATATGCTTCCACTAATTTTTTCTCCTTATGCACTTACCCAAGATTCCCCCAGAATTTATATCCTTTGAAGATTGGACGCACAATCGTCAAACTAGACAAGTTGAGCCTCCACCTCAACCAAACAATGAACCATCTCAAGAGGAAGAACAACATCAAGAAGCAACTCCATCTCCTCGTGCACCATTTGATTATCTAGGACAGGATGAGATTATGGAGACTCGAACGGATATAAATCCAAATGAAAGTGTTCGAGATCTCACCCTTAGAAATCAACATATATTATCTCAAAACCAAAAACTTTTGACTAAGTGGATTGACAACTTCGAAACATCATTTGCTACACGCCTAGCTACAGTTGAAGAATCTCTTTCAACTGTCTTATCGGTTCTCAAAGAAGTACCCCAACAGGTTCATGGTCCAACGACACCTTTTGAAGATTGGCTAACCCCAGTACCTTCTCCTCCCGCAAAACATTCCAAACTTTCTGAGGACGAACCTCTCAAACAAGCTTTGACATCTCCTACAAAACTTAGCACTTCTGAAAAAAGAAGAAATTGGGGATGATCAAGACAAAGCTTCTCCAAAGGAATCATGGATTTTAGGATTTTAGAATTTCAACTTTTGTAAAATTGACAAAATCTGTGAATGTAATCAATTTCGAATTATTAATGAAATTTTCCTTTTGTGTGTTATCTTTGCCGATTAGCTAAAATTTTATAATTCTTTTTTGATAATGCCAAAGGGGGAGAAATATAAGTATAATTATAAAACACTAAGAATAAGCACATATTCAGAGGGGATTTATAATTTATATATAGTACATTGAATAGTTTTCATCATTAAAAAAGGGAGGTTGTTAGGAAATCAAATCTATGGTTTCGAAGAAAACAACTATACAATGGAAATCGAATATGCATATATATTTCTATTTACAGGTAATTGCTAAAGTAACATCACTAGAGAGACACGAACAAGGCTGAAAAAACGTATCAAGAGGCTATAAGTTGATAGAATCAGAAGAGCAATGACACAGATACAAGAAAAGCAACTGCACAAGATCAGACGTCTGGGTGCACTAGCCAAACGTCTGAATAAATCCTCTAGATTACAAACCAGACAGAATCAAACGTCTGGTTAATGTACTCATACGTCTGAAAAACTACTATATACAAAAAATATATAGAGGCAGACATCTGAGACATATTCCTGACGTCCAAAACTGAACTCGTTTGTTGACATTCAAATTACGACTGTCATAATTGAAAAGACACATTCGCTTCTCTTCGCTGCAACTCTTCATCACCATCAGAAGCGATCATAGAACACTTGTTAATGGATACAGCTACTCAAGGAATCTCTCTACCACTATAAATATCATCAAGAATCCAAGAGAATATTTCACCTTACTTACTTGCGCTCTTTACTCTTATACTATGATATATTCTTGATCTCAGCAATCATATACTTGTATTTCACTCTTCCATATATTCAGAACTCTTCAATCAATATTCTCTAGATATATATATTGGAAGCAATTGTACTTAATAGTCAATATTCGTGTTATAGAACACATACTTGACAACAACAAGCTATTGTAACCAAGCCTATTCCTCCGAACGAAGTGAGAGTGTTTGATAGTCGAATTCCGAAGGGGAGCTTGGGGATTGGACGTAGGACAGGAGGTCCGAACCTGGTGTGCTTAGTTTATATTTTAATAGATTAATTTTATATTAGTTACATTATACAGTTAGTCACATATACTTGCATACACACTACACGATCCATCCTATAGATTTCAGTGTTTACCTGGATACACTCGGATATGTGTGTGATCTTGCCTGAGAGAGCGAGTCATGCACTAAAAATCAATCCAAAAAAGCATTCTTGTGATATAGAAACGCCACACCCTAGGTCCGGAGAGATCCTACGCATGGATAAAATAAGTGGATAAGATGAAGGATAACGGCTTCATCCATGATGCTTTATACACGAATTGGGTATCTAACCCTTTTTTGGTGATCAAAACAAATGCGAAGTAGAGGACATGCATCGACAATTCGAACTTGAATAAGGCATGCCCGAAGGATAGCTTCCCACTGTTGAGGGTAGATTAGTTGGGGGACTCGACTGTAGGACATCAGTGACACTCCTTTATGGATGCGTACTCTCAATACAATCAAATCCTTATGCACATCGCAAATCAGGAACACACTGGTTTCACCACCAACCCGAACTCTATTACTATCAGGAGCGACTTACCAGGGGCTCTTGACATGGATGTTTAAAGACCAAATTGGATGATTGATGGAGGTTTACGTAGGTAACATGCTTGTGAAGTCATGACAGTCGAGAAAACATGTTGATGATATAATAGAAATGTTTGGTGTCCTCTGAAAATATGGGATGAAGCTTAATCCCTTGAAATGCTCTTTCAGTGTTGTGTTAGGGAAGTTCTTAGGTTTCATTATCAACTCTCATTGGATTGAAGCCAATCCAAAAAAGATCAAGGAGGTCCAAAGATTAAATTAGAAGGTCGCCACCCTAAATTGATTCAACTCCAAAGCCACTGCCAAATGCATACCTTTCTTCAATAGTGATCAGGATGGGAAAGAGAAACTTTGAGTGGAATCAAGATTGCAAAGATGCATTCCAGGATCTGGTGGATCACTTATAGAGACCTCCTATTCTCTCGAAACTGGTGGATAATGAGGATCTTTTTCTATACTTGTCAGTGTCGATACATGCTCCGAGCATCGCACTTGTACATTAGGAATCTCGCATCCAATGACTAGTCAACTACTTTAGCAAGCGGTTGACATGAGCAGAAAGAAACTACCCAAGATTGGAAAAGCTCGCATACTATCGGTTGATCACTTTAAGAAATTTCGACCCTATTTTTAAGCTCATCTAACCAACATCCTTACCAACCAGCCTTCATGACGGGTCTTGCAACAACCTGAGATTTTTGGAAGGCTGTTGAAATGGAATATTGAATTAAGTCAACACGATATCACTTATTACCGATGGAGAGTAATTGAGGGTAAAGCCTTGGCAGATTTCATAACTGAATCCACTGTGCAAGATGACCCTCCAGGGTGCAGTGAGGAAAAGGAAGTTGGATGAAAGATGTAAATAGATGGTGCATCCAATGATCAGTGCTTGGTGCTGGAGTTGGGCTCGTCACTTTTGAAAAACACTCAATCAGCTATGCCTTTAAACTCGATTATTCGGCAACGAACAATGAAGCTAAATAAGAGGCCTTGATTGTAGGTCTCAAGATCGCCAAAGAGATGGAATGATGACTTTACACATTTTTTGCTAGTGGTATGCTAAGTTCAGAAAGATTATCAGGCAAAAGGAGTGAGGCTAGCTCCCTATCTAAACCGGGTTCTTAGCGGCTTGATGATTTTGAATATTACAAGATTACTCATATTCTTAAAGAGGAAAATGAGAAAGCCAACTCGCTTTCTAAGTTGGCTAGTTAAGGAGATTCGTAGCTCATGGGTCTGGTTATAGTGGATTTACTTTCACATCGGAGCATCAACCAGATGGATATCGATTGGGTCCTGGATACTGAGCCTGAACAGGAGTCATGGATGACTCCAATTCGAGATTATTTTCCAAGAGAATTCTTCCAGAGAGAAGGAATAAACGATGAAAAATCCTTCGACGAGCTTTGAGATACATCATGCAAGAAGGAATACTGTACAGGAAAGGTTCCTCTGCCCCTATGTTATGGTGTGACAATGAGGCCAAATGAGTTCTGAGAGAAGTTCACGAAGGGGCCCATGACGACCACACTAGGGGGCTGACCTTGACGAACAACAACCAATCGAGACGCAACTGATTATACCGAAAAGTGTGCCAGATATTTGCTAAAGTTCCAAGGGCCCCACTGACGAAAATTACTCAAATGGTCGATCCTTAGTCGTTTGCAATTTAGGGTATTGATATCATTGGTGTAATGCCGATGTCTAAAGGTGGCACGAAGTATGGTATCGTGGCAGTTGACTGCTTTACTAAATTGGCTAAGGCAAAGCCTTTGTACATGATTACTACAAAGAAAGTAATCAATTTTGTTGTTCAGAATATCATCTGTCATTTTGGCTTTCCACAATCAATCGCTATCGATAATAGGACCCAATTCAATGGTACAAAGTTTAAGGATTTCTGTAGCCGAAATCGCATAGAGAAGAGATTTGTAGTGGTGACACATCCTTAGGCGATTGTATATATTGAAGCTATAAATAATATTATCAAGTCCACTCTTGAGAAGCGATTGGAGAAGGTGACGGGCAAGTGGGTCAATGAACCCCCGTTAACAATTTAGGCTTATCGGACCATCCACAAATCAATGACTGGCCATTCTCTATTTGTCTTGGCATATAGATCGAAGGTTATGATTATGATTGAGCTGGAAGTACCTTCTCATCGAGTCACCCACTACGATCCATGGAAAAAACACCACTTGTGGAGTCTCTTGATACGATCAATAAGAGGCATACTGAAGGCTGATTTGAGTGCAGCTGCATATTGACACAAAGTTGCTGGATATTATAACACCAAAGTCTGCAGTCAAACCTTTGAAATTTGTGACTTGGTCCATCAATGAATCTTCCCTGGCCCTAAGAACTTGGCCAGGAGCTGGGAAGGTTCGTACATAATCGAGGAAAAGCTTGGAGATGGCACTTTCATTTTGGCAACTACGAACGGGATCTCGTTCCCGAGGGCATGGAGTAGCGAGCATCTACGATGCTATTTCACATTGAGGATAAATTTTGCAAATAACTGGGCTAGAGTCGTGTAATAAGACAGCTTCTGTCATTTTTTGTCATTTACGAAATAATGGCCTTTTTAGCCCAAACTTTTGACTTCTTTTTTCTTAAGAGTTATGACTTGACCCACTCGAATGGATCTTCGTATGATTAATGCAGGTTTACAGGTGCCCGAAGATAGGTATCGATCAAATTTTAGTGGCCTATGATCCGTCCAGTGAAGTTCCCTTTGGTGTCCAGAGATCGACATAAGCTAACTCATGCCTTCGGATTGGGGCAGGGGTATAAATATAAGTCGAACACGATACAAGCATCTGCATCCTAACTTTCATTCCTAGAGTAGGAGCAAGAGTATAAACATAAGATGGACATTGCACAACTATCCACATCCTATCTTTCAGTCCGAAAGTAGGAGCCGGAGTACAAACTTAAGCCGGATGAAATACGATCATTTGTAAACTGACTATTTCCTTCGGATTAGGGGCAGGAGCACAAACTTGAAACTGGATGTGATACAACCGTCCGTATGCTAACTCTTACCCTTGGGTGGAGTGTAGGAGTTTAAATCGAAAGGAGCATCATACGACTAATTGCTTGCTTGACTCTCGTTCCCGGACTAAAGGCAGGAGTATAAATGGAAACAGGCATGATAAGTCCGTCTAATCCTTAACATCTTTCTCGGAGTATGCAAAACGGAAGGTCCATGCTCGGAGTAAAGCGGGATCCAATTTTTAAGCCTTTGGTCAATGCCTGAAATCATCATGGTTGAATACTAACATCCCGGATGAGGATGTTCAAATTATGATTTTTTAGCAGTTAACATGAAATCACGCCTAGATTTTTGTACGGTTGAAAACTCATTATCCTGTAAAAGGATACTCAAGTCATCATTTTTAGTATTGCCCCAAGGATTACCAAACATACGCTAGAACGATGCAAGTCAGCAAGTCACAAAATGGGTTAAGGATTTGATTTTAAAATGATCATTTAATGAAATGAATCGCAAGTATGTTGAATGGAAAGCATATTTTTTAAGTACTTAGACAAATTTGAACAATGATTTTACAAAGCAAAAAGTCTTTGTTATTAACATTTAACCAAAAAAGCTAAGTAAAAATGGTTCATACCAAGAGCAAGAATGAAGTAATGGAGGCCAAACCCGTACAAAGCCGGCCAACAAACAAAGGAACCTATATACGGAAAAACAAACGTTCATCTATCACTTATTTAACTTCTTCTTCTTAGATCAAGGGGAGACTTCACTCGAGCTCTCTCCTTGCCTTTTTCCACCTCTTCCTCTACCACCTTGGCCTTTGGGAGGAGTTCTTTGCAAAGATCTAACAGGTGCACTCTGGTCTCTCTTAGGCCAAGGAATGGGGGTTGGAATGCTTTGCAAAGACACTGTTGATGTACTTTGAGTACCACTGGGTGGAGGAATGTAAACTGGAGCAACAATGGTTTGCCCAGGCAAAGCAATTAACAATGGAGGAGGGAAAAATTCTATTTTCTCCTGGTAGTTTTGACTAGAAAGGTGGATATCCGTCTCAAGATTTTGCTCAAGCTCATGCATCGAGGGACTTGATAGGGACTAGGAGACCCTAGTAATAATAACATCCTCACCAATTTGATTCCCCTGATTCTCAACGTCTCCTTCTTCCAACAAAGCTTCTAACATGCACTTGTCAGGGCTTGGGATCTCATTAACCAAGTTATTAGTAATTATTATCAAATTCATGACGTTTATGGACTTTGTCATTGATACTTGTTTCCCTAGTTGAGAGTCCTTGGGAGGAAGCGGAGCAACTGCAGGCTAACTTGTAGCTAAAGAAATACAAAGAGAGAGATTAATGAGGTTGATCAGCGACTGGTGAACTCTTTGAAAAATAGGAGAAGTCAACGTGATACCTTCTTAAGTTTTAACTTCCGCATGAGCTAGAGTGCTATTGGGAGTTCCCTCGAGAACAGGGGAGAGAACGGTGGATTTATGAAGCTTATCTTCTCTGTGCCATAACCAACGTCGGTAGAGGAATCAATGATGGAAGTAGGAGCATCTTGAGTCTTGGGAGCTTGACCGGATGTAGCTTCATGATGCACAGAGCCATAACCTTTGCCTAATCCTTTTTGAGTGGTTACATCTAGGTTCAGATGAATAAGGTGTTGGTTGTCTCTTTTTCCAGCCGCTCCATATCAATATTGTCACTTTTAAGAAACTCATTTCTTTTCCTCAGTGACTCGTTTCCAGGCATCGGCAAGCATCAAAGGGTAATCTTCTCTAAACTACTCCAGATTCCTAAATTTGAGCACACTGGCATTGTATTAAGTGATAAGTGGTTTAAACTTCTTTATTATTTGGTCTTCTACCCGTTATTCCATGGCTTCAACTTCTCTTTTAACTACGGCTTCGACCTCTTTTTTAACAAGGAATCCACATCCCTTACTTTCTCGAGTGCTTCATTCCTCCCTATTTTGGTGGTCACCGGCTCATCGCATGCGTCCTGACCAATTTTTTACACTTTATCTTTTTCCTAGTTCTCGTGCTCAAGCTTGGTTTTCGATTCAGCTGCGTTCCTCTTGGCAGCATCTCTTTCCATTACAAGCTCATTGTTCCGATGACATGCTTGCTCAATCTCATTCAAATATTTGGATCTCTTGACTTCGAGTACTTTAACGGCCTCTTCGGCCTTCTTCTCCACTTCCACTTGGGATTTTATTGAATTCTCAATCTATGTGTCAAAAGCGACTATGATTCTGTCATTCTTGACTTCAAAGAGATTCTAGTTCTCTATCTCCTACAACTTGTCTCTTGAAACTTTTGAAATCTTTTTGGCCAGCTTCGCCCATTCATTATATTAAGTGTGGGCATTGATCGCGCAGTTGATGGTCCTCTGTTGGACTTTAATAGGAATTCTCTTTAAGTTTGGAAAAAAAATTAAATCTATCAAAGTAAATGTTACGGAACTCATTCTTAAGTTTGACCATCCGAGTGGTAGTGTCTATTTGCTGCTCCTTAGTAATGAAAGGAGCTACATCACTTTGTTTACCATGCCTCTGATGAGGAGTCTTAAAGTTGCTCTTATAATGCCTGCGCTCATAGGATCAGCCAGCATGAGGGGGAACAATAAGTTACATAGATATAGAAGTAGGAGGGGAGCTCGAGAAGATTCAGTCGGTGGAATATCATCATGACAGTTAGGTTGCCTATCCAAGCCTCTAGAAGAAGGTGATTTGGATCTAGGTTGGTGCTTTGAAGCGGAATCATGAGAAGAACAGTCCCTATCCTAACTACTCTTGTCCAAATCATCTCTATCGTGATTGGAGCGATAACTTGAATCATAATCTCGATCACTCCCTTCGTGGTATGAACCTGACTGAGGCCTTTGAGCTTGGTATGCTTTCTCCTCTTGGGATCGATACAAATGCTTCTTCTTATCCATGGAACCTACAAAGAAAATATGAATGAGTTAGATCAAACGAATAAGGACACAGGTCAAGTGCAAATGTCATGAAGTGCACGTATGCATGATTATTGTAGTGTCCCCCCAACGGGCCGTGAGTTGGAGCCTTACTTATGGGAGTATCTCGGGGCTGCTAATGTGAGTGACATCTTCGCTAAAATGGAGGGGGAGAACCCTATATGCTCATGTTCCCTATATCGAAGGACCCAAGTCGGTAGGAATTTCTTCTAGGCCAGCGAATGTCCATGTGGATGGGATCAAAGGAATTTTTCCTATGGTTGTAACTAGCAGAGACTGAGTGGAAGTCAGTGCCTTACAAATTTTCATGATCGATCTCTTTTTGTGGCAAGCTATTGATCTTCCTTAGATTATTTGGTCTAAGACCTACGACTTGTTTCAATGTTACCTCTGCTGACCTCACCACTCTCTCTAATGGTTTCACCTTCCTTGGCACCTTTATGTTCTTATTCTATGTTTTTTGCAACTCCAGCCCCGGGACTTGGGACTGGGGAAAATCTTAATCAACTTCTCCTCCTATGGGCAGATTGTTATCATCATTATCATCATTGTCTTCAATGTCGAAAACTGGAACTATTCTAATGCTATGTCCTTCCTCTAATAAGCCATGAGCAAGAAGATTCTCGCCATCAATAGAGTTCTTATATACCTTTTCTTAGCTGGGACTTTTATAAGAGTATTAACGGTATCCAAAAGTGATCTGCCACTGGGTCTCGATGGTACATCTGTATAATAAATAAATATAAATTAAGCATGCAAACTATAAGGAAAATGCATGAATGATATTTGCAATATAACATACGTCCAGATATCCATCTACGAGTGAACCTAGGTGGATAGAGTACATTAAACCATTCAACCTTAAAATAACTCAGCTTGTTCCAAGCCTTGGTAACTATATTATAACCTCTTAAAGGCTCTAATTAAATAAGAGACGGGCTTTCATTGTGGCTCTTAAAGATATAGATGTATCAGATTTCCTCATTGTTAGGCACTCGATTCAAATGCTCAGAGAAGACCATATAAGTGCTAAGAAGAAAACCATAGCTGTTTGAATGTAGTTGTGTTGGAGCCATTCTCAAAAAGTTTAGGACTCGATGGGCAAATTGATTAAATGGTGGGAAGCAACCTTCTAGTCACATGTATCTGTTGCAAGCTATATATCATTATAAAGGACTATGAGCTCTTTGGTCACGAGACGGTGCTAGAATGTCATCAAACGGAATCTCATTCTTATTTCATATCCTTCAAAGAGATCCTTCATCGATTTTGGAGGGAATGGAATCAACCGAGTCATTCGATATTACTGCATCCTTGAGAATATCGAGTGATTGATTAATTTGAGGCCCATCTACCGGTTTAACAGGATTTTTAGGATTCTGTTGCTCTACTTCGGCATTCTCTAGATTTTGTTGATCAATACGAGGAATTACTTGTTGCTGCTAATGTCGGATAGGAGTTTACTGCTCTTGAGAAGTTATTGTTGAGCTTGAATCTACGTCGAATTCAATATATTTTGAAGGTGAAGTAACTGTAGTTTGAGCAACCAGATGATCGAAATGTCTTTGGTCCATTTCTATATAAAAACTCAATAGATAATAAACATTACAAGGCTAACTAAAAAAGTACCCCGTGCTGAAGTAGATTCTAGTGCAGTGTTGTATGATGCTATATAGTTCAGATTTTAGATAATATTTAACTGTTTATTTAGCAGTTCATTTTAAAATTCAAATATCACTCAACGTGACCATCATCGCTGATCATCCCGACAGCATTTATGTTATTGGCTGCACTTTGGAAATATTTCAGGATGGAAGAGGAATTCAGCGTGGATTTGCAAGACAATGTTTGATTGTAGAAGCTGGAATATGCAAAAATTCGCCTAAATGTGGGAGTCTCACCGACCTCCACAACCAAGGAAATTTCTCCCTTTCCTCCTCCGTCTCCGCTGACTCCAAAATCACGGTCTCCAATGTCTATTCCCTCTCACCTGCACTCCATGTGCTCCGATCAACCATTATCCTAGCTATTATGGTTAAAGGTGGAGCTTGAAGCATTCTCAAAGCTAGGGTTTGGATCATTGTACGGGTAGGTCAAGGTTTAAATGCAAGGACAGGACAAACTGGGCGAAGTTAGGTGCCGACGATAGTAAGCGACAGTGGTCTCAAGTTCAAGAAAAGGTGAAAATTTGTTCGGGGATCAAAGGTTTTCCAATGGCATGATTTCGAGTTCTTTTGGGTCAAAGTGAGAAAATAGAATGAAGAGAAGGACTTATATAACCTCTCAAGTCTGTGTTAGGCCAAAACTTGGAGAAATTTCTCCTAGTGAGGAGTCGGTACCGACTCCCAAATTGGGGACCAATACTGAGTCCCCATATGTTTCAAAAAAACAAATATACACATATATACAAGCATACATATGGTTTATGCGTATGTGTGTGAATGCTTATGCACTTGTGATGAGCCATGCGTATATGCCCAATACTTAATGACTAAAGTTGAGGGAAGGTTAGACTTATACCTAGGAAACTCTTGGATGGAATTAGTCTAAAATCATCGGACTTGGAATAGCATACTATAGGATCATTTCCATATCAATAGTTCGGGATGTTGGCATAATGTCGCAATGGATCATTATAGACATGACAATTCATGGTTATCGATTCGCAGAAGAGTAACAACCATTCAGAATACAGAGTGGAATCCGTCGCGGAAATCCACACTTGTCTCAATTTAAAGCACATCCCATTTGAAATGAGATGTACTTTGGGGGCAAGTGCAATACTTCATTTTGACCATGTAGAATCCTGATAAACTAGATAGATAAAACTTGGAGTTATCAATATAGAAAACCGGAGAGATAGCCCAGAAGTCCAGAAACCAAGCATTGATAAAGCCATAAAGTAAAAGTTAAGACTGTCATAAATAATATAGCAATGTGATCCCCAAGTTGGGTATCGACACCGACTCTCACCTGGGGATCGTTACCGATCCCTAAATATGACTTGGGTGGACCTCGTTTTCTGCCTACTTGCTAATCTTGGCACCAATAGCCCATTTCAAAGTTGGTTTTTTAATTCAATGCAATTCTTCATTGATCTCCATGAACACATGAAACTACAACTTTGTTCTCAATCAACCCATCATTTGGGCTCATAAACAAGTTCATATTGGTGCAAACAACTATTGAATCACTAAGCTAACCATAAGACGATTCAAAAAACGAATTCGAAGACACCAAAAAAGGTGAACTTGGGGATCGATGCCGACTCCCACTTGGGGATTGGTACTGACTCCCAGATATTGCCAAGGAGGCGCCTATTATTTTTGGAGAATTGGTCAAATTCAAAAACAACTGCTTGGAGATATTTTAGATGAGATTTTAAGCCCTCTATCTCTGTAAATAGGAGGGTAGGGCTTATTTTTCAAGATCTTTGGCTCCCGTTCAATTAATTCTTACATTCTTATAATTCAAAAATTCTAAGTATTGGAGTTGTGCCAACCTCTAATAACTTCAGCTCCAAAACATAAATAAGCAATAAAACTTCAAAGTGGACGTACGCCTTGCTTTGCCAAACCACTATAAACAATTATGTCTTGTCTATTACCTTATTTTCATTTAATTTTATTTATTTAGTCTCTACTACATAAACTTTTGGGTGTTTATGCAATTTTTGGTTCAAACAGATCTTACCTGACATTTAGGAATTCGGAGGTGGGGTACTACAAGAGTACCACTATTCGAGATTTATCACACATCTCGATAGCGACAAGGTGACGAGGATAGACATTTTGTTGGGAAGGGATGAGGAACAACATTGAGGATAGGATGTGTGAATAGTCGGTAATGAAAGCTAAGCAGAAAAAGGCTAGTGAATTCTACGATCTTAGGGTGTACAAAAAGGCATTGTAAGTGATAGATACGAATTATCCATGAGTGGATTCTGAGGAAGAGCATACAAGAGATATTATGGTAAATGACACCAGATCGACTAAATGATATCAAGATTGAATCAGAAGCTTCGAGACTTCGTAGGTCGATTCGTTTTGTCGAGCATAATGTGAAATAGCTAAGGATAACAACGGTAGGATTGGTGAAGGTTCAATAAGGGTGGAAGTGAAAGCGATCGCATGTCGGAAACCGAGGAGAGCACGAGCGTTGGATATCCAAATTTCTTTGTGTGATTAGACCAACTGTTTATCATTTTTACTTTTACTTTTTCTATTATATAGAATAGTTTAGTATCTCGCATGCTAGGATATGCTTCTCTATACTACTGATTGCATGGTTGCATGTTTGATGTTTTGATGATTGCATATGATTATTAGGCATGCAAGGGAACTATGGTTGACTATTCTTCGATTTATTTGGGAATTTGGAGTTGTGGAATTCCTAAAGGGGAAGGAGTGTAATGATCAATATTTTACGTATTGGAGGATCATAAAATATTATTATTTAATTCATATGGGGTTGTATGATTATAAGGATTTGGGAAATGACTACTTGAAACATTTCCTTCCTTTAGAATTTTTATTAGACATTTTGGAACCCGTCTTGTAAAGCATATAACTTTTGATTAGAGCTGAATTAGGATCTAAAACCACTTAAATTAATTCAAGAGGATGGTTTCTCTTTCCATAGAGTGGATATAGTACGAAATGGACATACCATTTAGGAGATATGGTTGTTTTAAGTTTAGATTATTACTAGTGTGAGCCCAACAACCCATTTTAGGACTTGAGCCTAATTGGGACTGAGAGGACAAATATAGTTCATTTCCCATGTCCTAAAAATTATTCAAAACCTTTATTAACCAAGGTTTCATCAAAATGCTCATCTTTTATATATTGGTCTTAGCTAAAATGCAATTAGAAGGGTGATGAGCAAATAGGATCGTAGATCTATCATTTGGGTGCTTTGGAATTTGTTTTCTTGCTATCCATTTTAAATCTTAGCATTTAGTAATTTGGGTATTAAATGAGTGGCTAATGATCTCTCACTATTCTATACTTGTTTATATAATTAATAATGGTGTTTTCAAGATGCATGGTAAAATGTTCTGAAACTCTAATCAAACCTTAATAACATTATTATAAATACTTTGTGGGTATTAGTGATTGCTGTTTGCTCTTAATTTATTGTTTTGATCTATTTATTAGTGCTTTTAGTGTAGTTAGGATGTGGTTATTAATTTTGGCAAAACGAGGTCAAATAAACGAGGTCAAACGAGTTCAAAATCGAATGAGACTTGAATATGATGTTGATGAGAGTTTGGGGAGCTTGTAATTTAGATAATAGTTCAATCGAAGGAGATTTGGTTGCTCGCATGTAGGTCGGTGAAGTTTCCACATTCGGTCCGTAGAAGTGGTTATTTCGAGACTTAGGCTATGAAACTTCAGTAAAGACTTTAGGAAAGGCAGGAAAATAGAAGTGGGGTCTTAACCCCAAAATTTAGGGAAGATCTAAATATAAGTACCAACCTCCTTTGGTAGGTAACAGTCTATTTTTGGGCTTGTGAAGAGTGCTGAAGGACTTGGGAGTATGGCTCGGAGGAAAGGAGCTCAAAGCAGTAAAGATGGAGGAAGTTGGGGTGTGAAAGACTTAGCCATATTTTTTGGCTAACAATTCATATTAATACCAACATAATCATGTTAGTTCCGACATGAATTGGAGTAACAAATTCTGGCCAAACTCCTGAGGGATGCTGAGTGGGTCTTATAGTTCATGCTAAAATTATTCTTTCGTTCAGTATTCGGTTGCAAAGTGGTAGTGTTATGAAGGATAATGACTTATGAAAAGAGCATTGTCGAAGTACTTTGATGTGATGGCTTAAAACTTCAACGAGATGACCCTATGGTTGGTGATAGACATCTAGAGATGTTCCTGGCTTTGATGCATTGATAGGTGAATCATTTTAGTTGATCACTTCAGGTGAGAATTGTATGTGCACTCGGTGATGTCCAAGAGGCATTTTTGATTGGTAAAAAGATATGATAGGGCATGTGTGTTCTGATATCGTGTCTTGTGAAAGGAAGGTGGAGATAACTATGGACGAGGAAAGTGTTTCATAGGGGAAGGGTATGTGAGGACACTCACCAGCGTACCTTTGACCTTGGTAATGCTCTAGCCTGCATTGGTGATGGTAGTACCTTGGTGATGGTATGTGATCGAACACCGGGATCGAGTAGCGACGAGGCATGTTACCGAGCTTGGTCGTGGTCGTAAGAGTTATCATAAGTTTGAAGGCATCTTGGTGGGGATGCAAGACCTTAGCTGTGGTTGGGTGAGATAAAGCCTTGGTGAGGGCAGGAGCGAAATAAGACCTGGGTGATGGTCGTTATTGCATGTATTTAATTTGTGCTTGCCATAATTTTTTGATGTTATTGGTTTGATTGTTGTATGTTTGTCATGAATGTCTCTTCATATAGTTATTTGTGTTAGATACCTCCACTTTCGTGTTATACTTATTATAGTATACCCTTATGATGATAGTAGTGTAGCATATATGGTGTTATGTGCTAACTTGTTGAATGCAGGGACATGTTAGGTATGATTCTTCATAACATTGTTCCTTACTATATCAACTTGTATAGTATTTTGAGATTTCTTACCGCTTACACCAGACTATTGTTTAACTCGAGTTTTTATGCTTTGCATCTTATAATCCTAAGTACTTCTAAATGAGTAAACTAGATAGCAGACCTAGGTAGTACGCCATGGCTTTGAGAGGACAAGCAGAAGTGGGGCTTTCTCATATTACATATAGACTTGCTAGTGCTTATTCTGTTATGCGACACTATGGAGCCTAGGCAGTGTCTACTATATTAAGAGACATTTATATTTGAGTTTATTTTCGTTTGTATAAATTTTATCACTATCTTGTATAACTCTATGAACCTATGTACTCTGATATTGTGGTTCATTAAGTTATTACCGTCTCGCATGTTTTATATATGTGATTGATACTATATTTTATTTGATGCGATGTGAGATATACGATAGGTTCTGTGGTGGCTTTCTTTTCTTTTCATCTTCGACAAACGTCCTACAACGATCGGGCATCACAGCAGCGCACTATTTATGTATATTGAGTGTTGGGAGGTGTAGGGCGGTTGTCACATTGGGGTTGAGTTCAATCTGGCCTCTTGCTTAAAGGTACTAGTGGAACGATATCAAGACATTCATGCCCAAAACCTCGGCTGCTTCATCAGAACTATTTCTAGTTTGATTGCTTATTCTTAGCTCTTTGTAATAGTAATTGTTGACAACTTTCCCCAGATAGTATTAAGCACTATAGAATATGGGGTGCATTTGTGTTTCACTTATAAATGTGTATATATACGTGCGTAAATTTTTTGTAAAGTATACAAGTACATTCTCTCAATACACACCTAATACCTAAAGAATCTTGAACCTATGCTATGATACCAACTGTAACATCCAGTACCTCCAAACACACCAGTCCAAAGTCCAATGTAACGTTTGAACTCATGTCATTCCAAGAAGTACAAGTCATTAGGTTTTGAAAATGTTATATGGCACAGAATCAGATATAAATTTAATACATTCTATACTATCATATAACATAGTGGAAGGAATAAAATATAAATATAGAACAAAACTAAACCATATAGCAGTTCCAGCATAAACGTGGTCCACACAAAATGTCTCCAATTACAATACATAGAGTCTAATAATAAAGAAAACATAATATAAAATTCATGGAGAATAATGATAAATAGATGAAATTCTAGAGCATTATGCTTTCCTCTCCACATACTAGACTCTGGCCCAATCACTTACTAGCCTGTCCTCATGTAATAGAGATGAATAGAGAGAAACGGAAGGGGTTAGAAGTAGTCCGGTGATGAATTATATCACTAGCAGTATGGTATGGACAAGTAGTTAAAGTTCAACTATAACCTATACCTAAGGGTACAATTTAGTGTACGTGTTATTTATACATGATTAGCTATTTGCATGACATGGTTTAACTACTCCTATGGTGACACTATTCCATTTTAATTATGAAGATTTCCACTCATAGGTGGAACATATCAACTGAATATTTCATAGAAAGAAATTTCTATTATGTTGCAACCTACTGATTTAGCATTCTCATTTATAGTCGTTTGGTCTGCTGTGATTCAAATATAGCTTCCTATGCTAAGTCCATATATATTCGAGTAAATAGTTCTGAATCTTCCTCTTTGGGTTAACATTTTCAATTCTATTCCTTTGGGTTAACATTACTATATTTATACTTTTTGGTTAAAAATTCAAATATAGTTTCATTCGCTAACAGATGTAGCTACGCTCTCTATGATACATAAGTATCATTCTTGAGTGAATTAATGTTTCCAACTCCATATAGGATTAACGATTGCTACCGTGATGGATTTCTTCTCCATTCCTCTTTCTCGCTCTCACCAATTGATGGTTAGGACCTACTATGGACGATAGGAGCTTCTAATTGCGATTTAATAACTTGACTCGTTAAACTCCATGTCCATTAACTTCATAAAGCATAAGGATAGGACTTCACCAAGGTGATTATGTTTCCAACATGCTACATGACTCCGCTCCACTGTGTGAATAAGGAATTGGGGGCACATATCCCCGGATCCTTCCTACTTGGCTTGTACTAGGTCTAGGTTCAACTTGAGCTGACTGGCATATTTTAGACATTTAAATAAATATTTTAGAGGTCTGACAATATATATATATATATATATATATATATATATATATGTATGTATATGTATGTATGTATGTATGTATGTATGTATGTATGTATGTATGTATGTATGTATATGTATTAGGTGTCTAGACGTTTGAATTTCTTCCTCAAACATCTGATTTCGACTCTAGACGTTAGAAGACGAATTCAGACTTTTGAATCGAATTGAAATTGTACTAGTTGCTTTCTAGTTGTAAAAGCCTAAAAATCAAACGTTTGAAAAATGGGTTCAAACATTTGATTAGCATTTCAGAAGTTTGATTCGCTATTTTTAGAACTTTTTATTAACTTTGGTTATTTTCTATCAAATCTCTTCATCTTCTTTTTGATTTTGAGTATATTTGTCTGGTTATACGTTTGAATAATACATTACTATCATAAACTTATTCCAAATGATTAAGTGCATGATTTTTCGGCTTAGTGCAATTCGAACTTGGGTAAATCAGTTTTGTGTTTTTAACTACTTAACTACTTATGTTGTACAAAAATTAATTACTTTCACATTTACTAGTGACCGTATGATTCAAAAATCTTAATATGAACAACTCAACAAGCATTGATGGTTAACGATATATAAGAGTTGGTCGATACACTCAAAAATACAATGATGTGACTTTTAGATAAGATGAAAAATGAAAGATATTAGAGTGATTGAGTACTAGATAACAAGTGATGATGTGAGTATACTTACGATGTTCAAGTGCACTTAACCTAGAATCATGGTGAATATTGTGATATTTGGACAAGTTGGTGAAGCATTTACTTTACTACTATTGTTTGTTATTGCATGGCATGCATTTTTTTGTATTTTACCAAACATAAAACTCCTTATGATGATATGTAACTGTCTATGATAACATATAATTGTCTTCGACGATACATATTGACATTGTTGCTAGATTGCCGCTATAGTTATTTTGTATTGATTTGTAGTGGAAGATGAAAGCAGCGGCCAATGTGAGGCAAAATTCCCTAGCAATCCATATCTTGGGCATAAAATTTAATTTTTGATTTAAAAAAGATTAAAATAAAGTTATGGAATGGCTTTCATGGTGTATAGGAAAATTTAGTTCTAGGGAAGACGTACGAAAAGTTGGGCATAGACTCTATGTAGCTAAGGCATCACCATATTAGATTTTTCTGAAAAAAGATAAATTCCTAAAGTATATGCGCTGCATCAAAAAATGGGTTTGGAAGAAACTAGGGGCCAAGAGCACTATAGCACATTGTATCAAAATGGTAAACAGTAGCAGATTCACCGAAACGTTGGTAGTTCGTTTCAATTTTCTAAAGTTGTTGAAGACAATGTTAGGTTTGTCGCTCGCATTATTGTGGGATGGATGCGTGGATTGAACGAAAGTAGTCCCACATCGTAAGATACACAAAGAAAGCGTGGTGCATATATATGAGCTTGGTGGCCCGCAATTTTGGTAATTCCTTTTAGTACAATAAGTGTTGTCATAACTATATATGTTTCCACTTAAGAAGCGATAGATGGATGTTCAATCAACAAATCAGCATAGGAAGGAGTTTGCATAAGTAAATAGTGCGGGACACGACGACAGTGCAAGTGATGAGCGAAATATCAAGGAGTTCCCATGCAATTATTATGCACAACCAAAGAAAGCTTTGTTAGTGGCCTGCTCACTCTAGAAAAATTGCTTGCGTGCAGACAGCGGGCACATAGAGAAGTGGTGAAAATTAACATGTTATCTGAGCTCCAGGTTCATGGGACAGATATGCAAGCATAACCAAAACATGGCTCTAGGATTAAAGTTGAGCGAGGGATGCTAATTAAGGTGGAAATTGTGTAGAGCAGTCTGGCTCACTCGGATAAATGGAGTACTAAATGTTTAGCTTGATCCACTACTTGAGTAATCGATATGACTCCATAACAATTTGAGCAATGTTGCCAAAGTGAAAATGTTAGGTTTGTGGCTCACATTACTGTGAGGTGGATGTGTGGATTGAAAGAAAATAGTCTCACATCATAAGATAAATGGAGGAAGCATGAGGGGTGTGTATGTGTATGAGTTTAGTGACATGTACCTTTGAGAATTCCCTTGGTACAAGAAGTGTTGTCTTGATCATGTGCCCGCATAAAAGGTGATTGAGGGACGTTCAATTGAGACGGCGGAACATGAATAGGTTTGCTCAAGTTGACTTTTGTAGCATGGGGATGGTGCATGTGATGAGCGGAACATTGTAGAGTATCAGTGCAATTATTATGCACGAACGAAGAGAGTACCGTCAGTAGCATGCCACCAATGCTGAACAAACCGCGTGCTAGTGCAAGTATTGTGCGCAACCGAAAAGAGCTTCGTTATTTGCCTCCTACCAACATAAAACGAAGTGCGCATGTATGGACAGCGGGTGCATGAAGAATTGGTGAAAATTAAAAGAAAGCTTTCTAAAATCATAGGTATTTCACTTTAATTTACCATCCTCTTTGAACTATCGGTAACTAATTTTAATTTGCTAACATTATTAAATGTTGGGATTGGCTTCATAAGTCGTTCGTTCATTGCAATTTATTGAAGTCGCTAGAAAAACATTTTAGTGTACTACTTATTTAAATAAATTAGTTTCATTTTATCAAATTCATTGGTATTCATTTCAATATGTATTTAAAGGTTGGTAATTTGTTTCAATTTGCTATATTTTTTTGTACTTTTTTTCAATCTATTGATGTTTTCAAATAGTTGGAGGAGTCTTCTTAAGTTCATGGGTGATTCGTTCAATTTTCTAATGAATATACATTTGATTTCGCCACTAATTTATTTTCTTCTTGACAATAACATCGTAAAAGATATTGTAAAATCTTTAACATGCTCCATTTATTATTATTATAAATTTGTTGAAAAATTCATTAGCGAAGCGTGAGATAGCTAAGAAATACTTGCTAGTTGATTCACAGTGCCTCCAAGTTTACATCAGCACATAACAATATGCACTTAAGAATACCTAATAAAAATACAACAGTTTCTTTTTTATTTGTGTGATGAAAGATTCTATTATTTGGAAACAAATATTTAAATGAACAAAATACATGTTATTCAGAAGTAGTATTTGTAACTTTCTAGTATCATTCAAAAATAGATATACGAATCATGTAGGGTAATTAGTAGTTGAAATTAAAATTCACTGCATTGGATAACATTATATTATATCCTTCATCTTCAAGAATACAATATTCAATTTATTATGAAATATCTGATGCAGTCTACTACATTGGTTAAAACTGGATTTTCCTTCGATAACTTGTGCAATGTTGTCCAAGACTTTGTTGGAAGTTCTTTTCAATAGCAAATTGATTTGATTTTAGAAGAAGATAAACAAGAGGTTTGAGTTTTCTATAAAGAGAAAAACTTTATTAAACTTTACTACAAAAGTTTATATTTTTTTTCCTTTCTCGTATGTGCTAAATGAGTGAATTAACCTTCATATAGAAGGTCATATCTCAAACAAACAGTGGAGATTTAGTTAATCTAACGGTTTTTCATATATATCTCTTAAATATTCTCTCATATAATTTCAAATGTATTATTTCATGAATATTTTCTAAATATGTTCTCTAATGCAATTTCAAATACATTCCATAAATATTTAGCACATATTCAAGATATTTCCTATATGAAAAAAAAAATCTAAATTAACAAATCAATTTTATTTCCCACACCCCTATAAACTTGATTTTGTAGTACCAAAAATACTTGAATCTTTGTATTTCAAGTGCTTCGGTAGGAATAATAATATTATCCAAATTTTCTTCATTTCATTAACCTTCTTAGATCTTCAATGCAAATTCACAAATTCTTGATTTACTTCTTTCATTTCATCTTTCTTCGTCACAATAGAATTTTCCATAAAGTAAGCATTCTAACATCCATTTTGTTTCAGTATTATATATTTTGAATGGGTCGTATATTTTATCTTTACATTCTTTCCAACTTCCCTCTTGCAATTTTGACCAATCCAACTTCTATGTATGTTTTTCAATTTTCACTTTTGCATGTCGTTTTAGAAAACATTACTTGAAAAATAGGTTTGTTCAACATTATATAAGTTTTGCTCACCTCTTTATTCTCATGATGATGAAATTCATCGCTTGCCACTTTTCTTTCCTCTTTGATCATTTCTATTTATATTTCTTTAACATTCTCTGTTTCCATTTCTTCAAAAATTTTCTCATATCTCAAACCTCTTTCATGCTCTTGAATTTATCTCCTTGATTTATGGTTTCTTCATTTTTATCTTGTTTGCTTTCGTACTCTTCATCATTGGCATCATCTTCGCTTACTTTATTTTCTTCAACTTCTTCTTTTTCATCATCTACGCATTTTCATTCTTCTTTAGAATTTTCCTCCTCAAATTTTAGCAATTTTTCTGTACCTTTTTTCTTTCTCTTTATTTCTCTTTTTCACCAATCAGATTGTCTTATTCTATTATTTTTGCTTCATTCTTTCCGTATACTTCTTTAAAAAAATTGCATAGATCTTTTGTGGAAACATGTCCAAGTATATGATCATACACTACTTTATCGACGTTCTCACATATCACACACGAGTATGATGATCATTCCATCGTAATTTTACAAAAGCTTTCTTGTCTATCTGCGATAGGATCTCCAAATCATTGGGTCATTCATAACCATTTTTGATAATCCCTTATAATCCTTTGGAGCTTAACTTCTCTTTCTTGTCCTTGTAAGCCAATAGTAAAATATCATCTTTTTGACTTCATTCTTCAATGTAATTATTCTTTTCTTCAACTTTAGTAAAAAAATTAACTCTACATTCATCCAAATTTTCCATATTTGTAGCATTTGTAACTTGTCATACCTTGACTTTGAATTTCCTCCCGCGTGACCTTTTATTGATCTTTCTTCTCTTTGGTTGTTGTTGTCATTGTTTTTGTCATTATTGGATCTCCAACCTCATCCATGTTCATGCCCACGACCTCGTCCTTGTTCTTGACTACAACATCGTGTTTGTTGGCTTTGATTGCTTTCTTCCTTTTTTGAAACAACCCGTGTCTTGAGTACTTTCTTCATGATCTCTTCCTTTTTCGTTTTCTTTTCTTCATGAGCTTACAATGAACCGAGAAGTTCTTCTATCACCAAGACCTTCAAGTTTTTTGTCTCTTCGATGATGGCGACAATATGTTAGAACTTTATATCTAATGATCGAAGAATCTTCTCCATAATTCTTATACCATTTAACTTCTCATCATTACATTTTCAGTTATTAATAAACGTTAAAACTCTTGAGAAGTAATCAGAGACATGTTCTCCTTCTTTCATATGCAAAGTTTCAAATTTTGCTCTTAAAGTTTAAAGATGTACCTTTTAGACTTGATCGGCTCCTTTGTAATATGTTCGAAGCTTTTCCCATGCTTCTTTGACTGACTTGATCCCAAAACCGTCTTAAAAGTATCTTCATGCAATGCTTGATAGATTAGCCTGAGAGCCTTCTTGTCTCTCATCCTTCAGTCTTTCAAACTATTCTTTTGAGTTTAAGATAGACTTTCTTCATTTTCTTATTCGGTGTAGCATTTCTCGACTATTTTCCATACATCATGTACTCCAAGAAGGACCGTCACCCTTAAACTTCGATTGTCATAATTGACCTTGGTGAGCATTGGGACTTGTAAGGGAACGCGGCTATTCACTATTTTTTAGGAGGATCTTCAAGCTCCGGTACCTCTTTATTTTAAGTTTTCTTCAATAGCAATAGATTTGACTTTAGAAGAAGATAGATAAGTAGTTAAAGAAGAAAAAAATGATTTTTTTCTTCTTATAACGGGAATAACTATATTACAAAAGTTCATATATTTTTTCTTACTATGCTTTTCTCTTTTCTCCTATATCCTAAATGAGTGTAACACCCCATATTTTTGATAACATTATTTAGGATATTTAATTAGCTAAATATAATAAAATAATATATTGCTTAGGGAATTGAGTTTTGATTTTAATTAAGGGTAGCCGTGCCATTTAACCAATGAATTAAAAGAAGAGTTAAAATAAGATAGAAGAGAGGAAAAATAAGAAAGAGGCCATTCTTATACCCTAAACCACTGGCCGTGTATCTCCATACACATTCAATTTTCATTTGTCAAATTTTTTCAAACTTAAGGCCGACCACCATTAACAAGAGAAAGAAGAAAAAGATTAAGACAGGCTAAGCAAGAAGCTTAATCAAATTAAATCCATTCACATCTCAATCTCGTTAATCTCTAAAGCAAAGGTGAATAATGTTTACATCTCATATTTCTTATTGTTTTCGGTTTTAAGAAGAATCTTAATTTATTTGCAATGTTTTTCCATGTTTTTGAATGATGGAATGATTATATATACTTGTTGATGATTTATGCATGTTCATATTGATTTTATGATATGTTTTAAGATGAAAATCCTATTAAATGGTATCCAAATGCCTTGCGAATTTTTATGAAGAATAGAAATAATTACGGGTTTCAATTTTCAATTTTTTTGAATTTATGTGGATTTTATACGAATTTTCTAGTGAAGAAAATGCTATTTTGGGATAAAAATTATTTACGGTTAAATAATAAATGGTTTGGATCTGAAATTAATATATGTTAAACAACATATTGAAAGTGATTTTATGGAATTTTTGTAGAATTTTCCCAAGTGTTTTAATGGATATATAAAATTATTTAATGTATGGGACTTAAATGTTTTATATATTCGTAAAAAGAGAAAGGGCTTTTTGTAAATAAATTCAAATTGTTAATTCTAGAAAGTTGGTAGTACTTTTAGAAAAGAGAAATTGACAACCAATCACAATTTGACAAACAAGGTGGGTTAGGTACAAAGAAATAGTTTAAAAAGGATCAATCTACGTGGTTTTTGCTGTTTCGATGCTTTCAGCACCAGGCTTTCACCTCCTTACGTTCACCTCTGAATCCATCGAAAGCAATGCATATGGTATCTGGTAACTGATATGTAGTAAATTGGATATAGGTGAAAGGTATAGGGTCGAAAACAATGGTTCCGAAGGGGTTGAAGCAATACTTTACTTTTAAATGAAAATGCGCCAGCTTGCTTTCGATTGAATAGCTTTCGACTTAGTTCGCTTTTGACCAGGTCAAATGATTTTAAGAAATGGTTTCGATTGGGTTGCATCTTTGTTTTTAAGTGAGGGTTTCTTTGCTTTGATTTTTAAACTTAAACACTTCTCTAGTGCTTTCAAATGGATGTTTTCGTTATTGCCACTTCTTTACTAAGGAATGACTACGAACGGAATGCTTTCGACTTTGATGGGTTTCTGATTCATTTGCTCTACTAGAAGGCATAATCCAAACGGTTTGACCGAAATGGTTCCAAAGGTTTCGAAGGAGTAAATTTTCGAATGGTTTTGAAAGGTTTCCATATATTTTAAATTAAGCCCAAGTGCTTTCAAAAGGTTTATGTTTACAAAGGTTTGATCCTTTCAAAAGGTCTTAAAGAAAGGTTTCGAAGGGATGGTTCCCTAGTGATTTTGAAGGAGTCGAAAGGAAAAAAGTTTAGAATAGTTATGAAAGGATTGAAAGGAAAGGTTTTTCTAATGGTTTCAAAAGGCATGTTTAAAGGTTTTAAAGAGGAAGATTCCTAAGGTTTTTAAAGCTTTCGATAGGAAGATTTTTTAGTGGTTTTGAAAGGGTTTTGAGAATGGTTTCGAAAGGAAGATTTTGACCATTCAGCTTAGATTAAATAAAGGGTTTTTCTTGGTTTAAAAAGAGGCACTTTCAATGGTTTCGAAAGGGGTACTTTCAAAGATTTAAATATTTTCATCAACGAAGATTTAGGTTAAGTGTGTGTCTATACACACATACACACACACACACATGCACACATATATATAACGTGGCAGAGTGATTTTGAGTGAAACATAAGATATATGTATTTTCCTTTTTTGAGTTGATTTAAAAGGTTTTAAATCATTTTGAAAGGGTTTTAAGGAAAATTTAAAGGATAGTTAACCCTAAGTAAAATGACTCAGATATTAGACTACCAGATGGGCCTGGTTTAGGATCACGCCCTATACATTAGCTATGAGCCCTTGCTAATTTAGTACAAAATTCTAGTATGTATGGTTTTTTCACAAGTAAGACTAAAATTATGATTACACATGGAAGGAATATATGTTTTTATACAGATAGGTTATTAGAGAGCTCGCAAAACCATTAGAATCAGGTGACCCTAGGAGATGTTAAATTAGGGATAGATCGTCCAGAAGAGAAGTATTTAACAGATAGATAAGGACAGACCGTCCAGAAGAGAAGTGTCTAAAAGATTTTAGATAAATTTTGATATATTGTCTGGTAGGCCTATCATCCAAAGGTTAATAGTTAGCAAAGCAAAACTGTAATGTTTGAATAGATAGTTCATTTATTACCTGATATGTATAGTTATGTAATGATGCTTTACATATATTAACCAGTTTGGGTTGTAGGAATGTAAAAGATGCGTTTTAAAAGGATAAAAGTGAGGGGAAGCACATTCCTCTAAGCGGCGTGGTCTCACTTAATATCAGTAATAGAGATGTATAGTATAATTCACACCAGGCTTTATATCTGAATCGAAGTTTTTGTTCCCTCTTAAACTATAGGGTGCTCAAAATTAATTTAAGTAGGCTGAGGGTTAAGGTTTTCAAGTTTTAGAAATTTTGACAAATAATTCTTCCGAAGACGAGCAGATGGATGATGGATAGCAAATTAGGGGTTATAGTTTATTTTTCTTTGATTTCGCTGTGTATATTAAGTCAGTTACGACTGTATTGAATCTTATCAACCAAGGGAGAAACGTCATATGTCGCTTTTGGTGTATTATTCTATAATTATATTTGATCTTTACTTGGGAAACGTTGAGGTATTATGTAACTTGGATATGAATTAGTTTTGAAATGTAATTTGTAAAATATTGTTTCTGCAATCTGAGATTTTATTCATATTCAAGTGATTCTAATATTATAGAAACCATTAGCATTATCGTATTTTGTCACCAGAAGTTAGTACTATAGATGACTGCAACATCTGTAGTGCTTAGCTTTTGGCCTCTAGATACGGGATGTTACAACATAGCTTTTCTGCATGGCATCTATTTACATAGCTTTTCTGCTTGGACTGAGCTTCCTTCATTCTCACCCTTATCAACTCAATCTTTTCTGCTGCTTCCTTAAAAAAATTAGGACCAACGACTAATCTATCTCCGTTCTCTAACCAACATGTAGGGGATTTGCATGTCTTCCATATAAAGCTTCAAATGGTGCCATCCCAATACTAGTCTGATAACTGTTGCTATACGAAAACTCGACTAAATGTAGATGGTCTTCCCATGATCCCCCAAAATCCAATGCACAAGCTCTTAACAAGTTCTCCAAGGTCTTATTAACTCTTTTCGTCTGCCCATCAGTCAGTGGATGGTAAGCACTGCTGATTTTGAGCTTGGTTCCTAAAGCTTCCTGTAGACTCTTACAGAACTTATTAGTGAATAAGGAATCACTATCACTAACAATACTATTAGCAATTCTGTACGGTCCAACTGCATTCTTCACGAACAACTTCACCAAAGTAGATGTCGTCCTATTTGGCTTAACCGGGATGAACTGGGCACTCTTGCTTAGTCTATCCACTATGACCCATATGCTTTCATTTCCTCTACTTGATCTTGGCAACCCCTCAACAAAGTCCACTGAAATAGAATCCCACTTCCAAACCGGAACATCTAATGACTGAAGCAATCCACTAGGCTTTTTATATTCAGCTTTTACCTGCTGATAGTTCAAACAATATTTCACCCACAAGCCAACATCCCTCTTCATGCCTTTCCAGGAGAAACTTCTCTTCATATCTTTCAAGTCTTTTCTCTCTGCTCCATCCCTTGATTTTCTGATTTTGTCAGCTAACACTGGATCCTCTTCCTGTTTAGAAGCAATCTTCTCAATCAATACCGGTCAGACTTCTAAACAAGACAACCTAGCAGCTCCTCCACTAGACTCGGCCTCAGATCTCCAATGCACTCTACAAGCTGTCAATGCTTCCAAGTTTTTCTATTCCGCTATCATAGCTAACACTGCATTCCAATGCTTCCTAATAAGCGCATCTGCCACCTTATTTCCATTTTTGGGTGTAAACTCAACTCTAAAGTCATAAGCAGCGAAAAATTCCAACCATCTTTGCTGTCTCATGTTCAGCTCCTTCTGAGAGAATAAGTACTTCGACGACTTATGATCCATATAAAGCTCAAATCTTTTCCCCAAAAGGTAATGCCTCCCACCTAAAAGGAAAAATATTATTACATCTAACTCTAAGTCATGTGTTGGATGTTTAATCTTACATGATCTAAGCCATCTAGAAGCATAGGCAATCACTTTATGCCTCTGCATTAGTTTAACTCCCAATACTGTTCTACACGCATTAGTATAAACTACTAAATCCCGATTCCCCTCCGAAACCACCAACACCCATGCATGGGTCAATAAGTGTTTCAAGCTCTGGAATGCTTCCTCACACTTATCGGTCCATAAAAATTTAACATCCTTCCACGCTAGCTTAGTCATCGGTGCAGCTATCCATGAAAAATCCTTTATAAACCTTCGATAATATCCAGCCTGTTTGCCCCAAAATTGATCACAAACCCCAGTGTCGCGAAAGCACCAGTATATGAATACAAATCAGCAATATTCAAACACAAATCTCAGATCTAAGCAATATCAAGCACAATAATTCAGAAATAACGATCAGAAACACAGGATTTATAGTCGTTCGGCGATCTTGCCTACGTCCACTCTGAAGTTTATGACTTTATTGATTCTTTTGATGATTTCAATCTGTTATAGCAGATTACAGTAAGTTATAGCTCTGATGTTAGAATACAATGATGATAGAAAGATGTAGAATTGAATCCGGTAGAGTCTGGACGTCGAATGGCCAAAAAGATCCTTTTTCTGTTGGCTTCAGGGGCTATTTATAGGCGTAGGAGGCTGAGATCGCGCTCAAAATTTAGGACACTTTTTCTGGCACGTGAGTGGGCCCACGCGACCGACCCCACCAAGTTTCGACTCGATCTGTGATCGATACGAAACGATTTCGTATCCATCAAAAAATGATCCAATCAAGTTGAAACTTGGCAGGAACATTCTTTACCTTATATAGAAGCTGCTGTGAAAATTTTGTTGCATTTGGACTTGTGGATCTTGAGTTATGATCGATACGAGATGGAGTTTCTCGGTTGGCTGTTTGCTTCGAGTCGATCACTTCGAATACATGTATTCAAATCGATGGATGCACCTAACAATGCGGCGACGTGGCACGCATATCTCGCATCGATCCGCCTTTTGCTCCGAGTTGACCATGTCGCATCCATCAACTTCGCCTCGGTTGTATCGATGACCGTTGCCTTGTTCGATTCGATAACAGCTGCCAACACGTATCGATGGAAGCACGCTCGTACGTATCGATAGAAATTAGCCCTCTTCGTATCGATCAAATGTGATGGGTACGATTGATGGATACGAACTAACGAGCCTCGATGGGATTGATGAATCCGAAGTCGACCAATGTAATTTATGCGAATAAGGCTGTTAAGTGAGAGCCCCGATCGATACGAAGTGACTGAGTTCAATGGATTCGAACAGTGTGATGGTGGGCCGATTCGAACGTGATGGATTCGAATTGGTCGAGGCGGACTCATCCTGATGGATACGAATCTGATCAATGCGAGTGGACCATCACCTTGAACTTCTGATGGATGCGAATTTGATGGATTCGAACCGATCAATCTTATCGATACGAAGAGCATATTTTCTCCAACTTGCATCGATCATATCTCATTCATACGAACTCTGATTAACCTGAAATTTGAAACGCTGGCTTTTATGGCGTTGCTTGCCGTGTCCTATCAATTGTAGCCTGATCCAGGCTCGGATAAAATTCCTCGATATCCATGGTGAAGCAAAGTATAAACAATCTTTGAGACGAACTGTCTTTGGTTTCCGATCGATCTTTTGGTATCATGGCCTTGCCAAAAGGCGGGATAACATTTGCCCCCTAAAACATGCCTTGCGATAGGAAGGTGTGTTTTGTAATGCCATATGCTAGATGTTCATATCCCGTCATCAACCTGTAAAGAACTCGATAGTTTCATGTGACCTCGGATGACGATCGTTCAGGATCGTATGCCATTTGAGGTGAATCGGGACCGTTCGCGGTCGATGCCGTTCGCAGTGAATGGTGGGATGGGACCGTTCACGGTCGGATGCCGTTCGCGGCAAATGGTGAAATGGGACCGTTCGCGGTTGGGTGCTGTTCAAGGCGAATTGTGACCGTTCGAGGTCGTGTGCCGTTCGAGGTGAATTGTGACCATTCGAGGTCGTGTGCCGTTCGAGGAAAATTGTGACCGTTCGAGGTCGGGTGCCGTTCGAGGCAAATTGTGACCGTTCGAGGTCGGGTGCCGTTCGAGGCGAATTTGTGTGACCGAGGGGGACTTAGTATTATCGATGCCAGATTTCATGTTCGGGTGAGTTTCTGAATCAAAGACTTTGGTGGTTCATCGCCATACAAGAGGTGCTCGTGGACCGTTCGCGATCCAACGGGTATACAAGTAAATTTTTTCACAGAATTGCAAATATTAAAGCAATGATCATACGAATTCCACAACAGAAATGCCCAAACAAACTAAGTCCAAATGTCCAAATCAAAATCAATGAAAAAGCAAGACGAGGATTGCAAAGCATAAATTCTTACTATGGTGCGATCAGTAGTCATTCAGAGCATGCCTATGGATCGTGCGCGATCTCATACATGTGTAAATGATTTAACCGTGTTAGTGAGAGGTTTACGACTTGTTCATTGTTATTTCAATCAATCAATCAATTGATAACCATACGGTGTCCCAGTTTAGGGTCTCCTCTGGCTGATGTAGACGGTGGTCGCTCTGGCTCTACCGTTGGAGCTCGTCTCCTCACATACTGAAGTAGCCTACCGTTCCTGATATGCCCTTCCACCTCATCCTTCAGATGTCTACAATCATTAGTGTTATGACCATTCAGTTCATGGAATAAGAAATATTTATCTGATTTCCTCTCGTCAACAGTTGGATCCCTTCGCATTGGTCTACGATATGAAACCTGCTCTCTGGTGTCCAGATAGATTCACTCCAAACTATCATTCAGCTCTGAGTATGTGGTGAATCTTGGTTTCTTTCGTGGTCGCATTGATCTGTTATCATTATTTTCAGCCTTTCATTTTCCCTTGCTAGTTTTTGTACCTTTCTCAGGGGGATTTCCATCTTTGACCGCATAAACATTAATTTCTTCTCCTTCTTCTCTTTCGGCGTTTGCATCCTCCAATCGCAAAAATTTTTCCGCCTCATGATAGATTTCTCCTAGATCCATAGGCGGATCTTTAGTCAATGAATTTTTGAACTCTGTGCCATCAGCTATTCCAGACACAGCTGCCATCATAACCATGGATGGATCTGGTCGATCCACCGATGCTACTGCCACGTTGAATCGCGTCAGAAAACTCCTCAAAGACTCCCCAGCTTTCTGCTTTAAAGTTGCCAAACTCATCACATTCTTGGGTCTTTCAATTGTGAACCCTAAATTGCCTCACGAATTTCTCAGTTAAACCTTCCCACGTTCCTATGAAGCCACTCCCCAGCTGCCTAGACCATAACGCTGCGATATCCGTCAGATATAATAGAAAGCACCGGGCCATAACTTCCTATGATGCCCCCAGCACTTCCATGTGCCTCATATACCTTGTCAGATGGACCGCGGGGTCCGTCCTCCCATTGTACATCTCCACTGATGGTAACTTGAACTCTGGTGGGTTCCTAGCCATCGTAATTGTAGGAGAAAAGGGACTCCTATTCACGTCTTCAAGATCTCTGTTCGCTAATCCGCCCTTCATGGCTCGCCCTGACCATCTCCGCCAATCTATCATTGTCTTCAAGGTGTAATCCTCCTTCATCGCTTTTCAACCTGCCTCCCGAGTTCACGAGAGAATTTTGGAATTTTCCCCCTGGCTGAGCGTTCACTCCTCTACTGCCACCAGGTTGCTTGGATGCCCCTGTCTCTCTCTCTAGGATTGGATCAATATGCTCCAAGTGTGTGCCCCCTAATCCAGGTGCTACGCCGGATGGTCCTGCTCCATTCTGAACTCCATCCGCTCCTCGATTCTGCGCTCCAAGTTGCCCAATCTGTTGAAACAAACTCTGGATCAACTCCTCATGTCTCTTCATCATTGCCTCCATCTCATCCCTAGTGATGAAGATCGATGCCTAATTTTCTCCTGAGGAAGTCTCTTGACTTCCTTCGTATTGACTTCTCTCTGGTATTTGCCTTCTACTTGTTTGTCTTGCCATAACTCCTTAGACCTGAATTCTTAAATCTTCAAATTCAACTTCCAAACGGTAGAATCCTTGAGTTAGCGTTCTCAGTGAAAGCACGACCAATCCAAGAAAACTCTTTATCTCAGTTACCTTTTTTGGTCTCTTCCAATTATTACCGGCTTTGATGTTTTCTGGATCGATTGGTAATCCTTTCTCTGAAAACACATGATCGAGAAACTTCACTTCCTTCTTCTAAAATGGCACTTCGAAAATTTTTCCTTTAGCTATTGCTGCCTTGGTGTCTCGAGCACAACTCTAAGGTGAACTTCATTCTCCTTCTCATTCTTAGAGTATGTCAAAATATCATCTATAAAAACCAATATGAGCTTATCCAAGTTCTCGTGGAAATCCGGTTCATCAAATCCACAAAGAATGCCATCACATTAGCAAGTCCGAACAGTATAACTAACCATTCATACGATCCATACCTTGTTCTAAATGCCGTCAATGGTATAGTATCTTCTGCTACTTTAAGCTGATGAAATCCCATTGCCAAATCTAACAGGGAAAATACCTTGGATCCACTCAGCTGATCGAACAAATCGTCAATTCTTGGTAATGGATATCAATTCTTTACCGTCTTCTCATTCAACTTACGATAACCGATACATAGCCTTAATGATCCGTCCGGCTTCTTAGCGAATACTGCAGCTGCTTCCCAAGGTGATCTACTCGATCTAATAAAGCTCTTGCCTTCTAAATCCACCAACTGCATCTTCAGTTCCTTCATCTCTGAAGGGGTCATCCTATTTGGTGGCCTACTCACCGGTTCTGCTCCAGGCACTAAGTCAATCTGAAACTCAATGGCTCGTTTCAGTGGCAATCTAAATATAGGCTTGAAGACATCTGCGAATTCTCTAACAACGAAAACGAAATTCAACTCATCTTATAACTCCATAACACCCAATAAAGTATTCACCTCACAACTAAGGTTTTCTATGGCATAAACTATTTGATCACTACAATCTGGGTGTATAAGTGATATTTTCCTATCCTGAAAAAATATCCTAGCATCATATTTACATAACCAATCCCCCAATATAATTTTGAACCCTACAAGGTCAAACACGTGCAAACTGCAAACAAAGGTGTAACCTAGAAAGTCAAACTCTTAGTGGTCACATTTCATCCCAAGCGTCGCATACCCTCCTATCATATTTGCAACTATTAAGGAAGTAACTAAATATGTGGGTTCTAAATTAAGTTTATCTACCAAATATCGAGATATAAAGGAATGTGATGCACTAGTATTAGATAAAACGATAATAGACATAACGTGAATCTGAAGCGTACCTCCTAACACTGCCTTTACCTTCTCCTGCACTACTGGCCTTGAAGTAGTAGGCTCCAATGCATACACTTGGCCCTTACCATCCTTTGTGGGCTCCTTGCATTGATTCTTATAGTGGTCTTTCTAATCATAATTAAAGCACTTGATGTTCTGCTTTCCTATCACCTCCTTTTCCTTACCAGTACGGCACTCACGAGCATATTGTTCTTTCTTGTCGCACTTATCGTAAACCACTTCAGACTTTCCCTTATTTGTTGCTCCTCCTTTCTATGCATTCTTCTTGTGGAAAAACTTTCTCTTTTGGCACTGTCCAACCTGGACCTCCTTCTCCTTCTTCCCCTCCATACAAGCTAACATCTCTTCATGTCTCAATGCCATTTCCACTGCCACATCACATGGATCTCTGATGTGCGACAAAGTAGCCCTAGTCAACTCCAGGTTCAAACCTCTAATAAACTTTTCATTCCTTTTCAACACTGTGTCAACAGTGACATACCCATACCGGGCTAACTCTTCGAACCTTCCAGCATACTCTAGAACGGACATCTCCCCTTGTTCCAACTTAGAAAACTTCCTAACTAACACAGACTGCACCATTACTAACATGAACCTTTCTCGAAACCTCCTCCTAAACTCTGCCCACGTCATAGTCTCTTCATCCACACCAGCAGTTACAGTATTCCACCAAAATAGAGCAGATCATTGAAGCTGTCTGGAAACGAGTCTCCTTTTCTGCTCATCATTGAGCTCTGAGTCAGCAAAAATCCTTTCAAAGTGCAGCAGCCAATTTTCCATCTCGATAGCATCCTCAATTCCAATAGACGGCTCTTCCCCAAGCCTAGTATAGTCTCTGCTCAAATTTGCAACTGGTTGACTACTAGAGCTTCTTGAACTCCTCCTATAGCACTTCCTCCAACAACCCCAGTAGCGATCCCAACTTTCATCATGTTTACGAAGAACTAATACATGGCTCTCGTATCCATTTGTAGGACCCCGACACCAACATTCTCAACTCGATCCTGACCATGAGTTCTTCTAACATTTGGTCTAGCATTTCCATTTGTGGTGGCATTGTCTCCTCCTAGGTTACCTCTATCTCTTCTTCCATCCATATATGTATTCAAGCCTCGTGAGATACAGAAGAATAGCCTAACAAAGATAAGAGTCTACAGATAAAGTGTATACTTATATATAGCAAATACAGGTATGTTACTATAGCGTTATCCCACACCCCGATCTTAAATCTAATTCCTAAGGATTATGTTTTCAAAAATCAATTTTAGTTAAAGTATTTCATAAACCTGTGCTCAGATTCCAAGTTGTAACATCCCCTATCTAGAGGCTCAAAGCTAAGCGCTACAGAAGCTGCAGTCATCTATAGTATTAACTTCTGGCAACTAAATAAGGTAATGCTAATGGTATCTATAATATCAGAAACACTTGAATATGAAACAAATAACATATTTCAAAACAATATTTTTCCATTACATTTCAAAACACATGTTCCATATTCATATTACATAATCCCAAACGTTTCTCAAGAAATGACAAAATATACTTATTACAAAACACACCGAGAGCGGCACATGAAGATGCCCCTTTGGATGATCTGAATCATATAGTTATAATTGACTTAATACATACACAACGGAATTAAATATTTAAACAAAGAACTACAACTCCAAATAGTTGTCCATTAGCCTCCTGCTTGCCTTCGATAGCTTTATTCATCATCGTACTAAAAATTTAAAAGAATCTCAACCCTCAGCCTACTCAAAATTACCCTAGAATTTAAAAGGAAAAACATAAACTTCGAGTTAGACATAAAGCCTAGTGTGAATAATATTATACATCCCGGTTATTGGTGTTAAGTGAGACAACGCCGCTTAGCGGAACGGGTTTTCCCTCACCAACATTCTTTTAAAACAAAGCTTTTGCAAATCATTTACTGCAACCATAACTAGTTAAGTACCGTAAAGCATCATATGTATACATAAATATCAGGTAATAAAAGAACTATCTTTTCAAACACTTTAGGTTTGTTTGGCTAACTATTAACCTTTGGTTGACTCGGGCCTAACTGATAATACAACAAAATAATCTAACATCTGTTAGACACTCTTCTTTCGGATGGTCTATCCTTAACTATCTGTTAAATACATCTCCTCTAGACGATATGTCTTGAACTTAATATCTCCTAGGGTCACATAATCCTAATAGTTTTGTTGGCTCACCAATAACCTATATGTATACCAATATATATTCCCTTCTTTGTGTAATCATAATTTGGTCTTACCTGTGACAAAGCCCTACACGCTAGAATTTTGGACAAAAATTAGCTCGGGGAAATAGCTAATGTATAGCGCACGACCTTATACCATTCTTATCTGGTATTCTAATATCTGAGTCATTTTCACTTAGGGATCCTTTCCGTAATTTTGCCCAAAAACCTTTTTCGAAATGATTTAAGACCTTTAAATCAACTCACACAAGGAAAATACATATAATCCATGCTTTAATCAAAATCTCCTTACCATGTTATATATGTATATATGCTTCATTCATACCTTAGTTAATGAAAACATTTTAACACTTGAAAGTCCTCCTTTCGATTCTATTGAAAGTACCCCTTTCAAAACCATTGAATGTGCCTTTTTCGAAACTAAGTAAAACTCTTCTTTTATCTAGGCCCAAAGGCCAAAACTTTACTTTCAAAATCATTCTTAAAACCCTTTTGAAACCTTTGAAAACCTTCCTTTCAAAAGCATTAAAACCTTAAACATTATATCTTAAAACACTTTAAAACATTGCCTTTAAAAACCTTGGAAAAACCCTTCCATTTCAACCCATTCGAAACCAAGTGAAAATAGTACCTTTTGACTCCTTTGAAACCCTTTGGGAAACCACCCCTCTAAAATGTTTTTAAATACCTTTCGAAAGGATCAAATCTTTAAAAACTCAAACCTTTCAAAAGCTCTCGGGTTCAATTTAAAGCATGTGGAAAAACACCGTACGAAACCATTTAAGCCAACACTTTCGAAACCTTTGGGTTATACTTCAATCAAAAGGAAAAAGCCATTTAAAACATCAAAGTTGAAACCCCCCTAAGAGAAACCTATTCCTAAGTAAAGAAGTGATGATGTTGAAACCATCCCTTCGAAAGTAATTGAGAAGTGATTAATTTTAAAACAAAATATACCTTCCGAGAGCATTGACTTCGAAAGCTAGAAGAAGCTAGTGGTTTTGACCCCTTAGAAAGCATTACTTGAAATAAAAGAGTGCAACCCGCTCGAAACCTTTCCCTTCAAAATATTTGACCAAGTCGAAAGTCAATTGAGTTGAAACCTAAACATTCGAAAGCAAAGTAGGCGCTACTTCCATTTTAAAAAAAAGGCATACTCCAACCCCTTCAGAACCTACCATTTTGACTAAGTACCTTCGCATATATCCAATGCACTATGTTCCAAGTAGCTTGATTCCATGCGTATTAGTTTCAAAACCAAAGGTGGAGAAAGGTCTGGGTCGGAACCCCCTGTGCCGAATGTGGCAGAACATGCTAAAATTTTGTTATTCTTACTTTTAACTTAAAAGAGAAATACTTTTTAACTAAACTGCTATTCGTTGTCAAATTCCTATTCGTTGCTAAGTACCTTATTCAAAAGTGCTGCCAATATTTTTAGAAATAAAATATAATTTCATTTTACAAAATACCCCTTCACCTTAATTAAATATATAAAACATTTATGTCTCATGCCTTAAATAATTTTATATATTCATCAAAACTCTTAGGAAAATTTAATTAAAATTACATAAAATCCTTTCCAATATGTTTTCTAACATATATAAATTTTAGACCCAAATAATTATTTGTGCCTTAAATAATCTATAACACGATAAATCATTTTCTTCACTAGAAAACTAATATAAAATTCACTTTAATTCAAAAAATTATGAAAATTGAAACTCATCTATGAATTATCATTTATGATCCACATTAAAATTCGCAAGGCATTTGGATGTCATTTAATAGGGTTTTCCTATCAAACATATCATAAAGACCAATATAAATATGCATAAATCATCAACAAGCATATATAAACTTCTAATCATTCAAAACATGGCATTATTATGCAAAAACATTTTGAAATATCCTAAAAATCGAAAACATAAGAAAAATGCGATGTAGTAATTATTCACCTTAGCTTTGTGATTAAAGATGTGAGATTTTCTCTTGATTAAGTGATTTGATTCATCCTCTTGAAAATCCTAACTTTATCTTTTCTTGAGATTGATAATGGTGGCCGGCTTTAGAATGTTTTGGCTTGAGAAAAGTGAAATGAACGTGTGTTTAGTTTCCTAAGGGTTAGGGTATAAGTTTATCATTTTCCTATTTTAAGCTCCCTTATTTCCTCACACTTAAGTCCATTTTACTTTATCTATCTATTCATTAATATGGCATTACTATCCATCAATTTAATCACAAATCTCAATCCATTAATCAACATATTATTTATTTAATTCAACCAATTAAATATCCTAAATAATATTACCAAAAATATGGGGTGTTACAGGCCATGTATCGATTATCGTAAGTTGAATGAGAGGATAATAGAGAATCGATATTCATTGTCGAGGATTATGTGTTAAATTATGAATATTAATATTAAATGTAAATAATATTACCAAAAATATGGGGTGTTACAGGCTATGGTTCATTTATGAATATTAATATTAAATGTAAATCAAGTATATAAGTAAATAATAAACGTGAATTAAACTGCAAGAAACTTATGTAATACTTTAATAATTTATTCATTAATGGTTTCTAATATTGAATGAGAAATAAATTATGTAAGTAATGAATGTAAATCAATAAAAAGATGACCATGTATGTATGAATGAAAACAGGTGAAAAGTGGATGATGTGTAAAAGAAACTAATAGAATAAAGTATGTAAGTTGTGCGTAGACCATTTTATTCGCATAATAGTTTGATCCATATTTGAATACATGATTTGTGAAATTTACACCAGTTCGAATTAGGATTTTTTCATTCAACTCTTGATGGCGAACAATTGATATGAATTTTTGATATGATTTTGAAGTTTTCCATCGTAGTTTATAGCCATGTAAGGAAAACGAAAATTTCTAATTAAGAAATCGGATCACAGTCCGTACTAGAGCGGCCGGGTTAACAATAACAGTTCGAAAGTGAAATGTGTGTATTCATGCAAGCGATTAGAACTGATATTTTGTATAAAATATTTATATCGTCGTGCAAATTTAAACAATATTTAAATTCTTTGTTGTTCGGCTTGTGAGATGTTGGGAAATGATACTTCAATTAGTTTGAGGCTGTATGAATAATCTATTGAGAAATTACTAAAGGCTGTTCAGCGTAAGGTACACTTGGTAGTTATTTATCATACTCGTACGATGAAAAGTTTATAAAACCGAACAAACCATTAGTTTTTATTGCTATGGATGTATGATGGATTTTTTTATTGCATATAATGGTTGTACTTCTTTTTGTTTGCATATGATTATTATATACAGTATGTTTCTTGTACTATTAATTGAAACAACTAAAATATTGCTCTTTTACATAATTTTAATTTTGTTTCTATTATGTAAGTAAGATATAGGTTTATGGAAGCAATAGCAGTTGGTTTTGGTTTCATAAATAGTGTTATGTTTGCCCGAAAAATAGGTACGTTTTCGGGTTACGGTTTTATAGCGGTATTTTATTATTTTCCTATGGTTTGGGATATTTTATTATTGAAATATGATATATATATATATATATATGTATTAAAATTATTGATATTATTATTTTTTCGGACCTATCCGCACGAAGGAGACTCTACCGAAACTTTTCATAAATTTGGGACTTAGATTTTTTTTTAGAAGTTGTGTTATTTTCAAATTTTTATATAAACCTAAATATGTAAGTTAACTGTTTATAAATTGATTACTTTGAATTAAAATATATCAAACCTCTTGATTCTTTCTTGTTCCTTTTTGGGGACGAAAAGTTTTGAGTGGGGGAGATTGTAACAACCCATACTTTTGATAATTTAAAATACTCAATATAAAAAGATTTTTGGAATTTAATATTGGGATAAATTAAAATTTATGATATATAAATGAAAAGGATTATTATAACACAACTTAATAATGTTGATTGGATGTAAACGATGTCTGTTTTGATATAATTCTAATCAATTATAATTGCGAAGGTTAATAAGGAATAAATTAAATGTTGTAGTGAAACTAGAAATCATAGGTTATTTAATTTGAAATTGGCTAATATAGAATGAACTCAATATTTGGCAAGTAATCCATCAACCTTTATTTGTAAACAATAAATTTAGAAATGTGGTGAATTATTAATGTATAACAATCATTTAGTTATCATCTTATTATTTGATCTCTTAATAATAATTTGGTGATCAATGTAATTGAATGGAATAAAATATTGCAATCAATATAAGGAAAGATGTTAAAAGTAGAGTTAAGTGAAATAAAATGGAAACTTATGTTTAATTAATTCATAAGGTAATAGTTGATTTAATATAAGAATTTAGATCAAAATAAAAGAATTTGCTTGGAATTTAAATTATAATGTATGGATTTATTACAGTCGTAATTGAATGTTGAAACTAATGTAATATTTAAATCTTGGATTTAACATGGAAAAATTTATTTTAATAGATTATTAAATTTCTATGTAATCAAGAATGATGAAAATTGTTAACTTTTAAATTTAAGTTTAAAAGACATTAAATTGATTTTAAACTAATAATTCATTTAATTAACGTGTAAAATTAGCCTTTTTGGATACTATCTTGGATTTTGATGAAACTCGTTTCATCGGATCCATAATAGTGAATTATTATAGGATTTCATGTTTCGTAGTGATCGGACTTATCGCTTGATCATGCGAGCTCGAAACGTGTAGAAATAAATTAATGTAATATAAATGAATATAATTTGATTTTAAAAGCTAACTTCTATATACAATAGAATTAAGGTCCAAAAATAGTTCCATTGAGTTTAAAAATATCAAAAACATATATTTCGGTATCTTGATGACCTATTTTCGTTTCGGGAACGAAACGGGCTTTACGGGTCGTTAATATCATTTCGACCCAATTCGATTTGTTCCATCTATTCTTATCCATCCCTGTCTATATATAGGCTGTTATAAACCCTAGCAGCTTTTTATTTTCATTTTTTGTATGTACAATTTCTATCTATTTGTTCAATTATCTGTTCCTTCTTAATGGAAGACATTCCAAAACCCTGATTACAATTCCAAACCAAATACAAAATTCAAACTCCTCAAACCCTACATATAATATATCATCACAAAGCTCTCGATGGGTATAATCTAGATCTGTAGTTCTTTTTTGCAATCAAGTCTCGGTTTTCCAGAAATCAGTGAAACAGTACTAGCCATTCGTTCTAGGGTTGTCGATTCGATGGTGGATCGTCGATTATACGATGACCGAAAGGTATAGGCCTGTAAAGGAGAAGGAGCAGCCGTGAACTATGATGGCCAATCATTAGGAAGTGGACATGGTTTGCCATAAAACGGCAAGGAATGCATGGCGGCGGTGGAGAAAGGGGGACGATTGGAATCGCGTGTGTGGGCATAGTGGTGGTCACCTCGGCGAGGGCAGGTCGGCCATGTGGTCAGATGGCTGAGATGGTGACTATAGATGTGGCGACTGGTAGATAACAGACGCTGGCTGTGTCACTGGGTCGGATTCTGTTTGATCGCGTTAGATTTGCATGTGATTTCATAAATACGTTTTTTTCCATCAATTCTATTTTAATTAAAATTTAAAATTTCAAACTTCTAATACTCATAACTTTTGCATATGAACTCGTATTCGGACGCAGTTTCTTCCATTGGGTTCGTATCAAAATTTCAGACAATATGAAACTAGTTTGGTTGAATTTGGAGATAGTTCAAATTTTGGATTTTTGTTGGATTTTAAATTGTCTAAAAATCAAAGGTGAGTGATTTAACCCACTCACGCAATACTAAACATTCTTATGTTAGTTAAGTTAAACTTATGAAGCGATAAGAATTTTGTTGGTAGCTTTGTGGTAGTTTAAATTGACATTTTAATTTGAAATTGAATTTTATTGAATTAAATTGCCATATAAATTAATATTGAAATTGAATTGCTAGTTAAATACCTGAAATTGATAACTAGTTAAATTATTATGGTTTATTAGCTGATTTGGATGTAGATTGTAATGGATGTTTATTTGTTGACATTTTGGATGATTGGATGTTTATTTATTTTAGATAACCCTGTTATCACTCTGTATGTTAAGTGACAACATATAAACTGTTATTTAAATTATTTCGAATAAAATTAGAAATTGGTTGAAATGATATAGACCTATGAAACTTTGATTTGGATTGAAATGATATACATAACCATCACTGAAGTTAAAATTAAAATAACTGAGCACTTGGCCATTGGATAGAAAATTATACACGGACACCGGATTGGTTAAATTAAATGGTTTTAAAATTTTGAATTTGGATTTTGATTAAATGACATTATTTTAAAGAAAATAAATTGTGGATTTATATGAATCGAATTATTTTATAATTCAAGCTTTGAAATGTTGAAATTGAAACTGGTTAAAATAAATTGTTTGTAAGAATTGAAGAGGAAATGTGAAGTTATAATTGATATTTGACTTTAATTTAGAAATTTGAATTATTTTAAGTTTTAGATCTTAAAATTTGGACAGCGAGATTTAATTTGATTAAATGGTTTAAATCGGTAAATTGAAATTGAAATGAATTGGAATGGTTTAAACTAAGAATAGAATTGAACTGTAAATCATTGAATTGAATTGCTAAATCGAATTTGAAGTTAATATGAACATTTCGAAAATTGAAGTTAATTCGAATTGAAATTGAAATTAAGTTGACTTGAAACTAAATCGAAATTGAGTCAATTGAATTGTAAGATTAGGAATTTAGTTTGTTGATTGAAATTGGATATGGGTCCAGATTTGTTGAAATGGAAACAAACAATTTGATTTAATACTATTTTCAAAATAAATTATTCTAATATAAACTGTTTAAAAATTTATCTTTTTAATATTCAAATTATGTAGATTTTTCCAAACTATTTTGCTATATAAATCATTTTCAATACACAAAACCATTTTTATATCAACTATTTAAACTATTTAAAACTATTTAAACTATTCAAACTATTTTCTAAAATTTCAAACTATGCAAGGTTGAGAGCTTGTATTTAAGTCGTCGATTTAATGCGAATGTGGTTAAATGAGGTTATAACCTAACTGGAGATTGGAAATGATATTTTCAAGTGAAAATGACATATTTTGAGTAAATACGGTACTTTGAAAAGAGGTGATATTTTTGAATTGAATATGATATTTTGATATCAAATATGAATCGGTTTTGAAATGTAAAAGTACCAACTGGTGTGGAAAATGATGTTTATTTGTTAAAGACACTGGGGCCACTTATTGGCATATACTCTGTCTATATTGAAACCACTTTAACAATTGTGTATGTGGTGGATGATCCAGAATGAAGTGGTTGGATTTGGTGAACCTTTGCTGGATTTGAAGAAAGAGAATGATGGTTGATGACCTCGGCACTTGTGCCAATTTGTAATGACTAAAACAGGATGGCTTATCAGGGCCAAGTGGGCTAGCTACCCTTAGCTAACACACCTCTTCGTATTACTATATTAATTTGGCTCGATCGATGCACCTTGATTTGATTTGATTTTGGGGGTGTTGTACACGGTGGGCGATCGTAGCTACGACGCGTTACCACCAGCCATACGACCCGACCTGGTTGTATTCTACCTTGGGCATCGCCTCACGTGCATTGTCATACTCTTTATCCTTATTCGTGCCCACTATGATTTTGTTTTAGTATGGTACCTATAGTGGACTCACTGGCTACCAACATTATTGGTTGTGTTACAGGACCTGCATAGACTACCTGCTTAAAAATGTGTTAAGGGTGATCAATGTAAAGCCTTAACGCTAAGAAGAATATCTACTTTACTGATAGGCACTACATAAATAGAGTATTTTACTACATATATATAGTTTAACGGATCCTTAGGAGATGTAAAATCCCGTAACATCTCTTAAGTTATTGCACTCATGTTGTACACTGGATAGGAGATGGAACACCCTGTAAACATCTCTGAAGCTATTACACTCATATATACTTGTTGATTTAACTTACATAAGAACTTTTAGTTCTGACTCGAGTTTTTTGTCTTTTCATTATGCTCGGCTCAAACTGAGCTTTTCAGTGTTTGAAGACATTATTTCTGGTGGACGACGACGGAGTTTGGTATATAATATTATTAGTATTATTCCGCTGCATCATTATTGGTATGCTATTGTTTGTACTCTGACTGTTGTAAAAAATTATGTAATCAAATGTATATTATAAGCAGCTTCATGAACTATTTATTTGATTATTATATTTTTGTCATTCCACTGCGAGATTCTATGTTTTGTTTATTTATCTCATTGATAATCCTCTCTTTTGAATGGTTTAAGTTAGACATGTATGGTTTACTGTTAATTTTAGCCATCCAAAAAAGTGGTTCGTCACACTAGATAACCCTGGATTGGATGTTAAGATGAATTAGAATATAGCTAAATAGTTGCAATGCTTTATTAGGCACTAATGGAAGATTACATAGTGTATGCTGGCAATTCGACTTGAACATTGATGGTAGATGCCCTGGGCGGTGCAGATTTACGGATACTAATGCGGAATGTATTCTGGTCCATGAAGGGACTATGGCACTTTGACACACACACACATGTATGTAGTTATTGTATACCTCGAGTAGGTTGGGCGTATCGTTATCGAACATAAAGTGAAAATGACTAAGCTTTAAATAATGAGCATAACACGTAATGGAAAACAAACGTCTTAAACTAGTGTTATGGGTAAAACATGCAATTTACCGATAGCCAGAATGTTGTTCAGACCCCTTCTTATTAAAACCCATAGGATAGATTTAGAGGGGCAGATACTGGCACAGGGTAGGAATGATGGGAGGACAGATTTCCTTTTGCATGCTTGGCACTGATAAAGGTACTATATACCTGAAGTATGAGCCGTAGAAAATATATGTATACACTTTACTATATTTATTTTTTCCATTGTGAGTTCTTATGGATAGTCTCTGATAAACTTTTGTTTATTACAGTATACCAACACTAACAATATGTACTTAATTTAGCGAACTTGGGTTTTTGATTTAGTGAAAATATAGTGTAACGACCCGATATTTTCAACCATTCGCATCCATTATAAGTGTATAGGTAGACACTCATGCCGGAATTGAATTTCTCAAAATATCGCGTTGTAAATAAAAATTTGGCGAATCTCAAGATATACAGTAAATAAAAACCACAGATCACAGACACAGAGTATATAAAAATGCAGCGGAAGAAAAAGAGATAGTAGTTCATGAAGCTACTACATAAATATGAGATACATCAGAGTTAAATAAGATACAACAGAAGAGTAACAGGATACATCAGGTACAAATCAGATACATCACTGAACCACTGGATACTGAAACAAAATAGATGGCTGGATCTTCAAGGAAAGCTCCAACGCCGAAGGTGAATCTGGAATGCTAACTCACTCAATCTGACTCGAGCGTAAAACAAAACACAAAACCCTCGAGTCAGGACATAAATACTTATAAACTGTAAATCAACTCAAGTGAACAGTAACAAAATGCATCAGTAACTTAAAGGATGCTTGGGACCGCCCATTCTCTAAGGATCCGTTAAACTATTTACTATGTAGTAATATACGCTATATACGGTAGTGTCTAATCAGTAAAGTATTATCATATAGAAAATAGCGTTAAGGGGATGGTGAACCTTAACGCGGTCGGATCTCTAAAACCAAAATCGTAGTGGGCTCGATATAAGGATATGACACGGCACGCGAAGCAATGCCAGGGTGGATACACCGTTTGCACTCCCGGACCGGTGGTGACGGCAAGCCAGCAGCTTCCGCCCACCTCGAACAATACCCCCGAATCAAAGTGGCGCCACCGAATCGAATCACAAAAGTAATAGAATAGTTTCCGATGGAGCATGCTCGATGAAAGGGTGCGACCCTTTGTGTAGCCCGGTATAGCTCCTGTTTTAGTCATATATGCCAACTCACGGGAGTTGGGTCCACGTAACATACCTCGAGAACGTCGCCACCATCCTACTTCATTCTGGAATCTCCACCGCGTACACAGTTGTTAAAGTGGTTTTCGGTATTGTCCGGCTATAAGACAATATCTGATCCCGGTCTCTTTAACAGCCAATCGTTATTATAACCCATGGATATTTATTTCAAATAATTTATACTTTCAAGACCAAAATATCATACTCATTTCAAAACAATATCACAATTGTATCATTTCCATTTCAAAAATAATTCAATATTATATCACTCAAATAGAACCCAAATTTTCAAATCATTGAATATTTCTTTAAATTTATTAAACTTGAAATATTCCTTTAAATTATCATAGCATTTTGGAAATGTTACCTTAAGGAATCATTGCATTTTTGGAATGTACTACTTTCCACTTTACATTGTATATAATCAAAGTATTGATAAGCTTAAAATTTTAACATGTCAATTTATCATAGCCTTATAGTTAAATAAACTTTCTTACTGTAATATACAATTTAAACCGAAATTCTTATGTTAAGTTAAAAGCACCTTATTAACTTACATTATTATTACAATAAAGAAACTTTATTATTTTAATCATTTAAAGTATGCCATTCACATAAATTAAAACTTGCTTATCAAATGTACGTTATCAACTTACATTTTATTATTACAGTAAGTAACATTTATCATTTTAATCAATTTAAAATACACCATTACATTGATTAAAATCTACGTGTCAAATGTACGTTTTAAATTTTATATTCCTATTACAATAATGAACATTTATTAATAAAATCAATACCACACTACTTAACTTTACATGTTTCTTTCTTAATTAAAACTTTACATGTTCTTGCATTAATTAAAACTTTTATGTTCTCTCATAAATTAGGACTTTACACGTTTCTTTCATTAATTGAAACTTATACGTTTCTTTCATTAATTAAAACTTATACCTTTCTTTCATTAATTAGGAATTTACATGTTCCTATCATTAATTAGAACACCATACGTTCTTTCATTAATTAAAACATATACGTTTCTTTCATAAATTAAAACCTACACGTTTCTTTCATAAATTAAAACCTATACGTTTCTTTCATAAATTAAAACCTATACGTTTCTTTCATAAATAAAAACCTATACGTTTCTTTCATAAGTTAAAACCTATACGTTTCTTTCATAAATTAAAACCTATACGTTTCTTTCATTAATTAAAACTTATACGTTTCTTTCATAAATTAAACCTATACGTTTCTTTCATAAATTAAAACCTATACGTTTCTTTCATAAATTAAAACCTATACGTTTCTTTCATAAATTAAACCTATACGTTTCTTTCATAAATTAAAACCTATACGTTTCTTTCATTCACTACACCAGAATCCTCATTTTGCAACGGCTTTAAGCCGTTGCAATATGATTTCGCAACGGCTTTGAGCCGTTGCGAAATGGGCAGTGGTAAAAATTTCGCAACGGCTCTTGTCCGTTGCTAAATATAGTTTTGCAACGGCTAAGGGCCGTTGCAGAATCTTATTTAGCAACGGCTCATAGCCGTTTCAGATTTAATTTCGCAACGGCTTAAATCCGTTGTTAAATGTCGACCAATAATTGTTGTTTTACCTATTAGCAACGGCTTTAATCCGTTGCTAATTACTAAATTTTTTTTTAAAAAAAAAATCGAAATTTTTTCTCTGTACCAGTGACAGTCTTTTCATTATCATAATTAATAAAAAAAATTGCAAATTTCACACTATCACAGAAGAAAGATTATTAAACCATATATTTTTCATACATTCAACACAAACCAAACATAACAAATATTTAAATTATAATGTTCAACATCAACACATACCATTATATAGTACAACAGCGAAATCATTACATAATACTACATTGCAATCTTATGTTTAACCTGCCTTGGTTGATTAGTCTTATGTCGCAGAAATACAAATTATGAGTGCTTGCACAAATACAAATACAAATACAAATATTAACCTCCTCTCAAGCAGGACAAAACAACAAATCAGATATGTCATATGAGGAGTCCCTCCACTAAGTGAGCACATAACCTCTTCAACTACAAGTGCTGGAAAACCAATATTATCTGCGCATAACAAAAATCAACCAGAAGGATATTAATATGAAACAGGGTTTGAATACAGATAGTAAATCAGATATGTCATAGCTGTGATGGTGGACCATAGCTGAAATATTAATGCACAAAATATTAATGGGTGAGAACCCCATATTATGGTAAGACAAATGTAACGCATGCATATGCGATTGCTATAGGTGGTGAAAAGAGTAAAAATATTCACTAAGGATAAGCTAAAATAATATAAATGTTTTTACTCCTTGTTGTATTTTAAAATTTGTACAACCAAACTGCTTATAACCATATCACTTCCTCGTTCTCCATACTTCTGTTTCACCACCTTCAAAGTGCACACAACACTGTTGTGCACACAATCACTTCATCACCACACAACTGATACAACTTCCATTCTGCCCTGCTCATCCCCACACATCCATTTCAACAGCCCACTTCTCCAACATAGCCACCCAGAAGCTCCTTTGCTTGCTACTTCAATCATCAACATTCATCCATACATTCACTGCACTTCCATCCACCCTGTTCTGCCATCAAAACAACAGTACATCAAACATCACAATCAAAACCACCTTCTAGAATATTGCCAGCTGATCAACATATCACTATAGCAACCCCTGACCATCCCTACAGCAACTGCTCCTCCCTCATCGACAACAACCAGCAACCATACTCGTCAACCACATTCAGCAGTTTCATCCTCCACAAACCAATACTGTGCATTCACACTGCCACTCTACTCATCATACCCCTAACTTCATCAACTTCATCACAAGAACCTCCTCACATTTTTCAACTAACCACTACTTCTCCCCTGTTATCTCTTCAACCCACAAGTAACAGCCTCTAGCCATTCTTCCCCTCTGCTACCAGTCCTCTTCAACAAACATCCACCAGTGACCAACCAGTTCTGCAACAGACTTCCTCGAACACTACTACAAAACACACAACAATCCATTGCGCCACATAATTTTTCTGCCATCACCATACTACCAACACTCCAGTCATTCCATTTTCTTTATACACTGCTCTGGCAATACAACAAACCCACATCCGTTGTCAACTACTTCCTGCCTTCAAATACAACCATCAACATCAGGTAATCAGTTACTTCCATTACCTAACAGTCTTCAACCAATACACACTGCCTTGTATATATCATCTGCTTGCCTCACAACAAATCAATTTCCAACTGCATACCAGAGCTTCCCCACTACACTTGCCACCAGTACAACTACATAATTCAATATTGTCTGTACAACTTCCCCCTACCACATATCCAAACCACCCATCCTCTTCATTTGTCACTGCCCATCTACATCTACATAACTCAATATTGTCTTTACAACATCCTAACCTACACATCAGTATGCACATATTCATTAACAATTGTGCATCAGTATCCCATTGCCATCAACAGTCACTGAACTCAACAAAACTGTGCACGTTCTCCTTCATCACCATTTAGACCAAAACTACCACCGGAACCTCCCAACATATCACTAAAACAACCATTACCCCATACATAAACACCTACACCTCACCACTATAAACATAAAACTGCTCGACCACATCATACCCACTGTCAAGACCACTCTGCAGCAGTTCACCTCCACAACACTACCTGTGCCATTCACCATATCACCTACTTGCACCCATCAATACATCAACATACATGTTCACATACAACTGCATTCAAATACACATTACTTCTGAGCAAACACTACCAACTTCTTCCACTCCACCCTTTTGAGCAGTGCACTGACATTCCCATCATTTCAACATTCCATTTATCTTCCTACTGCTACACAAAGCAACCATACTTCATTACTACCTATCACCACCTATCAACTATCAATAACCACCTGAACTTCATACAAATCTCACAGCAATGCACATCACTGCATCAAATTTCACGAACCCACTATCTTGCAACTTCATACAATACTATTGTGACATCAACTATCACACACCTTCTATACCATGCAGGAACATTCTCAACTTCGTCTTCATCGGTTTTCTATACTTGAAGACATATTGATCTGCCAACAAAAATATATACAACATTTTAGTAAAAATACCTTAAACTTGACATAAAACACATTTAAAGAAAAAAATTAATTACTCCGTGCATTTGCCGTAATTTTTAATTCATCCAACTTATAACCGAGGTTTACTGAACTTTTTATTAACATTTGTGTTGATTGTCAAAACATTCTGCTTACATTACAAAACTTTACATTTCACCGTTCTTAACATTTCAATTCATTTCTACATCTTACCGAACAACCTCCCTGCTCCTCCTTTCATCCTTCTCCATTGCCCACAGTGCAATCTTCTTGTTTACATTAAAAAGTTGTGTGTGCGCTTGTTATTTGAATTTTTTTTTGCATTGTGATTGTGTGCATTTCTTGTTTTCTAGTTTCATTTTGCATTTGCATTTCTATTTAAAAAAACAAAAAAAAACATACAAATTCAAAAACTATATATATATATATGTATGTATGTATTACATTTGCATTTCAAATTTGCATTTACATTTGTTTTCTTTCCTATTTTGTTTTTACAAATTTTTACATACTCCCATCTCTGTTCACTTCCTTTGGACCACAAACCATATTTCACTGCACATGTGTACCTCTCTGGCCACAAACCATATTTTTACATACTCCCATCACCGAGCTCTGTGTACCTCTCTGGCCACAACATCCACCATCACTTCATTGCCAAACCAACCTTACATATCAACTATCTCCTACCCACATATTCACACTTCTGACTGTAACATCCCATACACCCTGCACACAAACTCCACCTCCTTGCTGCACAATAGAGTACAACTCCCTGCATACCCCATACACCCTTGCCATCAACATCCACAAACTGTCTCCACATACTCCTGTCTACATACACTGCTGCACAACAACAACACCATAGCAATCAGTTGCCAGAAACCCAACTATACAAATACAGTATTGAAATTGGGTTCATTTATTAAACTAAATAATGTACACGCATTACATACAATACCCAACTATACAAATACAGTATCCGTACAAAACAGATTGCCTAATACCACCGCATCTAACCAGCCCAGCCATGTACCTACAAAAATAAACTAAAAGCCTAATTCCTAAGTTTAAGACTCAAACGTTACAATCCAACATCAAGTTTGACACTCAAATTCAGACCCATATATGAATCAGATCATTCCAGTGCAACTGCAAATGCTCGTTCTCATGCCCGATCAAACCGCTGTTCATTTGATGCACAACGCAATAATTTGGTAGCCGCTTAGGAACTGCTACTGTCTTGGTAACCGCCACTTCAAACTGCAACGAGAAACCCATCGACTATGGCTTACGTCAAACTATCTGCCACCACTAACCAAAACATCCGCCTTTTCTGCTCCTCTAATGCTATCGTCAATAATACATGATGCTGCAGATGTGATACTTGGTCGTATTCTAACTACCACATCCCCTTGCCTTTCTACCCTGATTCACAAACCACAAACAATTACCAAAACTCAAACCCCACTGTCTACACAATCAAACTTCCTCACTCCCTATCAAACAAGACCACTTTATACCACTCATACCACTTCAATTGTTGCCTCGACAGTCCACCACAAACAAACAAGCCTGCTAAAGGATTTTTAGTTTACTAGGGATGCAACAATGAGATATTCTAATAAAAGAAAACGTTTTGCAAAATATATATATCACTATCAAATGCGCAAATAAAGAGAGTAGGGAATATGTGCAACTTCGTTCGTATTTATTTACACCAAATTTACATGATTACATGTTCTAACCAATTAATAGACTGGTGTATCAACTACAATGATTAAATCTATTTCTACTACTGATGGTCATGATGAGGGATCGTTTCTTCAAAATAGATTCAGCATATTAGCATATTTGATGGAAGAAGTTAACTGTTCCTCTTGTGGGCATGAAATCACTATTACTGACATGGGTATTGACAGAGTTAAGGTTGTTAAAGATATAGGTTCAATTCTTGAAGTTAATAATTCAAGCATATTTGCAAAGATAGATGGAACTAAGTTGCGCAGGTCAGCTACTATGAATGGTTATTGAAAAGGGCTTAAAAGAATAAATTGAAAATCAATTTTCCGTATGGTTGTGATCTATGTATTGGTGATGGCATGGATAAAAATGTGACTGGAGATGTTGTAGAGACTGTTATAAAGGGTACATCTAACACTCTTGTAGTAGTTGAGGTTGAGCATAATAAAGATAACAGGGTAAACAGTGCATTTGGTATGCATGAAACTCATCTGATATGGATATTAACAGTGTGTAGGATGTAATGGATAAAGGATTTAACTCTTTTCTTTAAATTAATAGACTGGTGTTTTTTAACAATAAGAATAAAATCAAGAATTAAATCAACTACTTCTACCAGATAAAAGAACAGGATGAAAAATGGAAATTGGATCTGAATTGCACTAGGCATATAATTAGCAAGTAGTCAGATCTATACAGAGGAATATATGGAGTTCACTCCCATAACATACATATTTCTATAAAAATAATTGGTTTTTTACTGTTTTTGTAAAAATAAACTGTTATAGTTTGAACTGTTGTCAAAAAATAAAATCATTCATGGATATAAATGCATTTACAAGCAAACGCTGTTTCTATAAAAATACTCTGTTACAGGATAGTTACCATTAAAATCAAATTTGAACTCTTAAAGTTAAAAGAAAAGCTAAAGTATATATGAAAAGTAGAATTTGGAATTTGAATTTCACGCATATGTAGCTTATAATAATGAGCAGGATATGAATCAGAACCTAAATACTTCAATTGGCTAGGTCCAGACACAATGAGGGTCAATGATAGTAAGTATTCATTGAATTATTGATGTCTATTGATGTGTTTAAAAATGGAACTAGGAAACTCATTGGGACAACAAATAAAGGAAACTGCAGAACTTAAAAATAATGCAAAAATCAACAACACTTAAAATTAGTACAGAACACAGTTTACCGTTCCAATTTCTCAATCCTTTAAGGTAAAAGTCAAAAGCGTGCTATTAAATAACCCGAGATCGATTGTGTGAGAATTCATTCAGTTTTACTTTTCAATTCAACAGCTAAAATTATCACTTTAACCAAAAAGTTCAAACCATAAAACCCAAGATAATTCTCAAACAAAATAAATGAAAAACCTCATTTTAATCTACTGTAAAGCTGAGTTACAAGAATCTGTTGAGCTGTAAATGGAATTGAGATGATTACCTACAATTTATTAGCTTCGTAAGATGTGGTAAGCTAAAGTTCGTGCTAAATCCACAAGGCAACAGGCGCGAATTTATTCCAGCACTAGGGTTTAGTATTGGGGAGGAGGAAGGTAGCGATGAAGAGAAGTGGAAAGATCGTGGAGCTAGGGTTTTGTGGGATTTGGGGAAATCGTCCGGTTGGCAGAAGAAAATAGGAAGGAGGCGCGGGACAAAAAAAAATTGAAGGGTACGGGGCTTTTTTAGGGCGTGCTATTATTCGAATACCACACGCATAAAACCCTAGCCCGTTGGAATATAGCAACGGCTCAAAGCCGTTGCCAAAGGTTTCGCAACGGCTCAAAGCCGTTGCTATATTGCAACGGCCCAAGTCCGTTGTGAATTTACCGCACTATGGTGTTGCGAAATTGCTTATATGGTGTAGTGATTAATTAAAACTTATACGTTTCTTTCATAAATTAAAATCTATACGTTTCTTTCATAAATTAAAATCTATACGTTTCTTTCATAAATTAAACCTATACGTTTCTTTCATAAATGAAAACTTATACGTTTCTTTCATAAATTAAAACTTAACATTTCAGATTTATATTACCATTTCACAAATTTAACTAAACTTCCAGTTTATTTAATTAATTTAACATCTTTAATTAAAACTCAAATTTCACATTTTCAAGTCAAGTTATATTTTAAAATTTCATTTTCAACAGTCATTTATTCAACCACTTAAATTTATAGAAAATCAATAATTCTTTAATAAATCACTTAAATTCAAATATAAATCAATTTATCATATTTACCATTTTCCAAATAAAATTAAAGTCCATTTTATTCATGTAACTTAAATATCATTTTTAGTCAAAATTCCAAATTTCAAACATAAGTTATATTTCAAAATCCAGTTAATCCATTCATAAATTACATTTTTAACACATAGAAAAATCATAATTTATTTATTTTAAAACCTTTCAAAATATATTTAAATCAAATTTCATAATTTTATATTTTTAAAATACTTAAAATATTCAAAGCACTTTATAGAATAACCACGGGTCTGTATGTAGTTCTAACTTAGGTCAAGTGATACGGATATGTATCATTTCAATCTGCAGTTTAAAAGGTAAAAATCCGGGTTCTATCATTTCAAACCCGCAATCCCAAGTTTAAATAAATAAATAAAATAACTCAGGCCTATCATTTCAGCCCATAATGATTTTTATCCTAACAGGGAACTTGCAGTGTGATCATATACAGAAATAATATAAACAATGTCAATATCACAATATACAGTCATGTATCAGATGTCAGGTGAAAATTAACAGTTTTAACATGGTAATAACATGGTAATAACACGGCATAGCATATCATATGATCATCATTAACTTGCATAAACATTTTACATTACTAAACACTTGTCATCAATCCACTTTTCATAAGTATATATGTCAGAGTGAGAAAGACTCACCTTTTTCAAAGCTAGAGACCAAAACAACATACAAGCACGACTCCAAAGGCACGATAAGCACAATTTCACGACTTTTGATTTGAGTTGAAAGATAGCCAAGATATGATTTTGTATCATCAACCCAAAACAAAACAAACCAGACAATATATAAACATTCAACATAAAATAACATTGAAACAATTTTGAAATACAAAGCGAAATGAACAAGATAGATTGGACCTTGCTTCAACCACTTCAATGCTTTGCCTAAGGGACACTTATGCTTGGCTATGATGATGCTTTGGCTCAGGTATGATATCATATAGGTCAGGTTTAACATCATATAGGCAAGGCAACAAGTGGAGATGAAGGGAATGAGGCAACAATGGTCAAAAACATTGTTTTTAGGCATGTAGGTTGCAATTTGAAGGGTTTGGCCACCATAGATGGCTCGGCCATGGTCATGGTTGGTGGAGTAGATGGTGTTGGAGGCATGGAAGAGATGTAGGAGTTTGTGGCTGCGGCTATGGAGAAGAGGCCGATCCAAACTTAGAAGAGAAACAAGGCAAAATTGCATAGAAAAGTAAGAAAAGTAGAAAGAAGAGAGGGATTTACCTAATATTTTTTCTTCAAGGTGGAGGCCATGATTTTTAGGGTTTTGGGGCTTCAAAAATTCGTGAATGACAAGAGGAAGTCGGCTGGAAAGGATGGGGAAAGGAATGGCTAAGATGAATTGATGTATTAATGACAGAAGAAACTGCAAAAGAAACGGATAAAACGTTTTTCCGTTTCTTAGCTCTTAACCCTTTCAAATTTCTCATATATATTTATATACATCCAAATAACTGAAAATAATTAAAATCTCAGTTAAAATTCGAAAATATAACAGATAAACAAAATATTAAAAATTAAATGTTAATTAGATATGATTAAATAAGAAAAATAGCACAGAAAAATGAAAACTAGACTTAAGAATTAGAAATAACTTCAATACACTTTGGAAAAATTTACTTAAATTTAAATACATGTAAAATGAATAAAATAAAGTAAAACAAAGAAAATAAAAGTGAGTGCATAAAATATATAAATAAGTTTTAATTATGTATAATTAAAATTAGAAAATGGCTTAAAATTGTAGACTAGGCTTTAAAATTAGAAATAAATCCAAATGAACTTTAGAAAATCTTCATGGACTTGTAAAATATTTATAACAAATAAAATAAAAAAAATAAAAGTGCATTCACAAAAAAAAATTATTAAATATAATTTATATAAAGAAAATGGCAGAAAATTAGAAAACAGCCTTTAAAAATAGGAAATAAATACAGTAAATTTTGAAAAAATTCTATTATCATTTAAAAATATTTAAAAGTCAAAATATACATAATAAAACATATTATCACATAATAAAATAAAATATAACCAAGAAGAAGTAATTTATACAATTTAAAATAGTCATTGTTAAATAACCCTATATACGCACAATATTGTAAAGGGTATAACTTTCACAATTTACATCCAAATTCAACGAAACGAAAAGTGGTGTTCTTATAATTTTATGTACTTTCATAATAAAATAAAAAATTTAAAATTTTAAACTTCTAAAATTTTAAGTTGAAAGTCACAGTTTGACTATTTTGACCAAAATCAGCATTTCAGGCAAATATTCAACTTACAAAATTTTGGAATTATAACTCATATAAAAATCAAGATTATATTTAAATAATAAATTTAATCATTTCAAATAAGTAAAAATAAAAGTTTTTTTTTAAACCAAAATTTTACATTAAAATAATTAAAATATACAATAAAATAATTACAAAATATAGGGTTGTTACACTCTCCCCCACTCAAAACTTTTCGTCCCCGAAAAGGAATGAGGTATGAGAAAGCACAGAAAAAGATAGAGTGAAATAAGGTTAGGACAAGATGACAAGGAGAATGAAATTATACATGCTGGCTATTGTTATAGATAAGTTTTACAAGGTGGAGCTGATCTTTCCAAGATTCTCCAAAATTAAGAACACATGCACGAAAAAGATGGATTCAAAATGATTACCAAAGATCTATCAAAGATTATAGAAAGATTCCTATACCAATCTATAGCAAGATAAGGAGGAGGATAACAAAAAAATAGTTTGGAAAACAAAATAAGGAAATAGATTTGAAAGCATGGAAATTTCAACTTAAATAGAGAATAAATCTTTACACAAGTTAAATAAATCTTAACTATCTCAAATTTCATTATCTTATTATCAAATCATCATAAATTAACAAATTTCAAAACCATGGGTTTGAAAAATAATCATTTATTACACTAACAATGTATTTAATAAATTTAATTCTTCTTTATTCCTAAATAAAACTAAATTATTCCTCTCACTATATTTATCACTTATGTTAAACATACATACACTTAATATAACTGCTTTCTTTTATTCTTAGTTCTTTTAATATTATTTTGTTATAAGTTATTCAATTACCCTTTATTATATTTACCTCTGTTAATCGTTTTATAATTAAAATTTAAGTGTATAACATTTATTATAACCACTCAAATTTTATTTATAAAATCTTTTTATATTGTATATTACCCAATTACATTGTTAACTTCTGAAATTAAGGTAAGTTATATTGGAATGAAATTATGTCATACAAATAAAACTTTCCAATTCAATTATCTCAAGTTTAATCATTTATCCAAATTTTTTGATTTTCTTTTTATAATTGAAATTATTGTTAAAAAAAAATTTAAGAATTAAATTTCCGATTTCTTCAAACCATTTAGAGATAAGTAATAATATATATAATATGTCAAATCAAATTTCAATAATATATCTATATATATTATAAATTAAGTCATATTTTAGAAATTCAAATCAATTTAATTTCCCAAAACAAAGCTGTAGCAAGACTACAGAACAGTCTCTTCACTTCGAAACTCGAAAATGAACGTCGATGATGCTGCAGTCATCACCGAAGTTATTTTCCAGCGACAAAGAGAAGAGTACTAGTTTTAAACTTAAAATTCTTTGGAAACAAATTTCTATTTGAAAATATTTTAAATATTATATCCCTTTAAACTTTTAAACAAAAGGTTTGGAACCATCGGAAATTAAATTATCAATTTTTTTTTCTAAATTCATTTAAGTTCCCATATAAATTTATAAACAATTATTTATAAATTCATTTATAGAACAATAAATGATAAATCAAGTATTATCATTTCAAATTATCAATTTGAATCATTTTATTAAGTTCCATAAATATATATATATCAAAATTTTATTTCATTAACCAAAACAAAATTTAAAATAATATCGTGTCAGTTTGTTCTGTCAAAGTATTTTAGAAATCCTATCGATAGCGTTGATCAGACGAATCGATCGGAAACCCAAATCAACATCAACAACTCCAACAACACAATAAAAAAAATATAGATTGACAAATACAATTCAAAATGTTTGAAAATATGTTGGAAACAAAAGACAAGATGATTAAATACAGAGTAGGGAGGTGAATAAGCTAAAATAAATCACGGGCAACCTTAATCGGGTCAACCGTGACTTAAAGTATAAGATCGAAGTGGATTTTTTGGGGTAAATCTACGTTTGATCTCAAGAGTTAGAGTTTGGGATAATAGGAGATACTAGCATCTAAACCGAGGATATAAAACCTTTGGTGAATCGATGCTGTTGTAATGGAGTTTCACCCCTCTTACAAGAAAATTTTTCAGATTGGCGGGACCGCCAATTCACTATAAAGATCATTCGAAGTGGAGTTATGGGATACTCCAGAATCAAGTGAAGATGAGTAGCGGGGAATAAGAATGGATTTTTAGAACCGCAGGGAGCGTTCCGAAATTCAAAGGAATCGAGTCAAAAGAGAGAGATTCAACTCGAATGAAAGTGATTCTGTAAATACATCTACACCATATGCTGAGTTTTGCCTAGAGCTAACCAAAGCTCTGATACCAACTGTAACGACCCGATATTTTCAACCATTCGCATCCATTATAAGTGTATAGGTAGACACTCATGCCGGAATTGAATTGCTCAAAATACCGCGTTGTAAATAAAAATTTGGCAAATCTCAGGATACACAGTAAATAAAAACCACATATCACAGACACAGAGTATATAAAAATGCAGCGGAAGAAAAAGAGATAGTAGTTCATGAAGCTACTAAATATGAGATACATCAGAGTTAAATAAGGTACAACAGAAGAGTAACAGGATACATCAGGTATAAATCAGATACATCACTGAACCACTGGATACTGAAACAAAATAGATGGCTGGATCTTCAAGGAAAGCTCCAACGCCGAAGGTGAATCTGGAATGCTAACTCACTCAATCTGACCCGAGCGTAAAACAAAACACAAAACCCTCGAGTCAGGACATAAATACTTATAAACTGTAAATCAACTCAAGTGAACAGTAACAAAATGCATCAGTAACTTAAAGGATGCTTGAGACCGCCCATCCTCTAAGGATCCGTTAAACTATTTACTATGTAGTAATATACGCTATATACGGTAGTGTCTAATCAGTAAAGTATAATCATATAGAAAATAGCGTTAAGGGGATGGTGAACCTTAACACGGTCGGATCTTTAAAACCAAAATCGTAGTGGGCTCGATATAAGGATATGACACGGCACGCGAGGCAATGCCAGGGTGGATACACCGTTTGCACTCCCGGACCGGTGGCGACGGCAAGCCAGCAGCTTCCGCCCACCACGAACAATACCCCCGAATCAAAGTGGCGCCACCGAATCGAATCACAAAAGTAATAGAATAGTTTCCGATGGAGCATGCTCGATGAAAGGGTGCGACCCTTTGTGTAGCCCGGTATAGCTCCTGTTTTAGTCATGTATGCCAACTCACAGGAGTTGGGTCCATGTAAGCCAACTCACAGGAGTTGGGTCCATGTAACATACCTCAAGAACGTCGCCACCATCCTACTTCATTCTGGAATCTCCACCGCGTACACAGTTGTTAAAGTGGTTTTCGGTATTGTCCGGCTATAAGACAATATCCGATCCCGGTCTCTTTAACAACTAATCGTTATTATAACCCATGGATATTTATTTCAAATAATTTATACTTTCAAGACCAAAATATCATACTCATTTCAAAACAATATCACAATTGTATCATTTCCATTTCAAAAATAATTCAATATTATATCACTCAAATAAAACCCAAATTTTCAAATCATTGAATATTTCTTTAAATTTATTAAACTTGAAATATTCCTTTAAATTATCATAGCATTTTGGAAATGTTACCTTAAGGAATCATAGCATTTTTGGAATGTACTACTTTCCACTTTACATTGTATATAATCAAAGTATTGATAAGCTTAAAATTTTAACATGTCAATTTATCATAGCCTTATAGTTAAATAAACTTTCTTACTGTAATATACAATTTACACCGAAATTCTTATGTTAAGTTAAAAGCACCTTATTAACTTACATTATTATTACAATAATGAAACTTTATTATTTTAATCATTTAAAGTATGCCATTCACATAAATTAAAACTTGCTTATCAAATGTACGTTATCAACTTACATTTTATTATTACAGTAAGTAACATTTATCATTTTAATCAATTTAAAATACACCGTTACATTGATTAAAATCTACGTGTCAAATGTACGTTTTAAATTTTATATTCCTATTACAATAATGAACATTTATTAATTAAATCAATACCACACTACTTAACTTTACATGTTTCTTTCTTAATTAAAACTTTACATGTTCTTGCATTAATTAAAACTTTCATGTTCTCTCATAAATTAGGACTTTGCACGTTTCTTTCATTAATTCAAACTTATACGTTTCTTTCATTAATTAAAACTTATACCTTTCTTTCATTAATTAGGAATTTACATGTTCCTATCATTAATTAGAACACCATACGTTCTTTCATTAATTAAAACCTATACGTTTCTTTCATAAATTAAAACCTATACGTCTCTTTCATAAATAAAAACTTATACGTTTCTTTCATAAATTAAAACCTATACGTTTCTTTCATAAGTTAAAACCTATACGTTTCTTTCATAAATTAAAACCTATACGTTTCTTTCATTAATTAAAACTTATACGTTTCTTTCATAAATTAAAATCTATACGTTTCTTTCATTAATTAAAACCTATACGTTTCTTTTATTAATTAAAACCTATATGTTTCTTTCATCAATTAAAACCTATACGTTTCTTTCATAAATTAAAACCTATACGTTTCTTTCATAAATTAAAATCTATACGTTTCTTTCATAAATTAAACCTATACGTTTCTTTCATAAATTAGAACTTATACGTTTCTTTCATAAATTAAAACTTAAGATTTCAGATTTATATTACCATTTCACAAATTTAACTAAACTTCCAGTTTATTTAATTAATTTAACATCTTTAGTTAAAACTCAAATTTCACATTTTCAAGTCAAGTTATATTTTAAAATTTCATTTTCAACAGTCATTTATTCAACCACTTAAATTTATAGAAAATCAATAATTCTTTAATAAATCACTTAAATTCAAATATAAATCAATTTATCATATTTACCATTTTCCAAATAAAATTAAAGTCCATTTTATTCATGTAACTTAAATATCATTTTTAGTCAAAATTCCAAATTTCAAACATAAGTTATATTTCAAAATCCAGTTAATCCATTCATAAATTACATTTTTAACACATAGAAAAATCATAATTTATTTATTTTAAAACCTTTCAAAATCTATTTAAATCAAATTTCATAATTTTATATTTTTAAAATACTTAAAATATTCAAAGCACTTTATAGAATAACCATGGGTCTGTATATAGTTTTCTAACCTAGGTCAAGTGATACGGATATGTATCATTTCAATCCGCAGTTTAAAAGGTAAAAATCCGGGTACTATCATTTCAAACCCGCAATCCCAAGTTTAAATAAATAAATAAAATAACTCAAGCCTATCATTTCAGCCCATAATGATTTTTATCCTAACAGGGAACTTGTAGTGTGATCATATACAGAAATAATATAAACAATGTCAATATCACAATATACAGTCGTGTATCAGATGTCCGGTGAAAATTAACAGTTTTAACATGGTAATAACATGGTAATAACACGGCATAGCATATCATATGATCATCATTAACTTGCATAAACATTTTACATTACTAAACACTTGTCATCAATCCACTTTTCATAAGTATATATGTCAGAGTGAGAAAGACTCACCTTTTTCAAAGCTAGAGACCAAAACAACATACAAACACGATTCCAAAGGCACGACAAGCACAATTTCATGACTTTTGATTTGAGTTGAAAGATAGCCAATATATGATTTTGTATCATCAACCCAAAACAAAACAAACCAGACAATATATAAACATTCAACATAAAATAACATTGAAACAATTTTGAAATACAAAGCGAAATGAACAAGATAGATTGGACCTTGCTTCAACCACTTCAATGCTTGGCCTAAGGGACACTTATGCTTGGCTATGATGATTCTTTGGCTCAGGTATGACATCATATAGGTCAGGTTTAACATCATATAGGCAAGACAACAAGTGGAGATGAAGGGAATGAGGCAACAATGGTCAAAAACATTGTTTTTAGGCATGTAGGTTGCAATTTGAAGGGTTTGGCCACCATAGATGGATCGGCCATGGTCATGGTTGGTGGAGTAGATGGTGTTGGAGGCATGGGAGAGATGTAGGAGTTTGTGGCTGCGGCTATGGAGAAGAGGCTGATCCAAACTTAGAAGAGAAACAAGGCAAAATTGCATAGAAAAGTAAGAAAAGTAGAAAGAAGAGAGGGATTTACCTAATTTTTTTTCTTCAAGGTGGAGGCCATGATTTTTAGGGTTTTGGGGCTTCAAAAATTCGTGAATGACAAGAGGAAGTCGGCTGCAAAGGATGGGGAAAGGAATGACTAAGATGAATTGATGTATTAATGACAGAAGAAACTGCAAAAGAAACGGATAAAACGTTTTTCCGTTTCTTAGCTCTTAACCCTTTCAAATTTCTCATATATATTTATATACATCCAAATAACTGAAAATAATTAAAATCTCAGTTAAAATTCGAAAATATAACAGATAAACAAAATATTAAATATTAAATATTAATTAGATATGATTAAATAAGAAAAATAGCACAGAAAAATGAAAACTAGACTTAAGAATTAGAAATAACTTCAATACACTTTGGAAAAATTTACTTAAATTTAAATACATGTAAAATGAATAAAATAAAGTAAAACAAAGAAAATAAAAGTGAGTGCATAAAATAAATAAATAAATTTTAATTATGTATAATTAAAATAAGAAAATGGCTTAAAATTGTAGACTAGGCTTTAAAATTAGAGATAAATCCAAATGAACTTTAGAAAATCTTCATGGACTTATAAAATATTTATAACAAAAAAAATAACAAAAAAAAAGTGCATTCACAAAAAAAAATTTATTAAATATAATTTATATGAAGAAAATGGCAGAAAATCAGAAAACAACCTTTAATAATAGGAAATAAATACAGTAAATTTTGGAAAAATTCTATTATCATTTAAAAATATTTAAAAGTCAAAATATACATAATAAAACATATTATCACATAATAAAATAAAATATAACCAAGAAGAAGTAATTTATACAATTTAAAATAGTCATTGTTAAATAACCCTATATACGCACAATATTGTAAAGGGTATAACTTTCACAATTTACATCCAAATTCAACGAAACGAAAAGTGGTGTTCTTATAATTTTATGTACTTTCATAATAAAATAAAAAATTTAAAATTTTAAACTTTTAAAATTTTAAGTTGAAAGTCACAGTTTGACTATTTTGACCAAAATCAGCATTTCAGGCAAATATTCAACTTACAAAATTTTGGAATTATAACTCGTATAAAAATCAAGATTATATTTAAATAATAAATTTAATCATTTCAAATAAGTAAAAATAAAAGTTTTTTTTAAACCAAAATTTTACATTAAAATAATTAAAATATACAATAAAATAATTACAAAATATAGGGTTGTTACATATGGGCCCACTAAGGTGCGCGTAGTTATGTTTGTTATCAGAGCTTAGGTTAATCAATCATAGAAATTAAAATATGCTAAGTGAACATATTAGCATTTTACTTATATATATATATATATATATATATATATATATGAATATATATATATATATTATACGTCAAACTCTATAAAATATTACTATAGAAGTAGTTGCAATCATATTCTTAACAGATGGATAAGTTTACTATGAGTCGGAACAAGATAAATTTAAAATATACACCTACCTGGTTGCATGTGGAAGAAGGGTCATATTGAAAGGCATGTTTTATGAGGAGCATGAATGTGACATATGAAAAGGTCTCTGACGCTAGATAGTACTTAACTCACTTGTTGGGCCAAAATTACACTATGATGGTAGATCTTCGTAGAATTGCCGATAGATGAGGTACGTTAGATCCAGATAAATGGGAAGTAAAGAATTTATATGTTACAGATGTCTGGTAGTAAGAGTTAAATAAGTTCTTGAATGAAAGTTGTCAGAAATCACTCCAAGATGATAACTGGATTTTTAATACATTCTAAAAGAAGGTAAGCCAGAAAGAAAAGTGGAAAAGAAGAAAAGTCCAAAAAAAGGGACAAGTAAAACCCATTTTGAGTCCTATCCCAAAGGAAAGAATTTAATAAAAAAAGTTTGCGAAAAATAAACAAACAAACAAATAGTGTATTTGAAATTATTTTCAAGAGATTTATTTTAAAGTGGTAAAACTCTATTTTTGAAAGTCAATTAATGTAAAGTTTTTCCCAAACTAAAATGTTTTTATATTATACTTAAATAGAATTTCTAGAAGAAATTAAATTTTTTTTATTTCAGTTAAAATGGGTTTTAATAAAAGAATATTTCTTTGGAAATAAAAAGAATATAGAGCACATATATAGCTCATTAATTTTTTTTGGTTATGAAAAATTAAAGTTCTAAAATTATTTTAGAAAGGGTGGCAATATAAAGTGGTACTGGTTTCGAATGGGGTAAAAAGAATGGGAAAGAGGAAAAGAAATTATTCAGAATAGTCGGGACGAAGACAAAAATGGCGGTAGTGAAATGAAATAATGTTTAGTTACAATAAATAGTTTATATTTGACTCTACCCAAATACAGTCCAGGTTCAGATTGGGCCTAAAAAGCCACAAGCGGTCGATCGCCTGGGATCCGTCGGTCGATCGGTAGCGGTCAACTACCCCAAAATAACCAATTGAACGGTTAGCGGGTTTCGGGCATGACTCGAACCTTGAAAGCAACATATAGTTACGTCTTAGTCGAGTCACCCCTCATGTGATTCCCCACCTATGGATAATGCCGTTAATTAGTATGAAGAGTAAGGCTGTTAAGGAGCGACCATTTGTGTAATTGCTTTGTGCGAGTACCGATATGTCAGATAGTATGTCATGCATTTCTTTTCAAGAGGAAATCTGACATATCAAATACAAACTCAAAGCTACTATACAGTGGCTATGTAGCCTTCAGAAATAAATATAAAATAAGTATAACATAAATCAGTCACAGATATTCATATCACTAACGCAAAAACAAATATGAATATAAATATAGAAGTGAACATCAAAGTAGTGGTCTTACAAGATCCAATACATCACAAAAGAATAGGTACAAGTGCTAGACAAAAGAACATGCATACAACAAGAAGTCTTTATCTCGAATGTATAAAAACCAAAAACTACTAAGCTAAAGTAGTTAGCCAAAAAATCAGAAGCTAGTCCCTGCTAAGAAGTCAAGTGGAAGCACTTGAAACACCTCGGTCTGACCCAAGTATTATTTAAGAAGAAAATATAATAAACGGATCAGTCTAGACATAATTATCATGTTAGATGAGATAGGATAAGAGATATGACAAATATATATATGATAACAACAAAAGTCACACAATTACCTCAAATTTTCTCAAACACCAAAAAGAATGTCATATTCTTTATTTTTACTCACCAAATCACAAATATTGATAGAGCTTATCAATGAGAATCACAAAAATTGGCGAAACTCAAACTCTCGAAATCAATAATTAGAAATCCAAAAAACACAAAGGAGGAAAGCCTATCATAAACGAGAGCATGAACTCACTAACATGTGTATCACAAATAAGGTGCTATCCCATGGGTCGCTAACCGATAGAGCCGGTGCAATGACGTAATACAACGATACGCCCGAGGAATCTGAAACTCAAACAAGCTGGAATAACGACGTTAACAATGATACGTCCGATTAACCGAACTCCATAAAACGATTGAAAGACCATGGGTCGTTAGCCAATAAAAATGAGACGAATCTCAATAGAAAGGGGTACAATCCCCATGTGGACAAAGAGACATTGCATATTGCTAGTCTAAAACATAAAATGTTCATCATTGATCAATAAGAAGTGTAAATTACAATAAGCTAGTATATAAATGAGTTTAGCTTCATGTCCCATAACCACTAGTTTAACTTAAATATTTACGAACAAATTGTAAATTTCCACTCGAAAATTGTCACAAGATTCCAATCAGATAAATCTAAGAATGAACCGACGAAGTAAACTCAAGCATTTCATAGCACTTGTTTTGCTAAATCGTTCAATTGGATTTCTAATACGAATGAGGTAAAGGTTTGTATATACTAATAGATTGGAAAATGGTTTTAAAAACGAGATTTTTATTAGAAGTAATGTTGAAATCATTTTTGAGAAAGGGTTTGAGTATTTACTACTAGTATAGAAACCTTGTCATTTTAAAGCGACAAATCATAGAAACGATTGTAAAAACAGTCTATCACCAAAAATTCACATTCAATGACATGAATTAAAACCAAGAAAATCAATATTGAATCAATCAAATGTATATTCCCCAAAAATCAAAAAAAGAAGTCATCAAGTCAATAATAAATGACAACAACCAACCAGATCAACCAAATTCGATAAAACGGAAACCCACGCAAAAATAGGTAAATTAGCTGAATTTAACAGCGTCATACATCTGGTGGTTTTCCCAGATGTCTGAGCTAAAGATCTGGTAATTTCTTCCAGATCGCTCAAAAGTCTAGGAAAAACCTTAGATGTTTAAGTTGAGAGTCTGGAATTTCTATTCTCATGCCTTAGACGTCTGAGCTGAAACTCAGGGTAATATTTACCTAGGCTAATGATGGCCAAATCAACTCGAAAGTGATCGAATGAGCGATGATGGCTAGGGATTTATGCCAAGCGAAAATCCAGCCCTATAGGCTCTTCAATACACTCCAAACAACATTCCCAAACATCCATAGTGGGATTTTCATAGATTTTGACTTCAAATGCCAAAATTGGAAAATTCACTAAACCAATTCAATCCAAAAGAAATTGAACATTAAATAGATGTTAGGAATTCATACCTAACAACAATGAAAGCTATAGAAATAGATGTGGGTTCAACTTATCTTTAAACTCAAAACAAGGAATGAGAAGCTCTAAAACAAAGCAAGATCTTTCTCTCTTCAATTTCACTTCAAGGCAATCTATGATCAAATGCAAAGTTTTTCGTAAGTTAGATTATAGGAAAAATCAAGAATTGAAGAGGAATTGAGATGGAGAAGATGAAGAGGATGCTTACCTAAGTTTCTCTTTGATTTATGGCTTGAATTTGAATTCCTAAGAAAAGCTAGGGCTTAGGAATTTTAATTTCCTTTCTTTTCCTCCATTTTTCCTTTTTCCTTAGAGTGTTAGGAAATTATAAAAGGAATGAATGAAGAGAAGTAGAGTTAGATTATTCGGTAGAGGAGTTTGGATTATCTTGTTGGGCTGGTAGGCTAGAACTAAACCTAAAGCCCAAATGAAAATACAAAAATCCAAATCAACTCTAAACATATCATTGTTTATACTCAAACAAGTTTGTAAATGTTGTTTTGAAAGCGGTCTTAAGTTTGGATTCGAACGTTTATAGAAAGTCGCATTTTAGTCTTTAAACTCAACCATTGATGCTATATTTAACTAAAACATTTAAATATACAATCGTAAAATATGCAAGTTGGTACAGACTCCCTCCTTAAAGAAATTGCGTCCTCGCAATATTTTAAGAAGGAAATAAAGAGTAACAACCATTTTGTGGCATAACAACACAAAAGATAATTTTTAAATGAGAAGTTCACCTTAAAGAGCACGAGAGAGTAAGTCTAGATGTGTTTGCCCGATGAATACACTGGATTTCAAAGAACAATCCTTAGGATTTGTGGACCATTAAACTCACAAGCGTAACATCTTTATTATTAAGGCATTTAACCTCCTAGCAATGATACGAATAGGATGTTGCTCATAAGTCAAATTAGGTGAAACTTCAATTTCTTCAATAACACTGGGCTCAAGAATAGAATCGGAATCTCTAAGGCATTTCCGTAGTTGAGAAACGTAGAATATGTCATGAATAGCCGAAAATTGAGCCGGTAATAAAAGACGGTAAGCCATGAAACCAATGCATTCGGTGATGGAAAATAGGCTAACATATCGACGTGCTAATTTTCTCGAACGACTGAAATGCACACTACCCTTCATAGGTGAAACACAAATGAACACCAAATCTCCTACAAAAAATTCCAATTTCCTCCTCTAGTTATCAGCATAGGATTTTTGTCTACTTTGAGCTTCTCTCATCTTATGACGATATTTTCTATGGTATCACGAATAAAATTTGGACCTAAAACCAACCTCTCACCGGCTATAAGCCAACATGAAGGAGAACGGCATGGCCTTCCATAGAGTGCCTCCAAAGGTGCCATACCAATACTAGATTGGAAGCTATTATTGTAAGAAAACTCAACAAGAGAAATATGATCTTCCCAACTTCCACCAAAATCAAGAATACATGCACGAAGAAGATCATCAAGAGTTTGATTCACACGCTTGGTTTGTCCATCGGACTGAGGATGACAAGAGGTGCTAAAATTAAGCTTCGTTTCCAAAGCTTTTTGAAGACCTTTCCAAAAAGCACTAGTAAACAATGGATCATGATCGCTAACAATAGTGTTGATTCATGGGTTTTGATTCATGACACAAGCTTCATAGATTATAAGACGAACTACAAAGAGAATACTATACAAAGGCGACAAAAAGAGAATAAAAGTAAATTGTGCACTACAAAGGAGACAAGACTACAATCCAGAGATTAGTATTAATATTTTATTATATTGAGTCTTAGAATATTGTTAAAATCATTCCTCAAGAATCATCATTCACATTCAAATAAACTTGCTTGCGTATTTTAATCAAAATCAAGTTTACAAAAAATGCATGGAGCGGGGATCGAACCCGGGTCACTAGTTTGGAAGGCAAGTACTCTAGCCAAATGATCTACTATTGTTTTTGTTTAACAACAGGTCGGCCGACCGACCAGTATCTTCGGTCGACCGACCCTGTGTTATATGCACAGATACACTATGTTTTGTATACGCTTTCAAACTCAGCCGACCGACCAGGATCTTCGGTCGACCGACCTGACAATAACGGCCACTTTCTGAAGAGATGCGATCATTTCATGAAGAGTAATGTCCTCTATTTCAAGAGATACGGACACAACTTTTGATTGAAACTCTTCATGAAAGATTGTAACTTTTCTACAACTATATAAACATCTTCAAATCACTTCAACAATCACCGATTCTTGTTTATAATTCTGAAATCTATTCTCTAACTATTCTCTGCAATTCAAAGCATTCATACTCATTTAATGTCACTAGAATCCTTGTGTTTAATTCATATACTCTGATTCTACGTGATTATCTTCCTTCTAAATCTTCACACACGTACATACTCTTGAGGATTTGATTATAGGAAGTTGTACTATCAAAAGACAATCCGTGTTACTCAGAACACATTCGTCAAACTATTTGTATTAGAGTTGAAGTCCTCTTCGGCTGTTGAGGCGTAAAATTCCTGTTCGGCTGCTCAGGTGTTGTATACCTATTCCTCCGGGTTAAGTGAGGGGTTTAGTTGAAATTCAAGAAGGAGTCCGGGACTGGAAGTAAGACTGGAGGTCCGAACCAGTATAAAAATTCCTGGTGTGCTTACTTTAATTTTTATTTTACTGCTATTATTAGTTTCCGCATTTATATACCATATTACACGATCCTTAGTACTACACGTACACTTTCATTTGGTATCAGAGCAAGGTCATCCTATAACCGTCACAAAGTTATTTGATATTTATTTCTAGTAATATGGCAACGACACAAATTAACGATTTTGGCACTAACAATTTCACAGAGGGTCAATCAACTTCACGACCTCCATTTTTTAATGGTATAAATTATAATTATTGGTCAACTAGAATGAGAATCTATATACAATCTAGTGGATTTGATATCTGGAATATTATACAAAGAGAGTACATAACTCCTACCGGAGAATACTCAACTTGGAGTAATACACAAAAACTAGATGCTACATCAAATGCAAAGGCTATGAATATTTTATTTTGTGCATTAGATAGAAATGAATTCAATAGAGTTAGCATGTGCACTTCAGGTTATGAAATTTGGAGAACACTTGAGATAACACATGAAGGTACAAACAAAGTTAAATTAAGCAAAATCTCTATGTTGAAAAATCAATTTGAAAATTTCAAAATGAGGCCAAATGAATCTATAAATGACATGTACTCTAGATTTCAGGATATTTATCATGCTTTATTATCACTAGAACAAAAGTTTACTGATTTTGATGTTGTTACAAAAATCTTGAATTCTTTAACGGACGAATGGGAAAGAAAAGTCTTAGCCATTGAAGAAGCAAGCATTTGTCAACATTAAAACCAGAAGAATTGATAGGTAATCTAATATCCTATGAAGTAAATTTGCAGGCAAAAAGAAATGGAGCACAAGAAAAGAAAAATGTGGCTTTTCAAGCAGAAAAAGACGATTCCGACTCAGATAATGAAGATATGGCAATGATCGCTAAAAATTTCAAAAAGTTTTTGAAATTCAACAGAAACAAATTCAAGGGAAACAAAAATAATTCCAACAACAATTCTAATAGCAGCAAACCATCATCTTCAGTAATGGAATGTTATGAATGTCACAAGAAAGGTCACATGAAGAAAGATTGTCCAGAAAGCAAAAAGAGCAATTTTAAGAAGGACAAAACTAAACGAAGAGCTTTTTCTGTCACTTGGGACGACACTGACTCATCATCCTCTTCAGAGAGTGAAAGTGATAATGAACAAGCAAATGTGTGCTTCATGGCTTCATCAGACGATGTAAGTAATTTTACTTTTGAAGATTTAATTGAAATAAATTCTGAATTAGTAAATGTAACAAAGCAACTTAAAAAGAAAAATAAGGAGTTGCAAAGAAAATTAGATAGAACAGTCTTAGAAGTAGATATGCTGAAAGATGAGAAAAAAATATTAGAAGAAGAACTTGAAAGTTCTCAACAATCAAATTCTAACTTATCCTCTCAAATTTCGTCAATATCTGAAGAGCTAGAAATTCAAAAGTATAAAAATGATGATTTACTTTTCAAAAATAATAGTTTAAACTCTAAGATCAAGGATTTAGAGTTAGAAAAATCTAGTCTTAAAATAAAATTTGATGATATATCTAAAAATGTATCTAATTTTAATAAAGGGAGGGAAAATTTATCCAGGATTATTGAAAATTCTCAACCTGCTTCAAATAAGAAGGGATTAGGTTATGTTAAGAATTCAAAAACTCACAATGATAAAAGTGGTTTAGGATATAATAAAACCGATCGTAGAAATAGCACTAGATATGCTTTCATGTATAGTAAAAATTATAGTGCTAGTACTAAATTTCGAGTAAAGCCTAAATCCAATTTTTATAGAAATTCAAATACTACTATGACCTATAATGTTGATAATTTCTTTAGAAGTACAAAATCATTAACAAGAAATATGAATAAAAATTATCTAAGTATATGGGTTCCTGTTAATTGGAAAAATAGAGAAAAATACATTGATGATTATTTTGATATGGTAGTTAATAATGAAAATTATATTTATAAAGATTCAACCACACCCAAATGGGTATGGTTTCCTAAAATTTAGGAAATTATAAGAAGCCTAGGTATCGCATGCTTTAAATGTTAATTTTTCTGATACCTTACATTATAAGTAGTAGTTATTTTGTTTTATATTGTTCTATGTTAACACTTATGTGAAATATAATTTATATCATCAGTTAAACTCTCCTTTTTGTCGATGACAAAGGGGGAGAAATATATAAAAGCTAACAAGTTTTTGCAGAAAAGTCGCCATATATTCAGGGGGAGAATTACAATATATACTACTTCGTCACATAAGTATTGTCATCAATTAAAAAGGGGGAGAATGTTGATTCATGGGTTTTGATTCATGACACAAGCTTCATAGATTATAAGACGAACTACAAAGAGAATACTATACAAAGGCGACAAAAAGAGAATAAAGGTAAATTGTGCACTACAAAGGAGATAAGATTACAATCCAGAGATTAGTATTAATATTTTATTATATTGAGTCTTAGAATATTGTTAAAATCATTCCTCTAGAATCATCATTCACATTCAAATAAACTTGCTTGCATATTTTAATCAAAATCAAGTTTACAAAAAATGCATGGAGCGGGGATCGAACCCGAGTCACTAGTTTGGACGACAAGTACTCTAACCAAATGAGCTACTATTGTTTTTGTTTAACAATAGGTCGGCTGACCGACCAGTATCTTCGGTCGACCGACCCTGTGTTATATGCACAGATACACTCTGTTTTGTATACGTTTTCAAACTCAGCCGACCGACCAGAATCTTCGGTCGACCGACCTGACAATAACGGCTACTTTCTGAAGAGATGCGATCATTTCATGAAGAGTAATGTCCTCTATTTCAAGAGATACGGACACAACTTTTGATTGAAACTCTTCATGAAAGATTGTAACTCTTCTACAACTATATAAACATCTTCAAATCACTTCTACAATCACCGATTCTTGTTTATAATTCCGAAATCTATTCTCTAACTATTCTCTGCAATTCAAAGCATTCATACTCATTTAATGTCACTAGAATCCTTGTGTTTAATTCATATACTCTGATTCTACGTGATTATCTTCCTTCTAAATCTTCACACACATACATACTCTTGAGGATTTGATTATAGGAAGTTGTACTATCAAAAGACAATCCGTGTTACTCAGAACACATTCGTTAAATTATTTGTATTAGAGTTGAAGTCCTCTTCGGCTGTTGAGGTGGAAAATTCCTGTTCGGCTGCTCAGGTGTTGTATACCTATTCCTCCGGGTTAAGTGAGGGGTTTAGTTGAAATTCCAGAAGGATTCTGGGACTGGAAGTAGGACTGGAGGTCCGAACCAGTATAAAAATTCCTGGTGTGCTTACTTTAATTTTTATTTTACTGCTATTATTAGTTTCCGCATTTATATACCATATTACACGATCCTTAGTACAACACGTACACTTTCAAATAGAAGTAGAAAATCCATGCTATTTAACAATTTCTTTGACATAAAGTTTGGTTAAAAGAGATATGGTCCGATTGGACCGAAAATGAATAAAATGGATGGATTTTGTAAGTCTATCCACAATCACCAATAAACTGTCACGACGCGATTGAGAACGGCGAAGACCATCAATAAAGTCCATGAAGACTTGATCCCACTTCCAAACGGGAATGTCTAAAGGTTACAATAACCCGTAGGGCCTTTGATGCTCGGCCTTTACGAGTTGGAAAGTCATGCAACACTTAATAAAGTTAGCATTATCAGATTTCATTCCATCCCAATAATAAAGTCACTTCATGTCTGCGTACATTTTACTACTACCAAGATGAATGGTAAATTTAGAACGATGTGAATCTTCTAAAAATTCCTTATGGAGATCACTAATATTAGGCATAATAAGTCTACCAAATTTTCAAATGCCTTCACGAGCATCAATTTCAAAGTCTTTAAGACCATCAGTATTATTTTTATCCCTACAACTTTGGCTAAGAAGAACCAATTCGGGATCTTTCTTTTAAGCTTCAAGGATGCGGTCTAAAAGAGATGGATGAGCCTCAAGTCTACACAACATAAGATATGAACATAAATCGGATTAAGCATCTCGAATCTAACAAGTGGATAGAGTCTCGAGATCATTCCTTTCAAATATCATCATGGAAACAATCGCTTATTACTTTCGGCTAAGGGCATCGGCTACAGAATTTCCCTTTTCGGAAGTATAAAGAATATCAAGATCATAAGGTGCAAGGAATTCAAGCCAATGTTGTTGATGCAAATTAAGTTCCTTTTGAAAAAATAAATACTACAAATATTTATGTTCGGTGTAGAGAACAAATTTCTCTCCCAAAAGATAATGACGTCAAATTTAAGGGCGAAAACAATGGCTACGAGCTCTAAATCATGAGTGGCATATCTAGTCTCGGTAGGCTTTAATTTTCTAGAAGCATAAGTGATAACATGTTCCCTTTGCAAGATGACGGCTCCCAAACCAACACGACTAGCATCGGTGTAAACAATCAAGTCTTGGTTCCCTTCGGGAATCACAAGAATAGGAGCATCAGAAAGGAGTTCTTTTAATTTCTAAAAAGTAGCTTCACATTTGTCTGACCAAATATACTTAACTCCCTTCTTTGTCAACTAGTAAGAGGTAAAGAAATTTTAGAAAAGTCTTTTATGGAACGAAAGTAATAGCTCGCCAATCCAAGAAAACTACAGATTTCCGTCACGCTCTCCGGTCTCTTCCAATTTTGAATCACCTAAATCTTTGAAGGATCCATGAAAATTCTGGATTCAGAAATAATATGTCCTAAAAATTTAACACGGGATTGCCAAAAGTGCATTTAGAAAAAATTTCTTTCAATTGATTGCTCATAAGGGTTTCCAACACAATTCGAAGATGTTCCTCAGTTTTAGAATAAACAAGAATATAATCTACAAATATGAGAATAAATCGACCGAGGAAGTCTTTGAAAATTCGATTCATAAGGTCAACGAAATAAGCTGGAGCATTCTTTAAACCAAATAGCATAACAAGCCATTCATAGATCCATAACGAGTATGGAATGACGTCAAAGGAGTACTATCCTCTACAATTCGAAGCTGATGAAAACCAGTTGCTAAGCCTAACTGTGAAAATACTCTAGCACCGCAAAGTTGATCAAATACATCATCAATCCGAGGTGTGGGATATTTATTCTTGATGGTGAGATCATTAAGCTTGCGGTAGTCCACGTGAAACCTAAGTGTAACATCATATTTCTTCACAAAGATAGCTGAAGCTCCCCAAGAAGAGTAACTAGAACGAATAAACTATTTTGCTTCCAATTCGGATAATTGTTTACACATCTCATCATTTTCCTTATTGGACATATTATAAGGAGGACGAGTGACAGGTAGAGCTCCCGGGATTAGATTAATTCTAAACTCAATTGCTCGCTTAGGTGGCAATCCTAAAACGGGCTCAAATATATCGAGAAATTCACAAACAATATGAATGAGGGAAATGACATCTTCCTCATCATCATTATCGTCATCATGTGGATTTAGAGAACATAAGGATGCCACCAAATTGGAATCTGAATCTTTAAGAACCATAGAAATCTGCTTAACAGATTGGGGATGCCGAAGATGGATAGTCCTCTTGGGACATAGGATGTGGGCTTCATAACAATTAAGCCAATCCATTTCTAAAATCATTCCAAAACCTAAGTAGGACATAACATGCAAATTGGGTCAGAAAGCATAATCACATAAGATAATCTTGACATCTTTACAAAATAAACTGAGTGTTGTGGATCCACCAACGGGGATCGCAATTCTCAGTGAAGTCGTCAAGCCAATAACGTTTAAAGACAAAGTACAAACAATTTCTTTTGATATAAAAGAGTGAGATGCACCCATATCAAAAAGAACTCGAATAAGATGATCACGAAACAGAATAATGTCATCAAGGATAGAATGAAAATACCTTGACCAAGAGAAGTATCACTAGGGGCTTGCACAACATTCAGCTTTCCCTCTTTCTTGCTTTGAAGTTTGGTATAAGAAGATATAAGATGACCCGAACTTTTGCAATAGCGACAAGTAAGGGACCTTGGACACTTATTTGCATTGTGGTCCTTAGATCCACAATTGTAGCATTGTCCACGACTAGAGGTAGAAGCCTTAGCTACCGAAGTTGCTTGCTTCCCTTTCTTGTTGGGATTCAGGCCTTCGAACTTAATATGCCTCTTCTTGTTGTTGTTGAAGTTCTTCTTGGCACCCATAACTTTAACATCACTTTTTTAGTTGGCCTCTTCAAGTTGAAGAGCGGTATCTACAAGCTGATCGAAAGGAATTTCTATTTTTAGAAGTAAAGCCTTTTTGAGATTCTTATTCAACCCATAGATAAACCTATAATTTTTCCTTAATGGGGTATTAATATACTCGACCCCCTATTTAGAGAGGGATTCAAATGATACGACATAATCTGTCATAGAAGATTCACCTTGAACAAGGTTAATAAAGCGTCAAGCTAAAGTTGCTTTTTCAGCTTTCGGCACAAACTTTAACTCAAACCTTTCCCAAAATTGCTTCCAAGTAAGATTCGCTTCAATAATTTCAGAAACCAAAAGCTCATACCAATCTAATGCTCTCTCCTGGAGCATGCTAGAAGCCACTTGGACTCGATGTTGATCCACAAGATTCATGCGAGAAAAGATGTGATCACATGTTCGAATCTAAGCTTAGACTTCTATAACGCTTTCGGAACCCTTGAATGGCCTTTCACCCAAATTGGTATAATCACCACACAAGTGTGTAAACCTGGATATAGGATGAGTAGGCATAGGAATGGGTCCAGTAGCTTGGGCATTCTTTACAAGATCTAAAAGCTGTTGGACATACATGAATACACCATCCTGAGGAGTAGCACTGGATTGACCGGCTTTAGGATGGCCAGGTCTAATGAGAAAGAAAGAAAGAAGAGGAAAAATGTTTATTCTCAAAATGAATAACAAACAAACTTATTGATAAAAAAAGGCAACACAAAAGAAAATTGGATAGAACGAGTCCTAAGACTCGAATAAAATCCTAAGGCATGACTCCTAAGGGAGACTTAGGACAATGATCTTTGTCATAATTTCCTATATTATTTCGAAGTTTTGCTCTGATACTAAGTTGTGATGCCCTACCTCTATACTCACACTAACCAAGGATACTACTGGGTAATGTCGTCAATTAGTACGAAGAATAAGGCTATTGAAGAGCAACCATCTATGTAATTGCTTTGTGCGAGTACCGATATGTCAGATAGTATGTCATGCATTTCTTTTCAAGAGGAAATATGACATATCAAATACAAACTCAAAGCTACTACACAGTGGCTATGCGGCCTTCGAAAACAAATATAAAATAAGCATAACATAAATCGGTCACGGATATCCATATCACTAAGGTGGAAATAGATATGAATATAACATAAAGAAGTGAACATCAAAGTAGTGGTCATACAAGATCCACTACATCACAAAAGAATAGGTAAAAGTGCTAGACAAAAGAATATGTATACATCAGGGAGTCTCTATCCCGAATGTATAAAAACCAAAAACCTACTAAGCTAAAGTAGTTAGCCAGAAGTTAGAAGCTAGTCCCTGCTATGAAGTCAAGTGGAAGCACTTGAAACACCTCGGTCTGATTCGAGTATTATTTAAGGAGAAAAAATAATACATGGAACAGTCAAGCTATAATTAATATGTAACATGAGATAAGATAAGAGATATGGCAACTATATATGATTATAACAAAAATCATACAATTATCTCACATTTTCTCAAACACCAAAAAGAATGACATATTCTTTATTTTTATTCACCAAATCACAAATATTGATAGAGCTTATCAATGCAAATCACAAAAATTGATAAAACACAAACTCTAGAAATCAATAATTAGAAATCTAGAAAAACACAAAGGGGGGAGGCCTATCACAAACGAGACCATGAAAACACACCAACATGTATATCACAAATGGGTTGCTATCCCATGGGTCGCTAACCCATCGAACTGGTGCAATAACGTAGTACAATGATACGTCCGAGGAATCTGAAACTCAAATAAGCCGGAACAACGATGTAGTACAACGATATGCCTGATGAACCGAACTCCATAAAACGATTGAAATACCATGGGTTGCTAGCCTATAAAAATGAGATGAAGCTCAACAGAACGGGGTATAGTCCCCCATGCGGACAAAGAGACATCGCATATCGCTAATCTAAACCATAAAATGATCATCATTGATCAATAAGAAGAGTAAATTACACTAAGCTAGTAAATAAATGAGTTTAGCTTCATGTCCCATAACCACTATCTTAACTTAAATATTTACGAACAAATTATAAATTTCCACTCGAAAATTGTCACAAGATTTCAATCGAACAAGTCTAAGAACTAACCGATGAAGTAAACTCAAGCGTTTCATATCATTTGTTTTACTAAGCATTTAATTGGATTTCTCATACGAATGAGGTAAAGTTTGTATATACTAATAGATTGGAAAACGGTTTTAAAAACAAGCTTTCTATTAAAAGTAATGTTGAAATCATTTTTGTGAAAGAGCTTGAGTATTTACTACTAGTATAGAAACCTTTGCATTTTAAAATGGCAAATCATAGGAACGATTGTAAAAACAATCTATCACAAAAATTCACATTCGACGACGTGAATTAAAACCATGAAAATCGATATCAAATCCATCAAATCGATATTCCCCAAAAATCCAAAAAAATGTCATCAAAGTCGATAATAAATGACAAAAACCAACTGGATCAACCAAAATCGATAAAATGGAAACCCATAGAAAAATAGGTAAACTGGTTGAATTTAACAGCGCCAGACGTTTGGTGGTTTTGCCAGAAGTCTGAGCTGAAGATCTAGAAATTTCTTCCAGATTGTTCACATGTCTGGGAATAACCTCAAACATCTGAGCTGAGAGTCTGGATTTTTATTCCTATGCCTCAGATGTTTGAGTGTTTTCCCAGACGTCTAAGCTGAAGCTCAGGGCAAAAATTGCCTAGGCCAATGATGGCCAAATCAACTTGGAAGCGATCGAATGAGCGATGGTGGCTAGGGATTTATGCCAAGCAACAAGCCAGCCATATAGGCTCTTCAATACACTCCAAATAACATGTCCAAACATCCATAGTATGATTTTCATAGATTATGATTTCAAAATACCAATATAGGAAAATTCACCAAACCAATTCAATCCAAAAGCAATTGAACAGGAAATAGATGTTCGGATTTCATACCTAACAACAATCAAAGAAATAGACATAGATATGAGTTCAAGAACTCACTTTTACACTCAAAACAACGAATGAGAAGCTCTAAAATAAAGAAAGATCAATCTCTCTTCAACTTCACTTAAAGAACCTTCAATCTATGATCAGATGCAAAGTTTTTCCTAAGTTAAATTATGGGAAAAATCATGAATTGAAGAGGAATTGAGATGGAGAAGATGAAGAGGATGCTTACCTAAGCTTCTCTTTGATTTATAGCTTGAATTTGAATTCCTAAGAGAAGCTAGGGCTTAGGAATTTTAATTTCCTTTCATTTCCTCCATTTTTCCTTTTGCTTGAGATTGTTAGGAAATTATGAAAGGAATGAATGAAGAGGAGTGGAGTTAGGGTATTTGAAAAGGAGTTTGGGTTATCTTGTTGGCTTGGTGGGCTAGAACTAAACCCAAAGCCCAAATGAAAATACTAAAATCCTAACCAACTCCAAATATATTTATGTTTATACTCAAACAAGTTGTAAACATCGTTTTGAACTCAATGAAAGTAGTCTCGAGTTCGGATTCGACTGTTTGCAAAAAGTCAAATTTCGGACTTTAACTTCAACCAACGATGCTACATTTAAATATGTAATTGTAAAATATGTGGGTTGTTACACTTCATTTCCTCTCATTTCTCTTACTTCTCACCTATGAACTCCTCCCTCCTCCTCATTAAATCAACCATTGCCACATTCCCCAGCCTAAGAAACATGCGTCGACCACTCCAGCATCCTCCAATAACCCGAAGATAGCCAGTGCTCCACAAAAAAGCCCCAGATCTAGATTTGAACCCAATTTTCTCCCTTAAGTCAAATCATGGCACCTTCCTAAAGTAGGATTTCCTCTCACTACCCAAATTTGAATCCACAAGAAATAGTCTGGCTTCAAAATGACAAAGAAAATAAAAAAGGCTACGAAGCAATGGCGGACTTTACATTACTACAAGGATGACCATGAAGTTTGGGGACTTCAACATTTATGGTTTGGATGAATTGTTCACGGCTAGAGGATTGTTGTTGATCTTTAGCAATGGGACATTGGAACGGGAGTGTTTCCCACAATGCATGTGTCTATTTGACGCTAACCTAGAGCATGCATTTGACAAGGCCGACAACAAATTTACATTCGAGGTGAAGGGGTTGGAGGTTTGGATGATTGATGAACAGTTTGGATGTATTTTTCACATCCCTACATAAGGAGAGGATTTGGTGGATATTGAAACATTTGATATAGCAACTCTACATCATATCTTCCATAGGGCGGTACATGTCAAGCAATCAGACAGCATGCAGAACCAACCCCATCCGGCCACCCGCATCATGTAGCATAAAATCATCCCCAAGACAAGGAGTTTTGACCAGACGTACTCCCTGTAACAGGAGGAAACCTATATTATTATATGTGATATTGAGGTGAATCGAAACGAGGCCATTATAAGCCATCATGTAGACCTAAGAGTTGGTACTCTAAGGAGCAATATTGCATACTATCATCTTTTTAATCGCATCTTTAGACAATATGGAGTTAGTCTCCAAGGAGAGTGGGTGCAAACGAAGGAACTTCCCTCATAAGATAGGTCCTTCCTTAGGAGGATAGGGATTAGAGAGGCGCCTATAGAGATTGGAGCATAAGAAGGATCAGGGCAGGCATAGGCGCAGTGATCTCTGTAGGCAGATCAGAAAGTTGCAGGGCCAGAACCATAGGGCCCTGAATATGTGGCGATTCAAGATCCCTAGATCTGGATCAAGGCTAAGCTATATGAGATACGAGTCGAGAAACAGCGCCAAGGTCATGAGCTTCGATGCATAGCTACCATGCTTCAATCATTCAAGGGTCGCGATAGTGGTTCATGCTCTTTCGGAGGAGCTGGGTATCCCACAGCCCTAGTAGTCATAGGATTATTAGAAGCAGTTGTTACTTTTCTTTTAACATTTGTTTTCTTTTGGGCTTTGGGTTATAAGCGTTAATTGTCCCTGTTTGTATAAGATTCTTACGACATTATGAGAAATGTTCCTTTTATTTGTTTTCTAGATTGACCGCTATACTTATCGGAAAACTGTGTAAGTAAGGGCAGTCTCATAAAAGACACTTGACTAATGTAAAAGATACATACATACATACATACATACATATATATATATAAGTGGAAGTTAATAAATTAAACTAGAACACATATTAAATTAGCCACTAAAAATAAAATATAATAAAATTTAACACCACAAAGTGTTAAAATTTTGAGAGATAAATTTTAGCAAGCAAAGGACTGGAAAAGGTTATTTCGAAACAACGGGTCATTATCCCTACGCTTTAAAAGATGAAATTTATAAATGTACTTATGTGTTGATTGTTGTTCTAAATTAAAAGAGTTTTGAAATTTTTACCATGTAATAGGTTAAGGTCAGTCGCAGACGTTAACCTATTGACTAAATCCCAATTGCATGGGATGTGGCTTAATTTGTTTTAGAAAGTTAAACAACAAATACTTAAAAAAATTGTTATAAAAGGTTTGATTTTTAAAATACAAAATATTTTTGTAAGAAAAAAGAGTTTTTACTTTATAATTTTTTCAACTATTTCAAAATTTTAATTGCAAAAGATTTTGCATGAAAAAGAGATTATTTTTGGAATGCCACAACATAGCTTAGGAAAAGTTAGTGATTTAACAAATGTGAATTTCTTTTGTACAACAAAAATTCCACGATGTGAAATGTAGTTAACGATGAGAGAAAAGGTTGTTTTAGATTTGGAATTTCTTTTTCCATTACTAGTTAATAGGGTAACAAAATCTTGCTTTGAAGTAACTTTGTTTTAAATTTTAAAATAACTTTCCTTATATGGATTGTACTTGGAAATGTTGGAAAAAAGATCCGGGGCAAAAGAGAAGGTTCTAAGGTACAGCGGAATGGGTACATGGGAGAAGGATGGAAATATGGAATTTTCCATCTAAACTTCTTTTCTAGCATGAGAGTGTAGGTTTAGAAAATTGTGTTTTCAAAAATTTTGTCATTAGAAAAGGGTGTGCTAGATATATTGGATAGTAGGAATTGGATGCAAAAATGGTTGAACCATACACTTATTCCTAGGAGTGTGGGAAACTGATGTATGAAAAAGGATTTTCGATTATTTTTAAAATTTGCATAAATATAGATCTACTAGTATATATAGGTTCCTCATATTTTCAAAATTGTTTTAATGAATGCATTCATGTAGGAGGCTTCGATTATCATACATATTATATATGTCTTGACACACTTTGCACTCGTACGTTATTGAATGCAAAATTGGTTGTACACAAATTGGTTGGTCAGTTTTGAATGGTTTCACATTATGTTACATGATTCAATTCTTGAGGAACTTCAGGGATGAAATTCTTTTTAAGGGGAGAAGAATCTAACACCCTGTAAATTAAATGATAGTTAATTAAAAGCAATAATGAATAATTATTAAACCTCAAAAATAGGACTTTACAAACATTAAAATTTGGCTATGAAAATTGCACTATTGTATTCATGATAATCAGAGTTTAAAAAAAAGTTATTTATGTCTGTAGATTTCAGATAGGAAATAACTATATATGCATTAAGGAAATAAATATTATTAATTAACATTAGTTAACATGATTATGACTAAGTATACGCATTAGCACAACCAATTGAACCCTTATTAGGACCTAGGCCAAATGGCTTGGATTTAACAATCTAATCTAACAACCGGGACTGATTCGAACTCCTATAAATACAGGCATGGCTAAGGTAAATCGTAAATCGCCATAGAGAAGAAGAATAACGTCGATCGAATAACGTCCTAATAAGGGAAAATAATAGAGAAGAAGAATAACGTCGATCGAATCGCCATAGCTAAGGTAAATCGTATATCTAAATCCAAAAACTCGTTTATTCAAATCTCCTCTCAGATCTATAATTCTAATAAATATGTATATATTTTTTATATATATTTTGTTAGAAGGAAAGGGGTCAATCAGGAATAACAGATTTAGATCTGAAGATTTTGAAGTTTAGAGGTGAATGCGAAATTATATATTATTATATAATACTAGATATATATCATTGTGGATCTTTTCCTTTATGTCTAAAAGTAAATCTTAGAGTTGTAGGCTTAAACACACACACACACACATACAGAGATATAATGAATTTGAGAATACTGCCTATCTATTTCGTGAGTTGTTAAATCTAATTAAAAATCATATGTTCCTAAATCTAGAAAGTAAGGGTGCAAGTAGTTTCTAAAAGTTATGAATAATTTATAAATAAGATTTTATGAAAATTCCAGGTTTGTTATTTGAATGTTATATTTTATTAAACATGAATTAAATATTGTCAAATTAGATTAGAATTTAAGTAGTATTTTAATTCATTGTAATGAAGAAAGCTTGCTATGTAAATTTGTATAAATTATCTAACTTAATAATTAGGTATATAGGTGTACTGTTTGAAATAACAAGAAATAGGAATTAAAAAAGAGATGCACAAAATACAAATGCTTGCAGTATTTTGTACCATTTATTTCAATACTAACAGAAAAGTTAATTTCTTGTAATTTCGAACACAACACAACCCCCCTTTTAGATAATTCATGAAAAAATACACTGTTAACATTCTCCTTTTGGGAGAGATGTAGTTCTAATGTATTAAAATATAATAAACCCTAACGATAAAACCAAATTATTATAATTAGAGACAATAACAATAATTCCATTTTTTGGTATACGTGTTTTAAGATAAGTTAGGAAACAAAAAATACTATGAAAGTGATAATAAGACAACGGGATAAGGAATTTGGAAAGTTGTAATAATCAAAGAAGGGTGGCTATTAGTTAAAAAGGAATATCAATATATAACTAATTGTATTAAATGGGTAATTGAGTAGTAAGGATTATTTAATCTATTAAATCAGAGTTAAGCAGTAAATGATATTTGATAACATTAAAAAAGTAAGAAGTAACTTTTTGTAAAAGTGTTTGAATATTAGTAACTGAACTTAGGAAGCATGGTAATTTTTAAGTTAAATTTATTTAGCCTCAAGTATATGTTATGATAGATGTGAGTTATTAGATCTAGGTAAATATCTAAATTAAATATGAATGATGTAGTTACTATTAAGGGTTGGAATATGAGGTCAGTAATGTTGCATAGCAGAAGTCTGCCCTCCAAAAAGGGCTACCAGCGGTTGTATATACATTGTACTGATGTGAGACATCTCCAACTATAGGACCTATGAGAATATACGTTCACAGTAAAGGGAATATACAAAGGTGGTTTACCTCAGGTTAAAGTCTTAAATGACCAAGTTGAGTCTACTTCAATTCCTAAATGGGTACTAAGTAACCGGGTAGTTATTTCCTTAATTGCATTAGGCAATCTAAATGGATGATGGATGCAGGGTAGGCACGACGCTATGTTTGCAAGGTTGGTACCATATATGCAAGAAGTGGGATGTACGCATAGGTTGAGAGCATCATCAGTCCTTGGAGCAGTCATTAAAAAGACTTGGGTTCTGGCTTGACGAGCTGTACTTCCTACTAGTGTAGGTTCCGTATGGGACATGGACCGCCTCAAAGTTGTTTGTTAGTTTGTTTGTTATTAGGAGGCAAGGCTAGATAAGCCCTAGAGGAGTCTTTAAGATGAATTAAAATATGGCTAAATAGTTCTAATGGCGTTACTAGGCACTAACGGGAGGTTATTCGATGTACACTAGCAATTCGGTCTTGACACTGATAGTCGATACCAGCACGATGCAGAACTACGGATACTAACGGGCAATTTATCCTGGTTCACGGGTGGATTGTTATATATATATATATATATATATATATATACACACACACACACATATACATATATATATATATATATCCACATTGTGCATGTGTTTGTGTGTATATGTATATGTATGTATACACGTATGTAGTTATTGTATAACTCAATTAAGTTGGGTGTATCGTACGCGAACATGAATTTAAAATGACTAAGCTTTAAATAATTGTCATAACACATAATGAAAAACAATCAGCATAAACTATTGTTATGGATAAAGTATGTAATTTACTAGTCACCATAATGTTGTTCTGACCCTTCCTCATTACAACATATGAGATAGATTTAGAGGGACATGTACTAGCATAAAGAGGGAACGATGGAAGGATAGATTTACTTTTGCATGCCCGACACTAACAAGAGTGCTAGATATCAAAAAGGGACAGTTTGGTACAGGTCCCTAATAAGTTTCAAAACCCCAGTAAAAAAAGTTTGTAAATTAGGTCCTTAGAATTAAGTTACCGAATAATGGCATACACTTATGCAATTATTCAGTGAGTAATTGTAGACGTTTATGCAATTATATCAAAAAATTGCATACATTTTCACAATTATTCACCGAAAATTACGGAAAATTTCACAATTATTCACCAAATTTTCGCAATTTTTTCAAAATTTTACGTAAAATTCCGCAATTATTCATCAAAAAATTACGGAAATTTCCGCAATTATTCACCGAAAAAATTGCATAAATTTATGATACTTTTGGATACAATTGCATAAATGTCTGTAATTATTCAGTGAAAATTGCATAACTATAAGCAATAACTTAGTAACTTAATTCTAAGGACCTAATTTACATATATTTTTACTGGGGTTTTTGTGTATTTCGAAACTTATTAGGGACCTGAGCCTAATATTCACTATAAAAATATCATCCTTGGTCAGTATATGTACATGCTTTATTATATTTATTTATTCCATTGTGAGTTCTTATCCATAGTCTCTGATCTACTTCTGTTTATTACAGGATACCAACACCAACAATTCTCACTTACTGGACTTGCGGTTTTCGATTTAGTGGAAGTTCAGGGCCTACCAGAGTGTGGGTTGTTGCAATGCTGGTAAACAATGGGTCTTTATTACTAATGATACTACTCGGTATCCCATATAGTCTTACTACGTTCTTACTGTATATCTTTGCTAAGCTAGCTGCCATCCTTGAGGCCTAATCGGGATAAAGTAAGCACACTTAGTCAATCTATCAACTATCATCAAAATGTAATAAATTCTCATCCTCAGCCTAAGCAGTCCATCAATAAAATCCATAGATATAGTATTCCACTTCCAAGTTGGTACATTTAAAGGTTGAAGTAAACCGCCCGGCTTCTGGTGCTCAGCCTTTACTTATTAATAGATAAAGCACTTCTTCACACATTCTCCTAAATCTCTTTACATCCCTTCCCAAAAGAAGACTCTCTTCATATCACGGTATGTCTTCGTGTCTCCGGGATGAATAGTAAACTTTGATCGATGACTCTCATCTAAGACTTCCATCCGAAGGTCTCCTATATCCAAAACACAAGGTGTTCCTTTCTTTCTAAGCCATCCCTTCGAGTCTATCTCAAATCCTTTCAGATTCTTATCGTCTTCCCACATCTCTAATAGCCTAATTCTTTTGGCAATTAGTGGGCCTTCCCTTCTTTGTTGCAATGATATTCTCTATAAGTATTGGACATACCTCCAAACTTGCTAACATATCTGGATCCCTACTCGATCCAATATTCTACCTAAAATGCACAACGCAAGAGGCCAACATTTCCAACCTCTCCATTCGTCAATCATAGTTAACACTCCATTCTGATTCTTCCTTCTTAAAACATCCTTAAACTTGTTCCTTTTTATTGGCATATGTTCCATCCCCAATCATATGATGTCAAGAATTCCAGCTATCTCTAATGTCTCAATGTCTCCAACACAATTTTAGATGGACCTCATTGTCTCCCTCATCCATAGTGTACACCAAAATGTCATCGATGAAGACCTACACAAATCTACCCAAATGATTTGAAAGATAATGTTCATAAGATCAACGAAGAAAGCATGAACATTGATCGGTCCAAAAAGCATCAATAACCACTCATATGAATCATACCTCGTTCGAAACGTGATTATTGGAATACTATCTTCTGCTACTCTCAATTGAAGGAAACCTGTTGCCAAGTCTAGCTGCGAAAACATTCAAGCTTCACTCAACTAGTTAAATAAGTCATCTATCTTGGGCAAAAGATAAAGATTCATCACGGTCAACTGATTTCGCCTTCAATAGTCAATGCACATTCATAAAAATCCATCCGACTTCTTTACAAATACCATGGATGCTCCTCATGGTGAATTATTTGACCCGATGAAAATATTATACTCAACTTCCACCAATTATTTATTTAATTCTCCCATCTCCTTCGACGTCATTCTTCTATGCAGTCTGTTAATAGGTTGGGCCTCCAGTATTAAGTCTATCCATAATTCGATTGCCCTTCTCAGGGGTAATTCCATTACACCTTTGAACATATCTGTAAATTCTTACCCATACTTTACTGATCTTATCTTCTTGATCACCATAAAACATAACATCAAGTCCGACTTCTCCCTCATTATGTCCAAAGCTATCAAAAAAAAATCTCCACCCCTTGGATTTCGCACGATGATAACCCTATCCGCATAATAAATCCTAGCATCAATACACACCAACAAGTCCATTCCTAAAATTACCTCATAACCTATGAATTCAAATACATATGGGTCACAAACAAACAATTGTCCATACAAATCAAACTCTAGGTCTGTGCACCTTAACTTGAGAGTAGCATACCTATAATCATGTTAACCACACGTAAGGACGTAGTCAAATAGGCAGTGTCAAAATCTTTAGAAATGGAAGAGCGGGTAGCACCAGTGTCAAACAGAACTCTAATTGGTATAATAGAAATTGAAATTATACCTCCAAGCATACCCTTTCCTTTTTCCTCAGTAGTCGACCTAGACGAAGGTTCTTTCAAAGTATAAATCTTTTCTTGCTTAGCTTCTGGGCAATCCTTCTTCCAATAGCCAAACCTATTACATATAAAGCACTCAGCTCTATCATTGTTCTATGGATGGGTACACTTAGTGGAGTAGTGCCTTTTCTGCCTATGGTTAAAGCAAGTAATATCAGCCATATTTGGCATTTAAGCTCCCCTCCTATAGACTTTCTACCCTTTTTGATTCTTTTCGCCCTTCTGATATGAATTAAGTCCTTTTTTATGTCTACCCTTAGGCTTAACATCAGCCTTCTTCTCTTCTTGAAATAAGCGATTGTACCTCCTTGCCATTTCCACCACAATATTGAACAGAGTTATCAGATGTGCCATCACCTAATGATTCATCCCTTTCCTCAAACCTTAAATGAACTTTTCATTCTTATTCAGCGGATTGTTGATATTCTCTTATCAATATTTTGAAAAAGCATTAGAAAATCAATCTGGCTACTCAGAATACCAAACTGTATAAGAAGCCGGTTCCTAAGGACTCAACTGAGAAGGAAAAGAAATCGGGCAAGTACTGCAGATTCCATGAGACACATGATCATAATACTAATGAGTGCAGGCACTTGCGTGGCATGATTGAAGATGCAATAAGGAAAAAAATTGCAATAATATGTGAAAGTCAATATGTGAAAGCCTTGTAGGATGGTGGGCAAGGAAATTCTAGCGCTCCTAGGTCATCATCCCAGCAGGGGCAAGCTGAGCCTGGTGCTGATGCATTTAGGTAGACAAAAAAAGATTAGTGATTTACGCAATCATCGATGGGCCTCATCCCGCCTATTTTCTTTTCGGAAATGGAGATACATTGGAGCCATAAAGCATACTGAGAATGAAAGTGCTATGCTGTCGAGCATGGAGCTTCGAAAAAACAATCTCGAACTATGATGGACGATATTGTTTTCCTAAAGAGGGATGCTGATGGAGTGGAGGCTCCAATAATTGACCCACTCGTGATCTCAACCACGATTGGTCCTGTTGTTATAAGAAAGTTGCTTGTTGACTAGGGGATTTTAGCCAATATTTTATTTAAAAAGGCTTACGAACAAATGATGTTGGAGGAGAGAGATTTAAAGCCTTGTAGATCTTGTATACAGTGGTTCAACGGAATGTCTACTGAAGCCATAGGATTTGTCGAATTACCGATGGAACTTGATGACAGCGACTGCAAGCGAGTGCGAGTCATACCGCTTTTAGTGGTGGATGTTTAATCTGGTTATAACGCATTCTTGGGCAGATTGGCCCTAGTCGAATGTAGAGCGGCCATCACTCCTCGGTGTTTAACTATGAAATTCTCAATATATAATGGAGTAGGAATCGCGCATGGAGATCAAGTGCCTAGCCATGAGTGTTATGTCACTGAACTGAAGGAATCAAGGTGTATGAAGGAAGGAAAGAGTGTAGAGGGTGTCATTTGCATAAATACTTTAGACGCATAGCAACTACCGCCTGAGCCCTGGCTCGGCCAAACTAATCGACTCTACGATGACATGGAGCAACGAAAAGAGCCAGAGGGTGAACCAGTTGCTCCCACCGAGTTGAAAATTGATGTTTCATCAGTAAGGATGACCCAAGTAAAGTCTTGAGATTGGATCTCAGCTCGGTTCTAGTGTGATGAGGGAGTTGGTTAGTTTTCTCTAGGCAAACCTGGATGTGTTTACCTGGACACACTCAAACATGTGTGTGATCTTGCCTGAGATAGCGAGCCATGCACTAAGAATCGATCCTAAAATGCATTCTTGTGATATAGAAATGCCACACCTTGGGTACGAAGAGATCCTCTACATGCAAAGAGTAAGTGGATAAGCTGAAGGATAACGACTTCATCCATGATGCTTTATACACTGATTGGATATCTAACCCTTTTTGGTGATAAAAACAACGGGAAGTGGAGGACATGCATCGACTATTCGAACTTGAATAAGGCATGCCAGAAGGACAGCTTCCCACTGCCGAGGGTAGATTGGTTGGTGGATGCGACTGCAAGACATGAGCAACTCTTCTTTATGGATGCGTACTCTAAATACAATCAAATCTCGATGCACATCCAAAATCAAGAACACAATAGTTTCATCACCAACCTCGAACTCTATTACTATCAAGAGCGACTTGCCAAAGACTCGTGAACTGGATGTTTAAAGACCAAATTGGATGATTGATGAAGGTTTACATAGGTAACATGCTTGTGAAGTCACGACATTCGAGAAAACATGTTGATGATATAGCAAAAAAATTGGTGTCCTCCGACAATATGGGATGAAGCTCAATCCCTTGAAATGCTTTTTTCGTGCTGCGTTAGGGAAATTCTTAGGTTTCACTGTCAACTCTCATGGGATTGAAGCCAATCCAAAAAAGATCAAGGCTTTGAGAGAGATTAAATCCCCAAAGACAATCAAGGAAGTCTAAAGCTTAAACTGGAAGGTCACCACCCTAATTCGATTCATCTCCATAGCCACTGATATATGCATCCCTTTCATCGATAGGGATCAAGATGGGAAAGAGAAACTTTGAGTGGAATCAAGACTGCAAAGACGCATTCCAAGCACTGATGGATCACTTATAGAGACCTCCTATTCTCTCGAAACTGGTGGATAATGGAGATTTTTTTGGTACTTGGCAATGTCGATACATGCTCTAAGCACTGCACTTGTACATGAGGAATCTTGCATCCAATGGCCTATCAACTTTATTAGCAAGCGGTTGATAGGAGCAGAAAGAAACTACCCAAGAATGGAAAAGCTCGCATACTATCGGTTGATCACTTTAAGAAAGTTCACCCTATTTCCAAGCTCATCTAATCAATATCCTTACCAACCAGCCTTTACGACAGGTCTTGCAACAAACTAAGATTTCTAGAAGGATGTTAAATAGAATATTGGATTAAGTCAACACGATATCACTTATTACCCATGGACAACAATCCCAGGCAAAGTCTTGGCGGATTTCATAATTGAATTCACTATGCAAGATGATCCTCCAAGGAGCAGTGAGGAAAAGGAAGTTGATGAAAGATGTATACAGATGGTGCATCCAACGATTAGTGTTTGGTTGTTGGAGTTGTGCTCGTCACTCTTGAGGAACACCCAATCAGCTACACCTTGAAACTCGATTTTCCGGCAATGAACAATGAAGCTGAATAAGTGGCCTTGATTGTAGGACTCAAGATCGCCAAGGAGCTAGGAATAACAACTTTATACATATTTTGCGACTCCCAACTAGTGGTATGCTAAGTTCGGAAAGATTATTAGGCGAAAGGAGCGAGGCTAGCTCCCTATCTAAACCGCGTTCTTTAGCGGCTTGATGATATCAAATATCACATGATTACTCATATTCTCAGAGCGGAAAATAAGAAAGCCAACTCGCTTGCTAAGTTGGCTAGTTAAGGAGATTCGCAGCACATGGGCCTGGTTCTAGTGGATGTACTTTCAGCTATGAGCATCAACCAAATGGATTTCAATTAGGTCCTAGATACTAAGCCTGAATGGGAGTCATGGATGACTCCAATTCGAGATTATTTGCAAAGAGAATCCTTCTAGAGAGAAGGAATAAATGACGAAGAACCCTTCGATGAGCTTTGAGATACATCATGTAAGAAAAAATACTATACAAGAAAAGTTTCTGTGTCCCTTTGCTACGGTGTGATGATCACGATGAGGCCAAACGAGTTCTGAGAGAAGTTTATGAAGGGGCCTATAGCGACCACATTGGAGGGCAAACCCTGATGAAGAAAATCCTTCATTACAGATATTTCTAGCCAATTGTCAATCAAGACGCAACTGATACACCCAAAAGTGTGACAAATGCCAGATATTTGCTAAAGTTCCAAGGGCCCCACTGACGAAAATTACTCAAATGGTCGATCCTTGGCCGTTTGCAATTTAGGATATTGATATCATTGGTGTATGCCGATATCTAAAGGTAGCACGAAGTATGCCATCGTGACAGTTGACTACTTTACTAAATGGGCTGAGGCGAAGCCTTCGTCCATGATTACCATGAAGAAAGTAATCAAGTTTGTTGTTTAGAATATCAACTAACATTTTGGCTTTCTATAAGCGATCGCTATCGATAATGGGACCCAATTCAATGGTATAGATTATAAGGATTTCTACATCCGACTTCGCATAGAGAAGAGATTTGTAGTGGTGGTACATCCTCAGGCGATTGGATATGTTGAAGCTATAAATAAAATTATCAAGTCCATTCTTGAGAAGCGATTGAAGAAGGCAAAAGGAAAGTGGGTCAATGAACTCCCATTATCACTTTAGGCTTATCGGACCATCCACAAGTCGGCGACTGGCCATTCTCTATTTGTCTTGGCATACAGATCGAAGGTTATGATTCTGATTTAGCTGGAAGTACCTTCTCATCGAGTCACCCACTACGGTCCATGGAAAAAATGACCTCTTGTGGTGTCTCTTGATAAGATCAGTGAGAGGCATATCGAAGCTGACTTGAGTTCAGTTGCACACAAACACAAAGTCACTCGATATTATAATACCAAAGTCCGGAGTGGAACCTTTGAAATTTATGACTTGGTCCATAAATTAATCTTCCCTAGCCTTAAGAACTTGGCCCCGAGCTGGGAAGGTTCGTACATAATCGAGGAAAAGCTTGGAGATGGCACTTTCAAGTTGGAAACTACGGACGGGATCTTGCTCCCAAGGGAATGGAGTAGCGAGCATCTACGATGCTATTTCACATTAAGGTTTGTATATAACTGGGCTAGAGTCGTTAATAAGACAACCTCTGTCATTTTTTGTCTTTTGTGAAATAATGGCCTTTTCAGCCCAAACTTCTGTCTTCTTGTTTCTTAAGAGAGTGACTTGACTGTCTCGAATGGATCTTCATATGATTAATGCAGTTTTGCAGGTGCTCAAAGATAGGTATCGATCAAACTTTGGTGGCCCATGATCGGTCCTGTGAAGTCCCTGTTGGTGTCTAGAGATCGACATAAGCTAACTCATGCCTTCGGATTGGGGCAGTGGTATAAACATAATTCGAACATGATGCAACCGTCTGCATCCTAACTCTCATTCCCAAAGTAGGAGCAAGAGTATAAACAAAAGCTGGGAATTACACAACTATCCACATTCTAAATTTCATTCCCGAAGTAGGAGCCGGAGTATAAACTTAAGCCGGATGAAATATGATCATTTGTAAACTGACTATTGACTTCGGATTGAGGGCTAGTGCACAAACTTAAAACCGGACGTGGCACAACTGTCCATATGCTAACTCTTACCCTTAGATGGAGTGTAGGAGTATAAATCAAAAGGAGCATGATATGACTGATTGCTTACTCAATTCACTTTCCCAGACTAGAGGCAGGAGTATAAATGGAAACAAGCACGATAAGTTCGTCTAATCCTTAACATCTTTTTTGGAGTAGGCAAAATGGAAGGTCCACGCTCGAAGTGAAGTGGGATCCAATTTTTAATCCCTTGGTCAATGACCGAATTAGGCATGGTTGAATGCTAACATCCTAGATGAGGATGTTCGTATTATGATTTTTAAGTAGTTAACATGAAATCACGCCCAGATTTGGGTGCGGTTGGAAACTCGTTATCCTGTGAAAGGATACTCAAGTCATCATTTTCAGAATTTTACCCTAAGGATTTCCAGACATATGTTAGAACGATGCAAGTCAGAAAATCACAAATGGGTTAAGGACTTGATTCAAAAATGATCATTTAATGAAATGAATCGCAAGTACGTTGTATAGAAAGTTTATTTTTTAAGTACTTAGACAAATTTGAACAAAGATTTTACAAAGCAAAAAAGTCTTTTTTATTAACATTAAACCAGTAAAGCTAAGTAAAAATGGTTCTCACCAAAAGCAAGAATGCACTAACGGGGGGCCAAACCCATACAAAGCCGGCCAACAAACAAAAGGAATCTATATACGGAAAAACAACCTAGCAGCTATCTCTTCTTTAACTTCTTCTTCTTATAACCAGGGGAGACTTCACTCGAGCTCTCTCCTTGCCTTTTTCCATCTCTTCCTCTAGCGCTTTGGCCTTTGGGAGGAGTGCTTTGCAAAGATCTAGCAGGTGCACTATGGTCGCTCCTAGGCGGAGAAATAGGATTGGAATGCTTTGGGAAGACATTGTTGATGTACTTTGCATACTACCGAGTAGATGAATGGACACTATAGCAATAATGGTTTGCCCAGGAAAAGAAATTAATAAATGGAGGAGGAAAAACTTCTATTTGCTCTTGGTTGATTTAACTAGAAAGGAGGATATCCGTCTCAAGCTTTTTCTCAAGCTCATGCATGGAGGGACATGATAGGGACTAGGAGATCCTAGTAATAATAACATCCTCATCAACTTCAGTCCCATGATTCTTAACGTCTCCTTCTTCCAAGAAATCTTCTATCATGCACTTATCAAGGCTAAGGATCTCTTAAACCGGGTTGTTGGGTATTATTATCAAATTCATGATGATTATGGACTTCGTCGTCGATAGTTGTTTCTCCAGTTGAGAGTCCATAGGAGGAAGCAGAGCAACTGCAGGTTGGCCTGTAGCTAAAGAAATACAAAGAGAGAGATTAGAGATGTTGATCAGCAACACGTCAACTCTTTGAAATATAGGAGAAGTCAACGAGATACCTTCTTCCGTTTGAACTTCCGCATGAGCTAGAGTGCTACAAGGAGTTCGCTCAGGAATGGGGAGAGAACTATGGATTTATGAAGCTATGTTTTCTTTATGCGATAACCAGCATCGGTAAAGGAATCAATGATGGAATTAGGAGCATCTTGAGTCTTGCGAGTTTGACCGGCTGTAGCTTCTTGATGCACAGAGCCGGAACCTTCACCTAATCCTTTTTGAGTGGTTACACCGAGTTTCGGATGAATAAGGTGTTGTTTGTATCTTTTTCCAACTGCTCCATATCAATATTATCACTTTTAAAAACATATTTCTCTTCCTTAGTGACCCATTTCCAAGCATAGGCAAGCATCAAAGGGTAATCTTCTCTAAACCACTCCAGATTCCAAAATTTGAGCATAATGGCACTGTACTAAGTGATAAGTGGCTTAAACTTCTTCATCATCTGGTCTTCTACCTGCTATTCCGTTGCTTCAACTTCTCTTTTAACTAGGGCTTCGATCACTTTATTAGCAAGGGCATCCACATCCCTTGCTTTCTCGAGCACTTCATTCCCCCATATTTTGATGGTGACGAGCTCATCGCATGCGTCCTGACAAATTTTTTGCACTTTATCTTTTTCCTAGGTCTCATGCTCAAGCTTGGTTTTCAATTCAGTTGTGTTCCTCTTGGTAGCATCTCTTTCCATTACAAGATCATTGTACCGATGATGTGCTTGCTCAATTTCGTTCAAATGCTTGGATCTTTTGACTTTGAGTGCTTTAATGGCCTCTTCGGCCTTCTTCTCCACTTTCACTTGGGATTTTCTTGAGTTCTCAATCCCTGTGTTAAGAGCGGCTATGATTCTGTCATTCTCGATTTCATTGAGTTTCTGGTTCTCTATCTCCTTCAATCTATCTCTTGAAACTTTTGAAATCTTTTCGGCCAGCTTCGCCCATTCATTATATTGATTGTGGACATCGATCGTGCAGTTGATGGTCCTCTTTTGGACTTTAGCAGGAATTCTCTTTAAGTTTGGCAAAAATTAAACTACATCAAAGAAAATGTTAGGGAACTCATTCTTAAGTTCGGACATCCGAGCGGTAGTGTCTATTTGCTTCTCCTTAGTAATGAAAGGGGCTACATCACTTTGTTTATTACACCTTCGATAAGGAGTCTTAGAGCCGCTCTTACAATGCCCACGCTTGGAGGATCGACTAGCACGAGAGGGTACAATAAGTTGCATAGATATAGAAGTAGGAGGGGAGCACGAGAAGAGTCAGTCGGTGGAATATCATCATGATGGTCAGGTTGCCTATCCAGTCTCTAAAAGGAGGTGATATGGATCTAGCCCGGTTCTTTAAAGAGGAATCATGAGAAGAACGGTCCCTGTCATAACTACTCTTGTCCTAATCATCTCTATCGCGACTAGAGCAATAGCTTGAATCATAATCTCGACCGCTCCCTTGGTGGTATGAACCCGACTTGGGCCATTGAGCTTGGTATTCTTTCTCCTTTAGGGATCGATACAAATGCTTCTTCTTATCCATGGAACCTACAAAGAAAATAGGAACGAGTTATATCAAATGAACAACGACCCAGGTCAAGTGCGGATGTCATGAAGTGCACTTATGCGTGATTGCCGTAGTGTCCCTCCAACGGGCCATGAGCTGGAGCCTTGCTTATGGGAGTATCTCTCGGCTGCTAGTGTGAATGACATCTTTATAGAAATGGAGGGGGAGAACCCTATATGCTTATATTCCCTATATCAAAGGACCCATAGTCGGTAGGAATTTCTCTTAGGCCAATGAATGTGCATGTGGATGGGATTGAAGGATTTTTCCATGGTTGTAACTAGCAAAGACTGAGTGGAAGTCAGTGCCTTACAAATTTCATGATCGATCTCTTTTTAGTGGCAAGCTACCGACCATCCTTGGGTTATTCGGTCTAAGATCTATGGCCTACTTCAATGTTACCTCGGCCGACCTCACCACTCTCTCTAATAATTTTGCCTTCCTCGGTGCCTTCATGTTCTTGTTCTATGTTTTTTACAACTCCAGCCCTAGGACTCGGGACTGGGGCAAAACTTGATCGACTTCGCCTCCTACGTGCAGATTGTAATCATCATTATCATCATTGTCGTTAATGTCGACAACTCGAACTATGCCAATTCTAAGGCCTTTCTCTAGTAAGCCATGAGAAAGAAGATTCTCGTCCATCAATAGAGTTCTTATATACCTATCCTTAGCTGGGACTATTATAAGAGTATCAGTGGTATCCAAAAGTGATTTTCCACTGGGTCTCGCAGGAACATCTATATGATAAAGAAAGATAAATTAAGCATGTGAACTATAAGGCAAATTCATGAATGACATTTGAAATAGAACTTACGTCTAAATGTCCATCCACGAGCGAACCCAGATGGATAGCATACATAAAACAATTCAGCCTTAAAATAAATCAGCTTGTTCCAAGACCTAGTAACTATTTTGTAACCTCTTAACGACTTCAATTAAATAAGAGACGCGTTTTCTTTATGGCTCTTAAAGATACAGATGTATCATATTTCCCTATTGCTAGGCATTCGATTCAAATACTCAAAGAAGACCATATAAGCACTAAGAAGAAAACCATAGCTATTCGAATGGAGCAGTGTTGGAGACATTCTCATAAAGTTAGGACTCGATGGAAAATTTGAATAAATGGTGTGATGCAACCTGCTAGTCATATATATCTGTTGCAAGCTATATAACATTATAAAGGATCATGAGCTCTTTGATCACGAGATGGTACTAGAATGTCATCAAAAGGAATCTCATGCTTACTTTATATCCTCCAAAGAGATCCATCATCGATTTAGAAGGGAATGGAATCAACTGAGTCATTCGATATTACTGCATCCTCAAGAATATTGGATGATTGATCAATTTGAGGCCCATCTACTGGTTCAATAGGATTTTCAGGATTTTGTTGCTCTACTTCGGGATTCTCTAGATTTTGTTGATCAATATGTGGAATTTCTTATTACTTCTCTTTTTGGATAGGAGTTTACTGCTCGTGAGATGTTATGGAGGAGCTTGACTATGTGTCGAATTCGATATATTTTGAAGGTGAAGTACCTGTAGTCCGAGCAACCAGATGATCGAAATGTCTTTGGTCCATTTCTTTATAAAAACTCAATAGATAATCAACCTTAGAAGGCTAACTAAAAAACTGTACCCTGGTGCTAAAGTAGATTCTAGTGCAGTGTTGTGCGATGCTATACAGTTCAGATTTTCGATATTATTTAACCGTTTATTTTAGCAGTTCTTTTTAAAATCTAAATATCACTCAATGTGACCGTCATTGTTGATCGTCCCGACAAACTTTATGTTATTGGCCACACTTTGGAAATATTTCAAGATAGAAGAGGACTTCGACATGGATTTGTAGAACAATGTTTGATTATAGAAGCTGGAATAGGAAAAAATTCTCCTAAAGTGTGGGAGTCTCACCGACCCCCACAAGCAAGGAAATTTCTCCCTTTCCTTCTCTATCTCCACCGACTCCAAAATCGCAGTCACCAACATCCATCCTCGTTTATGTCCTCTCACCCACACCTTCATGAGTTCTGATCAACCATTCTCCTACCTGTTAGAGTTAAATGCGGAGTTTGAAGCATTCTTAAAGCTAGGGTTTGGATTGGTGTACGGGTAATTCAAGGTTTAAAGGCAAGGACAGGATGGACTGGGCGAAGTTAGATGCCAACAACGGTAAGCGACGGCGATCTCAAGTTCAAGAAAAGGCGAAGATTGGTTCGGGGATCGAATGTTTTTCAATGTCAGGATTTCAAGTTCTTTTAGGTCAAAGTGAGAAAATAGAATAAAGAGATGAACTTATATGACCTCTTAAGTCTGTGTCAGACCAAAACTTGGAGAAATTTCTCCAAGTGAGGATTCAGTACCGACTCCCAAATTGGGGACAAATACCGATTCCTAAATATTTCAAAAAAAACAAACAAACACACACATATAAGCATATATATGGTTTATGCGGTATGTGTGTGAATGCTTATGCACATGTGATGAGCCATGCGTATATACCCAATATTTAATGACTAAAGTTGAGGGAAGTTTAGACTTATACCTAGGGAACTCATGGATGGAATTAGTATAAAATCATCGGACATGGAATAACAGACTACATGATCATGTTCCAGACCTACAGTCCCAGATGTTGGCAGAATGTCACAATGGATCATTATATACATGACAATTCACGAGATCGATTCGCAAAAGAGTAACGAACATTCAGGACATACAGTGGAACCCTTTGCGAAAATCCACACTTGTCTCAATTTAAAGCACATTCCGTTTGATATGAGATGTACTTTGGAGGAAAGTGCAATTCTTCCTTTTGACCACGTAGAATCAGGATAAACTAGATAGATAGAACTTGGAGTTATCAAGACAGAAAACTGGAGAGATAGCCCAGGAATCCAGAAACAAAGCACAGATAAAGCCATAAAGTCAAAGTTAAGACTGTCATAAATAATATGGCAATGGGATCCCCAAGTTAGGGATCGACACCGACTCTCACTTGGGGATTGGTACCGATCCCTAAATATGACTTGGGTGGACCCCATTTTCTGCCTACTTGTTAATTTTGGCACCAATAGCCTATTTCAAAGTTGGTTTTCTAACTCAATGCAATTCTTCATCGATCTCCATGAACACATGAAACTGCAACTTTGTTCTCCTTCAACTCCATCATTTAGGCTCATAAAAAAGTTAATATTGGTGCAAACAACTATTGAATCTCTAAGCTAACCATAAGACGATTCAAAGCAAGAACTCGAAGACACCAAAAATGGTGAACTTAAGGATTGGTACCGACTCCCAGATATTACCAAGGGGCACCTATTATTTTGGGAGAATTGGTCAAATTCGTACACAACGGCTTAGAGATATTTTAGATAAGATTTTAAGTCCTCTACCTCTATAAATATGAGGGTAGGGATTATGTTTCGAGATCATTTGGCTCCAGTACCATTATTTCTTATATTCTTGTAATTCAAAAATTCTAAGTGTTGGAGTTGCGCCAACCTCTAATAACTTCAGCCTCCAAAACAGAAACAAGCAATAAAACTTCAAAGTGGATGTACGCCTTGCTTTGTCACACCACTATAAAAAATTATGTCGTGTCTATTACCTCATTTTAATTTACTTTTATTTATTTAATCTCTATTGGTGTTTGTGCAATTTTTGGTTCAAACAGATCTTACCTGAAATTTAGGAATTCGAAGGTAGGATACTACGAGAGTACCACCATTCGAGATTCATCACACATCCCGATAGTGACAAGGTGACTAGGGTAGACATATTGTTGGGTGGGGATGAGGAACAACATTGAGGATAGGATGTATGAGTAGTCGGTAATGAAAGCTAAGCATAAAAAGCCTAGTGAATCTACGATCCTAGGGTGTACAAAGGGGCATTATAAGTGATAGATACCCATTATCCATGAGTGGATTCTAGGAAGGGCATACAAGAGGTGTTATGGAAAATGACACCAGATCAACTGTATGATATCGAGATTTAATCAAAAGCTTCGAGACTTCGTAGGTCGATTTGTATTGTCGGGCATAATGTGAAAAATCAAAGGATAACAACGGTGGAGTTAGTGAAGGTTCAATAAGGGTGGAAGTGAAAGCGATCGCATGCGGGAAAACGAGGAGAGCACTAGCGTTGGATATCCAAATCTCTTTGTGTAATTAGGCCTGCTATTTATCATATTTAATTTTAATTTTGCTATCATATAGGATAGTTTAGTATCTCGCATGCTTGGACATGCTTCTCTATGCTATTGATTGCATGGCTGAATGTTTGATGTGTTTGATGATTGCATACGATTGTTAGGCATGCAAGGGAACTATGGTTGACTATTCTTTCATTTGTTTAGGGATTTGGAGTCGTGGAATTCCTAAAGGGAAGGAAGTGTAATGATCGATATTTTACGTATTGGAGGATCATAAAATATTACTATCTAATTTGTATGGGGTTGTATGACTATAAGAATTTGGAAAATGACTACTTGAATATTTTCTACCTTTAGAATTTGTATTAGGCATTTTAGAACCCGATATTCTTGTCAAGCATATAACTTTTGATGGGAGCTGAATTAGGATCTGAAACTACTGTAATTCAAGAGGATGGTTTCTCTTTCCATAGATGGGTTATAATAGGAAAATGGACATACCATTTAGGAGATATGGATGTTTAAAGTTTAGATTATTACTAGTCAGATTAGTGGGTGATTAGTTGCCCCAAACTAAAGCCCACCAACCTATTTTAGGATTTGAGCTTAATTAGGACTGAGAGGACAAATCTAGTTCATTTCCCACTTCCCAAAAATTATTCAAAACTTCTATTAACCTAGATTTCTTCAAAATGCTCATTATTTTTTATATTAATCTTAGCTAAAATGCAATTAGAAGGGTGATTAGCAAATGGGATTGCAGATCTATCATTTTGGGTGCTTTGGAATTTTTTTTCTTTCTATCCATTTCATATCTTAGCATTTAGTAATTTGGGTATTAGATGAGTGGCTTATGATCTCTCACTATTCTATACTTGTTTATATAATTAAAAATTGTGTTTTCAAGATGGTTTCTATGCTAAATTTTTTTCAAACTCTAATCAAACCTTAATAACATAGTTATAGATCTTGCATGGGTATTAGTGATTGTTGTTTGCTCTTAATTTATTGTTTTGATGTATTTATTAGTGCTTTCTAGTGCAGTTAGGACGTGGTTATTGATTTAGGCAAAACGAGGTTAAACAAACAAGGTCAAACGAGTTCAAAATCGAATGAGACTTGGATATGATGTTGATGAGAGTTTGGGGAGCTTGTAGTTTAGGTCGTAGGTCGATCGAAGGTGATTTGGTTGCTCGGATATAGGTCGGTGAAATTTCCACACCCAGTCGGTAGAAGTGGTTATTTCGTGACTTAGGCTACGAAACTTCAGCAAAGACTTTAGGAAAGGCAAGAAAATGGAAGTGGGGACTTAACCCCAAAATTTAGGGAAGATCTAAATATCGGTACCAACCTCCTTTGGTCGGCAACAGTCTATTTTTAGGTTTAAGAGGAGTGTCGAAGGACTTGGGGAGTGTGGCATGGAGGAAAGGAGCTCAAAGTAGAAAAGACGGAGGAGGTTGGGGTGTGAAAGACATAGTCGTATTTGTTGGCTAAACAATTCATATTACTACCAACATAATCATGTTAGTACCGACATGAATTGTAGCAACAAATTCTGGCCAAACTCCTGAGGGATGCTGAGTAGGTCCTATAGTTCGTGCTAAAGTTGTTCGTTTGTTCAGTGTTCGGTTGCAAAGTGGTAGTGTGATGAAGGATGATGACTTATGAAAAGATCATTGTGGAAGTGTTTTGATGTGATGTCTTAGAAACTTCAACGAGATGACTCTATGGTTGGTGATAAACATCTAGAAATTTTTCTGGATTTGATGCATTGATGGGAGAATCGTTTTAGTTGATCACTTCGGGTGAGAATTGTACATGGACTCGGTAATGTCCGAGAGGCATGTTTGATTGGTAAAAAGATATGATAGGACGTGTGTGTTCTGATATCCTGTCTTGTGCAAGGAAGGTGGTGATAACTCTGGATGAGGAAGGTGTTTCATAGAGCAAGGGTATGTGAGGACACTCCCAACGCACCTTTGACCTTGGTAATGCTCTAGCCTGCATTGGTGATGGCAGTACCTTGGTGATGGTATGTGATTGTACACCGGGATCCAGTAGCGACATGGTATGTTGCCAAGCTTGGTCATGGTCGTATGAGTTATTAGAAGTTTCAAGGAAAATTGGTGGTGATGCAATACGTTAGTTGTGGTCGGGTGAGATAAAGCCTTGGTGAGGGCAGGAGTAAAGTAAGACCTGGGTGATGGTCTTTATTGCGTGTATTTATTTTATGCTTGCCATAATTTTTGATGTTATTGGTTTGATTGTTGTATGTTTGTCATGGATGTCTCATAATATAGGTGTTTGTGTTAGATACCTCGACACCCGTGTTATACTTATCATAGTATACCCTTATGATGATAGTAGTGTAGCATATATGGTGTTATGTGCTAACATGTTGAATGTAGGGAGATGTTAGGTATGATTCTTCATAACATTGTTCCTTACTATATCGACTTGTGTAGTATTTTGAGATTTTTTTATCGCTTACACCAAACTATTGTTTGACTCGAGGTTTTATGCTTTGCTTCTTATAATCCTGGATACTCTTAAATGAGTAAACTAGATAGAAGACCTAGGTAGTCCGTCGCGATGACCTGAAATTTGGGCAATATCAATTTAATAATCTGTATTTAAAAATTAAATTGGTTTGATAATTTTTTTAATAAAATATGAATTGGTTTAATAATTTAATTAGTGATTTTATCTTTTAGAAGCTAAATAAATGTTTCTATTTATAATGTATATATATATATTTGTATATATTATAGATAATCTTTGAATTGAAATTTAATAAATAAATAAAGTCTTGTTTTCAAATTTTAATAATATATTTAGCAATTTGGAGATTATGATTTAAATTAATATTAAGCTTTTCAAAGTTATTTAATTAATAACTATATGGTTTGTAAATACTTAAGATAAATGTTAATTGCTTAAGATTATATCTTAGCTTAATTTTTAAATTTAAATAAAAAGTTTGTTTCATTTCTTTTAAATATTACTTGATATATATATGATTTGAAATAGAAATTTAAAATACAATATAGCATATGGTCTTAATTCATTTAATAATAGAAGTGATTTATAATCTCTTTTATAGATCATTTAAAATTGTTAAATTTGTTATTTTCAAATGATAATTATAATTCTTAGCTTTTATAAACATAAATAGATTTTATATGAATAGGATTGTTATTTTTAAATTTAATAAGTAGTTATGTATGTATAGATATAGATAGGTTTTAAAGACAATAGAATTGTTATTTTTAAATTTAATATGTAGTTATATATGCATATATATAACCTGATTTTAAATTGGTTTTTTTATAATTTAATTTGAATTAAAGTTTTGAAATTCAAAAGAATAGATACTTAAAAATAAATATTTAAAATGTTTTGGGTCTTAAAAATATTTGGATAAGCTTTTATTTACAATTTGTTTTTATTACATTTTCTTTACATAAGAAATTCATAATGTATTTACATAAGAATTAATAAATTTAGTTAAAGGCTTTATTTAACATTTAGATAAAAAGAAAAATACTTAATTACAAGTGTTAACGTATTAAGGACTTATAATAACATGTGTTAGCTAATAAATTAAGGTATTTGACAAGTGTCATGTTAGAATTATAATTTCTTTTATTTTTTTAAATGAAATTCAGCCTTTATAAACATATCTTTTTCCCCATCACTCTCTTTTTTCTATCTTTTATTCAAAAGCTAAGAAAAACTTAAGCATATCTGAAATCATCTCTAAACCAAAAACATATTCAAATCAGATCTGTAATCTTATTTCTAATCAAATTCTGTTTCAAGCAAATCTGCAAACCCCTCAAACCAAAAATCAAAACACTGTAAACTATATCATTCCTCAAATCTGAAACAAAATCAACCCTGTAATCATTTTCAAGTCCAAACAACAGCCTGTAGTTCGGTTTGCAAAGATCAAAACTAACTCTGAAGCAAGAATCAAATGTCTTCATTTTTGAAAAACCAAAGAAATGAAGCCTGCATTTCTTATCAAATCTGGAAATTATCTAAAGCAAGCATGCATGTTAAAAATATCAAGCTTTCAAAGGCAAGAAGCATTTCAGTTTCAAATATCAAGCAAGCATTCCAGTTTCCAGTATTCAAAGAAATCACAGCAAAAGCTATTTTCAAAATATACTCTGTTCATCATCTTAAAAACAGTTGAGTAACATCATTTTTTTAAAGTATAAGTATCCTTAATTTGGTTGCATGTTAATTCTCTGGAAGAATATATATTCTGTATGATTATATATATATGAATTACCTATAAGTAAATGTATGCATGCTGTATCATTGTGATATCTCTGTTCTGGTTTCTTTAGACCCAGATTTACAAACAAATCCAATATCTTTTGATCTACTTACTGTTAGTACCTAGAATTTAAACAAGACTTGTTTGATTGACTTCAAGATTTAGATTTAAATTCTATTTAAGTTAAGATTTGACGTAGATGTACTCGAGTTTTACTCGAGTAGTTCGAGTATTTTACTCGGAGGGGTTTAGGGTTTGACTCGAAGTGATGTTGGTCTGGTTCGAGTAAGTTTTTTTAGTTACAGGTTTTGTTTTAAAACCTGACAGTGTATCAGTTTTTGAAATTTAAACTTAAAAAAATGTAAAGCAAGTTTTAAATCAAAGGTTTTGAAACAAGTTTAAAATCTGAATTCAAAATGAGATGAATTCTAGTTTTTTTAAAATAAATAAGTTTTATAAAAAAGGAATGTTTTTAACAACTAAAAATTGTTAAAGTATTTTATAAAATGGTTTTAAAATCTGAAAATAGAGATTTAAACAGGGTTTTAAAACTAAATTTAAAATCTGGATTCAAAAATGAATTTGAACCCTAGTTTTGAAATAAAATAAAGTTTTTGAATTTAAAATGTTTTAAAACAACTTTGAATATTTAAAGTATATTTAAAATTGATTTAAACTGAATATGGTTTAAAACTATTTTAAATTCCCTTTAGAAGATAAGTATTTCTTTAACATGTAATTAAAAGGTTTTTGAATTGTTAATCTTTGTTAAAGTTAAAAAAAATTCTTAAATTTAAAATGGAATTTAATAGTAAATTTAAAAGCAAATTGTTTTTAAAATACTTTGTTAATGATAATTTAATCATTAATAAGATTAAGGTTTATCTTAAAGTTAATTAGGACTCAATGATTATAATTCATTAAATTATTAAGGAAATTAAGATGAATAATTAATTACTTTAATTAATTAATGATTTGGGTTAATTAATTAAGTAATTAAGGGTTTTATTTAATTAATTAAAAGACTAAGTAAGTTAATCAAGATTAATTAATTTGTAATTAAGAAATCCTTAATTAGATAAGATTTGATTTTAAATTAATGATTTGAAATTTATTAATCAAGTAATTAAAAATTAATTAAGCTATAGATTAACACTTAATTAATTAAATAATTAGAGATTAATTATGGGTCATTATAGATAAATTAATTTGTAACTAATAATGATTAATCTCAGTTAATTACTTTAGAGAAGTAATTAAAGATTTGTTAATAGTTGATGAAGGTTAATTACTTAGGATTATTTAATAATTAATTAATGTGATTAATTTTAGTAATTAATTAGATTAATTAATTTAAAGATAATCATTTGTGAATTGTTTAAGTGTAATTACTCAATGAAAGTAATTAAGAAATTAATTACTAATTGTAATTAATTAAGTTTATTTTTGATAAGTTTAAGTTAATTAATTAAGTTTAATTAATTTAAGATAATCACTGGATAATTTAAGAAGTAATTACTCAATGTAATTAATGAAGGCTAATTACTTAGTAAAGTAATTAAGAAGATAAATTATTGGATGTAATTAAATTGAAGGATAATTAGGTAATGGAAGAGATTTGGAAATTAATTACTTTGTGTAATTAATATGAAGAATAATTACTTAGTGGAAGTAATTAATAATTAATTACTTAGTGTAATTAATTAAGTATTGATTAATAAAATTATTTGAAGATAATTAAGAGATGTAATTAATTAAGTGTAATTAATTACTTAATGAGATTAATCTAGGATGATTAATAAATACAATTAATTAAAGATTAGTTATTAAAGATAATTAATTAAGGAGTAATTAATTTATCTAATGAAGTAATTAAGGGTAGTTAGTTACTGAATGTGATTAATCAAGAGTGAATAATCAATATGGTTTAATTGATGATTAATTACTTAATGTAATTAATTTAAATAGGGTAATAATAAATAAAAATAATTAGGGATCATTAATTAATATAATGATGTAATTAAGGATTGATTAATTAAGAACAATTAATCAATGAAGGAATTAATTAATGTAATTAATTAAGGATTAATGTAATTAAATATAGTTAATTAATTAATGAAGTAATTACATGTTAATTACTGAATTTGGTTTAGGATAATTAATTTGTGAAATTAATTAAAGGCTAATTACTTGAGTGTAATTAAAGGGTAATTAATCAAGGGTGATTAATTAAGGTGATTTATTTAAGGGTAATTAATTAATTGATTTGTAATTAATTAACAGTTATGTAAGCAAGATTTATAATGATGAAGTAATTAATTTAATTTATTTTAAATTAATTAGAGATGAAGTAATTAATTTAATTTATTTTAAATTAATTAGAGATGAAGTAATTAATTTAATTCATTTTAAATTAATTATAAAATGGTGATTAATAAAACATTGCTTAAGAATGTTGATTGATATTGATTTCCTTGAATGGTTTGAGATCTCAGATATGAGATAAGTGATGTTGTGTGATATGGATGCTTTGGTTGCATTGTGATGATAATATGAATTATATGTTTGTGATGATAATATGAATTATCTGTTTATGATGATAATGTTGATTATCTATTATGATATGTGAATTATCTATCTGTGTGTATATAGATAATAGAATTGAATTGTTTTAAACTTTAAAACAACTTGGACCTAAAAGATGGCGTTTTGGATTTCGATGAGACCGGGATCGGGTTTCCATATTTGGATATCCAAAAACCAGATCAATCCAAATTAACGATAGGTCATGAATCTCAAGTGAATATGAAGATTCAGAGTGCAAGGGTTATCGTCGTTAACTCTGAGGGTGATTCCAAAATGAGTGTAACGAGATAATGCCTTCGGTTTCGCTCGAACCCGGAACGAACTTATATGGATTGAATGCTTTCAGAACATCGTCAGGTGGACGATGAGCATTCTAAGAGATGTGTTCTCTAAAGGCAATCGTAGACTCAAGCCTCATCAACCGGGAATGGCTAAAACAGGGGAGGTGCAGCAAGGCTAAGTGGGTCATGCCCAAGTAGGACGAGATTTACCCCTGTCTAGAAGTCCCTTTATATTCGGCTGTGTGGGGCAGATGATTGCAACAACTGTCAGGGTTGTCTTGTTCGAAACTGTCCAGTAAGGGATGGTTCCAGCCTTGTGTTGCAGGGAATTTAGGGTGGATCCTCGGTACGGTGATCTAGGCCACGTACTGTGACGGGCGGTACCCCAGTAGCCATGCCATTGTATGGAATCCAATCTCCAATAAGTGCCGTACGTTTTAGATGTGCCTAACTATACTGGAACGTGAGATGTAAGCATTCCAGCTATTTCTGTATTTTACTTGAAAACCCTAGACACTGTTATAATATCACTGGATTTCCTATCAAATGTTTTGGTTAGCGTAAGGTAAAAACTTACCCGTGTTTATTTGTGGGGAGTGTTACGTGATACCTTTTGTTTTCAAAGGATTTTTAAAGTTAAGCAACCTTAACCTGTTACTTACACCAGACCCATGTCTGACCCGGAGTTTATCTTCTATTTTCTTAAACTCTTGGGTACTCAAATTTTACGAGTAGCCAAGGGATTCAGGTTAGCTTTGACGAATTATGGAGGAGCAATGGAGCAGGAGGCTTCGGCGTTAGATATATAATTTCCGCTGTGTGTTCTCTGTGTTGTGTTTGTATTGAGTTGTAATAACTAGACAGGTGTTTATAACTGTCTAGTATGTGATGTATATGCTGTGTAACTCTGATTGCTGTTGTATATTATGTAATACTTATGTTATTAATATAATTTATTCGTTCGCTGTTGAGATTCTGGTGTTGTTTCTTCTTTCTCTTCTTTCTTTTCTCTTTTCTATCCCTTTCTTTCTTAAAGATGATACGACTTTCTGTGGAGAAAAAGTTGGGTCGTCACAGTTGGTATCAGAGCGTTAGGTTGAGTGAATACCTAGGCTTTGAAGTGATTTCTTCTTGAGAGAGCGTATTTGTAATTTTGATATATACATATATATTTATTTCTATCTATTTGTTGTGTTACCCGTACAGGTTTTCCAAAATAAGTTGTAAGGTAGATGGGATAGTGGTGTGTATAACGTGACTACCATTGGTTAAAGTTTGTAAGTTTGAGGTTGGAAGTATATTTGTCGAGATTGTAGACCTAATACCGTCTCGAGTGAGCTTTGCAGTGGTATAAGGATTTCATCGATCTCTGAAGGAACCCGGTTAAGGTTCGGAGTCCATCTTTGAAGTTTGGATGAGTAGAGTTTGGATCTGTCGGTTTGGCAGAAGCAAGTGATGGTATCTTGATATCTTGGGAAGTAGTAGCTGCGTGATGAGATGCAGTGACTATGGATGTTTCTAAAGATATTTCTTTGGAACAAGTTTAAGGAAGTAGGTCTGCTTCGGTGTTGTGGTTGAGTTTAGCGGGGTGTTTCTATTTGATTTGAAGTCCGAGTTTCTCGAAGAACTTTGGACTGGGAATTCTATGGCACCTGTGTCAGCAATGCAACTGGAGTGTTCTGTGGGTCGGTAAAAGGTCTTCTGGCTTAGCAGTGTCTGAGAGATGGAGTTCAAAAGAAGTAGAGTGGATCCATTTCTTTGATGGATTGGCTAGACCAGCGTAAGCTGTTCTGATTAGTAAAGAGAGAACAGTTTTCTTTGGATGTTAGGCCGGAATGATCGCAAAATTGACTTGCAATAGCTGAGTGTTCTCTTGGTTATCAGAAATTTTCTGGGTTATGTTGTCCAGTTTGTGCTTGTGTTCATCATCAGCATTCTTTTGTCCTCCAGATCAGAGTTGTGCAGCGGAAGCAGTTTGGGAGTGCATCTGCTTTTCTTTTTTGGATAGGAAAAGTTTGTTTCCTTCTGATGCTTGTGAGTGGAGTTTGTTCTTGATCTTGGTTGATCTTGGAGGATCATTCTGGTGGATTTGGTTTGGTCCAGTTTGTTTATTGAGACATCGGTGAGGATTGAGTTGATCAGGAAGGAAGTAGGCAACCCAGGATCGTCTGAAGAGTTTTGTGGATCAGAATCGGAGATCTTATTTTGGAAAAATTTCTCCGGTTTTAGGAGCTATAAGTTTTGGTAAGTCTGCGAAGCTAGCTCCGAGGTGTTTTGGATCTCTTCTGTGTTCTGTTTTGGATAAGTGTTTGGTCTTCTAGATTGAATTGCTAGTTTGGACAACTGGAATTCGATGTGTTTCACCTATCTCTGAGGGGGTACGTGTATAATCTACCTCTGGTTGTGGAATCAGCTGTTTTGGGAGATTTGGTTGTTGAATCAGACTTGTCTGTAGTCTGATTTCTTGTTTAGTTTGGTAGATCTAGATGAGTAGGAGCTCGGTAGCTTAGTAGTGTTGATTGTTTGAGTTCTGTAGAGCGAATATCCCGGTGTTTATACTTGGGAAACTCGAGAAAATTCTATTCAGAATTTTTGTTTGGATAGTTAAATTTATTTGTTTGGGTGAATTGGTTGCTATGGTTGTTAGCATATGGTTGTTAATATATGCTTGTGTTTTAAAATTAAATCTTTAATGAGATTATTAGATTACCTTTGTTTTAAATTTCGGGGACGAAATTCTTTTAAGGGGGGAAGAATGTGATGACCCGATTTTAAATTGGTTTTAAATTAATTAATTAATGTAATTAATTAAGGATTAATGTAATTAATTATAGTCAATTAATTAGTGAAGTAATTACAGGTTAATTACTGAATTTGGTTTAGGATAATTAATTTGTGAAATTAATTAAAGGCTAATTACTTGAGTGTAATTAAAGGGTAATTAATCAAGGGTGATTAATTAAGGTGATTTATTTAAGGGAAATTAATTGATTGATTTGTAATTAATTAATTGATTTGTAATTAATTAACAGTTATGTAAGCAAGATTTATAATGATGAAGTAATTAATTTAATTTATTTTAAATTAATTAGAGATGAAGTAATTAATTTAATTCATTTTAAATTAATTATAAAATGGTGATTAATAAAACATTGCTTAAGAATGTTGATTGATATTGATTTCCTTGAATGGTTTGAGATCTCAGATATGAGATAAGTGATGTTGTGTGATATGGATGCTTTGGTTGTATTGTGATGATAATATGAATTATATGTTTGTGATGATAATATTAATTATCTGTTTATGATGATAATGTTGATTATCTATTATGATATGTGAATTATCTATCTGTGTGTATATAGGTAATAGAATTGAATTGTTTTAAACTTTAAAATAACTTGGACCTAAAAGATGACGTTTTGGATTTCGATGAGACCGGGATCGGGTTTCCATATTTGGATATCCAAAAACCACATCAATCCAAATTAACGATAGGTCATGAATCTCAAGTGAAGATGAAGATTCAAAGTGCAAGGGTTATCGTCGTTAACTCTGAGGGTGATTCCAAAATGAGTGTAACGAGATAATGCCTTCGGTTTCGTTCGAACCCGGAACGAACTTATATGGATTGAATGCTTTCAGAACATTGTCAGGTGGACGATGAGCATTCTAAGAGATGTGTTCTCTAAAGGCAATCGTAGACTCAATCCTCATCAACCGGGAATGGCTAAAACAGAGGAGGTGCAGCAAGGCTAAGTGGGTCATGCCCAAGTAGGATGAGATTTACCCCTGTCTAGAAGTCCCTTTATATTCGGCTGTGTGGGGCAGATGATTGCAACAACTGCCGGGGTTGTCTTGTTCGAAACTGTCCAGTAAGGGATGGTTCCGGCCTTGTGTTGCAGGGAATTTAGGGTGGATCCTCGGTACGGTGATCTAGGCCACGTACTGTGACGGGCGGTACCCCAGTAGCCCTGCCATTGTATGGAATCCAATCTCCAATAAGTGTCGTACGTTTTAGATGTGCCTAACTATGCTGGAACGTGAGATGTAAGCATTCCAGCTATTTCTGTATTTTACTTGAAAACCCTAGACACTGTTATAATATCACTGGATTTTCTATCAAATGTTTTGGTTAGCGTAAGGTAAAAACTTACCCGTGTTTATTTGTGGGGAGTCTTACGTGATACCTTTTATTTTCAAAGGATTTTTAAAGTTAAGCAACCTTAACCTGTTACTCACACCAGACCTATGTCTGACCCGAAGTTTAAATTCTGTTTTCTTAAACTCTTGGGTACTCAAATTTTATGAGTAGCTAAGGGATTCAGGTTAGCTTTGACGAATTATGGAGGAGCAATGGAGCAGGAGGCTTCGGCGTTATATTTATAGTTTCCGTTGTGTGTTCTCTGTGTTGTGTTTGTATTGAGTTGTAATAACTAGACAGGTGTTTATAACTGTCTAGTATGTGATGTATATGTTGTGTAACTCTGATTGTTGTTGTATATTATGCAATACTTATGTTATTAATATAATTTATTCGTTCCGCTGTTGAGATTTTGGTGTTGTTTCTCTTTCTCTTCTTTCTTTTCTCTTTTCTATTCCTTTCTTTCTTAAAGATGATACGACTTTCTGTGGAGAAAAAGTCGGGTCGTCACATACGTCATTGCTATGTAGAGGACAAGCAGAAGTGGGGTTTTCTCAAATTATATATGGACTTGCTAGTGCTTATTTTGTTGTGCGACATTATGGAGCCTAGGCAGTGTCTACTATATTAAGAGACAGTTATATTTGAGTTTTTTTTCGTTTGTATAAACTTTATTACTATCTTGTATAACTCTATGAACCTGTGTACTCTAATATTGTGGTTCATTAAGTTATTATTGTATCGCATGTTTTATATCTGTGACTGATATTATATTTTGTTTGATGCGATGTGAGATATACGATAGGTTTTGTGCTGGTTTTCTTTTCTTTTCATCTTCGACAAATGTCCTACAACGGCCGGACACCACAACAGCTCTCTGTTTAGGTATATTGAGTGTCGGGAGGTGTAGGGCGGTTGTCACATTATGGTTGAGCTCAGTCTGGCCTCTTGCTTAAAGGTACTGGTGGAACCATGTCACGACATTCACACCCAAAACCTTGGCTGCTTCAACAGAACTATTTCCAATTTGATTGCTCATTCTCAGCTCTTTGTAATAGGAATAGTTGACAACTTTCCTCAGACGGTATTAAGCACCATAGAATATGGTGTGTATTTGTGTTTCACTTATAAATGTGTATATATACATGTGTAAATTTTTTGTAAAATATACAAGTACGTTCTCTCAATGCACACCTAATACCTAAAGAATCTTGAACCTATGCTATGATACCAACTGTAAAAACTGGTACTTCCAAACACACCGGTCCAAAGTCCAAAGTAACGTTTGAACTCCTGTTATTCCAAGAAGTACAAGTCGTTAGGTTTTGAAAATGTTACATAGCACAGAGGCAGATATAAATTTAATACATTTTATACTTTCATATCACACAGTGGAAGGAATAAAATATAAATATTAAACACAACTGAACCATATAACATTTTCAGCATCAATGTGATCCATACAAAATGTCTCCAATTACAATACATAGAGTCTAATAATAAAGAAAACATAATATAAAATAAAATACATGGAGAGTAATGATAAATAGATGCAATTCTAGAGCATTATGCTTTCGTCTCCACGTACTAGACTCTAGCCCAATCACCTACTAGCCTGTCCTCGTGTAATAGAGATGAATAGAGAGAAAAGGAAGGGGTTAGAAGTAGTTTTGTGAGTGAATTATATCACTAGCGGTAAGGTATGGACTAGTAGTTAAAGTTCAACTATAACCTATACCTAAGGGTACTCTTTAGTGTACGTGTTATTTTATATAAGTGATCAACTATTTTCATGACATAGTTTAACTACTCTTATGGTGACACTATTCCATTTTTATTATGAAGATTTCCACTCATAGGTGGAACATATCAACTGAATATTTCATAGAAAGAAATTTCTATTATGTAGCAACCTACTGATTTAACATTCTCATTTATAGTTGTTTGTTCTACTGTGATTCAAATATAGCTTACTATGCTAAATCTATATATATTTGAGTTAACAATTCTGAATTTTCCTTTTTGGGTTAACATTTTCAATTCTATTCCCTCGGGTAAACATTCCTATGTTTATTCTTTTTGGTTAAAAATCACAATCCATTTTCATTCGCTGATAGATGTACTTACGCTCTCTATAATACACAAGTAGGATTCTTGAGTGAATTAATGATTCCAACTCCATATAGGATTAATGATTGCTACCATGATGGATTTCTTTGTCGTCCCTCTTTCCATCTCTCACCCATTGATGGTTAGGACCTACTATGGATGATAGGAGCTTCTAATTGCGATTTAATAACTTGGCTCGTTAAACTCCATGTCCACTAACTTCATAAAGCATAAGCTAGGACTTCACCAAGGTGATTATGTTTCCAGCTTGCTGCACGACTCTACTCCGCTGTGTGAATAGGGAAATAGGGGCACATATCCCCCGATCCTTCCTACTTGGCTTGTACTAGGTTTAGGTTCAACTTGAGCTGACTAGCATATTTTAAATATTTGAATAAATATTTTAGATGTCTGACAATATATATATGATATGTATTAGGTGTTTAAACTTCTGAATTTCTACCTCAAAAATCTGATTTCGACTCTAGACGCCTGAAGACGAATTCAGACTTTTGAATCAGATTGAAATTGCACTGGTTTCTTTCTAATTGTAAAAGCCTAAAAGTCAAACGTTTGAAAAATAGCAATAGGCGTTTGAAAAATATGTTCAAACATTTGATTAACATTTCAAACGTTTGGTTCGTTATTTTTCTAGAACTTTTTTTTTAACTTTGGTTATTTTTATTTTACTTCGTCTTCTTTTTGAGTTTGAGTACACTTGTCGGGTCAAATGTTTGAATAGTACATTATTATCATGAACTTATTCCATATGGTTAAGTGCATGATGTTTCGGTTTAGTATAATCTGAACTTGGGTAAATCGGTTTTGTGTTTTTAACTACTTAACTACTTACGTTGTACAAAAATTAATTACTTTCACATTTACTAATGACCGTACGATTCAAAAATCTTAATATGAACAACTCAACAAGCGTTGATGGTTAACGATATTTAAGAGTTGGTCGATACACTCAAAGATACAATGATGTGACTTTTATATGAGATGAAAAATGAAAACTATTGGAGTGATCAAGTAGTTGATAACAAGTGATGATGTGAGTATATTTACGATGTTGATGTGTACTTAGCCTAGAATCATGGTGAATATTGTGATATTTAAACAGGTTGGTGAAGCATTTACATTACCACTATTGTTTATTACTGCATGGCATGCATTTTTTATATTTTACTAACTATAAAACTACTTATGATGATATGTAACTGCCTATGATAACATATAATTATCTTCGACGATGCATATTGACATTGTTGCTAGATTGGCACTATAGATTATTTTGAACTGATTTATAGTGGAAGATGGAATCAGCTGCCAATCTTAAGCGAAATTCCCTAGTAATCCATATCTTTGACATAGAAATATTTAGTTTTTAATTCAACAAAGATTGAACAAAAGTTATGGAAAGGATTTCGTGGTGTATAGGAAAATTTAGTTATGGGGAAGACGTAGGAAAAGTTGGGCATAGACTATGTGTAGCTAAGGCATCACCATATCAAATTTTTCTAAAAGAAGATAAATTCCTAGAGTATATGTGGTGCATGAAAAAATAGATTTGGAAGAAACTAAGGGCCATGAGCACCATACAACATTGTATTAAATTCGTAAACAATAGCAGATTCACCAAAATGTTGGTAATTCATTTCAATTTTCTAAAGTTGTTGAAGACAATGTTAGGTTTGTCTGCTCGCATTGTTGTGAGGTGGATGCGTGGATTAAACGAAAGTAGCCCCGCATCGCAAGATACATAGGGAAAGCGTGGTGTGTATATATGAGGTTGGTGGCCCGTAATTTTCGTAATTCCTTTTGGTACAGGACGTGTTGTCATAATCATGTATGTTCCCACTTAAGAGGCGATGAATGGATGTTCAATCAAGACATCGACATAGGAAGGGGTTTGCATAAGTAAACAGTGTGGTGCACGACGACAGTGCAGGTGATCAGCGGAACATTAAGGAGTGTCGGTGCAATTATTATGCACAACCAAAGAAAGCTTCGTCAGTGGCCCGCCAACTCTAGACTAATTGCTTGTGTATAGACATTGGGCACGTGGAGAAGTGGTGAAAATTAACATGTTATCTGAGCTCCAGGTTCATGGGACTGATATACAAGCATAATCAAAACATGGCTCTAGGATTATAATTGAGCAAGGGATGCTAATTAAGGTGGAGATTGTGTAGAACAGTCTGGCACACTCGGATAAAAGGAGTACTAAATGTTTAGCTTGATCCACTATTTGAGTACTCGGTATAACTCCATAGCAATTTGAGCAATGCTTGCCAAAGTGAAAATGTTAGGCTTGTGACTCACATTGTTGTGAGGTGGATGGATGGATTGGAAGAAAATAGTCTCACATCGTAAGATAAATAGAGAAAGCATGGGGTGTGTGTGTATGTGTGTGTGTGTATGAGTTTAGTGACATGTACCTTTGAGAATTCCCTTGGTACAAGAAGTGTTGTCTTAATCATATGCTCGCATAAAAGGTGATCGAGGGATGTTCAATTGAGACACCGGAACATGAATAGGTTTGAGCACATAGACTTCCATAGCATGGGGATGGTGCATGTGATGAGCGAAACATTGCAAAGTATCAGTGCAAGTATTATGCATGACCGAAGAGAGCACCTTCAATAGCATGCCACCAACACTGAACGAACTGCGTGTGTACATACAGAGGATGCGTAAAGAAGTTACGAAAATTATCGTGTTATCAGAACACCAGGTTCACGAGACTGATATGCAAGCATTATCGAAACATAGCTCTAGGAGTATGGTCGAGCAAGCGATCCTAACGAAGGTAGAGATTAAGGTAGAAATAGTCTTGTCCACTTACGTATAAAAGGAGTACTCAGTGTTCATCTTGATCCACTATTTGAGTACTCAGTATAACTCCAATGTTTGAGCAATGTTTATCATCGTGAAAATGTTAGGTTTATGGCTCGCATTGTTGTGGGGAAGATGCGTGGATTAAATGAAAATATTCCCACATCACAAGATATATAGAGAAAGCATGGTGTGTTTAGGACTGGAGGCACATACCATCGGGAATTGCTTTGGTATAAGAAGTGTTGTTATGATCATGTATCTGCTTAAGAGGTGATAGAGGGACATTCAGTCGAGACATAGATACAAGAAGGGGTTGGCATGAGTAGACATTGAGCACAGGGATGGTGCAAAAGATGAGCGAAACATTGCGGAGTGCTAGTGCAAGTATTGTGTGCAACCGAAAGAGCTTCGTTAGTTGCCTCATACCAACACAAAATGAAGTGCACATGTAAGGACAGCGGGTGCATGAAGAATTGGTAAAAATTAAAAGAAAGCTTTTTAAAATCATAGGAATTTCACTTTAATTTACCATCCTCTTTGAACTATCTGTAAATAATTTAAATTTACTGACATCATTAAATGTTGGGAGTGGCTTTGTAAGTCGTTTGTTCATTGCAATTTATTGAAATCGCTAGAAACACGTTTTAGTTTACTACTTATTTTAATAAATTAGTTTCATTTTCCCAAAGTCATGGTAATTCATTTCACTCTGTATAAAAAAGATTGGTAATTTGTTTCAATTTGCTAACTTTTTTTGTACCTTTTTTCAATTTGTTGATGTTTTCAAACAGTTGGAGGAGTCTTCTTAAGTTCATGGGTGATTCGTTCAATTTTCTAATGAATATACATTTGATTTCGCCACTAATTTATTTTCTCCTTGACAATAACGTCGTAAAAGATGCTGTAAAATCTTTAACATGCTTCATTTACTATTATTATAAATTTGTTGAAAAATTCATTAGTGAAGCGTGAGATAACTAAGAAATACTTGCTAGTTGATTCACAGTGTCTCCAAGTTTACATCAGCACATAACAATATGCACTTAAGAATACCTAGTGAAAATGATACAGTTTCTTTTTTATGCGTGTGATGAAAGATTCTAATTCAATGTCTATTTGGTATTATTTGGAAACAAATATTTGAATGAACAAAATACATGTTAGTCAGAAGTAGTATTTGTAACTTTCTAGTATCATTCAAAAATAGATATACGAATCATGTAGGGTAATTAGTAGTTGAAATTAACATTGTTTACGCAGAGGGGGTGATTCTAAAAGAAAAACATGGCATAGTTTGCAACCCACGGATATCTCCAATGACGACCAAAACCAAAAAGTTGGGGCTAACTCTTTTTTTTTTTGTTTGTGCTCGCGCTCCAGCAATATCAATTTGAGCACGAAGATGAAAAGAAAGTGAAAGTTTCTCTTTTTTTTTAACGTGAATCCTATATGATTTTTTGAAAACCGTTTAGAGCCCGAACGGTTTTTGGATAATCGTTTAGAATAAGTGGGCATTTAATCTCGTTTACCAACATAAACAACATTGTCTGAATTTTATAAACGACTTCCAGATCATCATCTATATGCTAAGCAGTTTTCAGAATACCGATCATAAAGTTTTTATTAAAAAAAATAGATTAATTTCTCTCACTCCATTACTGAAAGGCCGGAAGGAATTGACTTTTTTTCTTTGTACTCTTAATGTGTTTATCCTCTAGAAATGCTCTAACCCTATACGATGGGTGGGTGGGTTTGTAAATTTGTAAGCATGTTGATTAGATTGAATTTGGTATTTCATATTTCAAAAAAGTAAAAGAAAAAAGATAAGATAATGAATTTTCAAGAAAACGAGTAAGATTAATAATCCGATCAACAAAAGAAAGGTGCATGGCAAAAAGAAAGCTCGATGGCTTCTATATAAAGGTCTGTGATGTTTGATTAGAGTACTCAAAATCAAAAATCTTTCAAACCACCTTACCTAACAATGGCTACAATAAAATTATTCATTCTTGGAATCCTTATTGCCTCGCTGAATCTTGGTATGTGTTTACTCTTTCATTGCTCATACTACTAAAAATTTATGCCCTACTATAATGCAGTGGACTTGGTCCCTTTTTTAGTGATTCGTCAAGGTATAGAGGTTTACATCTGAGCCATTCAATTTATATTCTAATGGTTCTATTAAATAAAATAAAATAAAAAATTATATTCTAATGGTTCAAATGCAGTGTAACACAATGGGGTTTGATGCAATCAAATCGTCAAATAAATAACCTAGAGTCAGATTGCTAGGCAATCTCATACTTGCACAAATTACCAAACTAGAAATAATTTTCCTTACGTTTTAGTCAAGTATAATAGCAACAACAAAAAGTAATATTTTCTTTGCATGTAGATTGAACTTTTTAGCAAGATCAAACCCTGTATAAATCAATAAAGTTTTAATCCAAAATATTAACAAAAAACCAAAACTAAAAAGATTGGATTTGAATTAAAATCAGTTTCCATGTCATCTCTATCAGCAATTATTTCTTCGTCTGAATCGTTTTTCCATAATGTGCTCAAGAATGCAACCCTGTTACATAACTTATATCTTTTCAAAACATGCAGCCACAGAGACCAATGGATTCACAGTACACCGGCATCCAGCAGTGAATGGTACATACAAAGCATTCGATAACCAACATTTGCTGTTCACTATTCATGAAGTGTCCGAGGATGAACTTTCAATCAAGGATGCTCATGGAACTAAATTGTCAACTATTAGAAAAAAGGTAAACAATTGAATTGTCCACTGTTAGAATAAAGGATGAATTTAACATCATTATATTTGACTAAATCATTTAGGGTGGTGATTATAATAAGTCTGCAGCTAGCTAGTACGTATGATTGTAACTTTTGTTGTATTTGAGTTTTTCAGCATCTGGGATTAGCCAAAAAGTGGCAAATCTTCAATGGAGATGAGTCTACACATCCTCGGTACGTAGGTAAAAAATTGTCTCACAGCCCAGAACATGTTCATGTTGAATTGAAACCTGGTTCCAGTTCTACAGGAGCTGCTATATATGAAATAAAAGGTTCTTATACCTCTATGCGTAAACATTGTGACATAACAATGCACCATGATAATGAAGAGAAATTATACAGCCGGATTCAACAAAGAGTTCAAGATAATGGCAACATTTTCGATGTCGTCTGTTCAGTACACAATTGTGAGAATCATTTGGCAATGGCAATGGTTGTGGTTTTGGACAAACTATACCATTGAATCTGTATGTCCTTTGAATGTTGAATATGTCGGAATGAAAATATTAATGAACCTTGTCTTAATTATGCTTATTTATCACTGTTTTTTAATATTAGCTACTTTTCAACTTTTCTATTCCAATCTTGGTCCTGAGTGAAAACTATGAAATATGGCAATGAACAAGGGACGGCTTGCTATTGTCTTTTATGCTAAATTCACAAAATTACATTGGTTGTTTTTATACCGAATTCCCAACTCTATTCAATTCAACTTCAAGCTATTGGGTCTTTAAATATCACGTGAAGCAGAGTTAAGAAAAATAAACAAGTAAATACATATAGTAAACTAAGAAGCAGCAAGTCTGTCTCTCTTAGTTGTCAGTAATCAAATCAGGGACCGTACAAAGAAAATTTGAAGCAAATTCAGTTTATTTTAAAATAATGATCATATTGATAAATAATATTTGATACTAATAAATTTGTGAGCTAACTTCATTTATTGTAATTATACTCGACATGATCAAGAAGATAGGTGTTCATTTATCCTAACTAAAATCAGAAGTAACAAACCGTTCAATTCCTTTTAGAATTATGATATTAACGTATACAGTGGCACATAACTAAGTTGTTGCAATTGGTGCAAACCAACGAGTAAATGCATACAGCAACAATCGAAACTTGAAAAGATTTTCAGTACACTTTGCTCCTGTTTAAGGATATAATCAAGTTTAATTTTTAACAGTGAGAAAGTATGCGATTTCCAACTCATTCGAAAATCACGCCAACAAAGATGAATCCGGTTAACATTCACTGCATTGGATAACATTATATTATATCCTTCATCTTCAAGGATACGATATTCAATTTATTATAAAATATCAGATGCAGTCTGTTGCATTGGTTAAAACTGGATTTTCCTTGGATAACCTGCGCAGTGTTGCCCAAGACTTTGTTGGAAGTTCTTTTCAATAGCAAATAGATTTGATTTTAGAAGAAGATAAGCAAGAGGTTTGAATTTTTCATAAAAGGAAAAACTTTATTAAACTTTACTACAAAAGTTTAAATTTTTTTCTTACATTTTTTCTTTTCTCATGTGTCTTAAATGAGTGATAAACGGTGAAGATTCAGTTAATCTAACGGTTTTTCATACGTATCTCTTAAATATTTTCTCTTACAATTTCAAATGTATTATTTCATGAATATTTTCTAAATATGTTCTCTAATGCAATTTCAAATATATTTCATAAATATTTAGCACATATTCTAGATATTTCCTATATGAAAAAAATCTAGATTAACGAAATCAAGTTTATTAATTTCCTACACCCTGTAAATTTGATTTTGTAGTACCAAGTAATACTTGAAATCTTTGTATTTCACGTGCTTTTTGTAGGAATAGTAATATTATTCAAACTTTCTTCATTCCATTGAGCTTCTTACTAAATGTCGAGATCTTTAATACAAGTTCACGAATTCTTGTTTTACTTCTTTCATTTCGTCATTCTTCATCACAGTAGAATTTTCCATAAAGTAGGTGTTCTAATATCCACCTTGTTTCAATACCATAAATTTAGAATGGATCATATATTTTATCTTGACATTCTTTCATAAATTCATTCTTGCACTTTTTGTCCAATCCAATTTCTATGTATGATTTTCAAATTTCAGTTTTACGTGTCATTTCAGAAAACATTTCTTAGAAAATAGGTTTGTTCAACATTATATTAGTTTTGCTCACCTCTTTATTTTCATGGTGATGACATTCATCGCTTGCCGCTTTTGGCTTCCTCTTTAATCATTTCTATTTCTATTTTTTAACATTCTTCATTTTCATTTCTTCGAATTTTTGCCCATATTTCAAATCTCTTCCAAGCTCCTAAATTTCATCTCTTTGATTTACGTCTTCTTTATTTTTATCTCGTTTGCTTTCATACTCTTCATTGTTGGCGTCATCTTCGCTTACTTTACTTTCTTCAACTTCTTCTTTTTCACCCTCTACGCATTTTCATTCTTCTTTCGAATTTTCCTCCTCAAATTTCAGCAATTTTTTTGCATCTTTCTTTTTCTCTCTTGTTAACCCGCCTTTTGTCAAGGCAACATACATGTATATTTAACCCACTCGACTGTACAATGATCGAAGCTGGATTGTCATAGAGGATAAACATGATTACGAGGCCAAGGTATAACATAGTCGATGGATAAACAGCGCGACATATGTGGAGTATAGGTTTTGGAGAAAATTGGCTGCTTGGAGTCTGCTTCGGGTCGTCTTCATGTTTACTTTGGGTTTTTAGGCAAGCTACTTCAGGTCAGAGAAGGGCTTGCGTCAGGTCTATGAGGAGTTGGAATGTCTACAAAAGCTCCACAACTACTTCGGGTCAGAGTCGTGAATCGACCAATATCCATATGGTCCGTACCAACAGGGCCGACCCAAGTAACTTGGTTGTCCTAGCCCAGATTTTAAGTAATATAACCAAAAATATTGCACTTTGCTGGGAATTGAACTTAGGTTGCCCCATTGTGCAAACAATGCAATTATCACTCTACCACACACTCAATTATTAACAATCTTCTACAAAATATTTTTATCTTCATAAAATTCTGAACAACCACCACCGGTTGCCCCTGCCGGATCTGTTGCCCTAAACGACCGTCTTGCTCGCCTTGCACTAGGGCCGGCCTTGCGTACCAACCTTCGTATCAATCAACCTCATATCCATCGGCTTCGTATCCGTCTGCCTCACACCCATCCATTTCGTATCCATGGGCCCACTAACCTCAATTCGTATCCATCCACCAAGCCCTTCTGATTCGTATCCATCAAGCCAGAGCGGCATGCTTCATATCGATCATTCACTTGATCGATACGAAAAGATTAGCCAGGTATCGATACAAAGAGAATAGCCAGGTATCGATACGAAAGGAAGACCTTGGCATCGACACTAAGCCACATAAAAAATGCATCGATACAAAAAGAAGAGCGAGAGATGGATATGAAGGAGAGCATCTGGCATTCAACGATCGATACGAAGGATGGAGTTAGGGATCGATACAAAGAGCAGAGCACAAGATCAATACGAAGAAGGAATGGGTCGAACCAAAAGAAACGGTCTACTAGCTTGAAAAATTGATCTACATGTAATTGCCACTCCATGTCATTGATGCAGGATCGATCGATACGAAGTCTACCGATACGTGGTGATGGATACGCAGCCATGAGCCAACCTACAAATCGAATCTTGGATCGATCATAACTAAAAATCCACAAGTCCAAATGCCTTCAAATTTTCACAGGAGCTTGTTTACCACCTTAAGAAGGTCTCTGATCGATCTCAACCCAAATGGATGAAATATTGATCGATACGAACAAGGTGGGGATCGATCCCAAATGACCCCAGATCAATCTGGTGGGCCTACCCACGTGTAAGAAGGAACATTCCGAGTTCAAAGGTAGATATTTCAAACCTATACCAATAAAATAGAACTCCTACGCCTACAGAAAGGAGACTTTTTAGGCTCTTCTACACTGTTACTCTGTTGGAATTCCATTATAACTTAAGTACTATCAATTGTATTGTTGTAAACCAGTTGAGAATCATCAATAAATAGCAAGCTCTTCAAAGTGGACATAGAATACAACGCTAGACCACTATAAACCTCGTCTTTCTACTGCTTTCTTTTCAATTTTTAAGTGTTCTTCATATTTATATCCTCTACATATTTTCTATTTGTGATTTGTGATTGTGAGTTGGTGCTTTCATCTGCAATTAAGTATTTATGACCAATTTTGACGCAAAAATTTTGGTGCTTTCACTGAGAATTGAACTCAGGGATTCTGAAGCTTGCATTTTGGATTTCAGGGCTTAAGGACTTGGATTTGAGAAGCAGTGGCTAACCAATCAAAAAGGAGACAAAGAATGAAGAGGACCCATCATGAAGGAAGTTAGTAGGCTTCATCAAGAGTTAATCAGACCTCGGTTTTTATCACCAGAGATAAGATGGAGATAATGATGGATGCTACGCAGGAAAGGATGCTGAAAAAGCAAGAGAAAATGATGCAGAACCTACTTCGACATGTAGGACAGGCTGGAGTTCAAAATCAAGTGAATGGAACAGCATGAGCAGAGGGAGTCCAGAACCAGAGTCAGGGGAACGGAGCAACCAGGATTTAGAATAGAATGGGGTCGCCATGAATATCCCCTGAACTAGGGACCACGCCCCCAGATCATGTTTGCTCAATTCCAAGCAGGATACCACGCGATGCTATGCAATTTGGCGTCGATAGAGGAATGAATGCTCATCCAAGAGAGTAGATTTCAACATTTCCTCGCGAACTCGAGGGTAGGTCGGAGGCAACGGACAAGGACCACCACTTGGTGACAGTGACAGTTTGATAGAAATGATCAGACGGGCCATAAGAGAAGGATTAGTGGATAAATATTTGGAGGATGTGAACAGGAGCCCTATTCGCTCCCACAATTAGACAGGCTAGGAATCCCTCTGAATTCAAGCTACCAATGCTGGAGATGTATGATGGAAGGACGGATCCTTCTGTTCATCTGACTAGGTATATGAGGCACATAAAAGTACTAGTGGCATCGAAGGAGGTCATAGTCCGATGTTTCTCTTTGTATTTGACGGACATAGCAGCACTATGGTTCAGGCAATTGGATAGTGGCTCCATTGAAACGTGGACCGAGTTGATCGAGTGGTTTATGAGATTGTTAAGGGTTCATATCTCAAGCCCTAAAAAAGTGATGAGTTTGACAACACTGAAACAAAGGACCGGGGAGTCTTTGAAGAGTTTTCTAATGCGATTTAATGTAGCAGCAACATCGGTAGATCGCCCAGATCCGTCAATGGTTTTGATGCCAGTTGTATCTGACATAGCTGATGGCATGGAATTGAAGAATTCATTGACAAGGGATCCTCCTATGGATCTAAGAGAGTTTTACCATGAGGCAGAAAGGTTTTTTCAATCGGAAGACGCAAAGACTGAAAGAAAGGAAGGAGAGGAAGTTGACGTTCATGTATTCAGAGGTAGGGATCTGCCCGGTAAAGATTCAAACAAGGATAAAGGGAAAAGAAAAATGTGAATGGCTTTGACGAGTCAAGGCAGCCACGAAAGGAGCCAAGTTTCACGTCTTATGCGGCGTTGAGCGAGACTTTGGAGAGAATATACCAGGACACAGAAGCCAATTAGGGGGAGCCAAATATGGAAAGAAAATCAGACAAGCACTGCCTATTCCACTAGTTAAGCGGCCATAGCACGAAAGATTTCAGGCACTTGATGGATGAGGTCGAAGGACATATTTGAAATGGCATGTTGTTGCAGTATGTGAAAAGGCGAGCAGCGACAGTGGAACAGGAGCGACCACCAACTGCACCCAATAAGAACGGCTCCATATCTAGGCATCGCCAACTTATTATCAACAGAATGGTTTTATGATTTTGAATAAGTAGTAAGCTTCACTTTAAAATTGTTAAGTCGCTTACACATGTATGAGATCACGAACGATCCTTAGACATGCTCTGAGATGACTAACCGCAACAGTGGAGATGCTACCACTTTGGTGTTTCTGTTTTGCTTTTGGTTACTCTTTTTGCATTTGGATTCGATTTAGTTAAAACCTTTTATTGTAAAGCTCATTTGAATGTGAATCTGATTTCATAATTTGCCTCGAACAACACCCGACCATAAACGGTCACAATTCGCCTCGAATGGCACCCAATCACGAAGGGTCACAATTCGCCTCGAACGACATCCGACCTCAAACGATCATATATCGTCTCGAATAACATACGATCTCAAATGATCGATATTCACAATCGGGTAAGATTACAGATCTCTTTACAGGTCATCAATATGATATAAACATCTAGCTTATGGCATTACAAAACACACCTTCCTATCGCAAGGCATGTTTTTGGGGGCAAAGTGTTAACCCGCCTTTTGGCAAGGTAACATACAAACGAATTTAACCCACTCGACTGCATAATGATCGAAGTTGGATTGTCACAGATGACATGATTACGAGGCCAAGGTATAACATAGTCGATGGACAAATAGCGCGACATATGTGGACTATAGGTTTTGGAGAAATTGGGTTGCTTGGAGCCAGCTTTAGGTCACCTTCATGTTTACTTTGGGTTTTTTGGCAAGTTACTTCGGGTCAAAGAAGGGTTTGCTTCGAGACTTTGAGGAATTGGCATGTCTATAAAGGCTTTGAACCTACTTCAGGTCAGAGTTGTGAATCGACCGATATCCATATGGTTCGCACCAACCTTCGTATCCATCAACCTCATATCCATCGGCTTCGTATCTGTCTACCTCACACCCATCCATTTCGTATCCATCGGCCCACAGACCTTAATTCGTATCCATCCACCAAGGCCTTTAGATTTGTATCCATCAAGCAAGAAGGGTATGCTTCGTAACGATCATTCACTTAATCGATACGAAGAGAATAGCCAAGTATCGATACGAAAGGAAGGCCATTGCATCGATACAAAGCCATATAAAACACATCGATACGAAGAGAAGAGCGGGGGATGGATACGATGGAGAGCAGCTGGCATTCAGCGATCGACAAGAAGGATGGAGTTGGGGATCGATACAAAGAGAAGAACATAAGAATGATACGAAGAAGGAATGGGTCGAACCAAAATAAAAGGTTTACTAGCATGAAAAATGGATCTACACGTAATTGCCTCTCCACGTCTTCGATGCAGGATCGATCGATACGAAGTCTACCAATACGTAGCGATCGATACGCAGCCATCAGCCGACCTACAAATCGAACCTTGGATCAATCATAACTCAAAATCTACAAGTTCAAATGCCTTCAAATTTTCACGGGAGCTTTCTTACCACCTAAAGAAGGTCTCTGATCGATCTCAACCTAAATGGATGAAATATTAATTGATACAAACAAGGTGGGGACCGATCCCAAATGACCCCTGATCGACTTGGTGCCCCCCCTACGTGTGAAAAGGAGTATTCCGAGTTCAAAGGTAGATATTTCAGACCTACACCTATAAATAGCACTCCTACGCCTACAAAAAGGGGACTTTTAGGCTCTTCTACACTATTACTCTGTTGGAATTCCATTGTAACTTGAGTACCATTAATTGTAATGTTGTAAACCAGTTGAGAATCATCAATAAACAGCAAACTCTTCATAGTGGACGTAGGCTACAACGCCAAACCACTATAAACCTCGTCTTTCTACTGCTTTCTTTTCAAATTTTAAGTGTTCTTCATATTTATATCCTCTACATATTTTCTATTTGTGATCTGTGACTGTGAGTTGGTACTTTCATCTGCGATTTAGTGTTTGTGACCAATTTTGGCACAAACATCTCTATTCGTCTTTTCCTTTTTTTCATCAATCAGATTGTCTTCTTCTATTATTTTGCATCATTCTTTCGATATACTTCTTTCAACAAATTTCATGGATCTTTTGCGAAACCATCTCCAAGTATATGATCATACACTACTTTATCGACATTCTCACTTATCACAAAATGAGCACGATGATCATTCGATCGTAATTTTACAAAAGTTTTCTTGTCTATTTGCGACATGCTCTCCAAATCATTCGGTCATTCATTACCATTTTTGACGATCTCCCACAATCCTTTGGAGCTTAACACTTCTTTCTTTTCCTTGTAAGCCAGTAGTAAAATATCATCTTCTTGACTTCTTTCTTCAATGTAATTGGTCTTCTCTTCAACTTTTCAGACGCGTAATGCCCAATTTTTTTTACAATTGTAGCATTTGATTCGTGACTTTTCATACCTTGACTTTAAATTTCCTCTGCCATGACCTCTTGTTGATCTTTCTTCTTTTGGTTGTTGTTGTCATTGTTGTCGTCGTTATTCAGTCTCCAACCTCATCCATGTTCATATCCATGACTTCGTTCTCATTCTTGACTACAATCTCTTCTTTGTTGGCTTTGATTACTTTCTTCATTTTTGAGTCAATCTGTGTCTTGAGTACTTGCTTCACGATCTCTTTCCTTTTCTTTTCTTCATGAGCTTGCAATGAACTGAGAAGTTCTTCTATTGCCACGGCCTTCAAGTTTTTTGTCTCTTTAATGATGGAGACAATATATTCGAACTTTTTATCTAAAGATCAAAGAATCTTCTCCATAATTCTTATATCATTTAACTTCTCACCATTTTTTTTAAAGTTATTAGTAAATGTTAAAACTCTTGAGAAGCAATCAGTGACATGTTCACCTTCTTTCATATGCAAAGTTTAAAATTCCCCTCTTAAAGTTTGAAGACGTACCTCTTTGACTTGATTGGCTCCTTTGTAAGATGTTCGAAGCTTTTCCCATGCTTCTTTGACTGACTTTGATCCTAAAACTTTCTCACAAGTATCGTCATGCAATGTTTGATATCAAACAGAGGGCTTTGTTGTCTCTCATCCTCGAGTCTCTCAAACTATTCCTTTGAGTTTAGAATAGACTATCTTCATTCTCTTATTCAGTGTAGCCTTTCTCGACTATCTCCCATACGTCATGTACTCTAAGAAGAGCCATCGTCTTTTAACTCCAATTGTCATAATTGACCTTGGTAAGCATTGAGATTTGTAAGGGAACACCGCTATTCATCATCTTTTTAAGAGCATCTTCAAGTTTTGATACCACTTTATTGGAAGTTTTCTTCAATAGCAAATAGATTTGATTTTAGAAGAAAATAGATAAGAGGTTGGAGAAGGAAAAAAAATGAATTTTTCCCTTATACTAAACTATAATAAAAAGGTTCTTTTTCTTACAACTGTTTTCTTTTCTTCTACATTCTAAATGAGTGAATCCACCTCCATTTATGGGAGGTCACATCTCAAAAAACGGTGGAGATTCACTTGATCTAATGGTTCTCTATAACGACCCTGACTCGACCTTCGAAAATCGGTACCAAATACGACACTCGTATTCATATGACGCAGATCCAAACGTCGAATCTGGTTCGACGGAGCTTATAACACATTAAGTACAACACAGTGGAAGAAAAGAATAATACATTTGATATACAACATTGATACAATATCTAATACAATGATGATACAATGAATACCAATATACATCATAGATATGATAAAAGACAGTAGCAACGGAAAGCAAAGATAACACCAGCAGCGGAACAATATCTCCAATAGAGAAAGTAGTCTTCAAAAGGGAACTCCAGTATCGGTAATCTCCATCTTCAAGGCACCAATCCAGAAATAGCTCGAACTTCCAATAACGATGCACAAAGATAAGCAAGTGCAGTCATGATCCAAAGACTGAACTAACTCTAGATAATCTACTAAACCTGACTATTTGAAAAACCCAACTCTAGACTGCTCATGTGGAGAAAATTGTGGACACCCAGAGTTTAGGAAGGGAACAATAAACTCCAGGTCAGTCGTGGGACTGGTATGAGAAAACAAAATAGTTTATCTTTTAAAATAAACAACAAACGAATTCAAAATAAATCCGCAATGCTTTTGGGAAAATGAAACTACCATAAGGCCTTCCGCCACACACATAATGCAAACGCAGAATTGGAGGAGATTTCTCCTTATGATAGCCAAATATGCTTGATACGAGAAAATTTCTTTGATATTATTACTAGTGCATAGTGTAGAAAAACCCTTCGAAAGTATAATATGAATCCTAGCCATCATACAACCATTATTGTATGCCTACTATAGCTACTATCTAAACAGTGGGGCGCCACCGTAAGTAAATGGCAGGTTCTACAACTAAAACCGTACAAGGCGCATATTGAGATTGGATTTTCCAACAATTGGTCAGGCTAAGGTACTTCCTACTGTCCATGGGTACGCCTCTGGCGGGACGTCCCGAGAGCTTAACCAGCTCTCTGCCAACACAAGGCCGGGTTACCTCTGTAACTAGGTAACTACTACACGAGCGTCCATCCCCCGGTCCTTTGGGACCTTTATCCGAGCGCTCGACACCAACAACCACAAAGCAATCACAAAGTAATAGATTTGCAGTGACCACATGAGTTAAGTATCTGGGCTCCATACCATGATACCACCCTTTTCCAGAAGGGAATGACACACCTTGAAGGGAGCGACCCTCATAACCTTGCCGCATCTTTCCTGTTTCGACCATTTCCGAGGTGTGAGGTCCTGATGCAGCCTCGTCCATAAAGCTACGCTTTATAAAAAAGTCATGCTTTGATCAACAAATGATACACAGCAGCACTCAGCATGCCACACTACCAAATTGAGAGTACATCACTGATAACTGTCAACTACATAACCTCTGAGCTCGTACGTCTCAGAGAAGGGTGTTAAGCTAAGAGAATAAATTCTCCGCCACCAAGCAGAAATGTATTTGATAGAGATTATTTTAATATCTCAAAGTGTAGTGTCGGACATAAAACCATACAAATTTGTTCCGGGTTCGAATAGAACCGAAGGCACTTCCGAAGAAGCCCTTGTAATCTGGGTATCCACAATCCCGATCGGACTCCCCATCACATATGGAGAACTCTATACCGGAGCAACTCAGTGCAGAGTCAATCGACAGGTTATCCTATTGTTCTCGAAGACACCCGGTCTTCAACACCGGTCTTCAAATGCAATCCATAACGTTGTATCACTATCCGGAATGGGTTATATGGCACACGGTCCTCTCCCGGCTAAACCGAATAGTGAGCGCAATAATAAAAACATATGGATATGGGATTTCAGTTAAGTCACAACTTTTAAAATCCAAAACTTTTCTTCAAATGATTAAACAAATTACCATTTAATTATTTTAATAAAAAGATTCGTTTCACAAAGTTCACCTAGTTTCACCAAGATCTATTCATAGTTTTCAAAACAATTTCCATTTCAATTTGGATTAACTCAATTAAATCTTTAAATTAAAGATTTAACTTATAGCTTTCAAACCATTTCCAAAGATTTATTCATAACTTGGAAAACCATTTTCATTTCAAACTTGAATTCCTTTTAACACAAATTAGAAGTTCATTTCTTATGCGAAAGCTTTTATTATTTGAAAACAAGTAGTTTTCATTTCTAGAAAATCCAATTTCATTTATACAAGTTAAAACCCATATAACTGGTATAACCCCTTTTTAATCATAATTAGGATTTAATTTCAAATTTAGAATTCAAATTCAAATCAAAATTCAAAACGAAATCAAGTTATTCAAAAATAACTTTTATCTTTGAAATTCCTTTTCAAAAGCTTTTTATATTAAACCCAATCCATTTCCAAAATCATTGGATTCAAAAATTCAATTTTAAAACTATTCCAAAAATTTGTGACTTAACTGATTTCCACGTGTAATCCATATTTGTGTGTGTATAAGTGTGGTCCAGGGGTTTACACAATAGTAGTGCAACATCATCAATTAGCACAGATTCAAGTACAGCAATATATTTGATAAGCGGTATAAACTATAACGTTTATCTTTTATTCACATATCACAGATAATAAATTACATTAAACACAACACAAATCAAACAGAGAATCACATATCGGGGATATCAAACAATTTAATCATCCAATAGAATCCAAACATTCATAAGTGAGGTCAGTTAATTGCCTGATTAATTCAAATCAGATTAATTACTTATGGATAATTTACTAATCCTAGTTAATTAAAATTAAATAATTAAAAATCACTTTGATTAATTATTCTTTAATAATTTATTAATTAACCATTAATAATAAATCAATTAACCTCTAATTATAATTAATCAACCTTTAATTATGAAATAATTACCCTTTAATTATTTAACTCACCTTTTAATTAATTATCTTTAATTAGTTGATTATCCCTTAATTAATTAGCCTTTATTAATTTCACTAAGGAAATGGCTTTTATTTAATTACACAAAGTAACTATCTTTTGATTAATTACATTAATTAATAAAGTATCAATAATTACCCTTCAATTACAATTTTAATTAACCTTCAAATCATTACTAAATTAACCTTTAAATCATTACTTAATCACCTTCATTTATCAATTAGTCTTTAATTAATAAATCATTCTTTAAGTTGTAATTAATAAATCTTTATCACTAATTAGATAAACCTTTAATTAATCAAATAATTAGATTCAATCGCCTTGTTTTATTTATCTTTAATTACATAATCAATCCTTTCAATTACATTGGTTAATTAATCTCTAATTTTTAATTAATCAACTTTTAATTAATAAAATAATCAACCTTTACTATTAATTAACCTCTAATTATTTATTCTTAATTAACTACATTAATTAGTTGATTATCCTTAAATTAATTATTCTTACATAAATCAAGACTTAAATTAATTAAAGATAAATCCTATCTTAATTAATGACTTTATTTCATTAATTAAATACTTGAAATTAGTTTATACAAATACCTTTTGAAATCTTCTTAATAGTTTAATACCACGTACCTTAATCACTTTTTGATTTCATTATTTTTGCAAAACAATTTGAGATTAAATAAGATAATCGACTTAATACATAATAATATAAACTCAAACAATTTTTTAAACAATTGACTTTAAATTTGTAGATCGTTATTTTTTTTAAAGTTGAAAATCCTGTTATACAGTTCCAACACTGAATCTACCTTATTCAAAGCTCGGGTTATCTCATCACCAACACGAGCTGCTTCCCGAGTTCATCTTCGAGACCATCACGAGACCCTTCCTTCTTCTCCCTTTTCTTTTTAAACGTTGCTTTAGTTCAATTAAAAAGAATCCTGTTACAAAGTTAAACATCTGAATTACACGGTACAAAACTCGAGTTAATCTTTCAATTACTCGTACTCGAACCCGAGCTAATTATCGTCTTCCCCAAATTTACAACAACCCAGATACCTAATGGCACGCTTGCACGTGCATAAACATTCTGCCTCGCTCCGTCCATCGTTGTCATCGCTAACAAGTCTCTGTTGGCCTACTTCATCGATCTCGACCACCTAGGTGTCGATTCGAGCTTGAAATCGATATCGAGCTCGAGCTCACCCATTCTGGAATGAACCAGATCACAAAAATTCACTTTGTCCCACCACGTGACGATACCGGAATCCATGAGACTCCGCCTACGGTTGCTCAGATGATCAACGAACCTTCCCCCTCTGGTCCGGTCAAAACCGATGCAAAGAAGATGATGCAGCAATCGATTTTTTGTCGCTTACATAAATTTGGTCTTAAACCCTAAATCGAGCTCGTTTATTCTCCACGACGATCTATAAAATTATCAAACATTTTTCTGATAACCACCAACACCCCAGCCTCCTTCACGCCAAATCGCGAGGATTAATTCGTCGTTGGTCACCGGGAATTCGTCCAAACCCATTCCATATGCTGATTCTCGAGATTTACCAAATTAAAAATCATAATTGTTACACCTAAATTCAAGATTCTCGATAACTAATCTGATCTTAGATGTCAATCATTAAATCAAGATGTTCCAATTTTTTCCAAATTCAAAAGTCCCACTGTAAAGTTCCATTCCAGGGATGAATACTCAAACATTTAACTCGAAATCATTTTTTATAAATGATGTAACGTTATTTCAAACATTTACTCTTCAGAAATTGAAGTTTAAAATAGATCCTAATAGCAAATAGGGATTTTGTTTTGAAATTCTAGAGCATGTGACAATAACAGTGACAAATATACATACATGTATACAGTCATATATACACAGAGACAAGCAAACATACTCACACAATCATTTGAGCATAATTCATATCAAACATTCAAGAAAAATCTAAACACTAAGAAATAAACCAGAAGTTAGGGTTTGCTCACTTGAAAATTTTAACAGAAAGGAACAGAGAAAGGCAGACAAAGAACAGAAAGCAGGGTCTTCGGTTGCAAAGCAGAAATTGATTTTTTTTTTAATCTTTGAACTTGATTTCCCCCTGAACTGCTAAATATAAGTTGCTTATATTTTTTGCTTCATTACTGATCAACCACTTCAAATTCAAATCTTTTTAAAAGGAATTTTACTTGCCTTAATTTTTTTTCCAAAGAATCTTGCACTGTTTCCTGAAGCTGTGTTCTTTTTTTCAAATCTGAGATTGATCTCGCACTTGTTTGCTTTTGCTCTAATTTCTCAGGTTTTGATTTCCAGGCCTTTTTGATTTGTAAATTTTCATTTCAGCTTTGAAACTGATTGTTACTTGATGTTTGAATCCAGTTGAGTTGCTTCTAGCATTTTTTTTTTGAATCTGACACTTTCCCCTGACTTGAAACTTCCGGTTTTCTTTATGTAATTCTTTTGCTTGCAAATCTGTTTTTTTAGTTGTGATCTGTTCCTTGATCTTTGTTTCAGATTTGTAATTGAAAATGGTTTTGAATTCTTTTGTGTTGAGATTTGTGATACTCAATCTATTATTACCGTACTTTTTAGAGATTTGGTGAGAGGCTATATGATTGAACATGAGGAGATGAAAAGTTTTTTTTATAATTTTTAAATATTATTATTTTATTCAATTAATTATATTGGATGCCATTTGTTAAAAATGATCATGAGGCCTTAATATATGTTGATTTCCTTTACTTTCTTATGTATGTTTAACATTTATAATTTTACAAAGACAAAAGATTTTTTTTAAATAGATTTTTATATCATATTTACTTTATAAATAACGTACCCTTTATTCATTTGTATATACATGTATACAATGTTGAAAGAAGAATTGTTTTTAACCAATCTTTATATTATAAAAATATAAATTGCACCTTAATGATTTCAAAGGCCAATTATTCTTAAAACATTTATTTTAAATTTCAATTCAAATTTCAATTCAACTTGAATTATAACCACTTATGTCCATTTATATATATTCATATCCATACTTATGCAATTTAAATACAAATTAAATGTATACACTCAAATCTACTCATATATGCATTATATATATATAATTTGAATTCAAATGATTTTTTTTAAATGTTTATTATCTCAAGATTTTAAACTCAAAAGAAATTGGAGTTTTATCCATATATAGTTTATTACTTATTTTATTTGTTTGAGATTTTTTTCAATATATTTTCAAATTAAATTTCAAAAGTTTAAAATATATTATAAATTTTAATTGGTAATTTTTTTTGGATGTTACTTTCTATTTATAAGATATTAAATATCCCATTTCAAAGCCCCAATTAAAATTTTAAAATCAATGTCCAAATAAACAAATATTCTATTTAATCTTGGAAAAATTTATTTAATTTACAATTTTAAATTCACAAATTTATATCAATTACCAAATTTAATTCTACTCAAAATGGGATCGTTACAGATTCCCTCCTTAAAGAAAATTTATTTCTCGAAATTTGCAAGGGAGACGAGAAAGAATAGACGATAGATAAAGAAATATCTTTCCAAATCAAATTGGATATCAATACTGTATTTGGCTTACCAAATCAGAATATCAACAATATGAGAACAAACTCATACAATTATTTCACAAGATACTCGGGTCCTCCGGTCTACGAATATGCAAGGGCATTGATTAGTTCGAAGGGCAACTAACCATTCATAGAATATATCGGATCCCAGAGAATAGATAGATGTATTCAATCTTCTACAATTTCTCAAACACTAGATATGGATTCCAACTTAGGTCGGAACATCCCAAAGTATATACCAATTTTTCCCTCTTCGGACTTCGATCTACACAAGAAATTACCATAGAATTTCAAATTTGATCTTAATCGATATCGTTTTATTGATACATTTAAAATTTATCCTTAATTTAAAATTTCCAATTTATTTAATATTTTCAGTTTCAATTTCAAATCCATCAAAGTTTTAAGACGGAAAGCTGATAAGAAACAGATGAAGATACAAAGTAAGGATTTTCTACAACGATTCGTAGGGCCTCCATTACACCGAAGCTTCTTTCTGGAGCTGTCACGAAGCAATCAAAAGAATTTAGAATCGAATCAAAGGAGATTGACAAGAGAGTTGTTTCCACTATTGCAGGGTATTGACCATTTATAGTGGTATTCCCCTGTCCGTTATCTCGTCCTCTTCTTGCACTCATATTTACTATTAGTGGATAGTAAGAGAATTTACTGTGGCGTTCGAATGGATATCTTAGAGATATACTCTTTCTAGGGCATACTTCACCATATCTCTAATGAGTTACTTAATGTGTTATACTCCCGAGCTAAAGCTTCAACCTTCAGCTCTGATACCAAATATAACAACCCTGACTCGACCTTCGAAAATTGGCACCAAATACGACACTCATATTCAAATGCCGCGGATCCAAACGTCGAATCTGATTCGCCGGAGCTTATAACACATTAAGTACAACACAGCGGAAGAAAAGAATAATACATTTGATATACAACATTGATACAATATCTAATACAATGATGATACAATGAATATCAATATACATCAGAGATATGATAAAAGACAATAGCGGCGGAAAGAAAAGATAACACCAGCAGCGGAACAATATCTCTAATAAAGAAAGTAGTCTTCAAAAGGGAACACCAGTATCGGTAATCTCCATCTCCAAGGCACCAATCCAAAAATTGCTCGAACTTCCAATAACGATGCACAAAGATAAGCAAGTGCAGTCATGATCCAAAGACTGAACTAACTCCAGATAATCTACTGAACCCGGCTATCTGAAAAACCCAACTCTAGACTGCTCGTGTGGGGTAAATTGTGGGCACGCAGAGTTTAGGAAGGGAATAATAAACTCCAGGTCAATCGTGGGACTGGTATGAGCAAACAAAATAGTTTATCTTTTAAAACAAACAACAAACAAATTTAAAATAAATCCGCAATGTTTTTTGGAAAATGAAACTACCATAAAGCCTCCCGCCACACACACAATGCAAACGCAGAATTGGAGGAGATTTCTCCTTATGATAGCCAAATATGCTTGACACGAGAAAATTTCTTTGATATTATTACTAGTGCATAGTGTAGAAAAACCCTACGAAAGTATAATATTAATCCTAGCCAGCAACAACCATTATTGTATACCTGCTATAACTACCATCTAAACAGTGGAGCACCACCATAAGTAAATGGCAGGTTCTACAACTAAAACCGTACAAGGCGCGTATTGAAGATTGGATTTTCCAACAAATGGTCATGCTAAGGAACTTCCTACTGTCCATAAGTACGCCTCTGGCGGGACGTCCCGAGAGCTTAACCAGCTCTCTGCCAACACAAGGCTGGGTTACCTCTGTAACTAGGTAACTACTACACGAGCGTGCCATCCCCCGGTTCTTTGGGACCTTTATCCGAGCGCTCGACACCAACAACCACAAAGCAATCACAAAGTAATAGATTTGCAGTGACCACATGAGTTAAGTATCTTGGCTTCATACCATGATACCACCCTTTTCTAGAAGGGAATGACACACCTTAAAGGGAGCGACCCTCATAACCTTGCCGCATCTTTCCAGTTTCGACCATTTTCGAGGTGAGAGGTCCTGATGCAGTCTCGTCCACAAAGCTACGCTTTATACAAAAGCCATGCTTTGATCAACAAATGATACACAGCAGCACTCAGCATGCCACACTACCAAACTGGGAGTATATCACTGATAACTATCAACTACATAACCTCTGAGCTCGTACGTCTCAGAGAAGGGTGTTAAGCTAAGAGAATAAATTCTCCGCCACCAAGCAGAAATGTATTTGATAGAGATCAGTTTAATATCTCAAAGTGTAGTGTCGTACATACAACCATACAAGTCTATTCCGGGTTCGAACAGAACCGAAGGCACTTCCGAAGAAGCCCTTGCAATCCGGGTATCCACAATCCCGATCGGACTCCTCATCACATATGGAGAACTATATACCGGAGAAACTCAGTGCAGAGTCAATCGCCAGGTTATCCTATCGTTCTCGAATACACCCGGTCTTCAACACTGGTCTTCAAATGCAATCCATAACGTCGTATCACTATTCGGATTGGGTTATATGACACAAGGTCCTCTCCCGGCTAAACCGAATAGTGAGCGCAATATTAAAAGCATATGTATATGCGATTTCAGTTAAGTCACAACTTTTAAAATCCAAAACTTTTCTTCAAATGGTTAAACAAATTACCATTTAAATATTTTAACAAAAAGATTCGTTTCACAAAGTTCACCTAGTTTCACCAAGATCTATTCATAGTTTTCAAAATAATTTCCATTTCAATTTGGATTAACTCAATTAAATCTTTAAATTAAAGATTTAACTTATTGCTTTCAAACCGTTTCCAAAGCTTTATTCATAACTTGGAAAACCATTTTCATTTCAAACTTGAATTCCTTTTAACACAAATTGGAAGTTCATTTCTTATATGAAAGCTTTTATTATTTGAAAACAAATAGTTTTCATTTTGGGAAAATCCGATTTCATTTATACAAGTTAAAACCCATATAACTGGTATAACCCCTTTTTAATCATAATTAGGATTTAATTTCAAATTTTAGAATTCAAATATAAATCAAAATTCAAAACTAAATCAGGTTATTCAAAAATAACTTTTATCTTTGAAATTCCTTTTCAAAATCTTTTTATATTAAACCCAATCCATTTCCAAAATCATTGGATTCAAAAATTCAATTTTAAAACTATTCCAAAAATCTGTGACTTAACCAATTTCCTCGTGCAATCCATATTTGTGTCTGTATAAATGTGGTCCAGGGGTTTACACAATAGTAGTGCAACATCATCAATCAGCACAGATTCAAGTACAACAATATATTTGATAAGCGGTATAAACTATAACGTTTATCTTTTATTCACATATCACAGATAATAAATTACATTAAACACAGCACAAATCAAACAGAGAATCACATATCGGGGATATCAAACAATTTAATCATCCAATAGAATCCAAACATTCATAAGTGAGGTCAGTTAATTGCCTGATTAATTCAAATCAGATTAATTACTTATGGATAATTTACTAATCCTAGTTAATTAAAATTAATAAATTACAAATCACTTTGATTAATTAGTCTTTAATCATTTATTAATTAACCATTAATAATAAATTAATTAACCTTTAATTATAAATAATCAACCTTTAATTATGAAATAATTACCCTTTAATTATTTAACTCACCTTTTAATTAATTATCTTTAATTACTTGATTAACGCTTAATTAATTATCCTTTATTAATTTCACCAAGGAATTGCTTTTATTTAATTACACAAAGTAATTATCTTTTGATTAATTACATTAATTAATAAAGTATCAATAATTACCCTTCAATTACAATTTAATTAACCTTCAAATCATTACTAAATTAACCTTTAAATCGTTACTTAATCACCTTCATTTATCAATTACTCTTTAATTAATAAATCATTCTTTAAGTTGTAATCAATAAATCTTTATCACTAATTAGATAAACCTTTAATTAATCACATAATTAGATTTAATCGCGTTCTTTTATTTATCTTTAATTACATAATCAACCCTTTCAATTATATTGGTTAATTAATCTCTAATTATTAATTAATCAACTTTTAATTAATAAATTAATCAACCTTTACTGATTAATTAACCACTAATTATTTATACTTAATTAACTACATTAATTAATTGATTGTCCTTAATTAATTATTCTTACATAAATCAAGACTTAAATTAATTAAAGATAAATCCTATCTTAATTAATGACTTTATTTCATTAATTAAATCTTATTTAATTAAATACTTGAAATTAGTTTATACAAATACCTTTTGAAATCTTCTTAATAGTTTAATACCAAGTACCTTAATCACTTTTTGATTTCATTATTTTTGCAAAACAATTTGAGATTAAATAAGATAATCGACTTAATACATAATAATATAAACTCAAACAATTTTTTAAACAATTGACTTTAAATTTTTAAATCGTTATTTTGTTTAAAGTTGAAAATCCTGTTATACAGTTCCAACACTAGATCTACCCTATTCAAAGCTCGGGTTATCTCATCACCAACACGAGCTGCTTCTCAAGTTCATCTTCAAGACCATCACGAGACCCTTCCTTCTTCTCCCTTTTCTTTTTAAACGTTGCTTTAGTTCAATTAAAAAGAATCCTGTTACAAAGTTAAACATCTGAATTACACGGTACATAACTCGAGTTAATCTTTTAATCACTCGTACTCGAACCCGAGCTAATCATCGTCTTCCCCTAATTTACAACAACCCAGATACCTAATGGAACGCGTGCACGTGCACGAACATTCTGCCTAGCTCCATCCATCTTTGTCGTCGCCAACAAGTCGCTGCTGGCCTACTTCATCGATCTCGACCACCCAGGTGTCGATTCGAGCTTGAAATCGAAATCGAGCTCGAGATCACCCATTCTGGAATGAACCAGATCACAAAAATTCACTTTTTCCTGCCGCGTGACGACACCGGAATCCATGAGACTCCGCCTACGATTGCTCATATGATCAAGGAACCTTCCCCCTCTGGTCCGGTCAAGACCGATGCAAAGAAGATGATGCAGCAATCGATTTTCTGTCGCTTACACAAATTTGGGCTTAAACCCTAAATCGAGCTCGCTAATTCTCCATGACGATCTATAAAATTATCAACCACTTTTATGATAACCACCAACACCCCAGCCTCCTTCACGCCAAATCATGAGGCTTAATACATCGTTGGTCACCGGGAATTCGTCCAAACCCATTCCAAGTTCATTTTGCTAATTCTCGAGATTTACCAAATTAAAAATCATGATTGTTACACCTAAATTCAAGATTCTCGATAACTAATCTGATCTTAGATTTTGATCATTAAATCCAGATGTTCCAATTTTTTCCAAATTCAAAAGTCCCACTGTAAAATTCCATTCCAGGGATGAATACTCAAACATTTAACTCGAAATCATTTTTTATAAATGATGTAATCTTATTTCAAACATTTACTCTTCAGAAATTGAAGTTTAAAATAGATCCTAATAGCAAATAGGGATTTTGTTTTGAAATTCTAGAGCATGTGACAATAACAGTGACAAATATACATACATGTATACGGTCATATATACACAGAGACAAGCAAACATACTCACACAATCATTTGAGCATAATTCATATCAAACATTCAAGAAAAATCTAAACACTAAGAAATAAACCAGGAGTTAGGGTTTGCTCACTTGAAAATTTTAACAGAAAGGAACAGAGAAAGGCAGACAAAGAACAGAAAGCAGGGTCTTCGGTTGCAAAGCAGAAATTGATTTTTTTTTTAATCTTTGAACTTGATTTCCCCCTGAACTGCTAAATATAAGTTGCTTATATTTTTTGCTTCATTACTGATCAACCACTTCAAATTCAAATCTTTTTAAAAGGAATTTTACTTGCCTTAATTTTTTTTCCAAAGAATCTTGCACTGTTTCCTGAAGCTGTGTTCTTTTTTTCAAATCTGAGATTGATCTCGCACTTGTTTGCTTTTGCTCTAATTTCTCAGGTTTTGATTTCCAGGCCTTTTTGATTTGTAAATTTTCATTTCATCTTTGAAACTGATTGTTACTTGATGTTTGAATCCAGTTGAGTTGCTTCTAGCATTTTTTTTTTGAATCTGACACTTTCCCCTGACTTGAAACTTCCGGTTTTCTTTATGTAATTCTTTTGCTTGCAAATCTGTTTTTTTAGTTGTGATCTGTTCCTTGATCTTTGTTTCAGATTTGTAATTGAAAATGGTTTTGAATTCTTTTGTGTTGAGATTTGTGATACTCAATCTATTATTACCGTACTTTTTAGAGATTTGGTGAGAGGCTATATGATTGAACATGAGGAGATGAAAAGTTTTTTTTATAATTTTTAAATATTATTATTTTATTCAATTAATTATATTGGATGCCATTTGTTAAAAATGATCATGAGGCCTTAATATATGTTGATTTCCTTTACTTTCTTATGTATGTTTAACATTTATAATTTTACAAAGACAAAAGATTTTTTTTAAATAGATTTTTATATCATATTTACTTTATAAATAACGTACCCTTTATTCATTTGTATATACATGTATACAATGTTGAAAGAAGAATTGTTTTTAACCAATCTTTATATTATAAAAATATAAATTGCACCTTAATGATTTCAAAGGCCAATTATTCTTAAAACATTTATTTTAAATTTCAATTCAAATTTCAATTCAACTTGAATTATAACCACTTATGTCCATTTATATATATTCATATCCATACTTATGCAATTTAAATACAAATTAAATGTATACACTCAAATCTACTCATATATGCATTATATATATATAATTTGAATTCAAATGATTTTTTTTAAATGTTTATTATCTCAAGATTTTAAACTCAAAAGAAATTGGAGTTTTATCCATATATAGTTTATTACTTATTTTATTTGTTTGAGATTTTTTTCAATATATTTTCAAATTAAATTTCAAAAGTTTAAAATATATTATAAATTTTAATTGGTAATTTTTTTGGATGTTACTTTCTATTTATAAGATATTAAATATCCCATTTCAAAGCCCCAATTAAATTTTTAAAATCAATGTCCAAATAAACAAATATTCTATTTAATCTTGGAAAAATTTATTTAATTTACAATTTTAAATTCACAAATTTATATCAATTACCAAATTTAATTCTACTCAAAATGGGATCGTTACAGATTCCCTCCTTAAAGAAAATTTATTTCTCGAAATTTGCAAGGGAGACGAGAAAGAATAGACGATAGATAAAGAAATATCTTTCCAAATCAAATTGGATATCAATACTGTATTTGGCTTACCAAATCAGAATATCAACAATATGAGAACAAACTCATACAATTATTTCACAAGATACTCGGGTCCTCCGGTCTACGAATATGCAAGGGCATTGATTAGTTCGAAGGGCAACTAACCATTCATAGAATATATCGGATCCCAGAGAATAGATAGATGTATTCAATCTTCTACAATTTCTCAAACACTAGATATGGATTCCAACTTAGGTCGGAACATCCCAAAGTATATACCAATTTTTCCCTCTTCGGACTTCGATCTACACAAGAAATTACCATAGAATTTCAAATTTGATCTTAATCGATATCGTTTTATTGATACATTTAAAATTTATCCTTAATTTAAAATTTCCAATTTATTTAATATTTTCAGTTTCAATTTCAAATCCATCAAAGTTTTAAGACGGAAAGCTGATAAGAAACAGATGAAGATACAAAGTAAGGATTTTCTACAACGATTCGTAGGGCCTCCATTACACCGAAGCTTCTTTCTGGAGCTGTCACGAAGCAATCAAAAGAATTTAGAATCGAATCAAAGGAAATTGACAAGAGAGTTGTTTCCACTATTGCAGGGTATTGACCATTTATAGTGGTATTCCCCTGTCCGTTATCTCGTCCTCTTCTTGCACTCATATTTACTATTAGTGGATAGTAAGAGAATTTACTGTGGCGTTCGAATGGATATCTTAGAGATATACTCTTTCTAGGGCATACTTCACCATATCTCTAATGAGTTACTTAATGTGTTATACTCCCGAGCTAAAGCTTCAACCTTCAGCTCTGATACCAAATATAACAACCCTGACTCGACCTTCGAAAATTGGCACCAAATACGACACTCATATTCAAATGCCGCGGATCCAAACGTCGAATCTGATTCGCCGAAGCTTATAACACATTAAGTACAACACAGCGGAAGAAAAGAATAATACATTTGATATACAACATTGATACAATATCTAATACAATGATGATACAATGAATATCAATATACATCAGAGATATGATAAAAGACAATAGCGGCGGAAAGAAAAGATAACACCAGCAGCGGAACAATATCTCTAATAAAGAAAGTAGTCTTCAAAAGGGAACACCAGTATCGGTAATCTCCATCTCCAAGGCACCAATCCAAAAATTGCTCGAACTTCCAATAACGATGCACAAAGATAAGCAAGTGCAGTCATGATCCAAAGACTGAACTAACTCCAGATAATCTACTGAACCCGGCTATCTGAAAAACCCAACTCTAGACTGCTCGTGTGGGGTAAATTGTGGGCACGCAGAGTTTAGGAAGGGAATAATAAACTCCAGGTCAATCGTGGGACTGGTATGAGCAAACAAAATAGTTTATCTTTTAAAACAAACAACAAACAAATTTAAAATAAATCCGCAATGTTTTTTGGAAAATGAAACTACCATAAAGCCTCCCGCCACACACACAATGCAAACGCAGAATTGGAGGAGATTTCTCCTTATGATAGCCAAATATGCTTGACACGAGAAAATTTCTTTGATATTATTACTAGTGCATAGTGTAGAAAAACCCTACGAAAGTATAATATTAATCCTAGCCAGCAACAACCATTATTGTATACCTGCTATAACTACCATCTAAACAGTGGAGCACCACCATAAGTAAATGGCAGGTTCTACAACTAAAACCGTACAAGGCGCGTATTGAAGATTGGATTTTCCAACAAATGGTCATGCTAAGGAACTTCCTACTGTCCATAAGTACGCCTCTGGCGGGACGTCCCGAGAGCTTAACCAGCTCTCTGCCAACACAAGGCTGGGTTACCTCTGTAACTAGGTAACTACTACACGAGCGTGCCATCCCCCGGTTCTTTGGGACCTTTATCCGAGCGCTCGACACCAACAACCACAAAGCAATCACAAAGTAATAGATTTGCAGTGACCACATGAGTTAAGTATCTTGGCTTCATACCATGATACCACCCTTTTCTAGAAGGGAATGACACACCTTAAAGGGAGCGACCCTCATAACCTTGCCGCATCTTTCCAGTTTCGACCATTTTCGAGGTGTGAGGTCCTGATGCAGTCTCGTCCACAAAGCTACGCTTTATACAAAAGCCATGCTTTGATCAACAAATGATACACAGCAGCACTCAGCATGCCACACTACCAAACTGGGAGTATATCACTGATAACTATCAACTACATAACCTCTGAGCTCGTACGTCTCAGAGAAGGGTGTTAAGCTAAGAGAATAAATTCTCCGCCACCAAGCAGAAATGTATTTGATAGAGATCAGTTTAATATCTCAAAGTGTAGTGTCGTACATACAACCATACAAGTCTATTCCGGGTTCGAACAGAACCGAAGGCACTTCCGAAGATGCCCTTGCAATCCGGGTATCCACAATCCCGATCGGACTCCTCATCACATATGGAGAACTATATACCGGAGAAACTCAGTGCAGAGTCAATCTCCAGGTTATCCTATCGTTCTCGAATACACCCGGTCTTCAACACTGGTCTTCAAATGCAATCCATAACGTCGTATCACTATTCGGATTGGGTTATATGACACAAGGTCCTCTCCCGGCTAAACTGAATAGTGAGCGCAATATTAAAAACATATGGATATGCGATTTCAGTTAAGTCACAACTTTTAAAATCCAAAACTTTTCTTCAAATGGTTAAACAAATTACCATTTAAATATTTTAACAAAAAGATTCGTTTCACAAAGTTCACCTAGTTTCACCAAGATCTATTCATAGTTTTCAAAATAATTTCCATTTCAATTTGGATTAACTCAATTAAATCTTTAAATTAAAGATTTAACTTATTGCTTTCAAACCGTTTCCAAAGCTTTATTCATAACTTGGAAAACCATTTTCATTTCAAACTTGAATTCCTTTTAACACAAATTGGAAGTTCATTTCTTATATGAAAGCTTTTATTATTTGAAAACAAATAGTTTTCATTTTGGGAAAATCCGATTTCATTTATACAAGTTAAAACCCATATAACTGGTATAACCCCTTTTTAATCATAATTAGGATTTAATTTCAAATTTTAGAATTCAAATATAAATCAAAATTCAAAACTAAATCAGGTTATTCAAAAATAACTTTTATCTTTGAAATTCCTTTTCAAAATCTTTTTATATTAAACCCAATCCATTTCCAAAATCATTGGATTCAAAAATTCAATTTTAAAACTATTCCAAAAATCTGTGACTTAACCAATTTCCTCGTGCAATCCATATTTGTGTCTGTATAAATGTGGTCCAGGGGTTTACACAATAGTAGTGCAACATCATCAATCAGCACAGATTCAAGTACAACAATATATTTGATAAGCGGTATAAACTATAACGTTTATCTTTTATTCACATATCACAGATAATAAATTACATTAAACACAGCACAAATCAAACAGAGAATCACATATCGGGGATATCAAACAATTTAATCATCCAATAGAATCCAAACATTCATAAGTGAGGTCAGTTAATTGCCTGATTAATTCAAATCAGATTAATTACTTATGGATAATTTACTAATCCTAGTTAATTAAAATTAATAAATTACAAATCACTTTGGTTAATTAGTCTTTAATCATTTATTAATTAACCATTAATAATAAATTAATTAACCTTTAATTATAAATAATCAACCTTTAATTATGAAATAATTACCCTTTAATTATTTAACTCACCTTTTAATTAATTATCTTTAATTACTTGATTAACGCTTAATTAATTATCCTTTATTAATTTCACCAAGGAATTGCTTTTATTTAATTACACAAAGTAATTATCTTTTGATTAATTACATTAATTAATAAAGTATCAATAATTACCCTTCAATTACAATTTAATTAACCTTCAAATCATTACTAAATTAACCTTTAAATCGTTACTTAATCACCTTCATTTATCAATTACTCTTTAATTAATAAATCATTCTTTAAGTTGTAATCAATAAATCTTTATCACTAATTAGATAAACCTTTAATTAATCACATAATTAGATTTAATCGCGTTCTTTTATTTATCTTTAATTACATAATCAACCCTTTCAATTATATTGGTTAATTAATCTCTAATTATTAATTAATCAACTTTTAATTAATAAATTAATCAACCTTTACTGATTAATTAACCACTAATTATTTATACTTAATTAACTACATTAATTAATTGATTGTCCTTAATTAATTATTCTTACATAAATCAAGACTTAAATTAATTAAAGATAAATCCTATCTTAATTAATGACTTTATTTCATTAATTAAATCTTATTTAATTAAATACTTGAAATTAGTTTATACAAATACCTTTTGAAATCTTCTTAATAGTTTAATACCAAGTACCTTAATCACTTTTTGATTTCATTATTTTTGCAAAACAATTTGAGATTAAATAAGATAATCGACTTAATACATAATAATATAAACTCAAACAATTTTTTAAACAATTGACTTTAAATTTTTAAATCGTTATTTTGTTTAAAGTTGAAAATCCTGTTATACAGTTCCAACACTAGATCTACCCTATTCAAAGCTCGGGTTATCTCATCACCAACACGAGCTGCTTCTCGAGTTCATCTTCAAGACCATCACGAGACCCTTCCTTCTTCTCCCTTTTCTTTTTAAACGTTGCTTTAGTTCAATTAAAAAGAATCCTGTTACAAAGTTAAACATCTGAATTACACGGTACATAACTCGAGTTAATCTTTTAATCACTCGTACTCGAACCCGAGCTAATCATCGTCTTCCCCTAATTTACAACAACCCAGATACCTAATGGAACGCGTGCACATGCACGAACATTCTGCCTAGCTCCGTCCATCTTTGTCGTCGCCAACAAGTCGCTGCTGGCCTACTTCATCGATCTCGACCACCCAGGTGTCGATTCGAGCTTGAAATCGAAATCGAGCTCGAGATCACCCATTCTGGAATGAACCAGATCACAAAAATTCACTTTTTCCTGCCACGTGACGACACCGGAATCCATGAGACTCCGCCTACGGTTGCTCATATGATCAAGGAACCTTCCCCCTCTGGTCCGGTCAAGACCGATGCAAAGAAGATGATGCAGCAATCGATTTTCTGTCGCTTACACAAATTTGGGCTTAAACCCTAAATTGAGCTCGCTAATTCTCCATGACGATCTATAAAATTATCAACCACTTTTATGATAACCACCAACACCCCAGCCTCCTTCACGCCAAATCATGAGGCTTAATACATCGTTGGTCACCGGGAATTCGTCCAAACCCATTCCAAGTTCATTTTGCTAATTCTCGATATTTACCAAATTAAAAATCATGATTGTTACACCTAAATTCAAGATTCTCGATAACTAATCTGATCTTAGATTTTGATCATTAAATCCAGATGTTCCAATTTTTTCCAAATTCAAAAGTCCCACCGTAAAATTCCATTCCAGGGATGAATACTCAAACATTTAACTCGAAATCATTTTTTATAAATGATGTAATCTTATTTCAAACATTTACTCTTCAGAAATTGAATTCTAAAATAGATCCTAATAGAAAATAGGGATTTTGTTTTGAAATTCTAGAGCCTGTGACAATAACAGTGACAAATATACATATATGTATACAGTCATATATACACAGAGACAAGCAAACATACTCACACAATCATTTGAGCATAATTCATATCAAACATCCAAGACAAATCTCAACACTAAGGAATAAACCAGGAGTTAGGGTTTGCTCACCTGAAAAATTTGATAGAAAGGAACAGAGAAACGCAGAGACAAAGAACAGAAAGCAGGGTCTTCAATTGCAAAGCAGAAATTGATTTTTTTAATCTTTGAACTTGATTTTCCCAGAACTGATAAATATAATTTGCTTATATTCTTTGCTTCATTACTGATCAACCACTTCAAATTCAAATCTTTTTAAAAGGAATTTTACTTGCCTTAATTTTTTTTTCCAAAGAATCTTGCACTGTTTCCTGAAGCTGTGTTCTTTTTTTCAAATCTGAGATTGATCTTGCACTTGTTTGCTTTTGCTCTAATTTACTAGGTTTTGATTTCCAGGCCTTTTTGATTTGTAAATTTTCTTTTCAGCTTTGAAACTGATTGTTACTTGATGTTTGAATCCAGTTGAGTTGCTTCTAACTTTTGTTTTTTTGAATCTGAAACTTTGCTCCAGACTTGAAACTTCCAGTTTTCTTTTTGTAAATTCTTTTGCTTGCAAGTCTGTTTTTTTTAGTTGTGATCTGTTCCTTGATCTTTGTTTCAAATTTGTAATTGAAAATGGTTTTGAATTCTTTTGTGTTGAGATTTGTGATACTCAATCTATTATTACTGTACTTTTCAGAGCTTTGGTGAGAGGCTATATGATTGAACATGGGGAGATGAAAAGTTTTTTTTTATAATTTTTAAATCTTATTATTTTATTCAATTAATTATATTGGATGCCATTTGTTAAAAATGATCATGAGGCTTCAATATATGTTGATTTCCTTTACTTCCTTATGTATGTTTAACATTTATAATTTTACAAAGACAAAATATTTTTTTTTAAATAGATTTTTATACCATATTTACTTTATAAATAAACATACCCTTTATTCACTTGTATATACATGTATACAATGTTGAAAGAAGAATTGTTTTTAACCAATCTTTATATTATAAAGATATAAATTACACCTTAATGATTTCAAAGGCCAATTATTCTTAAAACATTTATTTTAAATTTCAATACTAATTTCAATTCAACTTGAATTATAACCACTTATGTCCATTTATATATATTCATTTCCATACTTATGCAATTTAAATACAAATTAAATGTATACATTCAAATCTACTCATATATGCATTATAATATATATATATATATATATATATATATATAATTTGAATTCAAACAAACATTATCTCAAGATTTTAAAATCAAAAGAAATTGGAGTTTTATCCATATATAGTTTATTACTTATTTTATTTGTTTAAGATTTTTTTCAATATATTTTCAAATTAAATTTCAAAAGTTTAAAATATATTATAAATTTTAATTGATATTTTTTTTGTGATGTTACTTTCTATTTATAAGATATTAAATATCCCATTTCAAAGCCCCAATTAAATTTTTAAAATCAATGTCCAAATAAACAAATATTCTATTTACTCTTGGAAAAATTTATTTAATTTATAATTTTAAATTCGCAAATTTATATCAATTACCAAATTTAATTCTACTCAAAAATGGGGATCGTTACATTCTCCATACATATTTCCTAAATATTCTCACATATAATTTCAAATATATTATTTCATAAATATCTCATAAATATTCTCTCATACAATTTCAAATATATTTCATAAATATCTAGCATATATTCTAGATATTTCCTATATGGAAAAATACGGATTAACAAAATCAAGTTTTTTTCTAATAGACTTCATTAAGAAAAATGAAACTTATATTCAGTCTTGTACAGAGAAAGAAATCTAGAAGTACAAAATAATAAAAAATAAGAATATCTCACCTTGTCATTCCAGAGTCTGTTATGATGACTTCAATAGGCTTTAGTTGTGTTTGTATTTTATGCTGAAAGCTGAAGGCTGAATATTGAACTGAATGTGAAATGTTTAATGCTTAATACTGAATATAGAAAAAGTCGTTTGGTTTCACTTTTTATTAAGAACTTACTAAACATAACATTTCCTTTCTTAAATTTATGTACAAACGAAACAGTTGATGGATGAATGGAGAAAAAGTAACAAAATTTTGATGAAATCTTAGCACCGACATTAATTTCTGAACGCTAAATAATTGAGCAAACGGGAAAAATATATTTTTGATCGTTGGTTTTTAATCATTCAACATTATTTTTGGAAAACAAACAAACCCTTGCATATCAAGCCATTACGACTCTTATTCAAATGGGAAAATAGTACTAAATTAGGCCAAATTGCTACTAAAAGTCAGATTAATGCTAAAACATTATCAGTTTGATAGTGATTCTAAGAATTGTTGTAGAGGTTGCAAAGAATTAATCATACTTTGAATCGAAGACAACTTCATACATTGACTAATAGGCATAGTGAAAAAGTTTGTTTAATCAAAGAATTAAACTTACTATTTAGGATTCAACATATAGATCAACTAATTTATCATCTTCTCCGTGCGAAATTGAAACATATCGAAAGGAAAAGAATCAAAGAGGAGCATATACCGAATTACGCCAAAATATATTTATTTTAATTTTTTTCTTTTAATAAATTATCATGTAGCAATGGGGAGGAGGAGAAATAACAGTTGAGGAAATGAAAATACTTGGAACGTTAAAGAAATTCCATTTTATAGTTTTTTCCATCTCCTTGGTACTTTCTTGATATTTTATTTCAAATTTTTTTATATATCAACTCACATTTTTAGTTTACTAAATTACTCAGGATACTTTACATTTCGATATGTGCATCTAAATATTTATAATATTATTTTCAAATAATTCATCTATTACCTCCTAACATTTTATACTCAAGTTCATTTATTCAGGTTAATTCCATAATCGAGAATTTAAATTGTTTAAATATAACGTCAGTTAACTAATATTTATTAATATATATCTAGTAAATATTAAATAATGATACTTTTAACATGTATAATACTATTGCACCAACGAAAATTGTAAAACTATTTTTTCGGTTACGATGTATAACTCACATAAAACAGTAATACAAATTTAATTTATAATTCATTTATCTAAATAAATTTAATAGACATTGCATTGTAAAATTCTACTTTTGACTCCAACTACTTACATTTAAATTACCACGGTTATTTTACAAGACACGCATCACTTTTCTCTTTATAGTTTATGTTTCATTCTATATATTTAACTTGATTATAAAATCTTAAGTTTAGACTAATTATATAAATAATTAAATGATATTTGGTTGTTCGTTTATCAAATTATAAAAATATGAAAATTTCAGTATGTACACCATACCTATATTAACAAAGACAGTACAATTTACTTTTTCGTTAAATTAAGATGCATGAGTCACATACAGTACGTAAATAAAAATTTAAAACTCCTTTAAACTCGATAAATTCATCAAATAACGCATTACAAAGTTATGTTTTTACTTCAAATACCTTCATTAAGAAAAAATTATGTTGTCAAATAGATCATAAAAATATGAAAATTTCATTATTAACAAAAACAAAATGGAATTCATTTAGACATATAAACACATTAATCACATAACATATAACATAATGATATATGTAGATAATAATCATGATTTTAATTTACAACTCATTTATATCAACATATTTATCATGCATTGCATTATAAAATGCTTTTTTTGCATCAAAGTATCAACATTTTGAAACTTCTACGGTCATATACAAAACTCTCTTCAATATCGCCTAACATTATACATTTGAATAAATATATGTTAATTAATTATGTAATATTGAATTTAAACTATTTGAATAAATTCAATTAATAAATGTTTGTTAATTCATCTAATGAATTTTAAATGACATTTTCAATACGTATACCATGTTCGTATCAACAAATATGGTGAAATTATTTTTTCATTCAAATATAAACATATATGAATCACATAACATAAATAATATGCATAAAAAATATTAACAAATTCAGTTTATTATTCATTTAGCTCAATAAATGTATTACATTGCAATGTAAAATTCTATTTTTAGCTTCAAATACGTACATTTTAACATTTCCTAGCTATTTACAACGCACGTCCTCATTTCGCTCCTAATATTTTATATGCAAATCCATGTATTTAAATTAGTTAAGAATTCTCAAATTTGGATTATTTAAATAATCTCGGTAATAGTTTATCTATTTTTCTAACCAATCCTAAAAATATACATCATTTTTAATATATATCTGTGTGCAGTATTAACAAAAATAGTAAAATGATCTTTTACATTCAATTATAAAGATATATAGTTTGCATACATTAAATCACATACATAAACAATAATGACGAAGTTAATTTGTAAATCAATTACAATCATTTATCTCAAAAATTTATCGTACACTACACTACAAAATTCTGGTTTTAACTTCAAAAATCCGCATTAAGTTTTCTACAATTATTTTTTACAAAATCCTTCTCAATTTGTTTCTACTATTTACCTTTAAGTTCATATATTTAAACTAATTACATAATTTTAAATTAACGTATTTTAAAATATTTTGGCTAATATAGTTGTCAATTTATTTAATAAATCTTTAAAATATATGAACTTCAATATGTATATCACATTCATATGAACAAAAATGATAAAATTATTTTTTTACCTAAATATAAAGATATGTAAGCTACATAACATAAATTATACATAAACAGTAATAACTATTTTCATATACAGTTCATTTATTTCGTTGAACACTAGAACTTATTGTGCATCACGTAATTAAATTTTGATTCTAACACTAAGCTATAAATATTATAACAATATATGCAAGGACCGAATTACACACTAGTCTATACTATACTACTAGTGTGTGGCCCGTGCTACGTACACGGGCATTGTTGGTAATCAAATTGATATTAAAAGTTATTTTAGCATATAATGTATTAACGTAAACGGATTTTACATAGGAGAGGAATGTAGATTTCTAGTATATTTTGATGTATATGTGTAAATGTAATATGCAGATACACACACATATATGATGAAAATTGCGCTTAAGCGCTTAAGACTTGTACAAAGCTTAATTTTGTGAAAGAGCTGTAGAGTGGAACGATGAGCACTTAAGCGTGCTTAATTAGAAGTTATCTGTGCTTGGCTTAAATTTAAGCAATGATTAAGTACTATTAGGCAAAAAGATATTATTTTTAAAATAGAAAGAAATTGGTTTATAGCAATATAACCATATCTCCTAACAAAATTTGCTCATTTTCTATCATATGGGCTGATGAATGGCGAGTTGTTTTTGGTATTAAGCTATGATTATATCATTTACCAACTATGAATGGCCCAACTCGAGTATACTTGCTATAACAAAAAATGAAAGTCAAATTTAGCTTTTGCAATCTATGAATTTTTTTGTTAAGCTTTACTTTTTTGTGATCAATTTGTGAAGAGACAGATGATGCATGTAATATAATCTCTTTACATAAATTTATGGTGATACGAATAATTTATGCTAACAAAATAAGCAGCGCTTAGGTGATGCGTAAGCGGTGCTTAAGCGACATTAAGCGAAGCGAGACTTCTATTGCCTCGCTTACCTTATATATATGTGTGTGTGTGTGTGTGTGTGTGTGTGTGTGTGTATAAGTGTATGTATGTGTGTGTGTGTGTGTGTGTGTGTATATATATGTATGTGTGTATATGTATATGTGTGTATATGTATATGTGTGTATATATGTATGTACGTGTGTGTGTGTGTATGTATATGTGAATGTATGTATGTATATGTGTGTGTGTGTGTGTATATATGTGTGTGTGTCAGCGCTCCACGATACCTCTGTCTGGGAGCATCCAAATTGCACCTCGATTTCAGCCATAAGTTTATGTTTAAATAAATGAAAGAGTGGAGAGAGAGTCAACGGACAAAAAGAGAAACGGAGACATAGGGTGAGTATCTAAGATCTTTAAAAGTGATGCACTGTTTGAAATGCCGTATAACGCTTTTCATATATACATGTGTGTGTGTATAGGTTTGTTTTTTAATATAGTGGATCTTTTATGTAAATTGACATCTTCAATTTTTACTTCAAAAAACCACAGTTTAAAGTATTGTAATATGCATGTAGAATTATATGGATTGAAAATATGGAAACAATAAATTTTGATCAATATTTATGATGTTAAAAAAAAATCAAATTTGCTTGCTGTGTTGAAAAATATAATCAAATAATGTCACAGCAAGGGTACACCAAGTTCCAATATTAATCTTTTTATTGGCAGGCACTGCACTTGGAAATGGACTGAAGTACATGAATCAGTTATATGCATAATTATAGACCATCAATTACATGCCACAAAAATGTAGATGTCTATAATAAAGATGAAAAAGGTAGTCCCACATAAATTGCACCAAATAATAGAGGATGGCACTGTTCTACTTTTATCATACATAGGTTGGTGAAAGAGAATGATGCAATATGTCGAATGAGTTGCATCCAATGTTGACTACTGTGGAAAGTACATTCATCAAACTTTGATAGCACGTTGATAAATTGTTCAATGTCAGAAAAAAATCGAGCTATCAAAAAAGAAGTTACAAACGAAGAATATTAAGGCAAAACGCTATATATATGAAATGGCAATATCATTTCACAATAACAACCTAGTACATAAATTGAACACACTAATCAATCAATTAACAGTTGTGTAGTTTTTCCTGATCTCTCCATCAGTGGAAGTGAGTAGCTCAGTCTAACCTATTTTCACCACTATCACGGAAAACAAACTGCTCGAAAGCAGTTAGATAAATGCATTTATCTTTCACTTGTCTCGTTGTTGTTACAATTGAACCAAGCACAAGATTTGACAGTAACATAACCTAGATTAGTTGAATGATCCTGTAGTAGATCCTGCATAATTTAACTGGTGATCTTGCATCCACTGGAAAAGTTAGTGGGATGCCTCCTACTGTATGAAACAGATAGAGTGAAAAAATAGGCATGTAAATCAACAGAAGAAAAGTAGGCATAAAAGCTTATAGGGTGATATACATGCCTATTTTATCACTCTTATATGTTTCATACTTATTGCCAGCAAATACTGACAAACACTAATGTTGTGTAGGAAAGTTGGATTTGTTTATTTAGAGAAATAAAATCAACAGGCAACTTATTGGTTAACATAGCATAACACAAATATAACTTGCATTCTCTTATATGAATTCTTGGGCATAAATAAGGAATATAAACACCTAACTGAGTGTGTTACCAGACATAAACGACCGCAAACATCCTTGATTTCATGTTTTAACCAAAATAATGGTTTACTTGTTGAATGTTTCCATCATAAAATAATAGCATTGCATTACAATATATTCCTTGTTTTCACATAATATAAGGTGGGGAAGAAATCGTGCACAATATTAACAGGATATGGAAAGGAAAAGGTGGACATACAACTTTGGACTTGTTTGCAATCATAACCACTGTACCAATACAGAATGGTAAAACAATCGAATAATAAAACAAACTGAAGTTAAATTACTGTGTGCGTGGTATTCAAAGATGTAGGAGTATTAAAGGGATTTAAATTCATAGTCGGACAGAAAACTGTAAATAGTCATAATGTACAAACAATTTGATGTGCACTTATTTTATATTTCAGACTGTAAAGCGCATTTCTAAAACAAACCATGGCAAAAGAAATATGAAATCATATGTATTGCAGGACATACTAAATGGTTCAGAATTAGAAAAGTATTGAAGAATTTTGGTCAAATGTCTATTTGTCCATTCTATTAGTAAAATAAGTATTAGCAAGTAAACCTTTTTAGTTTATAGCTCATATAATAAATGATAAAAATTGAATTATGAGAATATAATGTACGGCTGTAAATATGAGAGATAAGTGATCATTTTCATGTTCGAAGTACATTATTTATTTAAACTCGGTCCTAATAATAACACAGGCAATGCTACGAAATTTGTTCCAAAATCTGACTGAGATATGAATGTGGTTGTTATATCGTGTGAGTGAAAAATACCGGTGCCTCCCCTCTCAGTTATGAGATGTACGAAGTAAAGATTGTTGGAGTGCTCAAATGAAGGGAGAACGAATTCTTACAGCTATATTTTAAATAGGAAAAAGGCGGAACAATGAACGAAAATTATGGTACCCTCCTTACTGAATAGGGGACAGTGGTTTGATGGCGTAGATAAAGTGAGAACAAATGTTGACAAATTTATTTCAGAAAGGGGAAAGATTATAACATAACTAAAATACCTAAATTAAGTGATATGAAGACCATGATAATGAATTAGGTTAATAGATCTAAATAACATAGACGGCAAGTGATTAAAGATGACTCTGGCAGCGGGAAAATGAGAGTTATTCAATGCCATGATGCAATTAAAAAAAGAACGCCAGGTTATCATCATATTTTACAGATTATATAATAGTAATTAAGCAATTGGTTATACAAACGTGCTCCATAAATGGGTGTAAGTCAGGCGAATATGGTAGTGAACAAAGTTCATGCAAATGTTTTCCATTATGTCATTGAACATTGTTTATTCAAATGCTTTCCCCTATTTGGAAGTGATGTGAATGTCAATCTTGAATACAAACAGTTTGAAAAGCATATTTTGGAAAATAAAGGTAAATAGATCCATTAGTTATATGAGCTATGACATATGTAATGATAGGAGATATGAGTCTTGGTGGATTAAACAGCAATAAAACTGATTAGTATTTATTTTTTTGAATTTGAAAAAAAATTTATCATGTAATGTGGAAAACAACGGTTAGGGAAAAACTCCCATGTCATGGTTACAGTATATTCGTATAGTTTAGTGGTGACCATAAACGAATAAATACAACGGTACTAAAAATAAATACTTATCCAGTTTACATCTACAACACACGTACATGAACTGATGGCCTTCAACAAAAATATTAATTATGTATTTGTATAAAATATAAATAGACTGACGGGACATAAGACATGCAAGTTAAGAAGAGAAATGGTAAATCAAATTACTATCATGTATTAAGGCAAACAATGCAATAGGTAATTGGATTTCACTCCAGATCTAATTAAAGATATTGAGAGCATTCATTCAGCCTCGGTTACAGTTTTAGACATAAAGACCACTCGAATGAACTACAAAAGGGGAAATTAAGAGTAGAAGCTAAAATTGAATCATAGACTATACAGAAATATAAATTTTTTGGTAGAAGAAAATAATCTGTACTTATGACTGATAAACTTGGATAGCTAAAATAGTAGGGGAGCAAACATAATATGTGCAGAATGTTGACTGCCAGAAATACAAAAAAGGAATAAGATGATTTATTAGAAAAACATGTACATGTACGTTTTGTTATATGTAAAGTAAAAAAGTCACAGCAGGAAAGCATTTTCAAACAGTGACTATATGGTGTTTGTTGTAGAGAGTGTAATTTTCGGTGCACAAAAAAGTTTACATATATCCACCTATATACTAATTAATTCCGATCAATGGCAACCTATTAGAGAGCGAAGATGGTAACATTAACCAATTGACAGAAACACCTATTCGTATGTAGTAAATGGATTTAAAAAGATAGTTAAAATATAATTCAATAGTAGTAAATGTGAGAGAACAGGGTGTATTTTATTTTTAATGCAACTTTTCCAAGTATGTCAATTACGGGTCTAAACTATTGGTACTGTGCCAACTGTTACCTGCACACGTCATGTACGTTAGTAAACAGCCCATACCAAATAGTCCATTAGACGGTAATGAACCATGTAATAATCTAGTACACCGTACATAGAAATATAGTGCATTAACTGTAAATTTATCTTCTTTCATGCGGACGGGTTGGGTAAAACTGTTATTAGTACCCCAACTCAGCTTGTGATCTGCAAACAGCATATTGGCATCGTTATGTCACAGTTAGTACAAATACAACCTTCTACAGAAACAACAAATACCTATTGTTTTTAAATTTGCCAAACAACTCAAACCCATGGGGACATGGGTAGAATACATGTAGTATGCAAATTGAAAAGTAACATGCACAAAAAGTAAACACGTATAATACGAAGCAATATTTATTTTCCTTATAATAAACTTTGGTACATAATTATTGCAGTATTGGATCTTGGTATTACAAGTAAAGTTAAAAACATATAGTTAAACACATTGCAACGAAACCAACCAGTTTGAACTATCAAAAACAGAACACGAATGTTTATTATTTGATTTGGCACATAAGGAGATAATTTTACATATAAAACTGATAAGCCATGATTAGAAACGAAAAGGGTAAATGTAATTACTAATGTTGTACCTTTTAAACTACAGTATCCAAATTCCAAACTTATACTATCAAAACCAGATTTATTTTAGTTATGCTAAGGCAACAGAATCAATATACTTTACACATTTCTCTTTGACCGTGGAAGCATTTTTTGCTCTTTTGTTTTTCAGTGCAACTTTCTAGTCATAGTTTATTGCTGTCAATACTTTCTCCTACTTGTTTTTATCAGCTAAAAAATTAATCATAGTTAACAAAACATAATATATTTGATTATGAATTACATTACAGTCATAGTATATATGTTTTGGTTATCTTACTATTGCTTAGATGGACAACGTTAATTTTTTTTCTCTCTCCCTATAAAAATAATGAGACCATTAAACAAACAACATAAAAGGCATAGTCATAAAGTCCTTTAACATCTTTATTAACAGCCATGTTAACAAACGGCCAAACAGTGGCAAAAGCTGATATATTTGACAATAGAACTTGCAGATGTTACAAAAAATTCCAACATTTGCATCAGGTACCTCACAACAGATAGTTAAATCAATATATACATAACCATCTGGATATAATCTATTGAGGAAAACAATTTATTTACAAAGACAAAAAATCTGTTTGAAATTAATTGATCATCTTGCATAATATAATAACACTATTAGACTTACAAAAACATATTACTTGCTTTTTAATGCATTCTAGTCATTACAATTTACTGAAATAGCCCGAGGTAACATTTGAATAAAAAAGTTGAAATTAGACTCGTATGAACCAATCTGATGAGTAAAACTT